>CM031240.1:686811586-688024086 GCA_018340775.1 Taxus wallichiana var. yunnanensis | reverse complement strand
GTGAGAGGAGGAGATGAATAAGTGATATATGGGGACGATAGTACTAGATGCAACCTCGGGTGAAGGTAGTGATGGAATAGGCGAGTCACACTCAGCAAGTATGAAAAGAAGGAGAATCATGACTATCAACTGCCGATCATGATCAAATAAAGACTCATAAATGAGAATATCATTGAGGACACTATTAATAAGATCATCAACATAATGCAAAAGTGAATGAAAGCTAATATGTGATGAATAATGAGAAGCAATATCAAAGGCTAGAGGATCGATAGATGGGACTATAGTAGTATTCTCGAGTAGAAGAAGAATCAATATGCACATGTGGATGATGATCAATACCAAGCAAATAATCAATAAGAGAGTCATCTAAAATTTCCTTAGAGAGATCATAAGGAGGATCACTAGTAGCCGTATAACATAGTGTACAAAGAGTGAAGGCTATAAGATCCTCAAAAATGATAATGTCAATAAGAGAGTCTTCAAAGTGAGTAGGCACATATTGTTGACCCTCTAAGAGTTCTTGTTGAGTATGAGTTGGTGTAGGAATAGGATTACCATAGAGAGTTGTGAGCTCAACAATAACAACCTCATCATATATAGGGTTGACACTAAAATGAGACATGATGGGTGAAGAAGATGAACTATTCCTAACCATTAGGGTTTGAAATGGATCCTGGGGCAAAATATTCTAAAGTATGGGTTCACCAAAATGATTAACTAAAATATGAAATTTAAAACTTTATCTATAGTTAATCTTAGGTACAAAAATGTAATAAATGATATGAACATAAACGTAAATACTAGATAATTTATTTTGATATTTAAATGAAGTGAAATAATTGAAATGGAAGGGATAATGTACTAACCTGAAAATGACTTACCTCGTTGTGTGTCAAGACTAAATAGAATGATGCGTAGACAAAGAATAATGTGAAGGAACAACCCAAAAATTACAGAAGTGGTGGGTTTCCAGATGCGGGTGCTTGGAGGAGGACCGGGCACTTGCGTGCCCTAGTCTACATTATAAGCATTCTGGTTTTTCAAATAGCTCAGGATCTGAATTTGACAGTATTACTAGATCTTCACAATATTTGGACCTTTGTCGCGTGAGTGTCACAATATCCTCGCTGATGATGTCGTAATACCTGCAATGAATATTTACTTGCAAAACCCCATACAAAGCATCAAATCCCTAAAAAAGAAAGATGCATATGAAGGGGTGGGTTTGAGCTTATCTGCCACAATGGTGGACTTACAACTAAGTGTTGTACTACATTCCAAACCCAATGTAGTTTTGTGTGCTTGTGTGTGTAATTGTGTGCCTAAGGTTCTTATACGCACCCAAATTTTCACGTTTTACATTGTCAGAAATGGTTTAAAAGTCCCCAATGATGATTCATGTCTTTTTGAAAGGTGTTCGAGCCCCTTTACCTCTTTTCAGTTCATATTTGTAGCTTAGATTGCCTTACTTAGCCATTTCCTACGTTTATGTGGCTTTCTACATTATTTTTCCTTAAGTTACACAACCGCCACCTACTTGCGTGGTGGTTGTGAAACCGCCACCCTACTGGGCGCCATTGCGTAACCACCACCCTTTACAAACTAGTAGTTCCGTGTGAATTGGCCGAGACTTTCCAGCGTGAATTGGACGCGTGTTAACTCACTCCAGTTCATCCGTAGTGCACATTTCTTGCTCAATTTGGCTGATTTTGATCTTGATTGATTTGCACCAACCTCATCTTCCACTTCTAATTGTTGATTGCGAGTTAACTGTCCCTCTTTGTTGTGATGTGGTACCCCATTGTTGCTAAGTGGCTTAGACCATTTCCCAACCTATGTTCTATAAAACCAACACTTCTTCTGAAGCAAATGGTCGAGATTATTATTGTGAATTGCATTGTCATGCTACTAAAATATTACTAGAGACTACATAACCAAACATTGTTCTTTTGCATTGTTCTTCCTCTACCTGCATTGCTTCAAGACCGCTTTTGTAAGCCACCTTTACTCCAAGACCCTCTTCTTTGCTTCTTCTGCATTCCCAGCTTCCTGGACTCACGTGGACACTGAAGATTGGAAAAGATAACTGAGGGGACACAAAGTGATACCACAACTGACATTTCTCCAACACTGTAATTTCTAGGTTGGAGTTGTTATTGAGTTTCTTCATTTCTGAATCTGTATGCACACTTATTTACTAGAGTAGCAAAAATCATTTCCATTTCAATTACTACAATAGATAGATTAAATATTGTAGCTTCCATTTCTTTTGAAAAGCTTCTGGTGATAGATAACTTCCCTGCCTATCCCTGTGGGTTTGCAAGGGAAGTGTGTCTGGAGGAATGCTTCTGCATTAATTTAGAATCAACTGCAATATCTTTTCATTTGTAAAACCTCCATTGAATCCTTCTTTACTTTTGTCGGGAAGTTACAGGGGAAGAAAATCTTCTGAGAAGCTTTAATTTCTTCCCGGTGTCTCGAGGCGTAACAAAGGACTCACATCCACAACTACATTTTAGAAAAGCTTTGTTTAATTAAGATAGATTAGATGTTCTATTACACAGATAAATAATTACATCCAACTGTTTATTTTTTTAGGATCTTTTAGTTAAATTAGAAGTAATTTCTTCTTTCTTCGTTTTACTCTAGAAAGTTTAGAAAACACAAAAAAATTAGTTGAAGTTAGATTAGATTGTTGTTTACTATTTCATTTCTTCTATATCTGAAAATACAAAAACATAGTTAGCTTTTATTGATTTAGACTATCATGTTATTTGTTTTCGTAGATTAAATTACATAACAAGAGAGAGTTTACGGTTGTGATCCTAGAGTTCCCAATTGAATGGGCCTGAAGAATTCACATAAATAGACACATGATTACGTACCCTAGTATTTAGAACATCCACTAGAAATTGTTTGACAACCGAACGTCTTGAACAAAGACACTTATAGAGCTTTGCGTTATGGACCGAACTTGACTCACCATGCATAGATCTAGCAGAACCATGTCTATCTCGTTTATTCCATGACCTTGTCTGGACATCATTACGAGGCACCCGCTAGTCAATTTTCATGCCTTCCATAACCAATCGAGAAAGTTTCACACACAGACATTGATATACTTTTACGTGTGTGTATCATTCTTGACCGTACCATCACATCCATTCAGTTAGAGAGGCTTTCATTGCCCTTGACGAGTAGATCCCTTTAGTGCCCGTAGAGGATATTAGATTGCCTTGATAACTGTTTATCACATACACACCTATTTCCGCTACATATAGCCATCCACTCATTCTACATCGGTTGTTTCTGGGCGCGACCTCAGGAGGTCAAGTGCGCTGAAGGTTGTGTGGTGATTTTCGATGGTACAACGCCCCAAAGACCAATGATACAGAGATAGGGAAATAAATAGATGTAAAATGTAAATGGTGGATAGAATAAAATGAATACAACCCTTCATATGTAGTGTGTGTGATGCAATGATGCCCAAATACAGTCCCTTGCCTTAGTAGATAGCTAACCCTTGATGGTAGATAGTCTACCCATAAGATAGTAGGTATGTTATGTTTATATAAGGATCTTTTGCTCAAATTTTAACACTAATGACCCGACATGCCGACTAGTACCTAGGGGAAAGAGAGGGAAAATGACAAAGACCAACATCAAACATATAAATTAAATCTAAGTGCTGTCGGGACTAGGGTGCCTAAAATTAAGGATTAAGGCACCCATGGGTGCCCCAGTACCACCTTAGGCACCCTAGTTAAGTACTAGAGACAATAAACGACCAAATAATGACACCTGAGACTCCCTAAAAGATGACCAAAATTGTGTAAACAACTGATTATTGTGTAAGACAAATGAAGATGACGACCAATTAACTAATGATAGGACTAGGGGATAGGTCATTAGTGAATACTTTCTTTACGTGAGATTCATATATAAAATAACATATTTGGTGGTATAAATGTAATAGTAAGTGTGTGATTTTGTGACTACATAATGCAATAAATAAATGATAAATTAAGTATAACAATTGCACTTAAGTAAACTAAGTAATAAATAATGAAACCCTAATTGTAAGGAGAGGGTAAAAAGGCTTAGCTAATTCATAGAGTTCTTGAGAGTGCACAGAGTTGGAAAAATTGAAAAGACGAAGCACCGACCGCCGATCTGGAGCTCAAAAAAATGTAGATATGAGGAGATAGGTGGACTAGGCACTTGGAGAGGGACAGTGGCACCCGTGGGCACCCTAGGCATGTTTCTGGGTGCTTGGGTCTACGGCGATGATTAGAAAACCTCTTATAAGGTGTCATAAGGTGTTTTTATTTAGTCTCCTTTGGTTTCTCCGAGGTCACACCAAGATCGTCGAGCTCGTTGTAAACCTACAATGAAGAATGAACCTGCAAAACCCTTAAATAGACACCAAATCCTCCAAAAAAGAAAGATACAAAATGAGGGGTTAGACCGTCCTTAGTTGTTACAATGGTGAAATTATGACTGAGTGTTGCACTACATCTTAGACCCAATGTAGTCTACGTGTGTGCGGAACTATTCCTTAGGTTGTTTTTGTGCTAGTCTCACGTGGATAGCGAGCAAGTAGCTAGACGTAGAATGTAGTAAATGCATACATGAAATGGAATGAACTTTCCTCCCATGAAGTGTGATGTAAAAACCAGTCTTTATGTCCTCTTGTGATGGAGCTATTAGTGCAAAATCACAACACCCCGAATGGCCCGAGTTTGAAGTGGGGCATTCGGTGTGATTGCACAACATTGGACCATCTCTCAAGTTGTGGGACTTGTGGACTTGAGATGGACCTCCAGAGAAGGTTGGTTCCTGCTTCCTAAACTACCTGCCACAAGCTACTCCAGTGCAGGCAAAACCTATCTAATCCTAATCTAACCTTTCAAGGAGACATGGAGAGAGAAAGAGTGAAAGAGAGCCTACACTAAGTGGTGATACACTAGAAAAGGAAGTGGTAAGATACTCTACTAAGGGAGGATGAAACAAGGGAAAAAGGAGATGAGGGAGGTCAAACAGAAGTGACATAGACCTAGATCTAAATCCGCCATCAAAACTCCATGAAGCATGACATCTTATGCCTGCAAACATGAAATACATGCATAGGAAACAAACACGAAGTGGAGAGGCACAAAGAAACAACAAAACACGGAAAGGGTTGAAGAACACCACAAAAACATGATTTTATTGCTCTATGAGGTGCACAAACCATTACATGGATGCTCAGAAGCATAAAATCTACTTGCCATGTGTAGGAGAAGGCTTATAGCTCAAAATGGAGTTGGGAAACAAATTTTACAGAGTTTCCCCACACCTAGAATGTCTCCCCCTCTCAAATGAGAAGTGTTTACAATATATAGGTGATGAAAACCATAGAGAAAGAAGATAAACTCGATTATGCTCTTAAAGCTCAGCCACGAACCATTAATGCCCTGTAAATCTGCCTACAATCTATCAAGTCCACTATTCTATGTTTGTTTGGCTTGTTGAAGAATAACGACGGATCGAATCAAATCGATCCGATTGTTGAAGCAATCAGATTGTATATTAATGAGATGAAGACGTTTTTCTATTTTTTACCCACCTAACCTTCTCAAAATTAGGGTTTCAGGCCTCCATGGAGTAGACAAGGTCAAGACCTTTCCGATGGTGCCAAATTTGTTGAATTTTGAGCACTGGATCGAAAGATATGCCCATTTGAATTGGATCCGCATGTAAATGACAAAAATGTAATCTTTGCAAAGTGGATCCACAGGCCCGAAAATACAAATTGCACTTTTTGTGAAAAGATGCAAAAATCACAAAACCTCCCGTAGTCCCGTAGGCCCTGAAATTCACACTTGGGCAAAATTTCCTCTGTGCCTCCACATGTTCACATTTTCCCAAAAGTCATCTTCGGACCCGCCGGCCCGCATTTTCCACTTTGGCGAGAAGTCTTCCCGTGCCCACCGACCCACATTTGGCAAAAATCCTTCCAAGGCCCACCTCCCGCATGTAATTTAGGCCTGACACGTGGCTTCTCTAGGTGTCGGTGGAGGTGCGACTTACTTTTATACTTTACACCTTTTCGAAACAAATCCAAAAAATTCAAACTGCCTCTGGCGACCCACCTTCCTGCTTTGACTTGAAACATGGTCACATGTAGAGCTAACGTAGGTTTGGGGACCACTTTTGGATTTTATGTTTGAAGTTATCTTAGAAGAGACACGTGGCGGCTTCTGTGGCTTTACTCTGTTTCCTTGTATTTTGGCTAAGTCCCTTTTGTTTGGAGGGGTCATACGTCTGACCCGAGACACGTGGAGGCTTTCACTTGTTTGGGACTATCCCTTCGGATTTTACCTTTTGAATTTGTGTGGAGATGACACATGGAGGCCTCTGTCATCCCTTCCATACTTAGTCAATTTAAGCGGTGACACTTTCCCCCTTTTTACTTTTGGACACGTGGAAGCTTCGCTCTTGCTTGAGACTGACCCTTAGGCCGCCCCTTTTGAATTTATGTCGTTGAGGCATGTGGGACCCTTTGCTGACTCGCCCCATCTTGACTTTTCAACTGTCGACTCTATCCCTTTTCGGACCTGGGACACATGGAAGGCCAGCACTAGTTTGGGAGACCCACTTTTAGATTTACCTTTGAAGATGTGTCGAGCTGACACATGGTGCCTTCCCATTAGTCTGTGATACTTAGCCGATTTGGGCCGATGCCTTTCTTCGAACCCTAGACACGTGGAAGCCTCACGCTCATTTGAGTCTCCACTTTGGGTCGCGCCTTTGAATTTGCGCTAATGAGACACGTGGAGACTTCCATCGGTTCTTTATACTTAGTCGATTAACGACCGACTCTTTCCCCCTTTTTTCATACCTGGGACTTGTGGAGGCTTGGTGCTTATTTGAGTCTCTACCCTTGGATTCGACCCTTGAAGGTGCCTTCCACTCGACACTCTTATACTTAACCAATTTGGGCCCATTGCCATTTGACTTCTGTTGGCCCTGACCACGTGGAGGGCTGGCACTAGTTTGAGTCTCGCCTTGGGCTCTTACTTTTGAAATTGTGCCGAGCTGACACGTGGTTCTTTCCGCTCATTTGGACTTTTCAATGGCTAAATCTATCCCTTTTTGGGCCTGGGACACGTGGAAGCTCCACACATGTTTGAGGTCTCCATTTTGAAGTCTCCTTTTGGAATTGCACCAAGCTGACGCGTGGCGCCTTCCGCGAGTCATGTTGTTCGGGCCCCAAGTAGAATCGTATGCGGCTAAGTCTGAAAACTTCAGGCCTTTCCTTGTTTTTCTCTTTTGAGCCTCTGGCTTCTTTGATGTAGTTTGATCCTTTGCCAACCCTTGCTCTTCCCTTATTCGAGCCCGCTTGACCCTTGATCGTTGGATTTGAATGTGAGCTTGCAGGAAAGAGTCGACCCTTAGGTTTTCTTTCGCGTGAGTCGTGTTTGATCAATTTTACCAGGGGGAAAAATTGGGATAACATGAGCTAGATGGATGTAATGGATCTTTTAAATGCCTTAATAGATGCAACCTTAGGTGGTGATAGTTAATGTTTAGTGCTTGGTCCCTTATTATGATCACATAACTTTATATTTATATGATTCATTCACTTGAATTTTGTAATTAACCTTGAAAAATGCCAACTACCAAAAAGATAATATGCTCAAATGAATAGAAAGGACCCAAAAAGTGTAAGTAAATTACAAAGGGGGGGGCACCCAAAGGGATGAGGGTGCTGGACGATTTTGGCATTCAGGTCAGGTGTTGGTGTCAGGATGATAAAAGCCGAGTATAAAAAGACAAACTAAGCAAGTAAGGGCATAAGACTCGAAAGGAGAAAAAAAAGAAAAATAAATGTGGCCAAGGACATGGGTTAATTAATACTTTTCTTACTTAGGAATCATATGAATAGTAGTATGTAATTAGGACTAGATAATTACCCAAAGTGCATGATTTTGTGTCTACATTTACCCCACTTTATGTTGGTGAGCAAAAAGCTTGGTAACATAAAGTAGATAGATATGCATACTTGATAACCATGTAGATCGATGATGAAAACGTGTCGAGGGACTAGACAAAGCATGGAGTGATAAAAATGTGAAGTGTGGATGCTAAGGAGGAGAAAGTGCAAAAAGTGATGAAAATGAACCTAGGGTGGAAACACATGTGTATATGTCACGATGTACCAGTTGTTAATGTTGATGTTGTTGTTGTGATGATGTTGTTGTTGGTGTTAATTTTTGTTTCCCATACAAACGGACCTGCAAAAGAGAAGCCAACAAGTAGTCAAATACGCATGTATATGATAAAAGTGTGTAAGGAAAGTATGTGAAAATGTTAAAAGTGTGAAAAAGGAACATGTGCACTGATCCATGATGAGGAAAGGTTGTAGAAAGGATCATGTAGACATCGACACGTGAGTTTTTCGGGTGATCTCATGCCAGTGTAATGGAAGAAGTGTAGGGAGAACTATTTGGTGTCGTCCGCCAACTTATAACTACTTCCCGATATGTAAAACACCACTGTAAATGGTGTGCATAAATGCATCTTAAGGACTATTTGACCTGTAAAATTCATTTTGTTTGGAGTTCTGTAGATTGTGTTGAACTACCAATCATTGTGTAATCACCCCCCCTGGTGTCGGGAATATAGGAAAGGTTGTTGTCTAAGAACCTAAATCTGATTGAGCCACGAAAACTTTGTTGTACCGGTAATGTGCTATGTTGTGTAATGTTGTATGGGGTGACTGATTCACCCATATGGGCCCCCTCATTTGGGGTGCATACGACATCGAAGGAGTATGCGGCCTAAAAGAGGACCGACCACTAATGCTAAAATTGTGCCCTCGCAGGGGGAAGGGAATGTGCTTGGTGTAAACTAAGGCATATACAAACAAGTGGTTAGGAGACAAGTGCTAGTATAAGCAAACATGCATGTAAAATGTAAGCTAACAAACAATGCATAAGTTAAGACGCAAGTAAACACACAAGAAGATAATGTAGGTCACGAAAAACATGTTACAAACATGGGACATCACTCACGATGTTGTAGAAGACACTCAAGGCCATAATGGTAAAACAATTAGAGAACAAACAAAACATAGGGCAAAGCCTCATAAAACAATGACAAGCAAAAGCAAATAATGTAGTAGACAACCATGGAAACAAATAGTCCTACATAACAAAGGCCACAGATGAAGCACCCGTGAGCACGTTACATAGATAAAAAGTATGTCAAAGCATGTATATTATGAGAAAATGATGTACTATGAGACAAAATGAAACAATTACACATGTGGTGTACAAAATTGGATGCCCCTAGGAGCTGCTATGGGACTGGTAATAGGTATTGTGCCAAACATCCATGTTGTGTGCAATGGATATGTATAATTTGCACTCACAACTAGAAAGCAAGTGAACACACATGTGAGTATAGAACAATATAATGACATACAAGATATTTATCTAACATGTGTAATAAAGTGAATATCTAAGCAAAAGTAAGAAAGAGTAAATGCAACCAAGATATGTAATATGTTGTGGATGAGGTGGAATTCAATGCAATGTGAATGATAGTAGCAACATGCCCCCCGAGTGGATGAAAATGTATGTAGTGAGGTTCATTTGTTTATGCCCCCTCAATAGTCAAGAATGAACAATAAACGCGAGTGCATCATCGGGAAATGGTTTAAAATGTGTACCAAATAAAGATGGTGATTGTAAGTTACCGTGTAATGTGTAGGATTGAATGCAAAAAACTAAAATTGATTAGTTGGTAGAGTGTGTGATGATTTAGCCTAAAGCGTATACCACTAAACGTGTGAGGAAAAAGCGTGATGATTTAACATAAAGGGTATATCACAAAATGGATGGATGGATGTTGGTGGAAAACATGATGATGAAACACAAAGTGTATATCATGAGATGAAGAAATAGGAAAGCTAGGAATGTCTCATGATAAGAGGATTGAATGATTGCATGTGTGAGTTTGATGAGGTCCATTTAATATGTATACCCCCTCAATAGTCAAGTATGGATTGTGGGACTAGAGTGCATTGTTAAGTAATGACCGTAACATGTAGATGTAGATGTAAGATAAATGTAGTGTGAATGTGAAGTAAAGTGTATAGTAGATGTTGCGAGAGAAGATGTCCGCGATGTGTGAGATGTATAATGGGTAGTGTGACTAAACAATACTAGGTATATGGTTGTGAATGTGTCTAGTGTAAAATGTGTGAGAATGTGTGGTGTGTATAGTGTGTAGTGTGTGAGGTTCATGTGTATAGTATGCCCTGATAATCAAGTGTGAACCATAGCACAAGAGTGTGTCATAGGGTAATGGCGATCTTGGTATATATGTTCTATGTAAAGATCTAGGTGTGATGCGATGAGAGTATAAGAGTCATGTTGATGCTAGAGAGGGGAGAGAAGAAACACGATGCCTCCAAGCATGCGATGAGGATTTCACTACCCAATAAAAGTGAAAGATAGAGACGTGCACCCGATGTTGGTTGAGATGAAGGTGTGTGATTATGCTCTAGAAGTGGTGGTATATGAGATATATGTTGCGTAGAAGTGAATGAATCCTATATGCATGTAGTCGATGAGTAGATGGTGGGCACCTTGGTGTAACAAAATGTGGAGGTGATGGAGATTTATGTGAAGCAGAATGTGGTGGTAATGGGCACCTACAAGGAATAAAACGAGGTGGCAAAGTGCGTTTAGATGAAGGAGTTTTCCTAGGAATGGGCCTATATCGATGTATTGGACTAGCAGAAAGCAATGAGATCGCATAGGTTGTGTATGCTTGCAAGTGAGCTAGGAATAGATTGTGTTTTAGGTGTTAGAAGTCATGGTGCACTAGATGGACTAGGTGATGTGAGAGGAGATTGTGACCATGGAGTAGATGGAGGCATACCATCGATAGAAATGACTTGATTGTTGTGAATGAATTTTAGATGCAAATGATTCATGGAGATGATAGACTGAGACTTGTGAATCCAATTGATGCCTAAGAGCATGTCACACCCATTGACTACTTGTCCCACAAGGAAGGGCATTAACATAGTAAGAGGAACGAATTGTAACATGAAGTTTGACAACACCATAGGAATTGTTCATCGGATATGAAATTTGTGAAATCGGATAACCAATAGCAGAAGAAGTGGAATAGAACATGCACTAATGGGACATGACAGATTTACCTTGGTGTTATTGATAAGGATAGATCTAATTGATGCATTAATGTGTAAATCATTAGAATCTAATGCCACATGATAATCATGGTCAGAGAAAGCAATGATTGGAGGAGACATCTTTATATTAGAAACTAAGAAATCAAGATCCCCGATGCAGGAGGCATTACGCGATATGTATGATTAGCTAAGGATTTAACCAATTTCTTGTCATGTTTTAAAAGTGGATTTTTAAAGATCTTGTGCTTATGATTGTGATTAATAGGTGCGTAAGTCATAGGCTTGGGAAGCTCAATTTTATTATTGTCGATGAGATCTTGAATAAGATTTGAAGTTTGAAACAACGATATGTAGAGTGCCCTACGCATTAATGATAGTCACAATGGAAGTTTTCATCATAATTATGACCTTTTGGGTGAGATGGATCTAATTGGAGAGGAGGTAGTGTGATGAGATTAATTTCAACAAATTGTGGGAGTAAAATATGTGGAAGGATAGTTAACTTCATGTATGTATGCCAGAGGTGGTTGTGATTGAAGCTCTTTGGTGGTTGATACCGCATTAACAATGAATTTTTTGTCAATTGGTTTGGTTACAGATGGTTTGAATGTTGACTTACTTTGAAAATGTGTAGAATATGAAGCTTGCTCCCGATATTTTAGCTTGCATATAGATAAGAGTTTAGTTTCATGAATCTTGAGAGTATGACACAAGTGATCAAATGAGGGAGATGTCTCAAATAGAATAATTTCTTGAAGAGGTAGTAATAAACTTTGAGTGAATAAGTCTTGAATCTCAGAGTCCATGCAAGCACATTAGACATCTTAGATAGGTTGTTTTTGTATTGTAAGACATAGTTTGCTAGATGTTCATTAGCCCCTTGTTTAAGTTGTGCAAGTTACACATATGAGATCTTAGAGCCGATATTGATAGAGAAATGAGTAGGAAAACATCAACTAGATGCGTGAAAGATGTTACCGAGTGAACATGTAGGTCATAGAACCAACGCATCGCATAATCATGGAGACTATGGGGAATATTTTAGCCAAAAGGATATGATCATCCACAAAATCTAGACAAGCCACATGGAATGCTTGGAGATGCTCTTATGGGTCACCATGCCCATTAAAAATGGGAAGCTTGGGGGTGACAAAATTAGGAGGAAGTGAGTAAGCAAAGATGGTGGGTGCGAATGGAGTGTGTAGTAATAAAGTGGAATCCAAAGATGGAGATGCACTGAGAAGTAGCTTGTTGTAATTGAATTGACGAATTTTTGCTTGGAGGTCTTGATAGAGGGAGGCTAAGTCTTGAGTGCCAGTGGAAGAAACTTGTCACGTGTGAGAAACAAGAGGTGGAGTGAAATGGTTAGTTGGAGTAGGGACAAAAATGGGGATGGTAGAAATAGGTGGGAGAGTAGAAGTAGGTGGTTGAGCAAAGTAATAGAGGTGGGGATGGCAATAGAAGTAGTAAGCTCTGCAAGATTGGTAGCTTCCTCACGAGCAGCATGTAGGAGTAAGTCTAGATCTTGGGGATGCTCAGTGATATGATCATTAAGGGCTTTAAGATGGTCTTTAGTAAATTCTTCATAAGATTGAGCCATGGTGACAAGAGGATAGGAGTTCTAAATGGAAGGTGGATTCGAGTGTGGGGTTCACCAAAATGATTATACAAAATATGAAATATTATGCCTAGTATGAATGTAATATTGCATTAAATAAATGATAAATTAAGTATATCAATTACACTCAAGTAAATTAAACAATAAATAATGAAACCCTCATCAGAAGAGAGGGTAGAAAGGATTAGCTTATTTACATTGGAAAGACAAAGCACCGACCATCACATTGGAGCTCGAGAAAAATGCGAGATCTAAGGAGATAGGTTGGTCAGGGCACCTAAAGAGGGACAAGGGTGCCCATGGGTGCTATACGATGGAAAAGTGACAAGCGAGCATGGGAATCTACAAGTAACTCTTCCTCGCACCCGACCTCCCGAGGTCGTGCCGAGATAGCCGGTGGGGATGGAATATACATGGGGTGCAGACAAACTAGTTAGGCAATCTTATGTCTTCGACGCGCACTAATGGAATCTATGAATCTAAAGCAAAGAAGGCCCTCCTAACTGAACTAGCGTGATAGATCGTTTGTCGAGGATGACTGCTCGAAGGCTCCAATCAATATCAAGCTCTGGTGTGATCTAATCTATAGGTTGTGGAATACGTGGAAATGACTGTGGGTGCTTCGTAGATATCCCCGATAGGGTCATGAAAAATGGATGATGGATATATGGTGGATTCTATGGGTGATTCTCTGGTCTAGTCCAGAAATCCTTAGCTTGATTAGCTGCTACGTCTAGTGAGGATAGTTGTGCGATAATGATTGGTGGAAGTGGAGAGGACCTAAATACTAATGTGTGTAAACCAGCATCAACGTCTGATTGACTTGTGGGCCCGTTGGGTTGTGGGACCTGTGGATCACAACCGTAAGTTCATGGTCATTGTGGACCTCCTATGGTCATGTGCTAGAATCAATCCCTAATCCCTAATATCCAGTAGTCGTATGCCTTTTCGGCCTCTATGTTTAGAACTAAAAGTTGTGCAATCTTCTCAGAGTACCTTACAGGCATTCTGGCAACTTGAATTCTTAAGCTAGTGTCTATGTCAATGAGGATGTCTCTGTGTTTGGCAGTTTGTGGGACCAAAGGATCACAACCGAACATTTGCTCTCTTTCAATCCCTTCTATAGTCATGCGGATATCTATTAGGGCAATCTGTAGTTTGGTTGGTTTATCCAAAACGTGTGTGCTTTGTCGTCTTCTATGTTTAATCCTCTTAACTGTGAGCTGATTTCTTGTAGGTTTGTTGTTGTTCGGAAGACCTGGATTTATGAGATTTTGGTCTATGTCAGTTATTATTACTGCAACAAGATTGGGTTGAGGCACGATTGGCTCGAATACGTATTCTCTGGGCTCCCTAGGTCCCGTGATTGTCATACAAAAGAAACAATATAAATCTAACTAAAGCAAAGTAAACTAATTATGCAAAGTATATCCACAACATATATAAATTCTCTATTTTTGTATTTTTGATAGAATATTTAACAGAATTAAGATAACAACTATTTAATAGAATTGAAAGAGCAATTATTTAATATCTAGAAAATGATAACTAAACTAATAATAGAATTAAAAACAAACAAAGTAGCCTGAGTATAGCTACTTTATGCTATGCGAGTTGTGAATCTATTCTAAATAACTAAATAAATGATCTAATTTAATTGAAAGATTTTCGATCCTACCTCAGAAGTGAGGAATGAATCATAGTTTCTCAAAA
The DNA here is from genome assembly GCA_018340775.1 of Taxus wallichiana var. yunnanensis. Taxonomy (NCBI): domain Eukaryota; kingdom Viridiplantae; phylum Streptophyta; class Pinopsida; order Cupressales; family Taxaceae; genus Taxus; species Taxus wallichiana. The sequence goes on along the minus strand of CM031240.1, from coordinate 688,009,540 downwards.
ACTATCGATCCCCATAGCTTCCCCGATAATATCGAAAATGAGATTAACTGAAATGAAATGATTCACTACTCTATTTGGTATGTTTTAACTAGAACTTTGAAAGCTTGAACTGGATTTTGCAGAACAGTGGCGAATCCGATTGTGTGTGGCTTTGTCCCCTCAGTGTGGTCTCCTCATTCCTTCGTGCTCACGTGAATCCAAAAAAGTGTGTAATGTTAGCATCAATAGAAGTAGGTATTGGAACAATGGCAGCTTTGGATGTAGACTGAATACAATGTGAGTAGGAGAGGGATAGTGCAAGAGAACAGAGCTTGGCTTATGTAATTCCTAGCGGGATTTATTGCGAGTCATACAACACAAAACATCAGAACCTGAAACTATCCTTCTTGACAAACAAAACCTACAACTCTAATGGCTTCAGACTGAAAATGAAACTATCCTACCTTAATTGATTGTATGAAATAGTAATAACACTAGAACAAGAAGATCATGTGGCTTCTAAACAACAAAAATAAGACTAACTATGCATGCAACAAATGAAAACTATTGAATTCCTAAGCAAGAACTGAAAGACTAAACTATTGAAATGAGAGGATGAGGGGATTTTGAGGGCCATTTGCTTGTAATCAAACCAGCTATTTATAGAATTCCCATTCACCCAAAGGTAACTCCAACTAGGACTCTTTTACCATTAAACAATGGAGAAACACTATTCAGGGGACATAAAACATAAATACTAGCTAAAACGGGTGAGAAAGTTGGTAAAAGTTGAAAATTCACGTAAGTTGTGATTAAAAAGCATCTTTAGAAAATGCGTGAAGGATCGCCGCCACCGAGCGGTGGTGGCGGTTCTGAGGACTGCCCCTGCACAGGTGGGGCGGTGAGACCGCCGCCGGGGCGGGGTGGCGGTTTCGTCACTGAAGACCAAAATGCAAAGAAAAGAGGGGAAAAGAAAAACAAAGCATGTGGAGGCTAAGCGGGGCATGCGGGATGTTAATGTACACTTGGAGAGCTTTTCCGGATCTCGAACACCTTGCGAGGAGACCTGTATCATCATTGGGGCATGTGTAACATCGTTCTGGTAGCGCAGTACCCTTACAATTTTGGGTATGTACATATTGCCCCCTCGGAGAAGTGTTTTAGCCATGAAGAGGCATAAAATGGTGGGTCCGAGTATGGCGGTCCTGAAATGGGAAGCTAGAAATTATACCTGACACGTCCGTGTGTTGAAATGATACCATCCAAAATTCCGCTACCTACAAAATGAAAAGAGGACTCAAGTGCAGATAGATAAAATAAATCAAAAAATAAATACTAAAATAATATGAAGTGAGGACTTACCATTTGTGCGAGGATAAGAACTTACCTCCATCGGTGCTCCAAACCTGCGAAAAGGGCATTCAAAATGAGTCAAAATGTTATATATATAAAAATGGGCCCATTTTCCTATTCAAAATGCGTGTGATTTGATTGATTTTGAGCTAGGGGGGTGATGGTTTTTGATGAGAGTATAGTCTAGTTTTACGAGATAGTGATCATGCCTTATGGTGGAACATCGACCCACGAGATCTGGGTTAGTTCTTCTCGATTTATTTTATACCTAAAATGTAAAAATGATGAAATCTTCGCCATGGGGGGGTAATTTTTGAAATTTCTAGTTTTAAATGTGTCCTTAGGGGGACGCCTAATGGGTAGGCTCTTGTTTTAGTCAAAATGGTGTTTTTTTTTGAGCATTTTAGGGCACGTGACCCATTTGGAAATGCGGGACATGACCCTTGCCTAAGCGGGGCGGCGGTTACAGGACCGCCACCTTTAGAAGGTGGTAGTTATGGAACCGCCCTGCTCGGGGTGGTGGTCCTTCTGAGAATGCTAAAATAACATTGTTTTGAACCCATTTTTGCATTTTTAGTATTCTCATATGCTTTAATGATTTTTCCAATGTAATTTTGAATACTAACTTACTCCTTTTTGCGTGTTTTTGGGTGTATGCGAAGAAGGAGGAATATATCAGATGGAGCCGAGAGAGAGAGTGTGACTGGCTTCCAGTAGTGTTGGATGCACTTTCTCAGGCCAAGCAGGACATCTCTTCAGAGGGCCGACATATTACGTATATCACGGGTTCCTCATGTCGCACCTTCTAGTCACATACTATGTGACCTATTTTCATATTGGGATGCTGATCGGAACACTTTCCGATTTCCAGGAGTCAGGGGTGAGTGGACTATCACCCTGGAGGATGTCTACCACATCTTGGGAGTCCCGATCATCGGGAGACGACTTACACTTGAGACAGCGGGGTCGCGGGCTCAGATAGCTTAGTGGGCTACATATATGGGAGACGCAGTTGTCTCCACTGGTTTGAAGAAGGGGGTGAGGGTCCATTCCATTCCTAGCTTGCCTATCCCTTTGATTCGTCAGGCCATTATGGGGATCCTTGCCTCGAGATTGATCGGGGACAAGGGAGGGGACACCTTACTCTACTGTTGGTCCCCTATTATTGCACAGATTGAGGCACATGGTCGGATTTATGCCTGGGGAGCCGATATACTTGGGACCACCTATCACGACTTATACAGGGTGGTTCACTTACAGGGACAGTCTTTGAGCCATCGACCTTGGTTATGAGCTGGGTCTATGAGTGTATCATCCCTTATGGGAGAGGCATAGAGGTGGCGGATCTCGGAGCCGTGAGGGGGCTAGATGGACGAGAGATGTCGGTCTTAGAGCACCCCACCGGCCGATTGCTTCCACGACTACGATGATATGGAGGCCACACCTTATCGAGGCCATGGCAGGGGTTGTGGGGTGAGAGACCTTCACTTTGATTTCTGCTCTACTACAGGGTAGCTTTGTGGACAGGACGGGAAGGTAGAGACACACCCCTTTGATCGAGTGCCTCAGCAGTTTGGCCTTGCTTACGTTGATATGCTTCCCCAGTGGTGCCAGTGTTCGAGATCGAGTTCGGGAGGCTAGGGGAGGTCTAGAGGCCGGGGTTGGACTATTGTTACTCTGGCATCCCTATTGTAGCTAGGTGGGTGGTACGTGCCGAGAGAGAGTCGGTGCTCTCGGGCACCTTTACTTGGATTGCGCGGTCCTGCCCATAGCAGCGGTGATGACCCTATTGATATAGACTCGAGTCGAGGAGTTCACGGGGGAGAGGCGGAGGAGGAGACCGAGGACATGGAGGTCAGCGAGTCGGGTGGAGAGGAGGATAGCGATCCCGAGTGGCATGACACTCAGGAGATCTTACAGGCTGAGAGGGTAGAGCAGAGTGCGAGAGAGGGTGACTCTAGTCTCAGAGGAGTTGCCCTCTCAGGACCTAGGTGGAGAGGATGAGTCCGTAGTAGGACATTATGTTGCCCCAGACACAGGAGGAGGACATCGATCGGTGGTGGCATCATGTGTGTAGGTGCTGATCTGGGATCCCTCTTGGAGGCCTGGAGATCGAGTGAGTTGTCACTCTTCTTTTAATATTTGTTTTTAGCTAGGATTGCCTTAGTTGTTATCTCTCCTTTTGTTCATCTTTGTTTTTATCTTTTGATTATTTTCTAATTTGTTTTCTCCTTTGCTTGTAGAGACTATTGATGAGTGGTGAGACTTGATTCGTTGGGTATGTACTGATACCCTGATGCTCCCCATGGAGAAGACTCACACCGAGCTATCTCATGGATGCAGGGGAGCCTTCAGCAGCTAGTAGGCATAGCGATGTCTTTGCCCCTATCTGGCATGTGGCCAAGATGGTGACTTCCCTCCATACCAAGTTAGCTGGGTATAGGACTGCAGAGCACTTGATGAGGAGCACTCTCATAGTGAGGCTACAACTACTATTTGGGACCGTGAGCCCTCAGTGCACTCAGAGCGCCGGCGTAGCTGGAGTCCTAGACGTGGTCGTGCGCCTTCTGAGGGATCTCATAGGGGTTGAGAGGCCACTTGGCTCTTTTTGTAGTGACTCTTGCTAGATTGTTTATACGATCATTTTGTATTTTCGGGCTCATTGAGCATTTTGACCATGCCTAGCGCATGATGGCATTGTACATAAAACTTGATTATATATATATATATTTCTTTTTGGATTAGACTCTTGGTGTCTAGGATTTTGTGATTCATTTCCACATGTATATTAGATGCTTATTAGAATTCTTGTTTTTATATGCTTTTTAGAATGTATGCAATGGAGAACAAATGACACAAATGCTTTCTTTCTTTTTGTATTTCGTGATGCTGATGTATGATGATGCAAATGAACTTGTGATCTTGAACTTTAGCTTTCATAAGCAATTTTTGGTACTTCATATTGTTTTGACAAAATGTAATGATGAACTTGGTATGATGAGCAGATGCACTTGCCCCACTCCTAACTCCACGCAACTAGTAAGATGCGAGGGCTCACCATCGAGAGCTAGAAAGGGCACAAGCTATGAGGTGTGTTGAAATGGAAATGATGGGAGATAGACAAAGAGTTGGTGGAACCAAATTAGGATGCTACAAACCTACCCTACTCAAGTGACTCCATAGTTTAGAATGTGACTTGCTTTGCAGTTTATCTAGACTTAGATCCGTAGATGGCCACTTGGTTGACAAAATCTGGTTTTAGGGTTTTGAACTCTCTTGGAATTTTGGACATCTGATTCATTTGTTTTTGACTCAAGATTTCAAAGGTTTATTTGAACTATTTGCTTATGACCTTCAACATTTATTGTCAAGAGGACCCCCTACACCTTGCCCCATGCTACTAGTAGGAAGCATGGGCTTATCACCATGGACAAGGCACAGGTGAGTAAGGGCATTCCCATCCTTTCCCAACCCTACGTCACTAGTAAGAGATGCAAGCTCATCACCGAAGGTTGGTAGGGAGCAAGGAAATGTGTAAAAGTAAAATTTTATGTTTGATCTATATTGACTTATTTATTTGAGCAAAATGTCAGTATGTTCTTATTTCCAAAGAGATCTATATACGGGATAGATGTGACACCATGAAGCTTCTAGAATAGACCATAGGCAAGACACCTATCCTAGGAAGAAAAAAAAAGTGAGAACAAGCATGTAGGCCTTGGTATGGCTACCGTTAAGACTTTGTCATATCTAGCTTTAATTGATGAAATGATTCTGAAACAGTTGATGATGTTATGAAAATGAAGAAGTATGATTTGAATGCTTCTGCCAATACCATCAGAAGTTTGTAATGAATTGCTTAAGAATAAGTTCCTTGATCACAAAAGTTTTATGAAACGAGTGAACAAAATGAACCTATCTAAATGAAGATGTAATGTAGATATAATTATACAAATAGTGTTGATGCTTCATGCGTAAAACCATTTAAGGTGCAAGGAATTGACAGTTTCACCAAATTCCTCACCTTCTAGTGTGCATAAGAGATACGCACCATTTCCATAGTCCTTCATGACTCGATATGGGCCCAACCACTTGGGCCGGAACTTTCTTCCTTCACCGATTTTCTTATCGATCCAGTTATCTAGTCTTAGAACTAGATCTCCTTCATATATTTCTCACTCATAGACCTTTTTGTTATACTACCGGCACATCCGGTCAGCATAGACTCTATGCCATTATTCAACATTTAACTTGGCCTCATCTAGGCTTTCTAGTTGGGAGAGGCGTGCCTCTCTATAAGCTTCCTCATCCAGAATCCCTTGTAGTGAGATGCGGAGACTGGGTATTTCAACCTCAAGTGGGAGAATTGCTTCTACTCCGAATACCAATGAGAAAGGAGTTGCTCTGTTGGTGTTCTTATTGAGGTTTGGTGGGCCCACAAGGCCGGATATAACTTTAAATGCCAATCTCGTTTGTTTTCTTTTACCGTTTTGAGGAGAATAGCTTTCAACGTCTTGTTTGTTGCTTCAGCCTGCCCATTGGCTTGAGGGTAATATACAGGGGAGTTGTATGATGGTTTATTTTAAATTTACTGCATAGCTCATGGACCTCGTCATTCTTAAAGGACGTGCCATTATCTGAGATAATGACTTGTGGGACACCGTACCTGTAAATGATTGGTTCAAAATGAACTTGGTGATCACGACACCTAGTACAGTGGTAAGAGGCATAGCCTCTACCCATTTGGTAAAATATTCGGTGGCCGTGATTATGAAGTTATGGCCATCCGTTGATGAGGGAGAGAATTTCCCTATCAAATCTAGGCCCCATGTAGAAAAGGGCCATGGAGTCATGATTGGTTGTAGAGCTTGTGCTGGCATGTGAATCTCGTGGGAAAATTCTTGGCATTTATGGCATCTGCGTACAAACTCTATTGCGTCGTGTTCTAGAGTGGGCCAGAAATAGCCCATCGATGTATTTTTGTGGGTAGTGGCATGACCACCAAAATGGCCTCCACATATTCCACTGTGGGATTCGTAGAGAATCTTCTTGGATTCTTCTGTGTCAACACACCTTAGAAGCATTCCATGAAAGCCTTATGATAGAGCACTTGTTCTATAATAACGTATTTAGCTACGATAATGCATAACCACCTTCTTTGTTGTGGTGTAGCACCTTCTGGATACGTATGGTCCATGATAAAATTGATAATATCAGTATACCAAGGACATTCAGAGATGGGAGGTCTGGTTTCGATGTAATATATGCATTCATCGGGAAAATCTAGATCTACTAGATCACCTCCATCTAACGGGTTGTCGGCTAACCAATCTGCAATGATTTGTCCCTTAACGGACTTCTGGTTTATAAAAGTTAATTCGAATTCACCCATTAAGGTTATAAAGCATCCAACCTTTTTAGACAAGGACCCTTGCGTGAGGAAAGTTTGTAAATGGTTTGTTTTTACAATGACCCTTGTTTCTTGATTTAGCATGTAATGTCTTAAGCGTTTGGTTGCAAAGACTATGGCAAGGCATTCTCATTTTACTTGCGTATAATGTGTTTCATAATCGAGTAACGTTGGCTAATAAAATAGAACCGCATGTTCTCGTTTATCATCATCTTCTTGAGCCAACATGCAGGCTAGCGAGACATCCGTAGCTCGTGAATATAAGATCAAAGGATGATCTGGTCTAGGTGGCATTAATGTGGGAGGAGACAAGTAAGAAGTGTTTAACTGCTTGAAGGCCTCATGGCATTCCTTTGTCCAAATAATGCAGCAATCCTTTTTCAACAAATTGTTGATTGGATGAACAACAAAACTTAAGTCTGGAATGAATCTTGGATTGCACCGAGCTTTCCGAGAAATGATCTAATGCTAGAGTCATCTGATGGTGGGATCATCTCAAGAATAGCCCATATTTTGGTTGGGTCTACATCGATCCCTCGTGATGATATAATGTAACCTAGGAGTTTCCCTCCTGTCACACCAAATACACATTTTTCTGGGTTTAGTGTGACTCGTATTCGATCAAACATGAAAGAATGATGCGGAGCACTTCCGGGTGATCACAGTGCTTCTGGCCTTGGCCAACAAGTCATCTACATAGGATTCCATGATTTTATGAATAAGATCGTGAAATATGTATGTCATTTCCCGCTGGTATGTAGTGCCAGCGTTCTTGAGACCGAATGGCATAACAACGTAGCAATAAGTTCCCCAAGGAGTTATAAACGTGGTTTTGGCTTGGTCTTGTTCAGATATTCTGATTTGATTGTATCGAGAACCCATCCATGAGAGACAAAAGCTCAAATCTAGCTGTTGCATCAACGATGACGTCAATGGATGGTAATGGGAAGTCATCCTTGGGGCATGCCTTGTTAATGTCTCGGAAGTCTATGCAGATGCGTATCTTCCCATTCTTTTTGAGAATGGGGACGATATTAGATACCCACTGAGAGTAATCGACCGGTTTGATGAACCCTACTGGAGAAGTTTCATTACTTCTTCCTTCACCATGAGAGCTACCTTGGGTTTCATTGGTCTCGATTTTTGTTTAATTGGCTTTGCATCTGATTTGGTGATGAGGTTATGTACCATGATGTGTGGTGTAATTCCCATCATTTCTTTATAATTAAATGCAAAATCCTTTTGATGTTCTTTGAGGATTCGAGTGTGTATTTCTATCTCTTTTGGAGTTAACGAAGATCCTAGTTTCAAGATCTTTGGTTCTTCCTCCGTTCGATGTTAATATCAATCATTCCTTTGATTAAAGAAGTGTTACCTTCTTCAAACTCAGGTGGGGCTGGAGGTAGTTCCAGATCTTCTCCATTCTCTACCGCGTATATGTCGAGTTCCTTTTGTGGGGGAAGCTCTACCATGGGATTTCCAAAGTAAGAAGACGAATGTGGGATTAAGGACAAATCTACCATGTGATGGGTGAGATGTAACTCTGCATAGGCATTTAGGTAATCAAGAGTGGCTCTATCACTATCAACGTGACCTAAGATAGTAGATTTATTCTCAGCTATGTGTGTTAGAAGAGGGTTTGTTGACGTTTTCTTTACTAATGGTTCAGTACGAAGGGATACCATGAAATGGGTGTCTTCCAACTCACTGTTTGGAGTGAAACGTGAAGCTGAGGTTGCTATCGAATCTGTGAGAAGGTTTTGTTCTCGTGGGATTGCCTCAATGGATATGAAGTTAAATCCTTTGCTCAAATCTAATATTGTTGTTTTGTAGAGTTGTAAGTGTTCAGCTCTAGTCTCATATACCTCAGAGACTTGGTTTGCTACTAATTGTGAGTCTCCTAACACTCTGATGTCATTAACACCGATCCTTTTAGCTATGATGAGACCAAGGAGGAGGGCTTCGTACTCAGTGCCATTGTTTGTACATTTGAAATTTAATTTAAAGGTGAATGGTAGGATCTTTCCCTCGGGAGAAGTAAAGATCACACCTGCCCTAACCCCATAATGACATCTAGCTCCATCGAAATGGAGAGTCCAATATTTATTTGGGAAGATGGATGTTGGGACATTCTTACGTCTATTTCTTCTACTTTGGTTACTTCTACCATGTAAAGTTCCTCTGCTGGAAGAGAACCAACTCCTAGGGTACATCCCATACCTGTGGAATCAAATGGTAGGAAAATTGGTAGATCTTGTTCTAGTAATTCAAAATTTTTTAGTAGTTCCTAATGATATTGTTTCTACAACGTTAGCTTCATCCTTGAGGTTGGGATGCTCTTGACTAGGTTCGTAATTTCTAGTTGTTGTAGGTATTAATTTTTCTTCCGGTTTTGAGTTGGTTGGTTTGTTAAGTTGGTTTGTTGGGAGTTCAAACTCAGAGTGAACACCTGGCCTTTTCTTCAGGTCTGCTAGGTGTATATCGAATGGTTTCGGATCACCTTTTGCTATGAATATCTTTCCTAAGTGCAAGAATCTTATTTCTGAAATAACGTAGAAGGGATTGCCTTCATACGGTGTATCCATGGTGGTGAGGATCATATTATAGTTGGTTTCCCGATCTATAATATAAAACTCAGTGAGGATTGTTTTGGGTCCTAAGGTGACTGGTAGTATTATAGTCCCAATCGAAGTGGCTTTAAGGCTATCATAGCCTCTTAGTGTATTTCAAGTTGTGGAACAATTTGTTTCTCCATACCCTAGCTTTTGAAGGAAAGAGAAGGGGACTATGTTAACTGCTGCCCCATCATCAACCATTGCATGTTTAACGTAATTGTTATAAACCCACACTTGTAAATGTAAGGTTGGATCACCTCTACGTGTAATCTCAGCGTCTGTTGGCATTTTTTTTTACATCAAATATAAATTGGTATCCCTATCGGCTGCCCGGAGGGTGGATATCAAAGTCTATATGGTTTACCTATGTTTGGGAGGTGGAGTGATGTTAATTAAATGACCTAAACCTAATGCTTCTAAAAGAGCAGCCCTATGGGTAGGAGAGTTCTTCAACAAGTCCAAAAAGGAGATGTGAGAGAAGGTCTTTGTTAGGTCATTAATTAAATCATAGGCACCTACGGGTTTTACTAATGTTTGTTGAATGTTTATCGGCTCTAGTGGGTAACTTGGATTTGGCTGAGAGGAATACTCTCGTGTCCTTGTTATGGCTTCCACGTGTAGCTCAGTGTCTAACTCCACTAAACCGACTATCTTGGTTCGTGGCTGATTTCCTAATTGCGGTGCGACAGGTGGATTTAGTGAAGTTGAGGCTTCATGATCATTGTTTCCTGTCATTACACCCTTGTTCGTCCCATTTGGATTTAATTTGTTGTTATTGTGATTTGGGAGTGGATCATTGAAGATCTTGAGGGGTGCATTTTGAGGGGAGATTGCTCCCGTGAAAGTGTTTGGCGTAGGTGATGCAGGATCTGCTAAGAACATATCTATGAAAAGTTGTCTTTGTTCCTCTAGCAAACGTTGCATGAATTTATTGTAATCACGGCAAGTCCTAGTGTCATGGCCTTGAATTTTGTGGAAACCACAATACGAGTTGGGATTATAATTCTAGGTTGTTGGTTTGGCACGTGTTGTGGTCAAAACTCTGATTAAACCATTGACTATTAGGATTAAAGTTTTTTGCGTTTGTTGTCTTTGGTTTTGATATCAGTTGAGTTTTGACTTGGACCCTGTGTCTGGATCTGTTGTTGTTGTTGTTGTTGTTGTTGTGGATGATTAAAATCCACCGTGTTGATTGTTGGGGTAAAATTGTTGTTTCGTTGATTGTTAACCGGTGGTGGAGCATTTCTGACATTTGCCTTTTTAGCTTGGTCGATTACTCCATCATTGTTTGTCACTCCATGGTTCTTGTTAAGGATTTTAGGTCCTTGATTGGCATTTGTGGTAGTAGGATAAGTCGTAGTATTTTGGTTGGGGATGATTAACCTCCCATTTGTTCCATATGCCTTGCGACCGCTATCTATTAAGCTTGATCTATTCGGAGAGCGCTCTCAAGCACCTCATCATAAGTTCTTAGTGGGAACTTCTGGACTTCTTCCTTTATCTCTCTCTTTGAGAGAATGAAGGAATAAATCACATAGTTCCATCGATCCATGTTTGGAGTGCTTTTTGAAGAATAGAGGACTGTACGCCATCTTTGGATGAAATGAGCAACATATTCATTGTGTTCTTGTTTAATATGCAAGAATTCCCTGATTCTGTTCTCAACAATTTGTTCATGTCGAACGCCTTGATGAACTCTGAAATGAGTTGTTTAAATGAATGTATTGAGGCTTCAGGTATTCTGTAATACCAATCGAGGGTGATACCCTCTAAAGTTTTGGGAATATTTTAGCAACAACTCCATCCCAAGGGAGCAGTTCTCGAATGGTTGTGGCATAGGCCTTAATATGTGCATTCGGGTCTCCCTCCCCTTTGTACTTGGGTAAATCGGGAAGAGGTCTTGGAAGCATGATGCTTCGTATAGTGAAGTCTAAGGGCTCTTTCAAATATTTGAATAAGTCCCTATCGCATAGGTTTGACCATCGATGGTGCCTGTTGAGGGGGTGGAGGTGGAATGGGTTGTTGATATGGTGTAGCGTATGCATTTGTAGGGACATAAGGAAATCCTGTGGTTGAGAAAACATCCTGGGAGAAGAGAACATATCTCCCTGTGGTGATTTGGAATACATGTTCAAATATGGAGGAGCATTGCTTAGGAATGGGTTATTTTGTGTTAGGTTGGGAGGTATCATATTTTCCATTGGAGCGGCGTTTGAAAACGTGGTTCTAGTTGGCGTTTGTTGTGAATACTGAGGAGGCATGCCTAATGTGCTTATTCCTGTGAGGAGGTCTACTTGGCTAGGATGATGTGGAGGATTGGAAGTTCTGCTTGCATGAATTGAGAATTTTGATTTGCTTGAGCAAGTTCTAACCCTCTAACTTTTTCTACTAAAGTTGAGATGACTTCGTTTGGTGAAGTCATAGTATTTTGCCTCAGTGGCATTTGTTGTATATTTTGAGGTTGTATAGGCATATGGTACCCTACTATGAATTGATCGTTGCCCTGCCAAGTTTCATCAGGGAATTTCCTATAGGTGGAGGAATGGAGGTGTTTTCTTGAAAAGAGACCTCGGGTTGTGTTTGTAAACCTCCTATAGGTGGGTACATACTTTGAGAGTGTTGTTCACTCCTAGCATAACGTGCTAAAGTATTCATCATCTAAAAACAGATATGGATCTGATTGTCTATTGATTTGTGGTCTAAGCAACACCTGAGGAGATGAACCAGATTCTCTAGTGAGCGTCATGTTGTTCGAGCCTGAAGGCTCTGGTTGTTGCATTTGAGTGAGCTGATCCAACTCCTCTATTTGGAAAGAAGAACTATATCTAGTCCTTTGAGGTGGAGTTTGTGTTGAAAACCGGTTAGTTGAATAGTTGTCACCCCATGTTGAGAGTGAGGGTGATGGTTGTCTATTTAGTTGATCATAGTATGCTTCAAGACCTAGGAGAGGTCTGCCATATGCATCGAATCCGACATATTCGGGGGTATATGAATACCCATAGAATAATGGGAAAGAGTGAAGGTGGATGAAAGAAATGAAAGAGGAAAACTAGTTTGTTTCACGTCGGGTTCACTAATTTTGTATGATGGAAAAGTGACAAGCGAGCATGGGAATCTACAAGTAACTCTTCCTCGCACCCGACCTCTCGAGGTCATGCCGAGATAGCCGGTGGGGATGGAATATACGTGGGGTATAGACAAACTAGTTAGGAAATCTTATGTCTTCGATGCGCACTAATGGAATCTGTGAATCTAAAGCAAAGAAGGCCCTCCTAACCTGAACTAGGTGTGATAGATCATTTGGTGAGGATGACTGCTCAAAGGCTCCAATCAATATCGAGCTCTAGCGTGATCCGATCTATAGGTTGTGGAATACGTGGAAAATGACCTGTGGGTGCTTCGTAGATATCCCTGATAGGGTCATGAAAAATGGATGATGGATATATGGTGGATTCTATGGGTGATTCTCTGGTCTAGTCTAGAAATCCTTAGCTTGATTAGCTGCTACGTCTAGTGAGGATAGTTGTGTGATAATGATTGGTGGAAGTGGAGAGGACCTAAATACTAATGTGCGTAAACCAACATCAACGTCTGATTGACCTGTGGGCCCGTTGGGTTGTGGGACCTGTGGATCACAACCGTAAGTTTGTGGTCGTTGTGGACCTCCTATGGTCATGTGTAGAATCAATCCCTAATCCCTAATATCCAGTAGTCGTATGCCTTTTCGGCCTCTATGTTTAGAACTAAAAGTTGTGCAATCTTCTCAGAGTACCTTACAGGTGTTCCGCAACTTGAATTCTTAAGCTAGTGTCTATGTCAATGAGGATGTCTCTCTGCATCTGGCTGTGGGACCAAAGGATCACAACCAAACATTTTCTCTCTTTCAAGCCCTTCTATAGTCATGCGGATATCTATTAGGGCAATCTGTAGTTTGGTTGGTTTGACCAAAACATGTGTGCTTTGTCATCTTCTATGTTTAATCCTCTTAACTGTGAGCTGATTTCTTGTAGGTCATTGTTGTTGGAAGACCTGGATTCGAGATTTTGGTCTATCGGTTATTGCTGCAAAAGATTGGGTTGAGGCACGATTGGCTCGAATACGTATTCTCTGGGCTCCCTAGGTCCCGTGATTGTCATACAAAAGAAACAATATAAATCTAACTAAAGCAAAGTAAACTAATTATGCAAAGTATATCTACATCATATATAAATTCTCTATTTTTGTATTTTTGATGAATATTTAACAAAATTAAGATAACAACTATTTAATAGAATGAAAGAGCAATTATTTAATATATCTAGAAAGTGACAACTAAACTAATAACAAAATTAAAAACAAACAAAGTAGCCAAGTATAGCTACTTTCTGCCTGCGAGTTGTGAATCTATTCTAAATAACTAAATAACTGATCTAATTTAATTTGAAAGACCCCGATCTTACCTCAAAAGTGAGGAATGAATCATAGTTTCTCAGAAACTATCAATCCCCATAACTTCCCCGGCAATATCGAAAGTGAATTTAACTGAAATGAAATGATTCACTACTCTATTTGGTATATTTTAACTAGAACTTTGAAAGCTTGAACCTGGATTTTACAGAATAGTGGTGAATCTGATTGTGTGTGGCTTTGTCCCCTCAGTGTGGTCTCCTCATTCCTTTCGTGCTCACGTGAATCCAAAAAGTGTGTAATGCTAGCATCAATAGAAGTAGGTATTGGAACAATGGCAGCTTTGGATGTAAACTGAATACAATGTGAGTAGGAGAGGGATAGCGCAAGAGAACAGAGCTTGGCTTATGCAATTCCTAGCGGGATTTATTGTGAGTCATACAACACAAAACATCCAGAACCTGAAACTATCCTTCTTGATGAACAAAACCTGCAACTCTAATGGCTTCGGACTGAAAATGAAACTATCCTACCTTAATTGATTGTATGAAATAGTAATAACACTAGAACAAGAAGATCATGTGGCTTCTAAACAGCAAAATAAGACTAACTATGCATGCAACAAATGAAAACTATTGAATTCCTAAGCTAAGCTGAAAGACTAAACTATTGAAATGAGAGGATGAGGGGAAATTTTGAGGGCCATTTGCTTGTAATCAAACCAGTTATTTATAGAATTCCCATTCACCCAAAGGTAACTCCAACTAGGACTCTTTTACCATTAAACAATGGAGAAACACTATTCTAGGGGACATAAAACATAAATACTAGCCAAAGCGGGTGAGAAAGCTGGTAAAAGTTGAAAAATCACACAAGTCGTGATCAGAGGAGCGTGTCTTTAAAAATGCGTGAAGGGACCGCCGAGCTAAGGTGGTGGTTATAGGACCAGGCACAGGCGGTGGTCATAGGACCGCCGCGCCAGCAGCGGGCGGTGGTTTCATCATTGAAGACCAAAATGGAAAGGAAAAGAGGGGAAAGAGTAAAACAAAGCACGCAGAGGCTAAGCGGGGCATGCGGGATGTTAATGTACACTTGGAGAGATTTTTTGGATCCCGAACACCTTGCAAGGAGACCTATATCATCATTGGGGCATGTGTAACATTTTGGGTACGTACGGGTGACCTAGTCTTGTTTCAGGCGCATGGGTGCTGGGAAATTCTATAAAACCTCTTATCGAGGTGTCACAAGGTGTACATCTTTAGTCTCCTTTGGTTGCTTCAAGGTCACACCAAGATCACTGAGCTCTTTATAAACTGAAATGAAGACTCGAACTCGCAAAACCCTCAAATAGATATCAAATCCCAAAAAAGAAATATGCAGAATGAGGGGTCAAACTTTCCTCAATTGTCACAATGGTGAAATTACAACTGAGTGTTGCACTACATCTCAAACCCAATGTAGTTTTTTGTGTGTGTGTGTGGAATTGTGCCCTAGGTTGCTCTTGTGCCAGTCGCACATGGATAGCGAGCAAGTAACCGGATATAGAATGTAGTAAATGTTTACATGGAATAGAATGAACTTCCCTCTTATGAAGTGTGATCTAGAAAACCAACCTTTGCATCCCTTGTGATGGAGCTAGATGGATGCTAATGGAGCTCTTAGATGCCTTGATGGATGTAACCTTAGGTGGTGATAGCTAATGCTTAGTGCTTGGTCCCTTATTATGATCACATAACTTTATATTTATATGATTCCTTCAATTGAATTTCATAATTAACCCTGAAAAGGTTGACTACCAAAAAGATAAGATGCTTTGAAATGGCTAGAAAGGACCCAAAAAGTGTGAGTAAAGTACAAAGGAGTCGGGCGCCTAGAGGGGACGAGGTCACTTGGCGTTGGCCTCTTGGTTGGGCGTTGGTGTCAGGATGATAAAAGCTAGAGTATAAAAATAAGGACTAAGCAAGTAAGGGTGTAAGACTAAAAGGAGAAACAAAAGACAAAGAAAGGTGGCTAAAGACATGGGTTAATTAGTACTTTTCTTACTTAGGAATCATATGAATAGTAGTATGTAATCAGGACTAGATAATTACCCAAAGTGCATGATTTTGTTTCTACACCATGTTGCCCTCATCTAACCACGAGAATCCAATATAGCCATAATCTGTACCCTCTCTTTGATGATAGGCAACTGCAATATCCTATATACATCATCTAATGTCATCATCATGTCTCATGTCGATAACCAAAAAGTACAAGTGTCTGCACACCATCTCTCGCACAAATTTGTCAACAATGACATATTATGGGGTATCTCCCCCAATCTCATGATGAGACACAAGCCAACATGGTCCAATATATCCCACTCATCATCAGTCAACCCCAAACTAAGAAATGTACTCAAGTGTGGCCCTGCAGAACTCTCAAGTTTATATCTCTCTACACATCATAACCAAGCAATAAAAGCATAGTGTTAACACACATACATGCTTTACAATTAATCATAACATCTTGAAATTTCACAAAATACAATAATTTCACAAAATAATGCCAAAAACTCGCTCGTGGACACTAACACCCCACATCAAGTCACTAGAACCAGGAACTAGGCGCTAGTGTCCTAAAGAACAAAAACACCATGTCCGCTTCCATCTAGGTCAAAAATACCTAATTCTACAAAATTTCAAATTTTTCTAAAACTGATAAAAACAAGCATATTTGATAAAAAATTCCAAATATGGCCATACATACCAACTCCCTGGGTATTTGTATAGCCATGACCACCGTCACCCTCTTGAATCTCATATGGATAACCTCCCTCACACATGGCATCCTTGTACCTTAGAGCTCAAAATTACACTTGCTATCGGTTAAAATGAAATTACTATTTGTTATCCTGCAAAATTGACAAGGGCAATTTGTAGGTAACATTATAAAAATTCTGTTTTGACCCTTAGGGAAGTTTGATAATGTTCGAAATAGCCCAAAACTCCCTTTCAAAAAATCAAGCTATTTTGGGACTTAGCCATTTTTAGCTAATCCTTCGGCATAGAAATTCGCATGTCAACATGACTAAAACCACGCCCTTTTACACTCAACGCAACTTTACCCATGTCGACATACAAAACGTTGTGCCCCCTTAAAACATCCTTTGGCGCTAAAAATGTTGTGTCGACACCAAGAAACTTGCGCTAAGCATTTTTCTAAGCGCAACTTTTCTCATGTCGACGCTACCAAAATCATGCCAAAAGTAGTTGGTGAGGTCATAAATGCCAATTTTTCTATAAATAGAAACCTGCCACATGTCATTTTCATGAATTGAAAATTGCGAAAGGTATTTTCTCTACGCATGTCAGCCATCCCTGTCAGCCCTCGCGTGCCATTTTCGAGCTTGTGGACCCCGCGTATTTCTTCGTCTTTTATAAATCTGGGTGAGTGGCTCCTCTCCCATTTGTGGTTTTTATTTTTTTGTGTTAAATGTTAGGGCTTGTATCAAATAATTAAAATCTAAAGAACACATTCAAAATCCCAACCCAGCTAAAACCCTCTTTTCCTCTCCTTCCAGATCTACAAATCTGGAAGGCCCCTGCCACTGAAGTAAACCAAAGGTAAACCATCTCTCCCTGCCTGTTGCCTTGCCACTTCTCTTCCTTGCCATCTAACGAATCCAAAAAAATAGAGAAGTGGTGAAAATCAAGAAAATTGCCAAAATCGTCAAACTGTTAAAATCTTTGGCACACTATTTTTCCGTGTTACACCTTCCAAAGTTGCGCTTTGGCACACTTTGTACTCATGTAACATGACCTTTTTTCACACCTAGCCAAAAATAACACTTAGCATATTTTTGTGAGGAGAGGCGCAACTTCCACAACATCGACATGACATGTTGTATGTTGCAGATCCGTGCCCCTGTGCTTTACCCTTTGGCAGCTGAAATTTGTCATGTAACACCTCTCAAAATTGTGCCCTTTCTAACTTGGCACAAATTTTCCCATGTCGACACTTTCCCAAATGCGCCAAAGCATAAAAAGCCCTGTAGCCTACTGTGAACTTGCACCTTGCGCCCTGAGGCTTAAAATTGCTCATTCTTCCTTTCATGCTAAACCTAACTGTTTTCTCACACATTCTAAGGTGTTCTGTTATTCTTCAAAATTTCATTATGAATAACATGATGGTTGACATGGCTCTTTTGTGTTGGACCTTCTTGATACTTCTTGTAGAACAACAACATCCGTTCTTGAACTCACATATGTCTTCATCAAGCAAGAAATTGACTAAAGCTAAAGCTAAGTAGTCAGAGTAAGAAATGAAGTACAAGTACCAGAGAGTCAGAATGCTTGACCCATATGTAAAGTGTGACCTTGACATCAGAGACTCTAAGCTGGGTCATATTGACATGGATGATTTCTAGGTAAGGACCACCAAGGCAAACAATGGCCCATGGATGAATAAGTTAATAGGTAGTGGATTGCACTTTGCAGTTAGGCTTCTGGTGAGTGCCGTAAATAATGAGTTTATCATTTTGGTTTCCGATGTTATAACAAAGACACTAGATGTGTCGAAAATAAAGAACATGAGACAATCATAAACCTCACAACTCATCACTTTGAGATGATCCTGGGCATTCCTCATCACAGGCAATATGTGGAAATAAGTATTGAAGACTACAAGAAAGCATGGGATGATAATGAAGATCAATGCATGCAGATGATGAATGAAATCTATCTGAAGAACAAGAAGCTAGTGACCAGATGGCCACAAACCATCCACCGTAGTGATTTTAATGAAGAATTGAGTGATACAATCATGTTCTTGAACAAAGTATTTGGGCTCCCTGATGCCCATTATTTTCACAAGTGGATGCTGAGATACTGGAGAATATGAGCAAGAATGCACCTGATCAACACTTTGGCTGGGGTGAAATCATAAGTGACACCATCTCACAATAGCTTCAACAAGTTCTAACAACTGGGAAGTTCTACATGAATTCCTACGTTGTATACATCTGTTACGTCAGAAAGAGATTTTGTAGGGTTAACTTGAAATGGGGTATGGCCCCAAGTCAAGATATACGAGTTCTACCCAGAGCTAAGGCTCAAAGCTAGCATCTCCCAATTCTCCAAAATAAATGATGCCTTCTTCTATGAGGTATTCTATTTGTTGAGACCAAACATGAGACACAATTGAACCAACCCGAGTGTGATTGCTACTACAAAGAAATGGGGAGCGTTGTTCACACAATTCCCCACATTCACATACCTCAGAGCTATGAATTTCGAGGGAGAACCAACGAAGTTGCCAAGGTTTGCAGGGCCGAAGCTGGTCCTCCTGGAATTGTCAAGGCAGTTAATCACTTATCATGAAAAGTGTATGAAGAGAAAGAAAGGAGGAACTCCATTCCCCCTTACAGTTGGCTGATACACCTGCCCTACACTTGCTAAAGCACGAGAGATGTATGCTTAAGCTAGAGCTTCGAATTTAAAGCACAACTTCCCGAGTAAAGGTGACCTTTGGTATCGGAGTTGCCTCCTGAAGACAAAAATTGATCCCATCCATGTTCCGAGATCGAGGACATTTGGATAGACCTAACCCATGAGATAGACATTAGGTGGAAGGATCACTCTGGCTAGCTCTGGAGGAGATCATCCACTATGGCATTGCCATTGTCCCAAAGAAATTCAAAGAGACTGATCAAGAAATTGATCAAGTTTACATTGACACAGATGGGGACAACTGGCCATTCACGGAGATCGACAGAGCTAAAGTGCCAAAGACCATTCAAGAAAGGGTTAAACCCACATTGCAGTGCACCGAACATTGGTGCAATCAAAATGGCCTTACATACCTCGGAGTTGACTTCACTACTTCTCCTTTAGGTAGTGCACCTCCAAGGTTAGACCGTGTGCTAAAAGGAAAAGGAAAAGACAAGGTGGGAGAGCCAAGCAGACAAGAAGAAACTCCTGAAGGCCTTCCTCCTACTTCTGAGAAGCAAGTAGTTGACCTGGTGTCTTCAGGTAATGAAGAAACAATAGATGTTTCAACGGATACATCCACCCGGGATGTTATCACAACTACAACTACTGAGGTACCCAACGTTCCTTCTTCCATTCCTCCTTCTCCTCCTATCATTGAAGCATCTATTCCTATGGATGTGTCTTCTCCTCTCCCTTCCTCCCTTCCATCTCCCACCTCTTCCATCTTCTCCTCTCTCGCGGATCTGTCACCCAATATTTCCTCAATCCTGATGAAGATCCCTTCCATTTCCACGTCCTTCTCCTCTCCATTAGTAACTCCAGGCCCCATAAGCATCGGTGCGTTGGACTCCTGTCAATGCCACCACCGAGTGTTTCAACACACTTCCCTAAGGCCTCTACAGTTGCTCCCCCTCTCACTCCCATTTCTTCTTCTTCCTCCACTCCCACTCCCATAAGTCCTGGTTGGATTTTTGATCATCTGAGTCGAATAAGAGGAAATTTCCCATTGTGGCCATGGATTTTTCCATTATTCCGAAGAAGGGAACCAAGAAGTAGAAAGCGATAACTCACTTTTCTAAAGGCACTTTGGGGAGAGAGTCATGGAGATAGCTTTCCGGATCCCACCAAGAGAAAAGAAGATCTGTCTCCCACAGACTTCACGGTGACTCAAGTCACAATGGGGACCTCATCTGAAATCCTGCAAGGGGAAGCCTTGTCTGTTGTGGATGCTCTTTGCAAGAAGCTCCAAGAGGTAAAAGAGGAGAAAAGAATACTCAAAGAATAAAATAGACATCTCCTACAAGCATTGCAGAAAATGGGCAACGCTCCTCCTATGACTGCCATGAACCCATTCAAGTTCCCAGTTAGGAGAAAATGAATGAATACGTTAAGATTGGTAAACAAGGCATAACAGTATCAACCTAGATCAAGCGGATCCTAAAAGATGGTGAGGAAGTGCTTGGGAAGTTTACATTGCTCTATCAGGATATAACCCAAGAAAATAAGGAGCTACAAGCAGTAGCAAGTTCCCTATCGAAGAGTTGGATAACACCAGGTTGTAACAAGAAACATTCCAAGCAATGGTTAACTACTCAGTTGATGACCTGTTGAATGTCGGCGTTATCAATCACCGCGTGCACATAATAAGGCTCTCACTACATTAGATTACGGGTTGATCAGATGGAATATATCCTGGAGAGAATCGATAAAGTCAAAGATGAAGCCTTGGAAGCATGATACAACATGGAGCAGACAGTTGCAAAAATGGCTCCAGGATGCTCAGTGAATTGTATAACTTGAGGGAAGTAGATGATACATTTTAGCTTTCAAGGCTATCGTCACTCAAGGTTTGGCACCAGAGGTCACTTTCGATTGAGAGTCAATCAATAACCTCTTGGCCTGCCGTGATTTCATTGGCTTTTTAATCGATGCATGTGAAAATTTCACCGAGTTACCTGACAAGCTCAAGAATGAGAAAGAAACCTGTGAAGTCATTCACGACCATTTTAATGGTCCTGACCATGATCAACTTCAAGCAATGATCAACAAGTTTGCTAGAATATCGAGCACAGTGTCACATCGACTCTCTTGATCAAAAGCAAGACACCAAGTTTGAGCAGAGGGATGATGAGGAGTAGTTTCTCCTTTCTAGAATGCGTTGATCATTTTTGTAAAATATTTAAAAAGCATGTTGGCATACACGATGACCTCATCCATGTTGCACCATGGGATGTTGCCATCCAAAAACTTGCCCAAGTCAACTGTTGACTTTTAGATATTTTCTAGATCTTTTGTAAATATCTTGTAAGATATTTTGTAAGTAGTGGGTTTGCTTTTGTCTTCTTTCCTCCTCTCCTTCTATAAATACTAGAATACTTGTATTCTAGGTGAACATTTTTGTATGAAAAGAGAAGTGAGGAGAGAAAGACTTTGTGTTTTCTTGCAACAGAAGAAATATTAATACACATATTCAGACTTTGTGCTCAACGTGTGTGTTATTTGCATCAGATCTTTCTTAAGTTAGATCTATGTTTTTATTCTATTAGATTCATTCCTACTATTGTCATCTGTTCATTAGTATTGCTTTAATTGTTTATGCAAGTAAGTTTGGCTTTGTTTACTACCGGCTCAAAGCATAAACCTTCTGACCTTTCCATCTTGGAATTCATTTCTTTTCTTCCTTCAGATCTACCCTCCTCCGTTCCTTCCCTCCTACCTTTTTTGTTTGTTGTTGGAACTACCTCTACTGGGATGAGATCCCAAACCCCCTGAAGTTAGAATAGTGTAGATTTGCATAGATTCCTGCTTGATAGATTAGCAATAAACCAGTTTCGCTTTGCTATCTCAAAGAGGGGCTATGCCCTGCACACTATTGGCCTGTTTCCCCACGACCTGCCTAACCGGCGCTTTTCGAGACCAACCGTATTTACCCTTTTCATATTACTATATATAGTAATTCAAATTTTCCTCTATATCATATTAGTACTTACTACCATTCTTACAACTAATTCAAGCACACGATTTGGTTCATATCTTGAGCCCCACTACTTTGCTTTTCTCCCGTTTGGGACATCGAATCACGAAATTGTCTACACCGTACTATAAAATTCTAAACACTTTGCTACTAATTTCTCCACCTGCATTATTCACTATTTACATGCACTATATCAACACTAATATATATCCTATACTATCTCTCAATTCTTATTACAATCCTTAACAACATTGCTTTTGGATCAATTCTTATTTCTTCACTCCTCGCCCTTTCACCAAAAAGGGGGACATATAATTGGGATCATCTCATAATCCCTCTCGGGATATAAACACAATTAAATGTCACTCCTAATACATTGCTACCACATTTTATACGATCTCATACAAATATGGTTACATTTATTCTATATGACGATCGATGCTTTTTGTTATTTCAAATCCATTCCCTAAATGACCTAATCTAGGGGAAAAACAAAACCTCTCTATGAGTAATCTTCCAAATACATCTTATTCAAATCAATCAATACAATAATCATAGTTATTATCGCTTCTAGATGACCTAAATTGGGAGCCGCATTACATCACCATTGCTTCCAGATGAGAAAACTTGGGAGCCATCTAACACTATTCAAATTGAAACACATGTTACCATAGGAGTGGGGAAATGAGACGTCATTGAATTTCTTGTACTAATCCTACATGTGTTCTTCAATTGGGACAAACAAGTTTCAATCAAAACAAAAACAGGTAACAATTTGGTCCTTATTCATCTAAATCGAGTTGGACCTTTTAGGGAAGCATCATAGAAGGAGATAAAAATAAACCTCTCTCCCAACACTCTTCCTATGTTGATAGGATGCCTAAATCCTTCAATTATCAACAAATTAGGTTGGGAATTGATTACTCCCTACCTCTTCTATCACCTTTGACAACAATCTGAAATATCCAATATCATCACAACTATTTCTCCAAGTTATTCCTTACGAAATTTTGTTATCTCCACTTACACCACATGGGTCAAAGTCTTTGGTCCATGGTTTGGCATGCTACAAGTTTCCATATACTACACTTGCAATCTGCAATAGGGATTCTCAGGACCCTCTATAGGTATGTTCCTTACTTCCTTTACACTACTTGAATTTTCTTCAAATAACATAAAGGGGGAGGGGTAAATGTAGATAAACAATTATGCATATATAATTACTTTACTATGCCATCAATATGTTGTTATATGCATGAATCTTAAGTAATAAAAGTACTCTTTGGTGACATTTTGTCCTTGGTCCATTTACCTTTTTTTATCCCATTATGATCCATTCTTCATCCATGAATTACTTTTAAAATGCCTCACTTTCTTTCTAAATCAGTTTCGGTGGTTATCTTGTTATCCCAAATTCACACCCCTTGCAAATTTGAATAGATGGACTTAGCCATTTTACTCTACAAAGTCGTGGGACACTAATGCATTTTACCGTAGAGTGCAGAGAACTTGGTGTTCTGCGGGTTTTCCTAACCCACGGAATAAAGGAGCATCAGTCAAGGACTTAGGTGGGTTTTTGATAAATCCACGAGAATACTAGAAGGTCGCACCACACTTAATGAATTCGCAAACATTTGGAAACCCACGGGAGACTAAGCTAATTCATTGGTGGGTTATATTTAAAAGGCCATGTGACATTCATTTGGCCATCAATTTCAACAATCAACATCAAGAAGTAGGCCACGTGGTGGGATTCCGGCTCTCCTCAAAGGCTTTGGCTTGGCGAACGTGAGACTCACGAAATAAGCCACATTTCTTATCATTTCAGTCCGCAGGGCGAGACTAATTTAATGCAAGTCAAAGAAAATGCGATGGGTGAAGGCAATGACAGATGGCAATAGATCAATGTTCACGGTGGGACACATGTTACCTTTCGGGTGAACTTAAAGCATTTGCATTTCTCAAACTTCAAGTTTGAGAATCAACCGAGTTTAATTAAGGCTTCAGGTCCAAGAAGTCGGTGAGGTCACAGGGGCTACGTGGTGGCAATTTTATAAAGCCAAAAGTTTCTAAGTCTACCCAAAGTAAAAGGTTGCGACGTGAAGCCATCAAGAGCCTGATAAATGACATCTTGATAACACATGGAACCTTTTCATTGGCTAACCTTTTGCGATCGACATTGCGAAGGTTGAAGGCGGAGTTTGACACATAGAAATGTGAAGGGTGTGGAGCTTTCCTATTGGCTTGTGCTTCACAATTGTCATCAAGAGCTAAAGAAAATACCGACATTTGGAGGTGTGTGGAATGATCTCATTGGCTAATGTTTCGTAAGGAACAAAAGAGGTCATTAGAAGGACCGATACTTATGAAGAGCATGGAGCTTTCTCATTGGATCACACTTCACAATGGTGAGTCAAAGGGATATCAAAAAGTGAATTACAAAGAAACATGGAACCTTCTCATTGGATCATGTTTTGCGGTGGCCATTTTAAGCAAAAGGATAGTTCGACACTATGAATAAATGTGGCATTGTTTTATTGGCCCAATTCTATAAAGCCACAAAAAGCAAAAGGAAAGAAAAGAAAAATAAAGAAGAAGATCCCGATACTATGAACAATGAGAGACTAGCGTGTGGCAAAGACAAAAGTAGTAACATGTGGCGAAGGCCATCTCTAAAGCCAATCAAATGCTAACATGTGTCATGTTCTTGTGCATCTTAACATGTAAATATTCAAATGGCCATATCTTTCACTCCAGAGCTCTAAATCACGCAAAATCGGTCTCGTTGGAAAGGTCTCCTTGAGCCCTTCAATTTAACATCATTTTTACATATTAATGGTGTTTGGTAGGAGAGAAAGGAGGAAAAATATTTCAGACATAATGTACAGTTACAGATGGCTCAACCACATGAATTGATGAAGTATGGGACTCTTTCCTTCTCCTACAAGCCACACAACTTGGAGGAATGGTCTTGGCAGGGTGCCCATGATGTTTTAGAGTTTCAATGCATGATTGATGGTGGTTAATTTGGAAAGCCATGTTATGAGGAAAAACAAATATTTTCATTAATGGCAAGATCAAATCTGATCTCTTCCTTCTTCTCTCTCCTCTCTAAAAATCTATAAATATAAGTACTTGGGCACATTTGAAATGGTTGGAGATTCTTTGTATGAATTGGATCTTGAAGTTGCAGAGACAAAAAAATTGTGTTTTCTTTCTTATTATCAAAGAACATTAAAGATATCTTTTACAGACTTTGTGTTGTGGATGAATCTTTTCATTTAAGGTATTGTTCTTAAGTTCAATACACTAAATGGTTCTTTGCTTTTATGTCTATTTTACTAAATCTATAGCATGATTGCTACTATCTATTCATGTGTGATTATCTTTTGATCTATGTTTGCTTAAGTGAAAGCACGTTCCTTCTCATTTTCTTCTTATTCTTATGAAATCCCCTATCTTTCTTATTTTTTTCTTTGCACGCCTTCCTTTCTAACAAAACTAATCTACTAGGATGAGATCCCAACCCCGAATGGTTAGTTTAGTGTCAATATTATAAATATTATTTGGTGTGCTTTAGATTAGTAATAAACAGGTGCCTCCCCTTTATTTGAGGAGGGAATTTATCCTGCATGTTGTGGTTGAACCTCATATTTTGTCTTTGACAAAATATCCAACCAACACATTCTTTGATTGATTTTTATTGTGACTCTTTGTTACATCTCTCATTTTTGTATGCACTTCTGGTCAGGTCACAAGGATCTGTGTTTGTCTGTCTTTTCACATCTATCGTTATTGGTATTAGGACACTAGCACCCACTCGGACACTAGCGCCCTGGTGTTTGTGTCCCTTTTGGGTGTTTTTGTCCTCTGTGTTCTTTTACACATTTGTACATTTGTGGTTGGCCTTGTTACTTTTCTTATCCTTATCTCACATTTTTAGTTGGCCTTTGGTGTCACTAGTGTCAAAATTCAAGCAAGAGACTCATATATATATACAACATAATAACTATTATTTTGGATGGCAATTAAAAGGGATGATCATATCTACATACTACCACTACTATTTAAAGGGACTACATTTTGGGTTGTATACATTGAATAGGAAGGGAAGTGATGAATTCCATACCACACATTTTCATCAAAGCTAGCTATAGCCTACTATCTTGGTGTCATTGGCACAAGGAAAACCTAAGGACACTATTTCACACACAAACACAAAGAACTACATGGAGTTTGAGATGTAGTGCAATGCTCAGTACTAAGTTC
This sequence comes from Taxus wallichiana var. yunnanensis, assembly GCA_018340775.1. NCBI lineage: Eukaryota > Viridiplantae > Streptophyta > Pinopsida > Cupressales > Taxaceae > Taxus > Taxus wallichiana. The sequence continues at coordinate 687,983,083 of CM031240.1, read as the reverse complement.
ACTCATTGGGTGACTACCAGGCTCAATCCAACTTCACATATTACATATTTTATTCAGACCTAATGTGTTTGTGAGCTTGTGCATATAACTAGGGTTTGTTTTAAAGGTTATAGGTGCGATCAAGATCTTAACGGTGAAGTCGAGAGCGATAAAACAAATATTGGAGTGAAGACCTTCAGACCTAGAAAAGGATCGAGATCCTGAATATTCATGCAATCACTAGTGATCAGAATAGTCACTAGCACCTAGGCACTCCTATCCTTCTCGTATGGGCACTTCTATCCAACACGGTTCAGAGTCCCAAAATTCTCTACAAGCCACTTTGTGTGACACCATTTCCAACATGATCCAACATTCTAACAATTGTAATCACTTCCAAATCACTTGAAATCAGCTAAGTCATTGTTCCTCTCTTGTGTGCTTAGGGTCTTACATTATTGAATGCTCATTGCTTGTATATATTTTGTGTTTTACCATTTGGAATATCATTTTCTACATTAATTACTCTAAAATAAGGTTTAATTCAATTTAAATTAAATCGGCGGGTAAGGCTTGACTACCTTTGGAAGACAACCCTTTCTAAACCAATCCAAGTGTTAGACTACATCCCCTTGAGTAGGAGAAAGCCTCATTTAGTTATCTTAGTGTAGGTGCAAGTGTGTGTGCATATCTAAGCCAACCCCCTATTAGTGCCTTCATGTCTCACGATACAATGATACTATAGAGTAAATAATGTACCCAACGAGGTAGTAGTGTGATGTGGTGTGCTTCATATGCTTAGACTATCATGTTTGTCCTTGAAGACCTTTCATAATGCTTAGAGTGACTTAATCTTGCTAAAACATGGTTCTATGACCTTTAAATGCTTAGAAATGGAGGAAGCTAGACTATTGAACTTAGTTTGAGTGCTTGAAGTATCGATGGCTTCTCTAATTGATGTGCAACTACTTTAGAGAGACTTTGGAAAGTCTTAAGTGTTTTAGTTTCGATATTTGCAACGGGAGTTTTTGTGAGAATGTCAGTGACTTAAAGTGCATTGACTTGTTTATATAGGATTTTATAGGTTAAAAATTTGCATTAAGGCCAACCAAAGAAGATGGAACAACACACATAATATATTAAATCTGGTAAAAGAGTCATTAGATGGAAGGGTCCATAACCATATAAGTCAACTAGGTTTGTACTCCATTATGGCCATGAGTTGTAGAATTTTACACATGCAATAAGTGATGCAAATGCTAAAGTTTGGGAATGATGCAGGGGTTGAATTACTATAGTGTTATCTCATTTTGAGTTTATGCCAAAAATGAGATAACCCTAAGAAATTTTTTGAGCTGGTTTTCTAAGAATGGCCTTTCGGAGAGGTAATCGGGTTTTCGGGTTTTAATAGCAAGACAACATGTGTTTTGGATGCTTCATGTCGTGTGTTCCCGAAACCTGAAACCGCATCAAGTAAGTCTTTCGGGTTTGCGGTCTTCTGAGCATCGGAACATGCCTTCATCAAAACATGCTTCATGTCGCATGTCTTCCGATCCCTGAAGCCTGATTTACTCCTTTGTTTTGGGTTTGCGGGTCTTCCGAGCATCGGAACATGCCTTCATCAAAACATGCTTCATGTCGCATGTCTTCCAATCCCGAAGCCCAATTTACTCCTTTGTTTCAGGTTTGCGGGTCTTCCAAGCATCGGAACATGCCTTCGTCAAAACATGCTTCATGTCACATGTCTTCGATTCCCAAAACCTGATTTACTCCTTTGTATCGGGTTTCCGGGACCATCAAGCATCATGCTTCATGTCGCTTGTTTCCCGCAACCCAAAACCGAATTAATACGAAATCCTTTGTGTCGGGTTTCCGGATATCCCAAGCATGCTGACATGGCATTAATGCCAAGTTGTCGAGTAGTTGACACATGTCAATTGAAGTGTATTAAATGTGAAATTTCTTATAAATATTCAGATTTCCACGTCATTTTTACCAGACGTACTTTTTACCTCGTGGATTTTCGTGCATGCATCTTCGACCCAGAAACCCGACTCACCTCTGTGCCTGATTGCATTGCTCATTTTTTTATCATTTTTCATTCTGATTGAAGGTATTTTCCTTTATTCTTTGTTTGTGGTTTTTGTGGAATAATTGTGTAAAGGATTCTTCCGAGTTTCTATCTTTTTCTTGTTGGGGTTATTGGGGTTTTATCTATTCCGTTTTGGGGTTGTTTTCTAATTAAGTTTGTGTTTTAGGGTTCCCCTTTTGGAATGCTCACTTTGTTATATGTCATTGTGATTAAAAATATATCAGAAATATCAACAATGGAGAAGAGTTTGCATGTTTCAACCTAACAATTACCCGATTCCCTCTTTTCGGGTTTCGCAGGGTGCCTTGCAGTTTTCAAAACCCACGCAGTGTATCGGGAGGTTTAAGGTGTCGGGAACTTCAAACATTCCAGCATCCTCCAAAGATAGCAAGATTTTCAATCTTTCCGACATCTCCAGTGTGTCGGATATTTCAAATTCTCTGACATCTCCAGTGTGTCAGATATTTCAAATTCTCTAACATCTTCGGTGTGTCGAGTTTTATGAATTGTTTGAAGCCTTCTGATCTTCGATACTCTCCATTGTTTTGAGCCTCTGAGATTGCTGAGTAGGTCCTCGAACACAAAGTTTAAAAATCGAAGTAATCAGTCCATTCCTCCTTTGAAATTCCTCATGTCGGACCCTGGTTCATCACAAGATAAGACTGAAAAATCAGGGAGGATGAAGTACAAATTTAGGAAGGTGGAGTCTCCCTCCTACATTGATTGCAATTATGACATCCGGGATATAGAGCTCAGAAACATAGATATGGAAGATTTTTGGAATAGGTCAAGAGTTCTTCCTAGACCCCATGGATGAAATCAGTAGTTGGCAGTGGTCTTCCTCTTGCAAATGTGTTTCCCATATGCCTTTCGGTGCCCCGAGTTCATCTTGGCCTGTGCTTCAAACTATGACTCTGCTTCTCATTCTGTGAAAAATCAGGAGGGAGAGGTTGTAATCAAGTTGGACGGAGGTTACTTCGATGATCTTCTCAAGCTGCTTAATTTTGAGGAGTATGGATATGTAGATCTCAAGTCAGCCCAAAAAGCTTGGGACAATGATCAGGAGGATTGTATCAAACATGTGAACAAGAAGTTCCTAATCAAGGCCAAGCCGATCTATTTCTGTGTTCCCAAGACTTGTTCCCGAAGTGATTTCATTTAGGAAATCAATGATATCATTACTCTGTTGAGTCGGGTTTTGGTTTCCCGAATCAAATGTTTTCCAAGGATGGATGTACCAATTCATGATCATTATCAAGAAGAATCAACAGGGGATTAATTGGGGTACTCTTATCAGTAATGAGATAGATTCTCAAATGACAAATGTTCTTTCTATTGGGAAGTTTTATATGTCCTCGTATGTCACCTATGCAGCGGTGGTGACATGAGGAACTATCCTGGATTGGACACAAAGGGGAACAAGACAGTGGAGCATGTTTATCAGTATTTTCCTCAGCTAACAAGAAAAGGGTCTGAAGACCAATTTAGAAGGGTAAACGATGCCTTCTTTTATGAGAACATCTATAGGTTAAACCCGAACTGAGGAAAACGAGGGTCTCTGATGAGGCATGGGCTGAAGTTTCAAAATGGGGTTGTGTCTTCTTACAATTCAAGAAGTTCACATATCTTTGAGTAGTCATGTACCCAGGGGATCCTTTCCATTTGCCCAGATATCCAGGGGACAAGCTAATCTTGATGGAGTTGGTCAGGCAATTGTTGGATTTTCACAAATTCCAACAGAGTAAACACAAGGCCGTTGTATCTTTCCCAATTTCTATTGGAAGGTATACTTGTTCAACAGTGGTGAAGGCCAAGAACGTTGTACATGAGCTTCAAGACAAGTTGAAAAAGCACATGAAGCCCAGAGATGGATTCAATTTTGAGGAGTCCTTAAGTCATATGGAACTCTGCACCCGCACATACCAAGCATAGAAGACATCTGGATTGATTTATGTGATGAGGTTGTTGTCGAAGAAAAGATCATAGCAGGTTGACACTTGCAAAGATTCAGACGCTCAAGCTCGCTGACATACCAGAAGGTAGTGGCGATAATCAAAGTGTTCTGGAACCTTCCTATGATGGATTGAATGAAGATTAATATGTTTTCCACCTATTGATTGGTCTATCGGTGAAAAAGCCTCCATTACAGATAGATCGACCCTAATTCTTGCATGCACCAAGGCATGGCTCACCTCTTGGGGAATGAGTTTCAAAGAAGATAATTTTTCAAAGTTGGTTGCTGCAGAAGCGGGGCCCTCCAAAAAGGAAAAGGACAAAAGCTCTTCTAAGGGACCTATAAAGGTCAAGTTTGTCAAGAAGAGAAGAGCAGAAGAAACCCCTTCAATTGTTACTCTAGTTGAAATGGTGAATGTGCCAGAATCACCAACACCACCAGAAATAGGAGAAATTTCTTTGGAAAGAGAAGTAAGCCAGCCCCTAGTTTCACCATTTGTTGACTACCCAACTGAAGTGACCTTATCTCTTGCATCCTAGGCTTTGGCATCAGGATCTGCACTTCCTACTTCACAACCACTTCTACCTCCTCTTTCCCCATCTACTTCATCGGTCATGGCCAACATTTTCTCTGGACTCTCACCCCTCTCTGCTGGGACCAAAGTAACTACAAACATGCCCCCTCTATGCCTCTTTTCACTGAATCTGCTACCACATTGGTAACTGTCCCCACTCCACCAGTGGATCTCCTCTCCCTGAAAGTATGATACCAACTTCTACAACAATGGCAACTCCCTCTGGCATGCCCCAATGGTTACTTGAGCAAACTCCGAGGAAAAGGAAGGTGGTTGTACCCATACCAGCCTTTGATTTTAGTTCACTCAAGGCTTCTACTGCTAAATCAGCCAAGAAACCCAAAATAGTTTCAAGGGTTTTAGTGGATGCTTTGGGCATAAGTTTGTAGAGATTGCCACTCCCACGACTGAAAAAACCAAAGAGGACATAATGGCCTCTGACTATCAGATAACCAGGGTGGCTCTAGGAGAAGTGACAATGAAGGAGCACAACAAGATGCACGAGATGCTATGAACGTGCTATGCCAAAAATTAAAGGAAACAAAGGACAACAAAGATGAGCTTAAAGAAAAGGTGGAGCGATTAATCGAAGTGTTACTTAAGCTCTCAAAACCCCTTGAATCCGTACCATCTTCCTCTCTCCTGCCGGGTTCGATTTCTCATCGTGCCTATAATCGAGAAGATTAATGAAAAGGGAGAGTGGTGATGAATAGACCCAAAGGCTACTCCAATAGGGAAAGAAGTGATTCAAGACACCGTAGAAGTTTATCAATATTTGGGGAATATACAGAGTGATGGGGAAAAGATGGATGATGATTTCTCTCAAGAAATCGGACACCTTGATTTGAATTTCAAAGCTCTCTAGGTATTGAAGCAAATTCCATCACGCATCTTGGTAGAAGAAGGCGTCATCCCACATGCGGATAAGCATTTCCAGCTGACCAAAGCCATCAGGTTTAGGGTAAATATTCTCAACGAAGCTTGCGGTAAATTGAGAGAATCAAGAGATCAATTGATTGATGGCAAAAGTGACCTGGAAGAAGAACTGCTAAAAATTTGTGTAAAAGTGTCAGGTGGAAACTCGGGCATCCTACCAGCTGATGATATTTTCAAACAAATCCAAGAATCTATTCAACATGAACCAACTCACGGATTTGGTATTGAAATCATTGACAGGTTTGTGAAGGTTGAACATTCTTTGGAGGCCCTGAGAAAACTCAAAAAAAGATTGAGAAAGCTTCCCGGTAGTGCCAGTGACACTCATGAGACATGTGAAGTCTTGAGTGATCATTCCACTGCGCCTGATGAAAATGAGATGCAAGGTATAATCCGGAAGTTCCAAGAATTTTGGAACAAATAGGCTCAGTTGGAAGAAGAGAAAGATGAGGAAGAAAAAGATGATGATTCAGACTAAGTCTTGATGCAACGTGTCATTTCAATCTTGAAATTGACATGTCTTTTTCATTTCTGTTTCGTCACATAGGAATCATATTTTGACTTGGTCTCCTATGTGAGAGTCAAGCAAAATAGGACTCTTGTTAAAAGACTATTTTATAGGGTTTGTCCTATTTTCTCTCAACTATTTTTTATTATAAATAAGGGATGTACGTACATTCCAAAGGGTGGAGGTTTTGGAATATTGAGAACTATTGTGAAGAAGAAAGACTTTGTGTTTTCTTTTAATCATTTGAGGAATAGAAGCTGATGCTATTTTGCAAACTTTGTGTTGTGAGATGTATCTTTCTTAAGATATTGTTCTTATGTTTGTAATCTTAAGCTATTCTTTGTTTAGCATCTTGATGATTCTAATCATTTCAAACATTACATTTGTTATCAAAAGCTCGTATGATTATTTCGTGCTCTGTGTTTACTCGAAAGAAAATACATTCCTCTCATTTCCTTTCCATTGTGTTTTTTCCATAATAATAATTTCGACCCAGTCCATTTATAAAGACAACATCCTCACATAGTATGGATATGGATTTGAGATTCTATCCCAACCCCAATGGTTAGATTAGTGTGAATATTGTACGCATTATTTTTATTGTGTTTTAGATTAGTAATAAATAGGCAGCCTCACTTGTCTTTGAGGAGGGATTTAATCCCATGTACTATGGTTGAACCTCATATTTTGGCTTGACAAAATATCCAACCAACATATAGTTAATAAATATTCATTAGATGAATGACATAACAATGTGCAAATGCGAGTAAGTCAAAAGAGAGGGAGAGATATATATTTATTGGGCTTAGAATGTGAGCATTTTTCTTAACATAGGAACAAATCTAAGCTTGCCATCGTCAAATGATAAGGTACAAAATTTGAGTGTCTACATTTCCCCCTTTAAGTGTATAATTGAAAATTACATGCTTATAGGAAAAACATACCTAAGTGTGCACACACACTTTATTTTTGCTCAATAGTTGTTGTCTTTAGCATTGGTGTTGGCACGTTCCATGGTGAAACCTACAACACAAGTGTAGTTAACATCCATAGTACAACTTTAACTATAAATCAAGTGTAAATAATGTTTGTAGCTTTGGAAAAATTGAACATGTACATAATAAAGTAAAAATATGTAAAACATGGAAGGAATACGCGTATTTGTTTTGCGGTGGGAGAAGCTCCCATTTTGTCATGCTTTGAGATTTGGATTTTTGTTGGGCTACCAAAGGATTAGGGTAATCAATCCCCAATTGTGTTGAAGGAGAAACCCAAGTAGAAGATGGGGTTGATTACATATGACCCAACATCAAAGAGTGGAGGTACCAAAACACCATGTTAAGAGGGAAGATAAATATATAGGGTATTTAACAACCTTGATATCTTCCCACACAAATAGAAAGTGGAAAAGAAGGACAACCTATGAAGAACTTATCCATTTCAATACCTTAACACCACATACCATATTGTTGCAAATGGATCTAGGCCCAATTTTTGAATAAATCACAAGGTATTCAAGGGAATAGATGTTCCATATCCTCATAGTGTGTTGTACAACTAATTATGATTATGCAAATGATGAATGATTGTGGAGCATCTAGTTTTCCACTAACGCGCGTGCAAACCTTCACTATTCTAGCACACACCAAGCTAACTTATCTCCTTGCATCAGCCTATCACACTAAGGTAGGAAATGTCGGTGCACTCATTTGAGGTGCAAGAGAGTCCCATCCCCATCATGTTTGGCATGTTGATATGAAGTGTTTTTATAAGATGATATAACCAAAACATTTACACTATAGTAGCAAAAATATAAATCACAAAATCACATTCATGTGAAGAATGACTCCATAATAACCTTCTCCATATTGATAAATAAAACATAACTTTCATAAAAATATCAACTATATACTCTCTTTACTCAATAGACAAATAGACATATCGATCCCTTTATAGGGATCCCTCAAGGGTATAGACACTAGTGGGGACTTGCCCTTCACTAATCGAACAAGAGACTATAATTAGCACTTGGGTTCTAAAAATAACACCTAACTATTACATAAGGGTGGAATTTATGCCAAATGTCTTCATCTCCTAACTCATTAGCCTTCATGGAAGTTTCGTTGCTTTTAGATGCTTGCTCCTCTGTCTTACATAATGCTGGGTCTATCTTTATGATCTCTATTTTAAAACCTAATTGATTTTTGTGCATCACCTAATTTTTTGTAACATTCATGTGTCATGATCTCTACAATTGCTTTTTTATCTTTAGTTCATCTCGCCCTCTTTTTTTCCCAAGCTTTTATGGCTATGCAACTATCCAACTATTTACACGTGCCTTCCTTTTCTTTGAACCACACGACTAAATGTGTGCTCATGTTGTATTTTCACATGTGGGTTTATTTCATAAATTGTGAGTCAATTTTCATCCTTCTCCCCACAAATGTATGAGCTCTAAATAATATCAAAGAATGAAAGAATAATTAATGAAAATTATTGTCCAATGTGGGACTTAGCCAAAGAACGTATAAGAATTTAGGGGCTCAACATCACCTCACACAAAGATCATTGCTTGCCCTTGGGTAACCCTTTATCCGCTTCTTCAAATAATACTCGAACATCCTACCTTATCAGATCTCTGTGTACCTTCCATTGATCTAAGGTTTTCGAACGAGGGGGCCATATGTTTAATCAACATAGTGAGTTCCTTTAGGGCTTTAGTAATTTTATCGGGATCTTGCGCCTTAGCTTGAAATTTCTACAAAGTTTTCCCCTGCCTCTATTTTTATTGCATCCATCATGTTTTCTTCTTTGAAAGTTATCTTCTATAGCTCACCCAACCTTTGCTTGATTTTATTTTTCCTTGTGCGAACCTCTTCCTCCAATTTTTCAATATCTTCTAGGAGTTTGTCATGCTATCCTTACAAGTGTCTTCATTGTCCACATGTTTCTCTAAGGCATTTTGATCTTGGTTCTCAAGGAGTATTTGCATGTCAATTATCTTAGACTACTTCAATAATCCTTTTACTACCTTGTCCACATATGCAATCTTATCTCCAAGCTGAGCGACCAAGTCCGCACAAGTTTTCAATTTCTTTACACAAAGAGATCTAGATTTCTCTTACTCCTCTTTGCTTTGATGCACACAATTATATCCTTCCACCTCCCTTAACTTTAGGAACATGTTGATCAAACTTTCCAATTTATCCACACCTCCCCTAATCATATATTAGTAACATAAATAAATGTGGCTCATAAGTGACGATCCTCTCGGCATAAGTTTAACACCTTAAATCATCATGCGTATGTTTTTCCAATAGGTTCTTATGCTCTATTAACAAATCTCTCAACTTTTCCTTTGTCTCTTGGATCTCTTTGGTTAATCATACACTCTTCATTGTTATAGACATCTATAGGCATTTTTATGAGGTTTTGTAAGACAACCCCTCCTATTATCTTTAAAAGTGTATCACCAAGCTAGGTTTATGACATCTAAAAATGTCCGTGAGGGTCACTCTTTCTATTCGGTGACCTCATTCGAGACCTTATGCAGACTAGCAAAGGGATCTCAAACATGGGATCTTCTGTGAAAGCATATAAAGTAAAAGATAATGCATTCTTTTCCCTTATTGTTCAAAATGTATCCATTAGATAGTTCCAATAGAATAGGTCCTTATACGACTTTCCCCTTAGTAATATAGAGTGAGGATCCTTCCTTAATAGGTTATTTCTCATCATATTGTATCTCTTCTTCTTGCTCATCTTCCTCTTCTTCCTACATGTCCTTTCCTTTATATTTATGATGTTGTGCATCTTCTTCTTCATTCTCGGTGCCTACTTACTCATCATTGTGTGTTGCCTCCTCTTCATCCTCGCACTTTTCTTCTTCATCATATTTTTTTCTTCCTCATCATTTTTTCTTCCTCCTCCCTAGACTATTCTTATTCTCCTTTATCTTCAACATTAATTACTTTTGAGGTCATTTTTGAAGTGGAGTGGTTTTTGCACGCAGTTCGTAGGATTTCACCTTTTTATTGATCATCTCCTCCTCGCATGGGACTTTGTATAAGAGATGGAACCTTTGGAGGAGTAGTATTTGTAGGTGTGTCCATGCTCATTTTTTTCTCCTTCCCTAGAGGCATGGTATTTTGTATGATTGACCTTGGTGTCGGTTTTTATGAAGGTGGGTGCATTGGTTTCATTTGATCTTGTTCTTGGCCTTGTACTACTTACTACCTTTGGGGTGGTAGTTCTTTACCATAACAAAACTTGTTCATAATACAAATTTTTTTGGAGTACTCAACCTTTGTTTTTTCACCTCTCAAATGGTATAATATCATGTTATTCATTCTCTTATTCCTCCTTGGGATATTCCTGAATGGTTCGAGTGATGTTCAACTTCTTTTTCTCTTTGTACCTTTTGTTTTGTGACCATGGGGTGCTCACATTACTTCATCTACTTCTTTAACATCATGTGTGCCACTTGTATTTTTATTTTTCTCGGGTTTGAGTAGTAGAATAACCATATTGCTTGGTTTCCTACTACTATAGTTTCCAGGGTTTATTATATAGATGTCAATTTCATGCATCTCTACATACACACATTTCCTCATGTAATTCTATGTGGTGTAGAGGGTATGCATGTCTACATCGATTTTCAATGCATCAATGTTCAACTTGTTTACATCCCCGATATGGTTTATTTATCACACAAAGTATTCCATGGTGAAGGTAAAGGAAAACTTGGCCCAAGGGGACATTTCTTCACACTTCATTTTGAATCGTGCAAGGAGTAGTGCTCCATCACATTGAATTCTACCTTTGATGGGTAAGAGTAGATTTACATAGCTGAAAACAATACTATGCTCATATATTTCTCTGTATATTTCATTCATACCATTATACAATTATATAGGAGATTCCTCTCCTAAATAATAGGATGGTTATAAACAACTCATGCCAATTACGTGAGTTGTTATAACACCCAAACAACTTCTGTGTGTAACCCAATATATCTCTACGGTTTACCCAACCATACAAAAACTTAATAAATTATATGTGAAGCACTAATTTATATCTTCCTAACATCCCCCTCGGTGTGAACATGATAGAAAAAAATTCACACACCCATCTACAAGTATGATCACCCATGTGAAGCATGTCTTATTATGTGACTCGTGATCTTGATCCAAAAGAAAGGCTCTCTCCTTCCATGGTTTTAAATAGGTTTACCACAAACCTTGAGTTGAATAGGTCCCATCAACTATTCACCTTGTGTGGTTTTCTATATCTCCCACAAACCCTTTCAAGATCCATGAATTGGTTTAATATGGTGATTTTGTTCTCCACTATGTTTTTACATCGGGAAGTATATAAAAATCACAACTCACATATTACAAAATTGAAGAAGAAAACTCACACTAGAAAATATTTCACATTAAATATAATAAGAATCAAAATGTTCTTAATTACAGCCATTGTTGTTGATCGTTATCACTCGATCTTGAACAACATAGACAACTACCATTGCCACTGGAAGCTGCCCTTGACTTTAGCCGGTTTGGCGCATAATGGAAATGGAACATTGGTGTCATGTCCCCCCACAATGTGAAATTTCCACTTATTCATCAAACAAGAACATTGAAAAGTGAATCGTATCATCATCGCATACCTCTGTCTAAATCTTGTTATCCTGGATCTTGATGCACATGATCATGATTGCGGTGAATGTATTCACCGGTGATCATCTTCCAACAAATTATGATAGTGAGAGGATCTCATGATCATTTTCCTTTATATACAATTGTTTTCTAGCATCCACAATACACACCACTCAAAAAAAATTTAAATGAAGCACGTTGCACAACTAAAAATCACATACTCACACCAAAAAAATGCCAACACAACTCGATATGTTTCCTTTCATTGAAACCGACAAGAGGTCGATGTTTGAATCCATCCTCCCATGCCTCCTTCCTCTAATGTTATGCTGCTAGTTAGTTCGGCCGAATGTGATCATGTATCTCAAAAAAACCCCTCCACAAATTGGACGTCGCATACAAGTGATATTGCATACTTTACATTTTTGAATTTTTGCATTGATGACTCAATGAGGCTCAAAGAGGCTACAAAAATCTCCAAAAGTATAAACAAGCCTAGAACAAGGAGATGCCTACGGGATGGCAAAAAAAAGGGTATTTTTCAATGAAATTAGAAAAATACGATGAGGATGAAAAATAAGCACTTTGTTTCACTTGATTCTTAGAGCGTTTCTTGGAATGTGACGAAACAGATAAGGGTAAAAGGGTTAGGAGGAATACCTGTTGAAGCTGGTTGAAGGTTGTTGCGTGCGTATGACTTCTTGATCCATAAGCTGATCGTGAGAGCTTCCTTTTGGCTGGGAGGAACTACCTGAAATGAACAACAAGACCACCAAAAGAGATTAAATAACATATGACAGTGGACTGCCTAGCGTATGCTAGTTCCAAGAAGTGTGATACTCCCTAGAAGGTTGTCAATCCACTGTTTAAAACAATTCAATATTAACAATAAATGAAATCCTTACGTAGTTAAAATGATTTAGGTATCTCATTCGATTACAATAAGAAAATTCATTCACAACAAGGCTAAGCTATGATTGAATCTGAAGGGCGAGGTCTCTGTCAGAGTACTGGTACTGGTCAGGGTCTAGTTTTGGGCTGTTTTGGGTATTTGGTGGGGAATTTAGGCTCTGTTCTTGGTTTGAGGGTAAAACACAGAGACCGACGTTGGTTTGGTATGACCGATGTCAGTTTAAGTGAAACCGGCGACGGTTATGGGTAACTAGCATCGGTATGGTCGAGGTAAAGGAAACTCAAAAGAAAATGATTAGAGGGCTTGATCTGGGATTTGATGTAGGTGGTGGGGTAGGTTTGAGGGTTGTAGAGGTCTCAAATGTGGTCAGGGATGAACAACAAGTGAGGATGGGTAATCTAATGATGTAAATAATGGAAAAGGCCCAGTTACAAACTGATAAGAAATGAAGAAATGGAGATGCAACAACTTAATCTGATAACAAAAATAATAAAAGCTATTATAGTGTATTAGACCAAGTTGGTGGAGGTATACTTACTGTTATATGAGCTTGATGGCTAGATGGAAATGGTAGTTGATCAGATGGATGGAGTTTGGTGTGGTGATGGCGCTTCCCAGGATGCTCCCTGTGAATGTAAAATGGCTCTATGGTTGCTTCTGATCGTTGGCTGTGGATGTTCGGATGTGTGTGCGAATGCTAGTTCGTTTGCATGCAGCTCTGGTCTTGTTTCTTTCTCTCTGAATGTGCCAACCTCGAAATAAGGTTACCAAAGGGAATAAAAGGTAACCGACGATGGTTCTAGGTTGACCGATGTCGGTTTAGGGGTGACCGGCGTCGGTTAGGGTGGGATTTCCTAGGTTTACTAAAATGGGTAGATCTGCTTGATTTCTTGGATCTTGTTAGTTTCCTTTTGCATGGATTAGAACGGAAGATTCTTTTCTAACAGGCGGGAATGTGGTTAGAGGGAATGTAGGCTTTGATTTTTAGGGTTTAGGTAGGTCTTAGTTAGTTATGGCAACATACTAAGAATAGATTTGGGGTGAGGTGGCTAGGTGAGGTGGTGGTGTGGGAATTATCTTAATTAGGATAATTAAATAATAAATATTGTGAGGACATGGATTAATTTAATTAAATTAATATTAGAGTGGGGTGAAAGGGGCCATGGTTAGGTGAGTGTGTTCGAGTTGGTTATTTGTCGAGGTTCGAGGGGAGTGTGACCCAATTTTGGTGTCTACATTTTGCCCCTTTTTGTTGCGTAGCTTGTATTGGTAAGCGACGTTGACAAAAATAAGATGTGGTTGCCCCATGTGTGGGTGAAGGTGATCCCCTCAAACTAGGAACTAATGAGGTAAAAGGCATAATTGGTGAGTGGTTTGATAAAAGGTGAATGTGATGAAGAGGAAGGTGGGCAACAGGGGTAAAGGGGTAAAGGTCCAATCGGTTAATCTAGGTAATGGGTCAGGGTCAAAGGTAGTAATAATCAAACACACACACATGTATAAATTACAACATGGTACCAGGTTGAAGAGCATGCAAACTCTACATTGTCTAAGGTCAATAGGTTTATCCAAACAAAGTTGAGGTGATTCCGGTATCCAAGGTATAGGATATGGTGAGGAAACACAACATAGGCCAGTGTGGAACGCGTTTAGGTATGCTCCAGTACACCAAAGGTTAGGTCAGGATAAATGGTCACGACAAGAGGCAAGGTAAGGTCATTAGGTCAAACAACACAGTAACAATGTTGCAAGGTACAACAAGCACATGAGTTCACAGGTCACTAACAATGTTCCAAGTCTAGGTAGCTAGGTCACGGCATGGGTAGGGCTGAGGTATGGTAAAATAACGGGTCCCCAAATGATGAAGAGGTTATGTGGTAAATGATGAGGTCAGGAAGGTAAAGGGAAATGTCTAAGTTAGGTGTGGGTGAGGTACAAGGATTTAGGCCATCAAATGAGGGATAATGGGTAGTAATAAGACTAAGCAAGATAATGACAACAGTCATAATGAACCGATGTTGGTCACCATGGACCAACCATGGTAGGCTAGGAGCACGGGGCAGTGTATCGGTCATAGTTGTGGTGATGATGCCGGTTATCGTTGGACCGTGGTCGGTCGATGATGACCGATGCCGGTCGGAAAGCTAGAGAGGTAGGCCCACAAGTAGCTAAAATAGACGGGTTACAGACAGATAGGTAGGGGTAGGGAGAGTTAGATAGGGGAAGAGTTATGAGTATGGGTAGGTGGGTGAATAAGGAAGATCGGTGAGAGGGGAAAAATGGAAATAGGTGAGGGTCCGAGGCATGGGTAGATAGGTAGTGTTGATTTAGGGCATAGATATAGGTGAAAGGTTGATTTAGTTAGGGTAAGCGGTATAGTGGGGGTGGTAAGGTTACATGCAGGTGTGGTCAAGGTTTAATAATATGATTGGTTGTATGTAGGCCAGGGACCAGCTACGAGATGAGGGATAGGGTACCTCCTTGCTTGTGGAGATATGGGGGAGCACGACACACGAGGAGTGGATCCATGTTGCAGATGTGGGCCTGATTAGGGTCAGATGCTACCGACATGTAGTCAGGAGGTGATTTTGATGGTTCTCCTCATCGATATATGGGATTGATGACCAATACATTCCATTTGTTGATGGGTGAGATCACGATCACCCTAGAGGATGTTTACAGGATCCTGTGACTACCTATAGTAGGTACACATGTGTACTTGATCTCCTCATAGGCATATGAGGAGTTACTATTACTAGTGTTTGGAGAGGTTATGGCATTGTTAGGATTCCACAGTGCTAACATGAGCTACAGGGCGATGTACCTGAGCCTACCCCAAGGAGATGAGGCTGGTAGTGCTTTTGATGGAGGCAGTATATTATTTTGCACTGCCAGATGTAGAGGGTGGGAGATTCCCATGGTCACTGATGGGGGTCCTACATGACATGGTGGAGAGCAGGACTCGGTTTGCGTGGGCATCGATGTTCTTGGTACAAATGCTTTATATAGGGAGCTATGGGCTTATGGGTGACTACTGATGATTCAAATTGTGTTGCACATTATTGTATATATTGTGTGTGTGTGTGTATGTGTGTGTGTGTGTGTGTGTGTGTGTGTGACCAGATGGTATGCCTCAGTGATGCATTCGAGCTAGGTTTTTTTCGAGTGGGCTACAGGTGATGGGTGCCGATTATGGGAGAGCACCGAGCGGTGAGAGCTACACATGATGTAGCCTATTACATGTGATTACTGGAGGGGTTGTCGGGGTGGACTTCATTTAGAGGCCATATGTGGGTTCCCCTTCATACATGTAGATGGACAATTTGGATGGGTTACAAATTTACTGAGTGGATAGAGGGCGGTGGGCGAGGGATCCTAAGATGATAGCTATAGACCAGGTCGGGACAGCGATTTGGGCTGCCGCAGATATACCCCCACCCTTCCCACGATTAAGAGAGATGATGTGGAGAGGCCTATGTCTCCACCACAACTTGCGAGTGCTTGATCATTGCGTAGGAGGAGCAACCATTCGATCAACGAGATAGATGATGCCAAGGTGACGAAAGGTGTAGACAATGGTGGGTTGTATAAGCTATAAGCGAGGTATGTTGAGGTCGGGGTAGGCTGGATTTAGCCACCATCATAGTTTAAAGAGAGCGCCTTTATAGGTAAGGTGGCTACCCTGGTGACCCAATTGGGCATAGTACAGGGACATTTGATAGGGGTCGAGGCACAGGTTGCGACTCTATAGGCACACAGTGGTCGCTTTTAAGGCACGGGAGTACTGAGGACCAGTGCCCACACCGGGGAGAGGAAGAGGGTGGAGATGGAGATGGGGTGCAGGTAGCCACCCTACATGCGTAGGTGATAGGTTTACAGGGTTAGTTGGCCATGGTGCAGGACATGTTACAGGTTTGCTAAGGGCAGATAGTTGCTGAGCACAAATAGTGGCCCTTCAAGCCTGTATAGGTATAGGTGTAGGGTCTGCAGGGTCGATGGCTCCACCACGGGGGGGGACTGGGGGTCGAGGCGATTGCACCACTTGAGAAAGTACTGTAGCTAGATTGAGAGAGAGAGGTGAGATACTACCAGGATCACTTGATGGTAGCAGGGATATATGTCTTATCATATGCCGAGCACAAAGCACAACAGGCCTCGAGTGAGAGGAGAATATCCCACACACATAGTGTGGAGAGTACGGGGGCCAACGAGCCTAGGGGTCGAGTCAGGGTGAGGCCACTAGTGCATGGAGACTAGCTCCAGAGGTAGGACCATCAGGAGCCGACTAGGGGCGGGCGAGAGGAGGTCACCCGGACATCGGGCTAGAGGAGCGGAGGATTAGACAGATGAGACAAGCTTGGATATCAGATGGGGAGATGATTGAGATCCATGCATGATTATTTTATTTTTGGTGTCACATTTTTGACATATATACCGACCTGCGTGCCGAAGATAGTGAGGATG
Source organism: Taxus wallichiana var. yunnanensis (assembly GCA_018340775.1). NCBI lineage: Eukaryota > Viridiplantae > Streptophyta > Pinopsida > Cupressales > Taxaceae > Taxus > Taxus wallichiana. The sequence goes on along the minus strand of CM031240.1, from coordinate 687,966,003 downwards.
TACATGAGAGTTTTTGAGATCTTGTTATATACCCGGCCTATGTCGAAGATATTTGAGAGTCATGTATATGGATACACATATTTAGATGATTGATTTATAGAGATGATTGTGATTATGGCATGATGTATACATGGTTGTGTTTAACTTGCTATTTTGATTTGTATATGTGATGGAAACCAAGGAGTGTAGGAAGGATAGAGCCAGGTCATAGGCACCGATTGAGTCGGAGTTTTTGTTGTAGGCATAGATGGAGTTAGGTTGGTTGGTTTAGGCATGGATTAAGTCAGGTTAGGCATGGATGAAGTTAGGTCATAGGCATGGATTGAGTCAGGTTGACTTAGGTATGATGAAGTTTAGGTTGGTTTAGGTATGGTTGAGTTTGTAATTCATTAATTTGTGCAATTAATGATGATACGGGTTACGTTAAGATGTTTTGTAGTAAAATTCATGATAATGGTAAAGAAATGGTAGACATAATGAATGCATGAGTGATGATGGTAAAGATCTGAAGCAATTGTTGTTTTTTGGTTTAATTTCCAATTATTGATATAAAAAGGAAACTAACTAGGGTAGAATGTGACTAGGAAAGGGGAGAGGGAATTGGTTAGGGTAGAGAGTGGCCAAGCTAACCTCCAAGGGCTCCATGCCCTCGAAGTGCTGCTTACATAGTCCCGGTGAAAGGGGACCTTAGGCTGATGTAGTTCTCTCATAAGCTAGGGAAAAATGCGAGGAGGTATGAGAATGGGTTGGTATGTTATAGGCATGATTGAGTCAAGGTCTTTTAGGTATGGATGAATCATGGGAAAATAGGTATGGGTGATGTCAAGTTGATTATGGTGAAAGAGGAAAATTTCCCAGAGATAAGCGTCGAGGGTCTAGTCCTGTATAGGATGATCAATACGTAATGAAGAAGTTAAAAGATAAGAGGAGGCAAGAGAGCCACCTGATTGGTAAGGATCATAACGGGTGGGTCATACCTTAGATAGGTTGGTGAACATAAGACCCTAAAGACATTACATGATTGATTTTTTCTAAAGGTGAAGAACAATCACATGATCACCAAATGTCACGGTTTGTGAGTCCTTGAGGCGGCGGGAAATGAAGGTGCAAATGGTGAGAAAAAAATGGTTAGGTTATATGGTATGAGGTAGCATGCCTTTTGGCAAGAGATCCAAGATCACAATAAGCAACTCTATGATTGTATTTGATATAGACTAATCGATGTGGGAAGTCTATATGGGATGAGGAAATTAACTCCTTGAGGTCTTTACGAAGCTGATCGATGCGGGAAGCTTTAGTTTTTTTTTGAAGCAAGCTTTACATAGCTATCCTTTGAGGGAGCAGTCTATTTATAGCAGCGATGTAGAGAGAAAGATTTCCTTTTGAGGGAGAAGTCTATTTATAACAACGATGTAGAGAGAAAGATGTCCTTTTTGAGGGAGTCACCTTTTTATTGGAAGTTTGAATCAAGGATTTGGATCCCATGTGAAGGCTTTTAAGTCATGGACAAGACTAAGGTGAAGAATCGGAATTTTGTTTAGAAAGCAAGGTGAAATGACCATGGGATCTCATCTAAAAGAAGATGAAAAGTATCCATGAGAATCATGTCATGTGTAGATCTATGGTACACATATTTAAGAGAGGGTAAAAGAGTGACAGGTACGCACATGATTCTTGTTTAATCGTTGGGGAAGGCGTAGTGACAAGAGGGAGGTAAATGGTGTTTAAGGGACGAGCATGAACAGAGGCAGAAGGTGGGGTAGGAATGAAAGTCAACCATAGAATGGTCACAGATGCAAGGCATTAAGGGGCTCGAGTTCGGGTTTGCCATCGAATGAAGATAAACGATAAGCACCTGATCCATAGGCATGAGTCATGGTGTATGGTCCAAGCCAATTAGGAGCAAATTTTCTCGTTTACTTTTTTTTGCTTTGGTTACATGTTGATTTTCCTTTAGGACGAGGTCACCGACTTGGAAGGTTCGTTCATGAACACATTTTTCATAGGCATGTTTGATACATTTTTGTAAACTTAGAGATGGTCAAGAGCATTAAGATGACATTTGTTTAATAACTCAAGTTGTGCTAAATAGTCCTAGTGAAAGTCATCATCATTGAGCATGTCATGGAGAGAAATATGAAGAGATGGAATCTGGACTTCGAGAGGCAGAACAACCTCTATACTGTAGACCATAGAAAAAGGAGTGGCAGTAGTGGAAGTGTGAATACTAGTACGGTATGCCCATAGAGCGAAAGGAATGTGCATATGCTGTCCTTCCTAGTATCATTAACCACTTTCACGAGAATTTTGTTCAGGGTTTTATTAGTTGATTTAGCTTGGCCATTGGTTTGTGGGTAATATGGTTACGAGAAACTTAGCTGAATACCGAAGGTGTCATAAAGTTTTTGCAAGGTTTTATTTTTGAATTGTTTTACATTATCGGTTATTAGGTGATGTGGGCGCCAAAGTGACAAATAATGTGATGATTGATGAACTCACATATTTTCTCGGCTTTCGTGGAGAAAAGAGGTATGGATTCAACCCATTTGGTGTAATATTCAGTAGTGATGATTATCCATTGATGTCTCTGGGAAGAATGGGGATTGATCTCTCCGACAAGATCCAAACCCCATTGAGAGAAGGGCCAAAGGTCACGGGTGACCTGTAAGGCATGACTAGGTGTATGATGAAGATTGGCATGTTGTTGGCATTTTACAAAAACTTAATGTAGTCATAACAATCATTGTTAAGGGTTAGCCAATAATAGCCTAGGTGAAGAATACAGGGTAGCAACCGCGAGACCACTGAAGTGACCTCCGCATATGCCATCATGAACTTCCTTAATGGTATAGGGAATTTCAGAACTCGTAAGGCACCGTAAGAGAATATCATCAAAGACACACTTATAGAGGAGGCCACCCATGATGACGTAATGAGAGGCCCTTTTAAGAAAGGCGCACTTGTCCATTATGAGTGAGGTCAGGAGGTAAGATGGAGAGGAAAGATAATCGAGTATTGTTTATACCAAAGGCCACTCGGGTCAATAGCAATGGTTTCGATAGAGTAAACTTCATGAGGTAAATAAGAAGGTGATTGAAGTCTTTGTATGGTGACAAAGATTTTAGAGTCGGCGGGGAAGTTGGTATTTGAGAAGCCAAGCGAGGCCATGGTATCTGTGAATTTGTTAGTAGAACATGGGATGGTTTGAAGGGCGTGTGGTCAAAGGTGGTCAAAAGTATGTCCACATGATGCTTATAATTTTGAAGTATCTCATTATGACACTGGTATATACCATTGACTTGGTTTATGACCAATTGAGAATCACCAAAGATGTTGATTGAATTAACATCTAAGGCATAAGCATTAGCCTAGAGACCCAATACGAGTGCTTCGTATTCAACAATATTGTTTCTACAATCAAAATTGAGTTTGAAAGACAAAGGCATGGGTTCACCATCAAGCGGAATGAGGATAACACCAGCCCCACCCCCATGCTAACACTTGGAACCATCGAAGAAGAGTGTCATTTGGTAAGTGGGTTCGTCTAGGGAAAGGGTAACAATAGAATCATTTGGAAAGTCAAAGTTAGAGGGTTGATCCCGAAATAGGTGCATCACCAATTGGTTGGCGATAACTTGGCCCTTGATGGACTTTTGATGGATGAATTCGAGGTCAAGGTCATCCAGAAGCATAAGCCAACATGTGGCACGTTGATTTTGGTAAGGTTTGGCATACATGAAGTGTAAGGGTCGGTGTTGGTCACAACATAGGTTTTGTGGTTGAGTAGGTAATGTCGGAGTTTGGTGGCAACAAAAACTAAGGCTAAGTAAAGTTTTTAGCATGGGTGTATTAGGTTTCATAGTCCAGAAGAGTATGAATTATGTAATAAACCACCTTCTCCCTATGTTGTTCATCGTGATGAGCAAGCATGGCCCCTAAGGAGTGATCGGTAGCAGAGATGTATAGGTAGAAGGGTTGATCGTATTTAGGTGGAATGAGTATGGGTGGTTGGAGAAGGTATTGTTTTAAGGCCTCAAAAGCTTTGTGGCAGTCATCATCCCATTTAAAGGAGACATCCTTTTTGAGAAGATGATGAAATGGCTGACATCGATCGGAAAGTTGCGAAATGAAATGCGAATAGACTACAACTTTCCTTGTAGGCTATGGAGTTGCCGTAGGTTAGTGGGTGGAGACATGTCAAGAATGGCCTTGAATTTAGCATGATCGACCTCTATACCATGTAAAGAAACGATAAATCCCAAGAGCTTTCCTAAGAGAACCGCGAAGACACACTTCTTGGGCTGAAGGTGAACACAATACTTAATGAGGTGGTCAAATATAGTATTTAGATGGCGAGGTGCTCGGAGTGGCATTTAGATTTGACAAGGAGATCATCTACGTAATCTTCTAATATATAGTGCATGATGTCATGGGAGATGTAATTCATAGCCATTGATATGTGGGCTAGCGTTTTTAAGGCCAAAAGGCATGAATCGATAGTAGAAGGTCCCCTAAGGGGTGATGAATGTAGTTTTGTGTTGATCCTTTGGGGCAAGCAGGATTTGGTTATAATCTGAGAAACCATCCATGAGTGATAGCATCTCGTGACCAACAGGAAGGTTAACGGTGGTCAATATCGGGTAGAGGAAAGTCATCTTTTGGGAAATCTAGGTTGACGTCACAGAATTATGTACAAATGCGATGTCCCCATGTCACCTTAGTGATAGGGAAAATGTTAGAAATCCATTGGGGATAATCAATGGGTAAGATGAAGGAAACAGAAAGAAGGCATTGAAGTTCTTCTTTGACCAGAAGAGCAATGCGAGGGTGCATTTTCCTTAGCTTTTGTTTCACATGTTTGGCATCGGGAATGTTTATGATATTGTGGATCACTATGGTGGTGTCAATACTGGGCATGTCAGCTTAAGAACAAGTGAAAGCATGGTTATGATTTTTGAGAAAAGAAGTGATGGCTTCCCATTTAGTAATATCTAAAGATTGGCGATCTTTAGAATGTGTGGGTCATCCTGAGTATGGATGTTGATTTCGATAGTCGATTCATTCAACATGGTTTGCATCTCAGATGCTAATGACTGATGAATATAAGAGTCTTCTGCACTAAAATAGGTGAGTATAGATTCATCATCCGACATTAAATGACATTAATAGAAGGTGTATTGTCATCGATCATTTCAGGATACAGGAAGGGAAGAGAAGAGGGAGCCTCGCTCTCATGTTGATAAGTCAGAGGCCCCAAGGAAATGGTGGTTATGATTTTTTTAAGGAGGAATGGATTCTGGATCCATCGACTCTGTCGAGTGAAGGTGGTGAAGAAGGTGGAGTAGGTGAAGAAGGTGGAGAAGGGTCAATATCCTCAATGAGTTCAATGCGGGCTTTTTTGGTAGGTAGTTTAGAAAAGCCGATACCACTACTGATTGTTATGTTTTGGGTAATACATAGAATAATGATGTGTGCGGCCTTGCTTGTAAAATCCAAAACTAAAACCTTTCCATGCACATCGATGCAGGAAGGTGTGGGTGAAATGGTGATTGGTGAGTGACCGGAGGTCGCGAGAAAAGGGGTGTCGGCATTCCTCACAAAATTATTCTCGACAACACTTCTAATTTCTCATCACATGAGTTGACCAAATTTTCTTATGGGTTTGGAATCACATTGGCTCACTCATCTGACTATTACCCCAAGGCAATGGTTAGGCTGAATCCAATAATAAGAACCTAGTGACCATAATCAGAAAGATGGTTGATGAGAATCAGAGGACATGGCACAAAGCATTGTATGATGCATTATGGGTAGATCGGATTAATCCTAAGTGAGCTATTGGAATGTCTCCATTCCAAGTGTTGTATGGAATTGATCTTTGAGATTCCTATCTCGTAGAATTGCTAGCCTTACGGTTGGCTAAAGCAATTGAGGATGAAAATTTTCAAAGTTCTATTGAAAAAAGGATAGTGTACCTAGCTAGGCTAGAAGAAGAATGGAGCAAGGTGGTGGATCACATTGTAGACCATCAGAGAAAATTCAAAAGGATATTTGACAAGAAATCAAAGCAACGTGATTTCAGATTGGAGATCTAGTACTTCTCTAGGATAAGAGAAGGGAATAGAAAGGGATGCATGGCAAGTTTGACTCTTTATGGAAAGGTCCTTTCAAAATCCATCAGTTGAATGGTGAAAATAGCTTCTGTCTATCATACCTTGATGGAGAGTTGCTTCCTCTACCTTTCAGTGGCCAACATTTGAAGTTGTTCCACCAGTAATGCAAGATGCTCTCTTGCACTGTATTATAATTTATTTTCTGTTGTGTGTTTGCTTTCTTTGTTTGTTTGTTTGTTTGTTTTCTCTTCTTCCGACTCGTAGCCCAATGGATAAAAGCTTCTTGATTCTGAGTTCTCTTCCTTTGATGTCTCAAAGAAAGTCCCCAACTGGAGCCAGTTGTTATCTCATTTTAGTGATTCTAGCTAAAATTGATATAACCATAGTTAAATTTTGGAAAAATCTCTTAAATTTCCCTTTGAGAGAGATTTTCGGGTTTTGGCTTTCACTGCATGAAAACATGTTCTTTACATGCATCATGTCTCATGTTTCCCAAAGCCCGAAACCCGAATTGACTAAGTCCTTTGTGTCGGGTTTTAGAGGTTCAAAGCATCGGAACATGCTTTGCCTATCGCATGTTTCATGTTCCATGTTCCCAAAACCCGCAACCCAAAACAAAGCCAATTTTTGGGTTTTGGAACTCGAAGCATCTCAACATCTCATGCTTCATGCCTCATGTTTCCCAAAACCCGAAACCTAAAATGAACCAAATCCTTTGTGTCGGGTTTTGGGGACTCCAAGCATGATGACATGTCATAAATGCCCAGTTGTCTGGTAGTTGGCACATGTGTCGAGCTATGTGTAATAAATTTTAGGGTTTTATAAATAGGTGGTTTTCCACGTCATTTTTACTTTGTATGATTTTGATGCATTGGAATTTTGTGCATGCTTCTACCTCCTCCGAACCCGATTGAGCTTCTTGATCGATTTCATGATCCGTCTTTGATTATTTTTTGAGTTTATTGAAGGTATTTCTCTCCTCTTTCTACTTTTATGATTTTGGGTTATTTTTGAGGTGTTCATAATGGAGTTTCCATTTCTTTTCTCTTCCTTCTTGGTTTAGGGTTTTGGGTTACTTTTCTTTGTTTTTATTACATTCCCATAGAACCTTTTGTTTGGAATTCACCCTTAGGGTATTTTTTTATTTTCCCATAGATGTTACCCTATAGTTTTCAAAAGGGTTAAAAAATTCCTAACTAGCAACATGGCGATGATTTTCATGTCCTAACATCGTAGAAATCTGATTGCATCTGTTTTGGGTTTTACTGAGGTGTCGACATCATACAAGTTCCACCTTTGTTTTGGGATTCTCCAGGTGCTTGACATCCCCAAGTTCCACCTTTGTATCGGGTTTTGCAGTGTTCTGACATCCTCCGAACTCCCAGTGTTTCAGGTCTTGACCGGTGTTTGACACTCTTTGAGTTCCACAGTGTGTCGAGATATTATCACTTACTCGACATCATCGAATTCCGCCAGTCTTTTGGGTTTTTCAAGGTGTTCGACATAGTCTATTTCTTGACACACACAATCCAGTCTGTCAGGTTTCGAGGCTGCTTTGCAAGTTTCAAAACCCGAATAGTAGGGCGGGTCTATTCACTTGTCCAACAAACATCCAGACCGATTGCTCTTCTAGGAATTTTCAAGACTCCTCATGTCAGACCCTAGCCCATCTAAGGATAAGTTTGGAAAGATGAAGTAAAATATCAGAAGATAGATTCTTCTTCTTATATAAGTTGCAATTATGACATCCAGGGACACAGAGCTCGGCAATATAGACATGGAAGACTTCTGGAAAAGGATCAAGGATTCTTCTCAGAATTCATGGATGAAGTCAATAGCTGGCAGTGGTCTCCCACTTGTAGTAGGGTTTCCAGTATCAGCCCAATGCCCTGAATTCATTCTGGCATGTGCTTCTCACTATGACTCAGCCTCCCGCTTAGTGAGAAATCAAGTAGGAGAGTCTATAGTAAAATTAGACGGAGATTACTTCGATCAACTCCTAAAGTTGCCTAACTTTACAGAATATGTTGATTTAAATCTTAAGTCAGCACAGAAAGCTTGGGACAAAGATCAAGAAGACTGCATCAAGCACGTGAACAAGAAATTCTTGATCAAGGCTAAGCCAACTGTTTCTAGGTTTCCTAAGACGGTCCCTAGAAGTGATTTTATACTTGAAGTCAGTGATATCATCACCCTACTGAGCCAGTTATTTGGGCTCCCATTCAAAATAATTCCAAGGGTGGATGTATCAGTTCATGGTCATCATAAAGAAGAATGACCAAGGGATTGATTGGGGCACCTTAATAAGTGATGAGATAGACTCTCAAATGAAAATGGTCTTGTCTACTGGCAAGTTCTACATGATGTCGTACATCACCTATGCAACAACAAGTATGAGAAACTACAGGGTTGGATGCAAAAGGGAACCAAACAACTGATCACATATATCGGTACTTCCCTCAGCTGATAATAAAAGGATTTGAAGATCAGTTTAGGAGAGTGAATGATGCCTTCTTTTATGAAAATATTTGCAGGCTGGACCCTGAGCTGAGAAAGAGAAGAGTTTCTGATGAGGCATGGGTGGAGGTGTCAAAATGGGGCTGCATCTTCTTGCAATTCAAGAAGTTTACCTATCTTTGGGTGGTAAGGTTCCATGGTACTCCTTTCCATTTGCCCAGGTTTCTAGGTGACAAACTCATCCTTATGGAGTTGGTCAGACAACTGTTGGATTTCCACAAGTTCCAACAAAGTAGACACAAGGCCGCTGTCTCCTTCCCAATTTCCATTGGAAGGTACACATGTTCTATAGTGGTGAAGGCCAAGAATGTGGTGCACAAACTTTAGGAAAAACTAAAGAAGCATATGAAGTTCAGAGAGGGATTTGATATTCGAGGAGTCCTTAAGTCGTATGGAACCTTGTATCTGCATGTGCCCCATGTAGAGGACATCTGGGTTGATCTTTGGGATGAGGTTGCTATCTGAAGAAAAGACAATAACAAATTGAATCTTGAAGAAATCCAAGCATTAGATCTAGCTGATATCCTAGAAGGCACCACGGATAATGAAAGTGTCTTGGAACCTAGGTATGAATAGTCAGATGGAGATCAACTTGGATTCCCAGCCATTGATTGATCCATTGCTGAAAAGGCTTTCTATCGCCGAGAGCTACTCAAACCCTTGTTCGCACTAAGGCATGGCTCATTTCTTGGGGAATGAGTTATAAAGAAAAGAGATTTTCAAAGATAGCTACTCTAGAAGTGGGACCCTCCAAGGGAGAAAAGGAAAAAGATAAAATCCCTACCAAAAGACAAATAAAGTTTAAGTTTGTCAGAAGAGGAGAAAAGCAGGGGGCTGAATCATCTACTCCCACACAAATAGTTGAGGTATTGGATTCTGTTAGTACCCAAACTTAACCTCCTTCACAACTCAAACAACATCATGGATTTGCACAAGACACTTAAAGGAAGATAAATGATTTGTATGTCATTTGTAGCGGGAGACATCTATCTAACTTGTTAGCACTCAAGATTTGAAGGAGTGGGTAGCACCTCAGAAGGATTTTGATCTGATCCTCACTATTTTAGGTTGTTCCTATTAACCAAGGCAAGAGAACCTATATTGCAACCTTTGTTTAGTGAAGGAGGTGGAGATATCCTTGTATTTTGCATATTGTATGGAAGGGACCTTGGGAAAACATGATCAATTCTCCATTATTCAAACTCAAAAGAGTTGTCACTACTAAATGATGGAAATGTTTTCAAAACAAGGCTGAGGCTGCTAGAGACACAATATTATCTGCTTTGATTTGTGCATTTTTTTGTAAATGGATTGTATTCTCTTGTTAACACACAATGCAATGCAGGGGTAGTATAGGGTAGGGTTAGTTATTTTGAAATGAAATTTTTTTGGGAGATGTTAGACAAGACTAACCAGAGATTACCAAACTCTTTGAGGACCTTTGCAAGAAATTTGTAACACTTAACATTAGAAATGCTTCAAAAGGTTTAAAATACTCCTTCAACCAGGATGTGTGCACAAATGGAGGCCCAGATCTACACTCTTCCACACAATCTTTGACAACCTGCTACAAAATCTTGAAGCAAATATACCAACAAAGTATCCAGAAATCCCTATTTGATCATGACCTAAGGTACCCCCAAAGGTTTACAAAATAGTCTCAAGATTCAAGGACAAGTAAAATGATTTTAAATCTGTTTATCTTCTATCAGATGAAGGCTCTTCTGAATATAAGATTGTAGATGTCATCAAACCATCAACAAGAAATGAGATGATGTATGATCAAAGAGATCCTAAACACAAGATTGCAACATGAGCAAGAAACACAAATTGAAAACATTTTGAAATATAAGTATATGTAAACTTTGCCAAGAGAATAAACCAGATAATCAGAAAATGATCAAATATATATCAGTAGGGGAATGTCATGAGAACAATCTCAGAGCTTGTTGATGGCTTTACAACTTGAAACCAACTCAACATGATAAAATCTGATGCAAAATAGAATTGAAAATGGCTCTCAGGTGGTTTCTCAGAGAAATGGGCTTCTTCTAGTTTTCCCCGTGAAATTCTAAATTCTCCCCCTCTACAAAATTCTCCAAAATGCATAATATACCTCATGCCATCATGGAGTCTTCCTTCCCAAGCAAATAATATGCTTATGGGATCAAATTTGTTACAACAAATCCTCATGATTCCATGAAAATGACATCAAACTGGAAAATAGCTCATAGGTTGCCAAGGATGCATAAATTTTTAAAATATTACACAAATTTGGATCCTTATCCATCCCAGGGTCACGTTTTTATCATTCAGGCATGCCAACATGTTTCACTTATCATTTTTACCTTTTCCCCTCATCATTTCACCTCTGTAACTTTTGATTTTCACTTTTCACGTTTTTTACATCGGGCCCGAGCAAAAATGCATCAAAAACATCATAGATCACCGAATTAGGTCATGAAAATGGCACCATTGCACTCAGAAGGCCGAGACGATGCAAAATCATATAAGGTTTGATGAAATTTGATGAAGAAATGATGAATCCAAGCTTCTTGGAGCTCCCATGGCAGCCAAAACGAACAAATGCACAATATCTCATTGATTTTGATCAACTTTTAATATCACCCTCCATGTGGACAATGCCATTTAAAAAATAAGCTCAGAATTACCTTTTTGACCTTTGAATGAGGTGGGACACGTGTCAAAATGTGATTGGATTGGACTCCCATCCTTTAGAAATGCATTTGCGACCTTTTTAATTTTGGAAAATTTTGCAAAAATTCCCCACTTCTCCCCTAGACCCGCCACGTGTCCATATGTGGGCCCCATGGAAGATGCGGGCCAATTCCATCAATTTTGACACTTTTTTGAAAAAGGAAATTTTTGCTCAAAATTCTCCACGGGCCCGAACACCCACTCTCTTCCTTGCCATGTGGCGCTCTCCCATTCTACGGGTCCAAGCTTCTAATTCTTCCTTCAGACCTCCCTGCCAAATTTGCAAAGTTTCAAAATTCTCCTCGGCCCGCGCTCCCCCATTTCTATCTTTTTGGGACACGTGTTGGCTCCTCATTGGTCGTGGGACCATTTTTCAATTTTTACCTTGCAAACACAAAGGCAAAAATTCATAAAACTTTCCATCGGTCCCCTACTCCACCTTTTGTATTTCTGGACACGTGTCCTTTTCCAATTCAGTGCGGGCCTTCGGGCCAAACCTTGCTTTTTACCATTTGAAGTTTAAAAACTTCAAAGTCATCACGAAGCCCACTGCCCCATTTTACTTTCTTGGACACGTGTTGCTTTATGATTCGTTGTGGAGCTTCGGCTCAAATTTTAACCTTAAAATTTTGAAGTTAAAAACTTCAAATACACCAAAATTTCCGCCCCCTCATGTTAACTTCTCCTCTTAGACACGTGTCCATCTATGATTGGATGAGGGCTTTCGGGCTAAAAATTTATTCTGAAAAATTTTGCAAAGAAAAAGCCAAATTTCTTAAGGACAACCTACAATCCTCCAGCCAATCATAACGTGCCACATTTGCCCTAGATGTTGCGATGATGAATTTGATGGGCCGATGACACCCGTATAACCGTCAAAACACCAAAAATTCACAGGATGCCCTAGAAATCAAAAAATTTAACAAGGGTGGTAGATTTCTTTATTTTAAGTCAATTAAAACATGATTTGATGTTGTTTTTGACACGGGATTGGGATATTAGTTGTAATTACTTTAGATTCGATGAATTTTGAGTTTTGCACGATTTGACAAAGGAAAATGACGTAGCCCGACCATTTGAGAAAGGTAGGGCACAAAAAAGGGGGAAACTTGGATTGTTGCTTCAAATTAGGGCAAAACAATAAGATCTTGGGTATTTTCGAAGCATTCAATTGGGGAAGACAAACTGTAGACCACCAAATCGAAAAAATAAAACGTTTGTGAGCAGATTTGGGCATGACAAATAAGGCACATTATGAAAACTCAATAATGAGACCAATAGATTCTCCTCCTCAACCAGAGACAAGAGGAATTCTCCTAGAAGAGATAGGAGGAATTCTCCTAGAAGTCGAGGTTGTTCAACCTCTCATTTCTCCTTTTGTTGATTGCTCATCAGAAGTAAGTCTTTCTCTTACTTCTCAAGCTTTAGCTCTGGGATCTTTACCTTCTCTCTCCCAATCTTCATCATCACATATTTCAACGCCACTCTCATCAGCCATGGCCAACATTTTCTCTGATCTCTCCCCTCTCTCTATTGGACCTACATTGGCTATAGAAATGCCTCCTCCTTCGCACCTTCATTTCCTGAGTCTATTCCCATAATCACTACACTTGCAGTCATCACGACTCTGTAAGAAAATATTCCTCCACCCATAGATACAACCATGACACCTCCAATAGGAGAAACTTCTTCCATTTGTACCTCAATGGTTGGTCGACTAGACTCCAAGGAAGAGGAAGGTGGTAGTTCCCCTACCAGCCTTCGATTTCAGTTCACTCAAGGCTTCTCCTACCAAATCTACCAAGAAACCCAAAATAGTTTCAAGAGTTTTAGTAGATGCCTCAGGGCATAAGTTTGCAGAGATTTCACTCCCGTGGCCGACAAAACCAAGGAGGACATAACAACTTTTGATTATCAGATTACAAGGGTGGATCTGGGAAAGGTAACAATAGAAGGGGCACAACAAGATGCACAAGATGCCATGAATGTGCTATGCCAAAAGCTGAAGGAAACAAAGGTGAGCAGGGATGAGCTAAAAGAGAAAGTGGAACAGTTGATAGAAGTATTGCTTAAGCTCTCAAAGCCCTCTCAGTCAACCCCGTCATCTTCTACTCCTACTCCTATTAGGTTCGACTTCTCATCTAGTATCTGTTATTGAGAAGATCAATGAGAAGGGGAGAATGGTGGATGAATGGATTCAGAGGTTACTCCTTCAGGGAAGGAAAGTCATTGATGATACAGTAGAGGTGTACAAATCCTTGGAGGAAATGAAAAAGGATGGTGACAAGATGAATGATGAATTTTCACAGGAGGCTGGAAACCTTGAACTAACTTTGGAGGCCCTCAATGCACTGAAGCAAGTTCCATCTCGGGTCTTAGTGGAAGGAGTCATTCCACATGGGGATAAACACTTCCAGCTAACCAAGGCTATTAGGTTCAAGATAAAGATTCTCAGTGAAGCTTGTAGCAAGTTGAGAGAATCCAGGATCAGTTGATTGATGCCACCAACGATATCGAAGAAGAGATGTTCAAGATCTTGAAGGTGCAACCATTCTACCTGCTGATGGTTTCTATAAAAAAATTCAGAATCAATCGAGCAAGAACTAGCTTCCATCTTTGATCTGAGCATCATTGATAAATTTATAAAGATCAAGAATGTTTTGGAATCACTGAGAAAACTTAATAAGAGATTGAAGAAACTTCCTGGAAACACAAGTGACACACAGGAAACTTGCGAGGTTCTAAGTGATTATTCTAGTGTGCCAGATGAAGCTGAAATGCAAGGCATAATCCAGAAGTTTCAAGAGTTTTGAGACAAGCAGGCGTCACTGGAAGAAGACAAGGATGAGGAAACGGAATAAGCAATGATGTTACATGTCATTTCCTTCCAGAAATTGACATGTCTTTTTCATTTCTGTTTTGTCACATAGGAAGCAAATTCTCTGTGTGAAATTCAAGAAAAATAGGACTCTTATTGAATGACTATTTTCTAGGATTTAATCCTATTTTCTCTCTGCTCTTTTTATTATAAATAAGGGATGCTTGTGCATTCCTAAAGGGGAATTTTTGAATATTAAGAGCTATTGTGAAGAAGAAGAAAAAATTTGTATTTTCTTTTTAATCATTGAAGAATAGAAACAAGTGTTATTTTACAAACTTTGTGTTGTGGGATTCATCTCTCTTGAGAAGATTGTTCTTACATCCAAAATCTTGAGCTATTCTTTGTTTAGTGTTCTTGATCATTTTAATTGTTTCAGAATATTACACTCATTATCTAAAACTCGTATAAGTATTTCTTGATCTGTGTTTTCTTGAAAGAAAATACGTTCCTCTCATTCCCTTCCCGCTTTGTTTCATCTATAATATTTTCCCTTCTAATTCTTCCTAATCTAAAGATTGTAACATCTCCATTTCATGTTGATATGGATTTTGGGATTGTATCCCAACCCCAATGGTTAGAATAGTGTGGATATTGTATATATTATTTCTTCTGTGTTTTAGATTAGTAATAAACAAGCAGCCTCACCTATCTTTAAGGAGGGATTTAATCCCATGTACTATGGTGGTAAACCTCATATTTGGTCGACAAAATATCCAACCAACAATGCTCACCTATAGAAAAATGACAATGACAAAGTAGAATGTGTACCCTCAAGTTTGAGTGTGTACACTCAAATTTTGGTGTGTACACTCACCTATAGAAAAATGACAATGACAGAGCAGAATGTGTACCCTCAAGTTTGAGTGTGTACGCTCAACTTTTGGTGTGTAAACTCCCCATATAAAAATGACAGACATAGCAGAACGTGTACCCTTAAGGTTGAGTGTGTACGCTCAAATTTTTGTGTGTACGATCCCCCATATAAAAATGATAGACAAATGAACGTGTACCCTCAACTTTTGGTGTGTACGCTCCCCCATAGAAAAATGATAGACATAGCAAAATGTGTACCCTCAAGTTTGAGTGTGTACGCTCCCCCATAGAAAAATGATAGACAAAGTAGAACATGAACACTGCACTTCTAGAATGATGTGTACACTCAACTTTGGATGTGTACCCTCAAATTTTGATATGTATGATCAAGTTTTGGTGTGTATGCTCCCCTATCATTTTGTGTACGCCTATACCTGGAAGTGACGTCAAAACATAGAAAATGACGTAATCGATCTCAAAAAGCTCAAATTTTTGGATAGTTAGCTCAAAATTGACAAGAACCCATCTAAATTAGATCTATAAGCAAGACTCAACACATGTAAAGTTAGCAAAAATCATAAGAAATTCAACATTAATTCACACATGTGCATATCAAGGGTTAGCCAAAAATTGAAATAACAAAAAAATTTGAACCACAATGTTAAGGGACTAAGGATCCGTCCCATCGGGCATGCCAAATGTGTGCAAGAATTAGTTAGCTATGCAAGTAAAATCAAGACTAATGCCTAATAGCCTCAATACAATGCTAAACTTAAATTTATGCACCATCATGCTTAAAATCTTAAACAAGACTAATCTACTAACATCTTTGCATTAGAACATGAATAAACATCAAATTAATATGCTAAGCAATTAATCTCTATCTCTATTGAATTCTAATAAATGGAGTGAACCTATTTAGATACTTAACAATTAAAAGGGTTGATTGTATGTTTGAATCCCAAGGTTTCAAGAATGGAGTCTTGTCAATCCATGGCTATAAGACCATTTGACATATCTCTATATGACTTCAAACTTGGATGGATGAATACAAGAAATGAAGATAACTAGCTCCTCTAATGGAAGAATTCTCTAAGATGATAAAATGGCTATAGCTTAGGATCTATGCTCATTTAGGTGTAAGTAGAATGGTAAGAGGAGGGCTCCTTATATATCCCAATGGATAAAAGAATCTCTACATCCCTTTACATGTGGGATAATAACTAGGTTGAGTTAGTTGGGGGTGACTATGGTTGAAAAGGGGTTGAGTCAACCTTAGGGGAGTTTAATTTGTCTGTAGTGACTCATGGGGTTTGAGAGGATTTATTAATTAACCCAAGTGATTAATTAATAGGTGAGAAAGCTTTATAGAAGCTTTTAGAAGAACAATTAGTATGATTTAGAAATATAAAAGGTTTAGGCTAAATAAATGATGATTTATTTATCTAACAAAGTAGGAAAATTAATTAATTACGAATAATTAATTAAATTCAAGTAGAAAGGGGTTTAGTTAATGGAAGGTCGTTAATTGTCATCTTTGCTGGATATAAGGGTCAATTAATTAGTGTAATTGAATTAATTAATGACGATAAAAGAGAAAGTGTGTTATATTGACGATATGTCGTCAATTTGTGGGAAGTAGTATAATTAGCGCAATTTAAGTCTTTAAATTGTTGGAGCTAAATTATAGGTGTCTACATAAATGAAAAAGACTAGCTCTTCATGTCGGGTTCACCAATTTATGTGACTGAAAATCAGCACGTGACCTTCATTCGCGATAACCTCCCGAGGTTGTGCCAGGACAACTGATGTGGAATGAGTGGATGGATATGTATAGCGAAATGTGATGAAGATGGTCAAATAAGCTATTGGGGAAATCTAATGTCCTCTATAGGAACCAAAGGTATCTACTCATCAAGGGAAATAAAGGCCTCTCTAACCTAAGTGGGTGTGATGGAACGATCAAGAAGAATACAAATATAATAGTTTGTCAATGTCAGTGTGTGAAACTCTTTCAACTGGTTGCAAAATATGTGGAAAGTGACTAACATGAGCCTCATAATGGTATCTAGACAAGGTCATGGAATAAAATAGAGAGGCGTGGTTTTTCTAAATCTATTCGCAAGTGAGCTAGTTCAGATTAAGAATGCAAAATATCTATAAGCATCTCTATTTAGGATGTTCAATTGTATAACAATATTTGGTGGATGTGGGGATGTTCTAAAGAGTAGTGAACATAATCCACTATCTAAGTCTATTTTATCTTCGGACCCATTCGGTTGGGGGAACATGGGATCACAACCATAAACTCTCTCTATTTGTGGTCTGAAAATGGTCATGTGTGCATTTGTGTAATTTAATCTACAAAAGCAAATAACAAGCTAATCTAAATAAATAAAAGATAACTATGTTTTTGTATTTTCCAATATAGAAGAAATAAATCAATAAACAACAATCTAATCTACTTTAAACTAATCTTTTTGTATTTTCTAGAATAACAATGCGTAAAAAGAAATGAAGAAATAAATTTCCTCTAATTTAATTAACAAATCCTATTACAAATAAATAGTCGGATGTAACTATTTATCTATGTAATAGTGTATTTAATCTATCCTAATTAATTCAAAGCTTTTTCCAATCTGTAATTGTGAATTAAATCCTCAGACACACCTCAGAGTCATGAGAAGAATTAGAAGATTCTCAGAAGCTTTTCTTCCCCTGAAAATTCCCAGTGGAATTTAAGAGGGATTTAACATAGACTAATTTGAACCGAATTTTGAATGCTTAAAACTATGTAGAAGCTTCTTCTAGAATCACTTCCCTTGTAAATCTATAGAGATAGGAAAGGAATCTATCTATCCTAAGAAAGCTTTGCAGAAGAAAATGATCTACTGTAACTACCTAACAATTACAACAATGGAAATGGAAGTGCCTTTTATATTATAGTAAATAATTTGCATACAAATTCACAAATAAAGAAATAAAGAAAATCAATAACAACCCCAACCCGGAAATTTCGGTGTTGAGGCAATACCGATTGTGGTATCACTTTTTTCCCCTCGATTATCTTTTCTAATCTTCTATGTTCACATGAGTATAAGGAATTGGGAATGTAGAGGAAGTAAGAAGAAGGTGCTAGAGAAATGTTGGCTTGCAAGTGGTCTAGTAGTAATGCAGGTAGAGGAAGAACAATGAAAGAGAACAATGCTTGGTTGTGTGTTCTCTAGTAGGATTTTAAGAAGATAACAAAGGCAAACACAATAAAAATCTTTGACCATTTGCTTCAAAATAAGTGATGATTTTATAGAACACAAGCCGAGAAATGGTCTAAGCCATTTGTAGTAGCAATGGGGTGCTACATGTTACAGAAATATTGTTCATAGTGTGAACACTTAGGAGTGGTTTGGGTTATTTGGTAGTAATAGTTTTTAATATTTATAAAATAATATATGAGTGTGCAAAAAAATTGTAATGCACAAATCATAGTTGAGATATATTTGGGATATTGAGAGGACTTAGAGATTAACCTTAACTCCTTACTTATAGGAGTTCATTGAGCTATTTATATGTAATCTCTCCATTGGGAATTTGTCCCGAATGAATTACAATATATCTAGTTTTATTATATTATTGTGCAACATTTTGTTTTTTATTTGATTTTTTTATTATGGGTAAATAGTTTTGAAGGGACTATACCCTGTGTACAAAAAGGCTCAAAAGTCCAGATACCAAAAGAGGAAAAACCGACTCTAAAAGAGCAAAACATCCAACATCAGGGGGCTCAACAGCTAGATAATACAATATAGTAACAAAATAGGATCAAGATAGATAGTGATCCGAACAAAAGTAGAAGAGACAAAATATGAACAAGAGATAACCATCACTGGTCTTCCCAGCCAAAAAATAGCACCAAAAATACCAGTCAACAAAGCAACTTCACCGCCAGTAAACAACAACAGAGCTCGCATCACTTGATAGCCCGGTCAATCTTGGCTTTAATCATTTGGAGCAAGATGAAGAATGCAATGGCAGTGGCCTGGGAAGGGTCTTTCAAATCCTCTGGGAAATTGCAAGATCTCTATTCTCCTTGGAGCCCCAAATATCCTCGGTAATACCGTTGAGACTACAAATACTATGAACATGCTACTCGATAAAATTGTAGATACTTTTAAGGGCAGAGAGGATACAGTCATTACGCCCTTTTGCATTGCCAAACTTGGCATCAAGAGATTGAAGCTTCTTGAAAACTTCAATAGTGATATCATCATCTTCATCATTTTGCAGTTTCCTTTTGCCCTTAGCTTTATCCATATCCCTAATAACACTCTTTAGTTCCTAAATTTCCTTTTCCATCTTTCCAACTCTGACCAACAAGTCCTCATCTTTAGGCTCCTCCACCGGATTACTAATGTGCAGTAAATTCGCAGCAAGCTCCAGGTCTTTATGACTTCTAAGAACCCTTTGAGAAGCAGGGACCTTAGTTTTCATCTCCTTCCTTTTCCTGCTAGTTGAAGTAGTGTCAAGTTTCCTATCGGGAAGGGGAGGGATGGAGGCAGGGGGAGGAGCAGAATCCGAGCAGGGACAGGCTGAGCAGTGGCGGTGAATAAGAAGTATTAACCCTTGATGAAGGGGAACAACCCTAGTGTGATTTTGTACTTCCAGAATAGATTTCTCTAGAGAATTCAACAAGTAATGAGGAAAGTTGATGGTGAGGTTTCTACGGAAGTGATTAAGGAAGATCAAGTGCTTTTGGGGAATAGTGACAAATCTCCCCTCTAGAGTAACATACCTTACTACCATCCTTGTGATCTCAACAAAAAGCTCTGGAACAAAAGCAAGTTTGATGCCAGCCATCACAAATTCTAGATTTTCCCCTCATCAAGAAACTTCTTAGCCTCCACCTCTCTGTCCACCCGCTTGTTGAAGAATTTGGTTCCGTCTAGACTGAGCCCAGTGACCTGGGCAATAAGCTCCTCTAATATCTCAACCTTGATGTTATTGTACTTAACCACGCGATTCCTCCATCCCTGAGCAAATTTAATTGAGAGATCCTGATCAAAACCTTGGATTTTTTCAATAAAGTTCGTTAGACCCCCTTTTTGTAGATAGTTCCAAAGAACTGTATCATCTTTCCAAGTTGGATTATGAGTGGGCTCTATCTTGCAAGGCGGTCCCCCATTTTTCCTGTGATATTACCTCTTCCCACAACGGTAAAAATTTGAAAACTATATGAATCATCCTCAGCTCGATTTTGAAGCCCTCCCAATCGTGTGAAGAGATGTAATTATTAGTCCTCACTTTGTAATTAATTAACCGCTCCTTAGCATCCACCCTATAACTATTAATGATGACACTCCAAGTCACACAAATCTTTGATGATGTCATCATTCTACACTTAAAAATCCACTCCTTAGCATCAACACTACAACCATTAGTGATTACATTCCAAGTCATGCAAATCTTTGATGATGTCTTCATTAACTTTAGTAGGAAGAATGTCACCCCTTAACCAAGTTTGAAAAGTATTATTAACCCCAAAATTTGCCAAACCATCAGCCACACTATTGCCTTCACGGTAGGTATGTTTGATTTCAAAATTTTCAAAACTCTTGCAAATATCAGTAGCTTCAGAAATAAAGTCCCTGATTGACCAACTGGGGGGTTGTTTTTGATTTAAAAGATTGATAATGTTCAATGAATCACCCTCAATTATAATATTGGAAATATTACAATCCCTAGCTAGCCTTATTCCCCAAAGAGCAGCAAGAGCTTCAGAGTAGTGATTAGTTTGCCTACCCATTTTACCAGAAAAAGTAGCAACAAAATAGCCTCTGTGATCTCTAATGACTCCCCCACCTCCAGAATCCCTAGGATTTCCTTTTGAGGCCCCATCAAAATTCAACTTATGCCAAGCACTGGGAGGCTGAATCCATCAGACAGTGGATCTATCAATACTATTGTTATTCTTGTTCAAAATAGTGCCAATATTCCAAGCAGCCAGAATGTGCTCTTCTTCCTCAGGGTAAAGTCTATTTTTGGGAGGTTTAAATCTTTCAATGTTGTCTTTCACAGCAATGATAATTTCTTTGTAGACTTTTTTGCATAACTTTCTAGTATTCCTGAAAATGACATCATTACGAGCTTTCCAAACTCGCCACATGGTGTGAGGGAGAACTAGTTGCCATAATCTCCTCACCACACAATGTTTGTAAGGAGAGTTCCATTGTTCCTAGGCCTGAAGACAAGTATGGGGAAAGATCCATTCCTGATTAAAGTTTTCAAAAATAAGATGCCAAATTTTGGAAGTGTACTTACAATGAAGAAAGAGATGTTTGATGTCTTCTGCTTCTTCCTGACACATGCAACATCTATTCGGCATGATGAATCCTTTCCTAATGAGATTGTCATTAGTTAGGATCTTGCCTTTAATGATAAGCCACTAGAAAAAGTTTACTCTAGGGGTTAGCTTGGGCATCCATAGCTTATGCCACTCAAGTATCACTTTCAATAGAGGCAAAGAAAGAGTTGTAGCAGATTTAACCGAGTACTCTCCATCAAAGGAATCTTTCCAAATGAGTTCATCCTTATGATTTTGAGGACTGATATGAATTAGGGAGAGATGACTCTACATAGATGAAACATCAGACTACATATTATCCTCATCTACTTTGAATCTGTTTCCATTTCCTTTTATTTTCAACCACCTCAATATAGCCCTGGCCTTTGTGCCCATAATTTCTAATTAAGTTGTCTTTAATGTGACCATAAGAGGAAATCTAGTTAATATCCGACCATTTATCAGTCGTAAATTAATTTCTTGACCATCCCCAAGCTTCCAACTACATCCCTGAGAGAGAATATGTCTGATGTGGAGAAGATTGTTCCAGAAAATAGAACCATTCGGAAGAAACTGATCAAAAATAAATGAATTCTTGCTTTGAATGGAAAGGTATTTGATTTTGATCAACTCGGTCCAAGGCTTCTGCTCTTTTATAAGTCTCCAACCCAAATTTGCAATAAGAGCAACATTCATATGTTTGATATCTTTGATTCCTAAACCCCCAATCCTCTTTGGTTTACAGACCTACTCCCAAGCAACTAAATGGTACCTAAACTTGTCTTCAGTACCATGCCATAAAAAGTGCTTTTGAATTTTTTCAATGCTATTCATCACTGTTGTTGGAATGCTTGAACATTGACATGATATAAATAGGTAAGTTTTGAAGAGTGCTTTTTATCAATAAACACTTGCCTGCACTTGAAAGTAAAGCTCCTTTCCAACCAGCAAGTTTTTTTGAAATCTCTTAAGAAGATCATTCCAAACCTCATTAGAAACCTTACTAGTACTCAAAGGGAGCCCTAAATAAGTAGCAGGAGGGAATTAATAGTACATCCAAGAATGAGAGCAATCTTTCTTTGCCTTTCAATAGGAGTATTGAAAAAATAGATTGAGCTTTTGTCAAAATTAACTTTTTGTCCCGAGGCTTCCTCATAAAATCTAAGGATAGTTTTGATAGCCTTCACCTCAATTATTGAAGCCATCAGAAGTAGGAGAGTGTCATCAGCAAACCGCTGGTGAGAGGAAACCTTATTACCAGAAGTAGGTTGAAAGCCCTTTATCATACCATTATGAATAGCTTTTGAGATAGATCTACTTAAACTGTCAGCCATTATAATGAACAGAAAAGGGGAGATGGGGTCCCCTTGTCGAATTCCTCTATTGCTGGCAAAAAAACCAACCGGTTCCCCATTAACAACCATTGAGAATCTAGATGAAGAAATGTAAGAATGTATAATGTTTTTATTTGATTAAATAATGGATATTTACAAGATTTGGTATCAAAGCAGTGACAAAGGTATTGCGTTTCTTTCCTTTTTTGGACACAAATGAAAAATTAGGATAGAAATTATTTTTGCCAAATTTGGAAAGGGTCTTGAAAGATATTGGAGTCATAACTTAGAATTTCCATAACTTTGTTTGGTAACTCAGATTAATGTGCCATTTAAAAAAAAAAAAAGTGTATTTTTTCAATCTCTACACATCGATCCTATATTTTCATTCTTTGGAAAAATTTTTTTTCCATTTTTGGCAAATATGTCAGAAAATTTTACTTTTGTGTTTAAAGTTTATTGTAAGGGTGCATTTTTGACTGAGTTCAACACCTATTATGGAAATTCCATTAGATAAATTCAATGGATTAAATTTTCACACATGGAAGGTGAAAATACAAATGAAATACCTAGTTTTAACCGACCATGGGCGGGAAAGGTGAGTAGGTCGGCAGGAAAGGCGAATAGGATGGGGAGGAGGACGAGGGTCCGAGCAACAATGGGTGGGAAAGCGACAGTGGCAAATACCTCCTGGAGAGAAGAAAGATGCTCTAGATTGGTCTTTGAGGGAGAAAAGTACGTGTGAGACTTTATCTATGGGTGGGAGTCATGTGGAAAATGGGTCCCCTAAATCGTATGTGAATATTTTGAACTTTGACAAGGAAAAAGATTAGGAATTATTCCTCAGCTTAAACAAGATGGAACATGTAAGTTCTTAGATATCCCTGATATCATAATAGATTAGATATGAGCAAAATGGAGAATGCATTGATAGGTAAAATGGTAGGGGAAGGCCAAATATTGATTCCATTAGATCTTGGTTTGTCTTAAAATGGAAACCCAAGGGGTATATGGATGTCTGACTACGCCAAATGGCTTCTTCTTTTTTAGCTTCAATAATTTTGAAGACCCTCAGAGGATTCTCAATGATGGCCCATGGTTCCTTGGGAAACTTGGCCTCTTTTAAGGAAATGGACTCCCTGTGTTCAACCACGATAGAGATAATATTAATCGGTTTCTGTTTGGGTGAGACTCCCAGGTTTACCTTTGAAACTATGGGATGTGGATATTAATAAAGGAGTTGTAAACACTCTTTGTACCTTTTTTGTTGTGGATAACACGATGCTTAATAAATTAAGACTAGTTTGTGTGATATTTTTATCTACTCCTTGATGGGTTCGTCTCTACCTAAATCAATCTCCATGCGATCGAGATTGGGAAGCTGGGAAAAAAAAATAGAGTTTGAAAATTGGCCTCAAAGATGTGAGAAATGCCAGGGCTAGGGGCATGTAAAGCAACAATGCAAGTTGATAGTCTCAAAGGCATTCCAGAGAAGCATACCAATGAACTGGACAAAGGTAAATAAATTTCTCATATGGTTACTAACTCTCCCAAGTTTGTTAATCCTAATAAAGGTATTCAAATAACAGAAAACAATGGAGATGGATCTAATGTGAACAAAGCCCGAAGCTCAAGCTCTTAGATGAAGAGGGATTCATAGAAGTAAGGAATAAGAAGATCCAACATAAAGCTTTGTTGGAACCCCGGTTCTAGAAGGCTAAGCTCCACGTTCAAGCTGAAAAAGTTTTATCCTCAAAAAACTGGATAATCTACTTAAGGAAGTTGCTAAGGAAAATATCTAGTCAAAATCAATGAATGGAAGAAATATCAATGAATCTATAGAAACATTTTCTAATCCATTTTAAAATCTACTGGAAAGTGAAAATGTTGTTTTGACACTTGGAAATGAAAACCAACAAGTTTTTAACAACATTCATAACATTATCCAGAAGTTGTCTCTACTCAAACAGATATGCTCTCTGAGCTGAATGATTCTGAAAAAGGGGACCCCAATCAAGTTGAAAATGAGACCTCTCTGGTTACTCCTTTCAAAGGGGAAACATCCGAGGTGACACCAAAAGAGAAAAAAACTAGCTCTGGGCGTCCCTCCAAACAAGTTACAAGGAAGAAACAAAGTCAAAAGGAAATAGATGATGGAACCCAATCTAAAATTGATCTTAGGAGCTTTAGAAGATCAAAGAACCAAGTGGTTAAATGAATATTATATCATGGAATGTTAGGGGTTTGAACAACCTTGTTAAATGGAGGTTGATAAAGGATTTGGAGGTGACTCACAATTTTGACATTTTGGCTCTGCAGGAAACCAAGATGGAGGAGGGTCCTTTCTTGGAGGCTAGTGGAAGGTATTGAAAATTATTTTTAGGGGTTTTTCTGTTAGTTCGATTGGTACTTTGGTGGAATGGAAGTTATATGGAATGAGGAAAAACTCAAAGGTATGAAGCTTCTTAGTAGAAATAACCATATGGCTTTTCTTTTTCAAGATAAGAAATCCAAGGAGTTCTGGATCTTATCTAATATTTATGCCCCAAATATTAAAGGTGAAAGAAAAAATCTCTGGGCCGATCTTTCTAAATTCTAGTATGTTATTAAAGGGATGGAATGGGTGATTCGAGAGATTTTAACACCCCTTTGTGCCCAGGGAAAGAAGGGGGAAATATTGATTTTACTGAAAGTATGGAAGACCTTCAAGATTTCATCTCTCTCAATAACCTTATGGATGTTGAGCTACGAGGTAGTAGATTTACTTGGTCAAATAGAAGAAAAGGTGATCAGTTGATTCAAGTTAAACTTGACAGAGCTTTGATTTCATGGGGATGGTTGAACAAAGAAGCTGGGTTGTACTCCCTCCCTCGCATCGGGTTTGATCACAATCTTATCCTCTTCCAGATCAAGGATAAAGAGAGGAGAAGAACCCCCTTCAGATTTGAGAAGATGTGGCTGCAAGATGAGGACATTTTTGATTTAGTTAAAGGCTAGTGGAATGTGAAAATCAAAGGAACAACATTATTCAGGATTGCTAAAAAGCTAGCTCATGTGAAAAAAAATATGAAAGGATGGAACAAAAGAAGTTTTGGTAACATTTTTGAGAAAAAAATAGTCTCTAGCTAATGAGATTTCATCCCTCTAGGGAAATTTGGAATCCTCTACTGAGGAAAATCTCTTGCTTGATCAAAATAAAGAGAAGGAATTATTAGCTGAGTACCATAACATTCTCTTGAAGAAGGAATTTTTTTGGAAACAAAAATCAAGGGTCTAATGGCTCAAAGAAGGTGACAAGAACATGAAGTTCTTTCATATCTCAACTCTTAAAAGAAGGATCTCTAATAGAATTCTCTATATCAAGAATGAAGAGGGAGTGTTGCTCAATGACACTAAGGAAATCCAACAAGCTGCTAGTTCTTTTTTCAGCAAGCTTTTGGCTTCTTCCAGAGCTTCTAACAACATTAAGGAAGAGAAGTTTTTGGATTGTATTCCCGATTGATTAATGAAGAGGAAAATTATTTGCTCACCAAAATCCCTTCACTGGAAGAAATTGAATTTATGGTGAAATAACTAAATCCTGATAAAGCTCCGGGACCGGATGGATTTCCTAATCTCTTTTTCCAATCTTTCTAGGAGATTGTGAAGGATGATACTTGCAATGCTATTCAAGAATTATTTAAGAACAAAAAGATGCTTCAAGAGTTAAATAACACTTTTCTAGCTTTGATCCCTAAGAACCATGATCCTACGGATTTCAAAATTTTTAGACCTATAAGCCTATGTAATTGTGTCTACAAAATGTGCTCCAAAATCCTAGCTTTAAGAATTCAGCTTGTCTTGCCTTTGATCATCTTTGAGCAACATGGAGGCTTTGTTATGGGAAGATAGATCCAGGATGATATAGTCACTATTTAGGAAACCCTTCATTCGGTTAAGCAGAACAAGAAGGAAGCCATGTTTATTAAACTTGATATGGAAAAATCCTATGATAGAGTCTCTTGGCCCTTCCTTCTGAAGGTCCTTACTAGGTTTGGCTTTGGTGAAGACTTTAAGATGTTGATTCTTTCATGTATTTCCACAACTAAGTTCTCGGTCCTGATTAATGGGACCCCTTGTGGTTTTTTAATAACACACATGGATTAAGACAAGGTGATCCTATTTCTCCCTTTCTTTTCATTATTATGGTTGAGACCCTTAGTAGAGCTCTAAATAAGGCTGCCTTGGATGGTAGGATCAGAGGTATTTCTCCTATTATTAACTATAATAGGGTTACTCACCAACATTTTGTTGATGACACTATGTTGGTTGGTGAAGCTTTTTGTCCCAGAGGCTATGGAATTCAAACAACTAATGGGTGATTATGAGGAGGCATCAAATCAATTAATCAATTATGGGAAAATCTCGGTTTTCTTTATCAACACCCTAGAAAGAAGATGCAATAAAATTGTTGGAATTCTTGGTTGTGTGTCTAAAACCCTCCCAACTAGGTATCTAGGCATGCTTATTGGGGTGGAAAAACCTAAGAATGCTGATTGGAATTTCTTAATCGATAGGTTCTTGAAGAAAATTGAAGGTTGGAAAGGTTCTCTGTTATCTCAAGCAGGCAAGGTGGTCCTCCTCAAATGCTCGATTCAAAATTTACCTGTTTATATGATGTTTATCTACAGGTTACCCTCCTCGATTGCTAGTAAGTTGGAGAGTATTCAAAAATATTTCTTTGGAGTGGCTCAGAACCCAAAGATAGAATTCCTCTAATAACATGGGAAAATGTTTGCACCCCCAAAAAACTTGGAGGTCTTGGTATTAGAGATTGGACCAAAATGAATAAAGAAATGCTTTATTGAAAATGAGTTAGAGGCTGGTCAAGGAAGAGAGTGTTTGGACTTCTATTATCAGAGGTAAATATTGGCCAAATATATCCACCAATGAATGGTGCTTCTGCATCCAGGATTCTAATGGTTCTTCTTGTTTCGGAAATCTATAAATTGGGCTAAACACGTGGTCTCTGAGGGTAGAAAATGGATGGTTGGCAATGGGTGAATGATCAAATTTTGGGAGGACAAATGGTTAGGGGACCTCCCTCTTAAGATCATTTACCCCATGGTCTATAGAGATTCTATGACCAAATATGGGACCAAGGTCAGAGATTTTTCAACTTTGATGATCCCCTAGGATAATGGAAAACCATTGATCTGGATGATTCTAACAACATTGAGATTTCTTCTATTAACAACAAATTAAGAGGCATTATTGTTAATAAGGAGCTTAGAAGAGGATAGTATTTACTTGGTCTAAGGAGGAAAGTGGATTCTTCTTAGTTAGAAGTGCCTACAAATCCTTTTCTGAGGTTGGGGAAACAAAAAACTTCAATTGGGGAAGTGTTTGGGTCAAAGAGTTAATCCCCAAGATTAATATGTTTTGGTGGTTGGTCATCCATGATAAGATTCTAACTGTCAACAACCTAAACAAGAGAAATTTCCATATGGTTAATAGGTGTGTGTTGTGTGAATCTGAGTGTGAAGACTCCTCACACCTTTTTCTCAATTGCCCCTTTCTGGTCTCGGTTAGGAAGACCATTCTCAATATTTTGAAGTCAATTGGGTTTTCCTTGATTCCATAAAACTGTTGTGGTCCCAATGGTCTAATCCTTTTAAGAGCCAAGGGTTAAAATATTTGTGGACCTTTTCTATTATGCATTTAGCTTGGGAGATTTGGAAGGAGAGAAATAGAATAATCTTCAAAGGCAAGAAAGAGCCTTCTAAGAAAGTTGGAGCCCATTGTGTTAATTCCATTCTAGCTAATTTCTCTAATCTGAACCCTCAAAAGAAGTCTATCTTTTAGAATGAATCCATTTTCTCCTTAAAGTGGGGTTTGGGATCCACACCTACTAGTACCCCTTCTCTAAACCCTAGACTCAAAGGATGGGTGAAACCTAGCAAGGAGTGTTTTAAGTTGAACTTTGATGGTGCGTCCAAAGGAAACCTGGTAGAGCTGGATGTGGGGGTTTTTTGGGATTCTGAAGGAAGATTTATTCTTGGGTACCATCACAACCTAGGCACTCAAACAAACCATGTTTCCAAAGCTGCGGGTTTTTTTGGGGGTTGTCTATAGCTCTCCAACACAATTTTTCCAATTTAGAGGTGGAAGGAGACTCTCTAAACATAATTAACAACATAACTGGGAAATGTTCCATCTCTATTTCCATCCATAACTCTATTAAGAGAATTAAGGAAATGTCAAATTTATTTGAATTTATTTCCTTCAAGCATGTTTTTAGGGAGGCTAACTTTGTGGTGGATTGTTTTGCTAATATGGGGGTTAATTGTGATGAGTTGACACTTATCAATGAAGTGGAAGCTCTTGATCCCAAGGTGTGAGCACACTTACATAAAGACATAAATGGACATGTCACAAAATAATGTTAGCTCATGGTGTGTCAAATTCATCATGGTCATCTGCTATAGGAATAATGAGTATTTATTTCTTAATAATGCAAAGATCGGGAGGGATCCGCTCGTGTGTCTGGGAAAATTTTGTTGCTTCCCGTGTTTGGAGAAATTTCATTTTTGGGCTGCGTGTAATCCTATGGCTACTTAGAATTTGGGATTTTTTGTGAATTTTTTGTGTGGCCAAAATGGGTGGTGATCAAGTTAGAACTGAACCTGCTGATCTCAAAGGGGTGACGCTAAAAGCCATGGCTCTGTTTGATAGCAAGGGTTTTATGCCCTTCCTTAAAATTTTCAAAGGTCATTTTGAAAGTCTCAGCAAAGATTTCTCCAACACCTGGAAGACTACTAAAAAGGTGTGGTGGTTGAAATGAAGGGGATTAGCATGGAGATTACTGTGGATTTGGTCACCAAAGTGATGGGTATTCTTTTATTGGGAGGGAGGTCTATAAACCTAAAAAGAAGCCTCCGAGAGCTGAACCTATTTCTAAAAGGTAATGAAAATCTCACTTCCCATTTCACTGGTTATCTTCATCTATCTTTACCTAATCCTTATGATCGAGGTGGCTCTCACCCTTATCCAATTCCTCACTCTTGAGGGCTGCCACAAATGTATTTACGCCTACCACCTACCTATGCTTAATCATTTCAGATGTGGCTAGGATTTTAGCTTCCCTTACTTTCTTTATCATTCCCTGTGTGCCTCTATCTCTTAGTTCAAAACTAGAAGGGTCTGTCCCGCTCCATCAAGGCTTTATTCTTTCCCTTGTTAAAAGAGTTTCCCTGGATATTGACAAGACTGGCTCCCTAACTAAAGCTCTGGAAGCTTATGTGGATGGAGTCGACTCGAACTCGGAGGAAGATGACTCAAGTGAAGATTTGACTCTCAGGAAGGTGAATAGAAGAGGATAAAGAAGAGGTTGAGATTTTGGCAGCCCAAAATCTTAGGGAAATGAAATCTAAGTAGGGTCCTAGTGTCCCTTTGAACACCAAGGGGGAGTCTAGTAAATAGGATCTTCCGACTCCTATCAATGTGTAATTGGAACAACAATTCGAGGCTATGGGACATGTTGGACCTATGAAAGGGGAGAACCATTTGGCTAAGATGGTGGTGGATATTGAGGAACTTAAGGGAGATATGCATGCTCACCAAGATTTTGTGTGCATTTTGTTTAATGATTGGCATAAGATGAAAGTGCGGGTTGAGGAAGTGGTCAACAATGGGCATGGCGGAAAGATTGAGGTTTTAAAGCCAACTATGGTTTCATAACCAGTGAGTTGGATGATGTTCATGCCATTCTCCATGGCTACATGGAGTGGAGTGTAGTCACGGTGAAATCTACTCTGCAACATCTCCGGACTGCGGGTCGATCGCTAATGCCTATAGTCTTTGTGGATAGTCGGGAAGGAAAAGAAAGGGGACTCTCAATGGTTTGACTTGGTGTCTCTGCTGGTAACATAGATGCTCTCCAAGCTAAGGAATGGGCTAAGGTGCTAGAGGGGCTTGAAAAAGCCTATAAATGATTGGGGAGGGGTGTTTTTTTATTTATTGTCTCTGTTACTTTTTGGCTATTAGTTTCTTCGTTTGTTAGTTCCTCTATGTTTTTTTGTTCTGTTATTTCTCTTCTTTAGCTCCTTGGGGAGCTCTTATTATTATGAATTATTTTATTATCGTGGTGTGGTAATGTATTTATCTGCGCTCATGGAGAGATAACTGTGTTTGGGGTAGGCCCCCTCAACCCTTTTTTACCTCTAATAAAAATAAATAAATACAAATGTAATTAATGAAAAAGAACCTTTGGGGAATTATGAGTGGAAAAGAACTAGAACCAACAAATGCTGCAAAATTGCTTGAATGGAAAACCAAGGATGACAAAGAAAAATCCATTATTGGTTCTCGCTTTATTAGATACTTGAGTTACATTATATAGAATTAGAAATTTTTTCTAAAGATATATGGGATTTCCTAAGTCGATATTTGGTGCAAAGGCTGTGAATGCTAAATTCTCACTTAAGTTACAGTTATTCAAGTTGAAAATGAATGAGGGTGCAACTATGTCAAGTCATATTAACGATCTTAGATCTCTTCTAAGACAAATTGATGGAAGTAAGTGCTCAGGTAGATGATGAAGATGCAAAAGCTATTTTATTAAATAGTTTACCTCCAAAATACAGTAATGTAGTTTTTACTCTTGGTCAAATGCCTTCTCATTCACTTGAAGGTATGATTTCTACATTACTAGTTGAAGAAAAAAGAACAAAAGAAGATATTGAGGAAGAAACAACTCTTTATATTAAAAGGAAGCATACTAATTTTTTCAAAAACAAAGAGGAATTAGAATGCTTTTATTGTAATAAAAAGGACATAAATCTTCTTTTTGTATTACTCGTGCTAAGGACATCATAAAAGGAAAGCTGAAAATGGATGAAGCTAATGCAGTTGTTAAAGAAGAGTTAGAGAATGAAGAAGAATATGAACCTGAATAGAAGGAGGATGAAGATGACTACCTATACTAAGTAGTGCTTGATGGAGGATGGAGACATAGGAGGATGGAGGCAAATTGGCATCTCTTGTTAGTCACCAACAAAGAGATTGCTTCATGGTATTGGTGACCTTTTATTTTTGTTGTGTGGTGTGTTTACTTTATGTTGTAATAATGAATGAAGTAACATTCATGTTTAAAGCTCTTGCATGAGCATAATTTTTGTTTTGTAATCCCTCTAAGTTAGAAATAATGATGTGAGAAAAATAATGTATGCTACTATGTAGTGGTTGGTTCCACTAGAAAACCATTTTCCGAGTTGGAGTTTCTCTTTAAAAACCTCATATTGTTTGAGTTGGTACTCATTGAAAACCTTCATTTCTTTATAGATCATGACTAGGTATAGAGATAGCTTTCCCCATGTTCACACTAAGGGGGTGATCACATGAAATATTGTTCATAGAGTGAACACTTAGAAGTGGTTTGGGTTATTTGGTAGTAATAGTTTTTAATGTTTATAAAATAATATATGAGTGTGCAAAATAATTGTAATGCACAACTCATAGTTGAGAGATA
Source organism: Taxus wallichiana var. yunnanensis (assembly GCA_018340775.1). NCBI lineage: Eukaryota > Viridiplantae > Streptophyta > Pinopsida > Cupressales > Taxaceae > Taxus > Taxus wallichiana. The sequence goes on along the minus strand of CM031240.1, from coordinate 687,933,782 downwards.
TTTGAGATATTGAGAGGACTTAGAGATTATCCTTAATTCCTTACTTATAGGAGTTCATTGAGCTATTTATATGTAATCTCTCCATTGGGAATTTGTCCCGAATGAATTACAATATCTTTGGTTTTATTATTTTATTGTGCAATGTTTTATTTTTTATTTGATTAAAGCATGGATATTGACAAGACCACATCACAACAAGGAGAGGCGATTAAACACTCAATCAACAATTAGAAGTCAAGAGGAGGTTGATACAAATCAGTCAACCTTAAAATCAACTAAATTGATCAAGAAACGTGCACTAGAGGGGAACTGGAGTGAGGTAACATGTTTCCAATTCATGTCGAGAAAGTTTTGGAAAATTCACACAAAACGCCGCCACCCCATGTGCAAAGAGTGGCAATTATGTAATCGTCGCTCGGGTAGGGTGGTGGTTGTGCAGCAAACTGCCTAGGCAACAATTTTTAACTAAAGGCCAAAACTAATGGAAAAATAATGCATAAAGCCACAAAAAGAAGGAAATGACTAAATAAGGTAATCTAAGCTACAAATATGAACTGCAAAGAGGTAAAGGTGTTTGATTACCTTTGGAAAAGACATGAATCATCATTGGAGAATTTTGAACCATTTTCGATAATGTAGCATGTGCAATTTTGGGTATGTACAGATTACCTTTAAAAGGGCTATCGAAGTTCATTTGGCCATCAAATGTTTACATCACCAAGCACTTCAAATGCACCCACAATGCGAAGGACCACATGGAGGGATTCCAGGTCTCTTTATAGACTTTAAATTTTATGGACTCCAATTTCCCAAAATAAGCCACAACAAAATAATTCATCGTGTCCGAGACAGAGTTGAAAAGTCAAATGGTATACGTAGTAGAATTTGGATAAGACAAGCAAGATACAGATCAAAGGCATCAAATAGACACGTGTCAAAATTCAAACACTCTTTAAGAAAATGGGTGTGTTGACATTCCAAAACTCTCTAAGAAGATGGGCTCCAACAGACCTCAAGTCCATATATTGAACCAAGTTTCATAAGTCTTGGTCCCGATGGTCGGGTGAGTCAAGGAAGATACATGGCAACATTTTTATGAAGCCAAAAATTTCTAAGTCCGCTCAAGTTTTCAATTGTGACATGAAGGCACAACCAATGAAATGTGAACACATGCGATATGTGGAGATTTTCTATTGGCTCATGTTTGCGGTTATCACAGACGCTAAAGAAAGAATTGACATTATGATAAGTATGGAGCTTTTGTAAAACAGGGACTAAGCTTTGTGTAATATATTAATCGAATCAACTAGGAATACAATGGAGTTCATATAGGAATTGTACAACATATGAATACCATAATAATTGTTACAAAAATTTCCAAAATGCATCAATGAAGCACATAATTATCATAACAATCATAACAATTATACATGTGGAAATAAAAGATAAATATGGTTTAAAAACCATATAACAACATTATTTAATTAGTAATATTAATTAAATAATTAATTATATGATGCATAATTAATATATTAGGTAAATAATAATTAACCTAACATTCCCCCCCTTAATTGTGCATTGTCTCAAGGGATGAGGAGAGGAATTCTCTGAATAACTCAAACTTGTCACATGCAAGTGACTTTGTGAAGATATCTACCCGTTGTTCAACTGTTGGACAAAATTGAAGCTAGATGTTGTGCTTCAACACATGCTCATGTATGAAATGAACCTGTACCTCAATGTGCTTTGTTCTTTCATGAAACACTGGATTGTGAAACAAGTTTGAGAACACCTTCATTGTCAACATACATGGTGGTCAGTTTATCATGTGGTATTCCAAGTCCTTCGAGTATGCGACATAGCCAAATCACTTCACAGATATCTTCTCCTGTAGAATGATACTCGGCTTCTGTGGAAGAACGAGAAAAAAGTGTTGTTTTTACTTCCTATGATATTGGTGTAGATCCCATAAAGAACACAAATCCTAAAGTGGATTTTCTATCATCAATGTTGCTGCATGATCTGAATCCAAATATCCTGAAAAGAAGAAGTTGTCATTCTTCTTATATTCTAGACCAAGTTCCACTGATCCTTTGAGATATCTCAAGATGCACCTTACTTATTTTCGATGACAAACTTTGGGTTCCTGCATGAACCTGGATAGATAGCTCACTGCAAAGCTGATATCTGGTCTAGTGTAGGTCAAGTAAATGAGACTCCCAATCAACTGCCGATAGAGAGTGGCACTTACCTCAGGAGATGGATCGAACGAGATAAGCGTAATCTATCCATAGGTGTAGTAATTGGTGTGTAATCCATCATCCTAAATTTTTCAAGCGTTGTCTTGGTATATTTCATTTGAGAAACAAAGATGTGATTATATTTCTACCATACTTCCAATCCAAGACAATAATGCATCATCCCGAGATCTGTCATGTTGAATGATCGATTAATATCTTTCTTTGTTGCATTGATCATCCTCACTAAACTGCTAGTGATGACTAGATCGTCAACATAGACAACAATAATCAAAATCTCCCCCCTTGCTTTTTGAGGTAAATATTGGGATCGTATGGATTTCTAACAAATCCATGTTGTACGAGATGCTCATTAATCTTGATGTACCAAGCCAGGGTGCCTGTTTAAGGCCATACAAAGATTTCCTGAGTCTGCATACCTTTGCTTCTTAACCAAGTACAATATATCCCTTAGGTTGAGTCATATAGACTTATTCTTGTAAATCTCTATTCAGAAGGCACTTTTTACGTCCATCTGATGGACTTTCCAACCAAATTGAGCAGCTAGAGCAAAGATCATCTTGATCGTTTTGATCTTAGTTGTGGGAGAAAATGTCTCCTCATAGTCAATGCCTTCTTTTTATGTGTACCCCTTTGCTACTAGTCTTGCTTTATACTTGTCCACTGTCCCATCTGCTTTGTACTTCATTTTGAATATCCATCTGCATCTAATGGGTTTCTTCCCTGGTAGAAGATCGACAAGTTGCCAAGTGTTATTTTTCATCACTAATTGATATTTAGAATCCATGGCATCTTTCCAAGATTTTGATTATAGGGCTTCCTGGACTATAGAGGGCTCATTAGATTCAATTACTCTACTCATTAAAGCAAAATTTAACTTCTTCTATTGCTTTACTGTGAGTCGTGGTCCAGGGGTGGATGTATCCGGTGGAGCATCCATTCTTGCATCTTGTAATGTGTTAGTACACCACTTAGGCATACACTGAATTGTTCCTATGGGTTGTGGTTCTATCTGATCAAAACCATCATCCCCATCTTCACTTTCATCATCTGTGGGAACATCAACTTCAATTTTTACAACTGGTGAAAAATCTACATCTGGTGAGTTTGGAGGAGGAGAATCTGATTCCTTATTCTAAAAAAACTCAACATATCTGCTGGTGGAGACTTTTCTGGTCTTAGGATCCATCAATATGTACCCAAGAGTCTCTTCACTATACCCAATGAAGATGATTTTCTATGCCTTCATGTCCAATTTCTTTCTGTTATGCTTGGGTATGTGTATGCTTGCTTTGCACCTCAATAATCTAAGGTGTGCAATAGATGGTTTTTGCTTTGACCATGCTTCTTGTAGTGTTACTCCTTCAAGAGCAACTATGGGCACTCTATTCAACAAATACACTACTATTTTTGTTTCTTCTACCTAGAATGTCTTTGCAACTCCCGAATCATCGATCATGCATCACACTATTTCCATGATAGTATGATTTCTTCTCTTAACAACACCATTTTGTTGTGGTGTGTGTGGATGAGGTGTTTGTCGACGAATCCTGTGAGTTTTTAGGTAGTCTTTGAACTCATTACTGGTGAATTTCCCCCTTGATATGAGCAGAGAGTTCTGATGTGATGACCAATTTCATTCTCAATGGCTACTTTGAACCTCTTGAAGGTTTCAAAATCTTCACTTTCTTGGGAAGACAAAAATCCACATTTTCCTTGAATAGTTGTCAACACATAGCATGAAATCGAGACCCAAAATAAATTGGTTAAATCAGACCACAAAGATTGGTATGAACTAGATCAAGCTTACCATGAGCTCGATATGTACTCTTCTGGAATGAAACTCTGTGTTGTTGTTTGTCTGCTAGGCAAAGTGATGAAACTTTTCTCGTGTCCTTCTAAAAAGATGGTAGCCCATGTACCATATTACACTAGTGAAGTGTATCGGGATACTTGAAACTAACATGACCAAGTATCTGATGCCACAACTATGCTGAGGTAGATTTCTTAGCCACAAGTGCTTGATCATCTCTGTGAACAAAATCAAGTTGGAACATGCGTCCCACATTGGAGGCTTTTACAACTATTTTCGAGCCTCATGATTTATCTTGAATCAAACATGTTTTCTTGCCGAAATGACTATCAAATTCAATTTTCAAGTTATGATCTAGGAGTTGACTGACTGAAAGTAGATTCTTTATCAACCCAGGGACATATAAGACATCAGATAGTCTGTAGTTGCATGAACCAAGGGGTAGAGAGATGTTCCCAATCCCTTGAACTGTATATGAAGAATCATCTCCCAACAAAACATGATTTTTCAATGGCATGTCCCTCATTGAAGTAAACTAGTCTCTGTGGCTGGTCATGTGTCGAATGGCTCCCGAATCAACATACTAGACATCACTAGATGACGTGGATGGTTCACTTGATCAAGAAGTGTACAAGAAGTATTCATTATCTAAATTTTCTTCTTGCTCAAAAATATTTCCTTGTTGATGGGGTCTTCTTTTCTAGTTCCCCTTTTTCTTCCCATGATTGCATTTAGAATTTCCCTTGTAAGATTATTGTTGTGGAGGTCCAAGTTGCTTGACGAACCTTTCTTGTAAGTATTATACCAACAATCTTTTAAGTCATGTCCTCTTTTACAAATTGGACATTGCTTCTTTTATTGTTTATCCCGTGATACTGATTTTGATGTTGGGAATTTTGATAGGAATTAGGTTTTCCTTTATCTTTTCCTTTCCATTTTTGATGTGAAGAAAGTGCCTTCTCTTCTTCATCATCCTTATTGTGCATTACTTCCTCTTGTTGTAGTAGGTTTACCAATTTGTCAAAACTAACTGTCATATTTGTTAAGTTTGGTGTTGTTACAAAAATACGATATGAAGAAGGGAGTGCTCTCAGAAAAATGGGAATGAGATCATCATCTTTGACCATTTCTCCTAGGGCTAGAAGTGAAGCCCTCAATTTTGTAACTCTTTTTAAGAAAGCTTTGATTTTCTCATTTTGTTTGAACTTCAGTGTGTGTAACTGACTCTGCAAATTCATAATGACATTCTTGTTTTTGGCCTCATACACTGTGCTCAACTTATCCCATGCTTCCTTGGCTGTTGTGGCATCACGAATGTGGGGTTACATGTCATCAAACACTCTAAACAAGATGATGAGTTTGGATTTCTGATCTACTCTATCAAACGCCATTTGTTGTGTTGTATCAGTAGTTGATCTGGTCATAGTACCAGTCACAATAGGCCAAATCTCTTCAAACTCAAGCCGTGTCTTGATTTTTTTCTTCCATGCAGCATAGTTGTTTCCTTTGAGTAGTTGTGAATCCAGAAGAAAAAAATTTGGGGGCATTGGTGCCCATTTTACGTAAAAACACGATAGGGTTTGGCTCTTATCACTCTGTATACGATCTCCCAATCTATATACCGTCACTCGATATACCAAACCTTTCTATATATTGCACCCTTTGATATACCCGGTGGTACGTGGAAGAAGCTTATACCCGACGGTACTTGAAAGAGGCATTAACGCACGTGAAATAATTCAATACATGGTACCAAGATAGTACTGAAAAGGGGCATGCGATTATGACACCGACTCAAAGAAATATCCTCATACGTGTGCGTAACTTCACTATATACTTGGATGATTTCTAGTCCGGATTTATGTCGTGCAATCATTCACGCATGGATGGGATTGCTCATAGTGTGTGAACTGTGACCTTATTACTCCCTATCAATTTAAAGGGTCGATGCCTAGATGATGTTGTTGCAACTATATTAGGCATTAAGTGTAGTATTAGTTGTGATGACTTTACCTGTAATTACTTCCCAGAGGCACCGTATATACCAAACGCTGCGAATGAGATCTAGGATCTCGTGAGTATTACATAACCATTTTTTTTGTTTTTGATTACAAATTTCTACTAGTTTTTGAAAGCGATTACAAAGTTTGCAGTTGACTATGGCAACCTATAAATTAGTAAAATATTCGAAGCATGTAATTACATTCAATAATTTGGAAAAATTGAATTGCAGGAAAATATTTTTTTATTTTGTGGGCCTTGGTGGCCTTTGGAGCCCAATACGGCTCTTTGAGAAAATAATTGTAAAACACTAGCTCAAAATGAATTTTTTAGGTAGCCCTCCTTAGGACAAAAATGCTTAGAATGCAAAAACATGCAGAGTGGAGGAATTTTTTTCCCCTTAAAATAGGGTTTTTGTCGCTAAATTTAGTTAGTTATAACTAAATTTGAATTTACCACTAAAGTTAGTGGTTTCACCAGATTTTCTGCTAAAATTCAAAATCAATTTTTTTGTGTGTGTTGGGGTGGGGTTTGAACCCCAAACCTCATCCACCCAAGGCGCTTTCACTTACCAACTTGGCTCTATGAGTGCTTGGTATAGAAATGAAGGATTAGATCTTTATATAACAATGAAAACTACTAACCTTTGTTTAATGGCGATGTGGCAGGATAAAGCTCCATGTGGTTGAGGATTGAGATAGATTTAGGGCTCCATTCACACCAAAAACAAATCTAAAAACTTTCCTCTGCCGCTTTATAGCTTTTGCTATCTCTTATTATTTTTATTTTCCTTAACCGATTCCTCTCCATCGCTTTTAATTGAATGACATTTTTGATTTTCTCCACCGTATCATGCAATCCACTTGTTGTTTTGTTTACATGTCGATGGTATTTATTTGTTTACTGAGGTTGATGGTATTTCCTTCACCGCTTTATACCACCATGTGTCTCTGATTTCTATTTTCCTTGTTTTGTTTGTGTGCGGAGTCGCAGGATGTGTAGATTTCCACGGCTTTGAGTTTGCTAACCGCTGCGTTCTGTGTGTTGCAGGCCAGTTTGAGTCTAATGGGAGTGGAGGAATCTCACGATGTAGACTACAGGTTGTTGTGGAGTAGAGTGCAGGAGATGAATTGATTAGATCCAATCGGGGCTCGGTGTAGAGCTCACTTTTAAAATTCCTCTGCTTTCATTTTGAATACTTCCCAATGCAAAGTGGGCTTGTTTCAACAATGCAACACACTTGGAGAAAATCAACCTAACCCCATCCATGAAACAAATTGGTATGTAGTCAATAAAATGTAATTATGACTATGTTCAATAACCCGCCAATGGTATATAGGTAGCTAGGTATGAGTTCTACAACCATCATGGTTTGTCTAAATACAATGATCGCTAAATGTAGCAGGTGTTTAAATACATCTTTAATATTAGAGATAAATCCCTAAAAAACAAATATATATTTTTAAAATGCATCAGGGAGCAAAAATTTCCAGTGCAAGAGGCACCAAGGCAATTTTTTTTTCACTTTACATTTACTTGGAAATCACATAGGAGGTTGTGGGTGCAGGAGGTTTGGGAAGCTGCTGGAGGTAACAATGGCTCTCTATTGAAGAAAATTTCTTCTCCAAGACTTTTCCTTCCTCTGCAACCTTCTCCAACCTTGCCAGGAGCTTCAACTAGCTCTGGTACCAAATGTAAAATAGGGACGAAAGCCTGTGTAATATATTGATTTGAATCAACTAGAATATAATGGATTACTTGCAATTCTTATAAGAATTGTAAAACATATGAATACAATAATAATTGTTACAACAACTTCCAAAATGCATCCAAGAAGCACATAATTGTTATAACAATCATAACAATTATACTGTGGAAATAAAATACAAATATGGTTTAAAAACCATATAACAACATTATTTAATTAATAAAATTAATTAAATAATTAATTATATGATGCATAATTAATATATTAGGTAAATAATAATTAACCTAACAAATTTTCTATTGGCTTTCGGTTCACGTCTATCGCTTAAGCTTATAAACATTATGACATAATGCTTTGGAGCATAGAATGATCTTATTGGCTAGAGATTTACACTTTGTCAGAAGGGCTATTAAAGGAATAAACTACGAAGTAACGTGGAGATATCTAATTGGCTTATGTTTTGTTGCGGTGAGTTAGGGCCATCTAAAAGTCTGAATTGTGAAAGGCGTGGAGCTTTTCTATTGGCTCGTGTTTCACGTCTATCATTAGTTAAGCTTATCAAAAACTCTAACACAATACGTGAGTGTGGAATGGTCTTATTGTCTAGAGCTTTACACTTTGTGAAAAGGGATATCAAAGGCCTAAACTATGAAGTAACACATAGCTCTATGATTGGCTTATGTTTCACTTTGGGGTCGATCAGGGCCATCTAAAAGTCGAATTATGAAAAGAATGGAACTTTCTCATTGGCTCACATTTTAAAGGAATCAACCAAGGTTATAAAAAGTCTAACACCATGAAGGAACTTGGAGCCTTTTCATTGGCTCACATTTCAAGGTGGCTAAGTAAAAATACAAGAAAAGCTCGAAATTGTGAGAAATGTGGAGATTTTTTATTGGATCACATTTTACGAAGAGTAATAAAGTGAAATAACAATTTAAAGAAGGTGAAGGGGTGTGACATTTTTTGATTGGATCGCATTTCATAATGGAACGTATCTGTGAGAAAAGTCACATAAAATTGAAATAAAAGCAATGCACATGTGGAAAAAAATCCAAAGCCAATAAAAAGCTATCACATTTCACTCTCTTGTTCATCCCGACACGTAAAATCTTCAAATGGCCATAACTTTTGATCCATAGCTCCAAATTAAGAAAAATTGGTCTCGATGGAAAATCCTCCTTGAACTCTTTAATTTGGAAACATATAACTCAGAAATTGACGACATTTTGTAAGATAAAAAGAGAAAAAAATAGTTCGATCTTCCATATGAGTTTGTGAACAAAGTGAAAAGAGCATAAATGCACCTGAAAGTATCAAATAACTATTTTGCACTTAGCAGTAGCTCGACCTAGTAGCCAACCATAGACTAGCACATGGCAGATCCCAAAATACTAAATCAGATATTTTCAGTTAGAACATTCCCACTTTGATCAAAATATTTTCTTTGCAAACAAGGGGAAATTTGTTACTATTTTGGGGAAATCAAATTGTAAGAACACACCAAAATTGTATAAATATGAGGACTTGTCTTCATATTAAAAGGGGGTTAGTTTTTTCTATTTTTGAAAGAAGGTAGAGAGATTCAATTATAAATATTACATGTTTCCTTTGTGAAATGCATATTGATCTCAATTTCCCAAACTTATGTGTCAAGGTGGTTGTAATGTATAACCATTGACACACTCGAGAGAATTCAATTGATGTTCCCTTGCTAATAAATTCTAAGATCTGAATGAAATATGTTCACTTTTGAGTTTAAATTCTATCTTTTGGGTTCTATGTTTGGAATTGTCCATTAATGAGTTATATTTTCTACTACAGTCTTGTGTTTGTTGCTTAGCTTTGTTGTACACTAGATCTATCCTTAATGGTTGTGCTTTGGTCATTAGTTTGATATTGTGTTGTAAGCATTTACTCTACAATATTGGATTTAATTGTAAAATCCTTACTGTAACCATTTTGTGCCGATAGATTTTTGTTAGCCTTTGAGTGTATCTTAGGCGTGTGAGAGTATGAGCAATAAATACTTTGTTAGAATGCTTGCATGAGTTCTTGTGTCAAGTATTTTAAAGATTGTGTCAAAGCTTTGCATCTGTTGAGGATCAATGAATGTAAATCTACCTTTATAAAAACATGAATTGGTTAATTCAATTCTCTGTGCTTTTCCTAAATTATAGGTTTCTCTAAGTGTTAAATACTTGACTACAAAGAATCTGTCTTCCTATAATCCCCCTCATTCAAAAATTACATAAGTAATCCTACCCCATTTTATCTACCATTCATTTCATTGTTGCTGCTTTATCTTTAAATATCACTGAGACTGCCCCTTAGTTGCAAATTCTACCATCTAGAGAATGCAAGAGAAATCAAATCCCACTTGTCTTTAGTAACTTATGTTTGGAAAATTAAACATACACAACATCTTTTGTGACAACTCGTGAGAGTGAGTGTTTATCCATTGGCCATGTTTATCCCAGATTGACCCAAAATTTTTAGAAAAAAATTTGAGGGAACATAAATCCCATCTCCCCCTCTCCCATTGAGGTTACACATCGAGTCCTCTCACCTTGGTTCAAGGTAGGACCAAAAATAGTAGTGAAAGACCATCTTATCTATACGTTCCCCTTAATCATCCAAAATCTTGATCCCTAAGGAAAGTGCTAGACCCTTCCCCAACTACAAAATGACATACCACCGGTCTACCACCATTCCAAGTGAATTCTCCACTATTGTTTCCATAAGGAGAATTGATGTTAGGACACCAAGAGGTGTAAATTTGAGGACCAATAACAGTGAAACACATAGAAAAAAATCCCTAAGGAAGAAAGAAATAAAAATTCAAAAAGAGACCCGAATGAAAGCAACCCATTACATATCTCGAAAATTCTTAAGATCATTGAAGCCTCTCTCTGGTTAGTAGTAGAATTCTTATCCACTAGCGAGATCCATTAAATTCATGAGCTCCAAAAATCCTTGTTTATCTTCTTCCAAGTAGTGTCGGTGAAGCTTTTCCATTCTTTAATGGACACAAAATCCCTATTGAGTCTTCCCAAAATATTGAGCACTATGTCCGCTTCACTAGAATTCTTTTGGATAGGGGAGTACTCTCAAGATGCTTCTTCGTAGCTGCAACAATTTTAGTATCAAAGCAATAGGATTACTTGGCAAGCCCGATTTCTTAGAGAGTGTGAATTAGGATAAGTCAAAGATATCCCCAAAAGGACATCAGGGAGATTCAGATCAATGATAATATCCATAGGAATGAGAAGGAGGTCAACATCAAGGGCCGAACGGGGAGAAATATGAAGGAGCCAAAGCGGTCGCTAGGGAATCCGAATAACGATGAGGAGGCAAAAAGGAGGGGGAATTCGGGACAAACAACAAAAAAAATCAACAAGAGAAATGTGATGTGTCCGATGTTATGAGGGGCACCAACAAGGAGGAGGGGGAGAGATGAAAATAAACCATGGGAGTAAAGAACAAGGTCACTTTGATTAATGATCATAACATCCAAAATTGATTTAGAAGGAAGATGAAAGTAACGATGACTACGGCGGGATGATTCAATGAAGTAGGGGGATAGCGGAAAATGGCTAAGAAGAGCCAGTGTGATACACCACCGCTTACCAATATTTGAAAGAGAAAACGAGAGATCCTTTTAGGAAGCCTCCACCTTAAACATCGATATAAAAGGCCTTTATGAATGAATGACACTTCCTCTTCTTTATCCAACCCGGGAGATTTTTCTAATGACTTTGAAAAAGGAAAGTCTGTGAAATTAACCTTCCTCTCATGATGAATATGATAAATAAGGAAGATTTGTGGACCATAGACTAATTTATATCTTCCCCCGCAGTGAAATATTTCATTAACTACTCTGCAACCTTGTTCCATGGAGGGGGAAAATATTACCTTTTATAGCCCGATTGGCATTTCTCGCCTTTTCCTCCTTGGCATAAGAAATCATCCAAATCTGAATGTAGTGAGAATTTGTGGTAAACATCTCCCTCCATGGGAGCCCCGTAAAAATCTGCTATAGACTTCAAAGAGATAAGGAATTTAGTTTTGCCAACTTTAACCCTTCCATTTTTCCAGAAGCCAAAATGCTCTGGTCACTCGATAGAGTGGCTAGAAAGGTTTTTATGAATGGTGTAATCCCTCCGCTGTAAGATATTCCCAACTCCAACATCTACTTTGACCTCTTCATAGGAAGAAGGTTCAATATGTTTGATAGGGCTACCCATGGCTTACTAAGAAAGTAACAAAAATGACAAGATCCCAATATAGAAATAGGTTATATAGCAATGATAATCACTTTCAGCTCAAAAATCCAGGACGTTGTTGCCGGGTTTTCAATTTTAAAGGTGTCTTTATTATAAATATAGCTGCACACATGTAACATCATTAGGATATATTTTCCTTGCACGAGTGCAATCTATCATAGATATAAATGGTAATAAATTCCACACATGTCTAGTCCTCATCACCTTCGCCACCACTTGAGGGATATCCCATCTTCAACATGCCAAAACTAGATGAAGCCAAAAGGTTGGAGATAACAATCAACAACCTCAAGAAACTATGATTTTGTGTGAAGGTCATTGATAACATGGGTAAATAGGTCCTCTGGAAAATTACCTATCCAGTTCTTGTGCCCTCCTAAGAAAACACCCAGATTAGCCAAGAAGTCCACAAGCTTGTTGCCTTCCCGGTAAATATGCTGAAATTTGATGCCTTGGAAGTGAGCTTGTAGTGATATAATATTCTCAATTATACTCCTTATAGACCATTGGGGGGGATCATTTGAGCTAATCATTTTAACAAGATTAAGAGAATCGGTTCACTATAAGTTGGCCAGAGCCAATATTGAGAGCCAACTCAATTCCTTTAATAATAGCAAGAGCTTTAACCATGTGATTAGTATCGGTCCCAAAGTAGGAAACAAAGGTAGCTAAGGGATTTCCACTTCATATTTGATTATAACACCTCCACTAGAGGGACCCGGGTTACCCTTGGCTACACCATTAGTGTTGAGCTTGAGACAATCTAAAGAAGGTGGAGACCATAATGTGTTAGTACAAACTTAGTATTTGAAAGAGTGCCTAGAGGAATGTGGAGTTGTCTAGGCCGAGGATCCGTAACATTTAAAGTCACTTTCTCGGCCATGCTTCCTCTAGATGTAGAAGTTCAAATTTTCTTACATACTAGATACCACCACATTGAATATCTACCACAAACTATAAGTTTGTTCCTTGAATATACATATGTTCATTTCTTTCCAGATGCCCCAAAGAACATGGGGAAGGATCAAGTTCAAAGCAAGAGAAGCAACAACGCGTGTAAATGGGGATATCCATTGTGTAAAATTTTCAGCTATAGAAAAGGGGAAAACCCAAACAATATCAAATCATTCCAAAAGGAGACTCTAAAGTGAGTGAGAGAAAGGAAGGGTAAAAAAGTTGGGTTGAGATTTCCAAAGCATTAAGGCAGATGAGACAAAAACTTGGGAGTGAAAACCCCTTCTTTTAATGTTTTTCCCCTGACAGGATAACATCCCTGAAAGAAAGCCAGGAGAAGAAACCAATTTTAGGAGTAACATGAGAAATCCAAATTTGACGGAGAGGTGGGCCACAAGAGGGATGAGGATACGAGAGATAGGCTGCTTTGAACAAGCAACAACTAGTGGATAAGCCTATCCAGATCCACATATTTTGAGATGGATTAAATTTAAGATCTTGGGAGGAGAGAAATGATTTAAGTTTTTCAATTCACTACAATTGGTTCACATTACATCCTTCCTAGGAGGGAATGTGCTAACAAGGCTTACCACTATATTTGTTAATGTATTCATAGACCTTCTTACCACATAAAGCCGATAAAGCTAGTCCAATCGGGTCCCGAAGGGATATTCCACTAAGGGCTTATCACTAATCCACCAATCATTCCAAAAGTCAATGATCATACCATTACCTAAACACCATTTAGTACCAACATTTAGTAGATGTTGAATGTTGGCGATAAAGTTCCAAATTACTAAACCCTTCTAGATTTTAGAAGATAAAAATTCTTCAGAAGAAGGGAGATATTTTAAAATGAGCAGCTACACCCATAGTGAGTGTTCCTTAGTAGAAATTTCCCAACATATATTTTCCAACATAGCTTCATTTATCTCCACCACCCTTCTAAGACCAAGGCCCCCAAAGCTAGAGGTTTACAAGTTGCATTCCACGAAACCAGGTGAAATATTTTATGTTCTTTTGAACCATACCAAAGTAAATGATTTTGAATTTACTCAATGCAGGAGGTAACCACCGAGGGAATTTTCAAGAGAGACATGAAATAGAGGGGGAAACTTTTCAGGTAGTTTTAACAAGCTATAAACTACCATCTTGGCTTAGGATGACGCCTTCCAACCCGCTAAATTCTTCTAGAATCTATCAATCTCTGGATCCCAAAGGTTCTTTAGATGTCTAGCTTTAAATAGGGGAAGCCCCAGATAGGAGGAAGGTAGATCAATGATGCTATATCCAAAAATGGCTGTAATCTTTATTTTCCTATTTGGGGGATTATTAATGAAAGCAATGCTAATTTTTCCAAAAGTGATGAGATATTGCGATGTATATTGATAACAACCAAGAATATTTTTAATATTTTTTACTTCAACAATAGAGGCTACACCTAATAGAAGAGTATCATTAGGAAATTAACTATGAGTAGCCTCTGTGACTCTGGATGTAATTTTCAAACACGAAATGGTCAGTAGAATTTTTGTAGCACCTGGGCCCTACTTAAAGTATCCACCATAAGAATGAAAATAAAGGATGAGAGAGGATCGCCTTGTTTTATACCCCTATTGTTAGAAAAGTAACCATCCAAAAGGCCATTCACCAAAACAAAGAATTAAGGAGAAGAGATGCAGGTGTGAATCCATTTGCACCATTTCTCATAGAAGCCAAATGTGATAAGAACTTTACTAAGAAAGGACCAATTGACTCTATTAAAATATTTATGCATATCAAACTTAATTATCATCAACACAAATTTAGAAAGTTGAGTCGTGTGAATGGTTTCATCAATAGAAATCACAACACCTTGGATGAGGAAACCACTAATAAACCCATTTTTTTACTAAGAGATGAGGCTATCCATATAATGTTTCAACCTAATAGCCATCATTTTGTTAATGATTTTGTATAAAGTATTGCAAAGGCTAATAGGCCAAAAATTAGAGAAAAATTAGATCTAAAGGATTTGGGAGCTAAAGAAATATACATATTATTCCATTCTTTAATAAGGGAGTCATTACCTTGAAATTCATTCACCACCTCTAGAAGATAAGTTTTAATAATGTTCCAGAAGGCTTGAAAGAAATCTGTAGGAAAGCCATAAATGCCTGGAGATTTGTCACATTTCATGGCAAAAACCGCTCTATGAACTTCTTAGATTGAAAAAGGCTTATTAAGATTTGCATTAATTTCTTCCGTGACTAGCTTCGGGATGTGCTGCAACATTTCCATAACATCCCCTTCATTCAGAGGACCCTCCACATTGAGCAGGTTGGTATAGAAATTAACCAATTCTGCTGAAATAGCCTTATTAGTGTTCAAATGATTCCCATCCATTGTTAAAAGTTATTTGATCTTATCTCTGCTCTTATGTTTACTAGCCATGGCATGATTTTTTTATATATTGTGATCTCCTTGTTATATCCAAAGATCCCTACATATTTGACTCTAATAGATTTCCTATTCGGTAATAGTGTTATGAAAGGAGCTCAAAATCTTTAACTCTTCTTGATGTAAATTGAGGAGTTATAACAATGGATTCAATAAGAGCTGAGATTTTAACTAGCTTTATAGAAAGTTGTTGCTTCCTTTCTCTTATGTCTCCAAAAGATTTGGATTTCCAAATTTTAAGTTGCTTCTTAATGAAGCTGAGTTTCTTTACAAATCTATACATGGAAGAACCATGTAAATCCATCCTCCACCAATCTTCAATTAGGGGCTCTAGATTGTGATTTTGTAACTAGGCCAACTCAAATCTGAAAGGAGGATTCTTGGTGTTATGGAATTTGGCTGCATTCAAAAGAAAATTACTATGATCGAAATAGCCTTGGGAGAGCCATCAGATAGAAATCACTATAATGCGATAACCAATCCAAAGAACCAAGAAACATGTACAACCATATTTAAATACGATTAACACCTAATCTTCTGTTTGACTAAGTAAAGGAAGCTCCATGAAGGTTGAAATCAAATAATTCACCCTGTTTGATAAAATTTGAAAGAGATTCCATACTGTTGCAGCCAACTAGAGCACCACCAAGATTTTCCAAGGAAAAAGAGGGGTATTAAAGTCCACAATAATGATCCAGGGAATATGTTTGCATCTATTTCTAAAATCAAGTAGAGATTTCAAGATATTATCCCTATGAGCTTCTAGATTTGGGACATGAACATTGAATACAATCCATCCCAAGATTGAACTAATTTCTTGAAAAAGATACCCAAGAAATGAGGGGTATTGATAATACATTCACCAAAAAGAACAATAGGATTCTAGAAGGTATAAATGCCCCCAAAATTACTAGCTGAGGAGGGGAGGCAATGGAGGCATTAGGCTAAATCCTAGGAAGGATATTATCCTCTTTGAGTTTAGTCTCTTGCAACATTATGATATCGGGAGAATGATTTAGTATGATATCTTTAAGGAATCTTCTTTTCTAGTGAGCATTTAATCCCCTACTGTTTAAAGAGAGAATATTCATTTTTTTAGATTTAGATTTTCCCCCACCCGCAATGGAGAGAACACCTTGAGTTCCTTGAGAAATGTTTTGAGTTGTTTCAAGCTGAAGCTTGTTAATCTTGGTAGGCCTTCCTATATTTTTGTTGATACCTAGATCCCAATGTTTTTTTAAGTTACTTCTGGTAATTCTTGGTGGGCTGCAGTCTTCAACCATCAAGGAAGAAGGAGAGGGTAAAGAGGAATTTTCATCCAAACAAAGAATAGGAGCAAGGGGATACTAGATTAGAGATAACCCCATCCTCAGAAGGTTGGGAAAGGAGAAGAGGGGATTCGATGATTGGAGGAAGATCAAAGGGAGTACAAAAGGAGGGGGAAGAGGGGCTGCAGGGGGATCCAAATAAGCTCTAGGATAAAGGGGGCTATAGGGGAATCACTTGAGTCGATGAAGGGGCTACAGGGTATCCACCGAGTTGATGGAGTTGAGGGCATTGCAGGGGGAACCTCGACGATGGGATTTCTCCATCTTCTAGAAGGGTGGGAAAGGGATTAGAGGTACTCACCTCAGGAATACTTTTGGGAATATATTTACCTTTCAAATTTGGTGAAAACAAAGTTTCTTTAGGTTTAGGAGTAGGATTTTATGGACAAGCAAGGGCCATGTGTATGATGCTTTTACAAATAAAACATGATTGAGGGACATATTCGTACTCAATAGGTTGAGTCCAAATACCAAAATTTGAATGGATATTAATAGATTTGGGCAAAGGATTACTGACTTCAACATTAACACAAAATCGAGCATGAATAAGTCTAGATTTTTCTCTAGTAACTTGATCTACAAGAATGAGGGAACACAAGGATAGAGCAATACCTTCAATAACTTTTAGAGTCTATAACTCAAGCGGAAACCCTGGAAAATGAACCTAGATTGGGGTCTGAGTCATATTTTCAGTGCATGGGTTAAAACTAGGGGACCATTTCCTAAGGTAGTGACCACACCTTCCAAAGAACCATGGACCCCCAAGAAAAACTATAGAAAAATCCTCTTTATGCTCGAAAGTAAAGATAATGAAACCATTCGACATAGCAACAATATCTAATGGGCCATAGGGGGCCCATTTGGTACGGGCCCATTTTTTGATATCTTACAAAGGGTGCCTAGGGCCCATTAGTTTACCTATTACATCGACAAGTCTCTTGATGCCGAGCATCATCCATGATTTGAGAGGGAATCTGTAATGAAAATGTCCCATCCAAAAATTTAAGCTACAATTTTATGGATTGAACCACCTTAGGTGATCCAGTAACCACATTTTTCCACAAGTATAGAGGGACATGTGAAGAGTCATCACTAGGCTCATTAATAGGGGGATCAAACACTAGACCAAGTAGGATCCAACATAGTTACAGAGAATCCCATGCAAAAAAATTAAATTTTTTTCACAAACTTAGTAGCTCCAATCTTCATTCAACATGTTCCATGCTCTTATCCAAGACCAAACAATATGGTGGGTGGTCATACTATATGGTCCTGACCTCTTTGTATGGTCTTCGACCGACATGTCTTCCAACTACACTTTCAATTTGAAATATTTCTTTGGGTCTTATACTTCATATGGTTGTCCTTTTTTAGATAAATCATCTATAGAACCCTATATAAGTAAGTAAACGCTGCCCCATTTTCTAACCTAGAATTCCTAAAGAAAATACACTAAAGCATTCACTTCATACACTTACAAAAGGAATCCAAAATCTCTCTAAATATAAGAATTGCACATCTACAGTCATTAAGGCAATACCCACATCAGGTCTGAAAATACAAACTAGGTCAAGGTAGCCATATCTATAATCTAAAATCATCCAAACATATTCTCTCTAAGTGTTTTAACAAGAGCCAAGTTAAAGAAAGCATGGTCAAAAAAATTTCCAAATTTGTTTGATCTATCTAGATATCACATGCTAGGTGGAGAAAAGAGTACAATTTGAGGCCTCCTTATAGTAGTGTCATCATCGATGTTATACAGGGGTTCCCATAACCCTTCTAATGTTTTTTTACAAGACTCTTCATCCATGGCTAGGGTTTGAGATGATGATCAATTCACATAGAGAACTTCACTACATGTATGAAAATTAGGGTTTGACAATGATAAAAAAATCTAGGAAGGTGAGGAACCCAAAAATTTATAGAGGCTATCTCAGAGCAGTCTAAGATTGTACATAAGGTCCTAAACCATATGGTACAGTCTTGAGTGCATTACAATGCCAACCTCAACACGATTGTAGTTTTATTCCAATTTATAAGGGTTTCTATGCTTTAATTCTCTCATTTTATATGTTGTTGATCCATAGGGATCCATAAAAACACACCATTTCATTAGTTCCATCAACACCAAGAAGGAGAGTTGAAGAAAATGAGGTAAACAAAGGTTCTCAGTATAGAATCACCACTTTGTGTAGAGTGGTGGTCATAGAACCGTCACCCCGCAGGTGGCATTCTCTAACTACCACCCATCTAGGCGGTGATCCCGAAACTATTGGTCTACTCAAGGTGGCAATCATGACACTTCTGAATAGAAAATAAGAATGGAGCATGAATGGACGTGAATTTGAAGTGTATGATTGTGTCTCTTCCCTTCCATGCCCTTTCACATCCTCTAGTGCATGGGAGGACATGGGAAGGCCTATAAATGCATGAAAGGAGTAAGAGAATTGATCATTCAAAGATCTAGAGAGATCAAGAAGAAAAGTATTAAGTTTAATATGAGAGCAAGTGAGCGAGAGATTCTTGATCTTTGGAGTAGAAATGTAGGAGCAAGGTGTAAGAAAATAGAGCAAACAAGTAATTGGAGAGAAGGTTTACATTATTGCTTCTTTTCATACTTATTGTAATCTGTACAATTTGATTAATTAGAAAATACAAGTGGGAAGAAAGAGTAGTTTCCCTTCCCGACTGATTTTCCATCATTGGGGGTTTCTAAGATAATTTTGTGTGTGTTGTGTCTAAAATTATTTTAGCATTTCTATACAATTATTTCCTAAGCACTAGTTAATCAGTCACTAAATCTCTAATCTTTAATCAATTTTTCATTTTCCAAAGTTGAAAGTAGAACAACATAATTGTGTGATTTCATAGAGTTCCAAAGTAGAAGTTTACAGACCATTTTGGTATCAGAGCTGATTATATATCTAGGAATGTGGTATTCAATTATTTATTGTGATTTTTATGACAGGTGAAAAGGTCTAAAGGTGAATAATTTTTACCTTGCGAACCAAACATTTCTATGAAGAAGTGGAAACAAATAATTGAACTCAAATAGAGGAAGAGAACTTGGTCCGTAGAGTCGAGATGATAGAGACCATGATAGATAGATTGTATAGAAAACAAGAAGAGTTTTCAGTTTTGCAAAATATGGCTTCGGTTAAGCAAGATTCCATAGATTCAAAGTGGTTTGAGCACGGGCCAAAAATTCAGTATCGAAGAAAAGAGCCATGAAGAGGAAGAATGGGAAGAGCATGAAAAAGAGACACCAATTGTAAGTGAAAAGGTAAAATCTGCCCATACACCTTTTAAAGTCAAAATGAAAGTTGAAATAAAGAATTTTGAAGGAAAAGTAGATGCAGAATTAATGGATAAATTGCTAAAATAGTTGGAAGTCTATTTTAGTGTGCATAATGTCACTAAGGCACAAAGGATTACCTTTGTACGTCTCAAAATGGAAGGTCATGCTTTTTTTGGTGGGAAACCCATCTAGCCACTTGTGAAAAGAAGAAAGGTCCTATTATCAATACTTGGAAGGATTTTAAAGAATTGATTAGAGATAAATTCTATCATATTGGCCATAAGAATGACATGATGATTAAGTGGTAGTAATTTAGGTAGGGCAATGGTAAAGCGTGTAAGACTACACTACGGAATTTCAGAGACAAGCCATGTTGCTTAATATGGACTTGGAGGATGAGAAAATTTTGACCAAGTATTTGGGAGGACTTAAGACTCACCTTTAGAGGAAGGTAATCTCCATGAAGCCCAATGATCTCAATGAAGCTTGTATACAAGCATACTACATCGATGAGAAGAAGCAAGGAGAGACAAAGCCAAATGGAGACCAACCAATGATCAACAAAAAAAGAACAAGGGAAGATAAGTAACAGAGGTAAATGGAAAGGTAAATATGTCACTACTTGCTTTACATACTTGTAAAGATCCTAACAATTTCTATAAGAATTGTGATATAAAAAGACATATTGATGCCACATGGTTGAATTTACATTTGGAATTGCACCCAAAGCACCAAACTAAGGATTCTAATAAATCCATGGCCGTTGTGAAAACAAAAGGAGAGGTGGAGATTAAGGATGATTCAGATATAGACGATAGGCTGGGATGCACAACCACTAACAAGTATGGGGAGCATAAGAAGAAGAGATGAGTAAGCTATTTCAAATCAGAATCCAAATCAAGAAGACTAAGGTAAAAATTTAGTAGATTATGGTTCTCAGTCAAATTTGATTTTGATGTGGTTGTAGAACAACTTGGCCTAGAGACTTATGTGCATCCACATCCATACCCATTGGGATGGGTGAAGAAGGGTGTAGAAATACAAGTTACAAGAAAGTGTAAGTTTCAGTTTGGGATAAATACCCAATATATTGATGTATTAGAGGCTGATATCATTCCACTTGATGCATTTGATGTTATCTTTGGAATTCCTTACTTGTATGTCAAGGATGTGTGTTCACAAGGAGGGAGAACCAATACAGATGGGTTAAGGATGGAGTCAGTTTCAACATCCAAGCACACCAGAGAAAATCAAAGAAGGATATGGTAAGTGCCAACCAAGCAAAAAGACTTATTTAGGAAAATCATCAATTTTTTTTACTTTCATTGGAAGAAAAGTAAAATGGACTTGAGAGCACAAATATTTTGGATAACACTTGTCAGTTTTTGCAGAAGAAGCCACCACATGAACTACTCATTCAAGGAGAAAAATAAAATTCTGCTATGCTGTCACCATATCTACTTACGGATTCACTGGACTTGATTGTGGGGCAGTAAGGAGAAGAGGAGATACAAGGAACAATGGTGACTATAACAACAACATACATGGAGAGGATTCATCAATCCATCTCAAGAGATAAAGACAAGCAAGAAGGACTAAACCACTATAGTATGGGACCTTTTCCATACTTGAGTAGGTTGGAAAAGAAACCTTCAGGCCACACTTCATGCAGATGCATACGATAAAAAGTTATAAGAGATCACACCTACTAAAGCCATCTATGCATGACAAAAATGAAACAGAAAAATATTCCTTCCAAAGAGGATTGTACTCAAGGAAACTTGGAGGATGATGTAGAATTGGAGAAGAAAACCAGAGATCCACATGAGTCTTGGTAGGTTAGACGAGAGAAGACACCAAGGTAGACCCAATGGTACTTGAAGGAGCAAGAGAGGGAGTTGATTCCTCTACCACTCCCCCACTAAGCTTTTGTGGGACCAAAAGCCTCCTAATCAGGGGAGGTATGATCCATGGGAATCTAGAAAAACACACCACTTCATCAGTTCCATTAGCACCAAGAAGGAGAGTTAAAGAAATTAAAGAAAAGGAGGTAAACAAAGGTTTTAGACAGTAACCTCCACTCTATGCAGAGCGATGATTGTAGAATCACCACCCGCAGAGAACCACCTAGCTAGGGCAGTGGTCTCAAACTCGGCTGGTCTGCTTATAGGTCGGTGGTAATGACACTTCTGAATATAAAAGAATAATGGAGCACAAATGGATGTGAATTTAAAGTGCATGACTATGTCTCTTCCCTTCCATGCCCTTTCACATCCTCAAGTGCATGGGAGGACATGGTAAGACCTATAAATGCATGAAAGGAGCAAGAGAATTGATCATTCGAATATCTAGAGAGATAAAGAAGCAACATATTAAGTTTAATATGAGAACAAGTGAGCAGAGATTCTTCAGTGCTGGAGTGGAATTGTTGGAGCAAGGTGTAAGAAAATAGAGCAAACAATTAATTAGAGAGAATGCTTACATTGTTTCTTCTTTTCATACTTATTGTAATCTATATAATTTTATTAATTGGCCAATACAAGTGGGAAGAAAGAGTAGTTTCCCTTCTCGATCGGTTTTCCCTCATTGGGGTTTCAAGATAAAAATTCTTGTGTTGTGTGTAGAATTATTTTAGCATTTCTCTATAATTATGTTCTAAGCACTCGTTAATCAGTCACTAAAGCTCTAATCTTTAATCAATCTTTCATTTTCCAAAGTTGAAAGTAGAACAACATAATTGTGTGATTTTGTAGAGTTCCAAAGTAGAAGTTTACAGATCAGTTATGTAGTCTTTGATATTTTCAAAAACCAATTATGGACCTCTATACCTCTATTTTATAATTTTAATTGCATGTTAGGTTAAGTGGTGTGTTGCAATATTTCTTATCTGATATGAGTTACAAATTTGATTTAGTGTTTATATTGTATCATCTTTGTTAGATTAGTAATCAACTCTAATATATCCTACACCTAATTAAATTAAACTAGAAGTTTAATTTATGGTTAAACATAAGTCTTCAAACATAGCCACAACAATGCATGAGAAAATTATTGTGTGCATTCTTTAGTATAAATTATATTAATGTATAAGCAAATTGTTAGAACTATAATATTAAGTGATCAAAATATTTAGTTTATAGTTAAATAATATAGAATACAAGTTATTCTTATTATTTAAACATAAACTTTATATTAGGTTATTAGTTATTTATTAAATAATTTTAAATCGGGGTGAGCCCCATCACTCTTAAGAAGGTCATAACCCTTTGGGTTATTCAAATATGACTTTAGGTCATATTTGGAATTATCAATGTAAGCCAGGTTAAAATATGGAGTAGAAGTGAGGAGGGAGTTACTAGGCGGTGAAAATTTTCTCACATAATGGAAATTATTCTACCATGGTTTTTACCCCATTGGGGTTTTCCACGTTAAATCCTGTGTTATTGTGTTATTTAATTTTTTGTGTATTCTAATATTAATATGTGCACATTTATATTTATTAAATAAGTTCAATATAACATTAATCCCCTCGTCCTGACATGGTACCAGAGTGGGATTAAATAATTTAAAATAATCCTAAAGTTACATCGGTTGGGAAGTTAGTTGGTTAGGATCCTATTTAACCCCCTTCCCTCTCTGGATGAATTAATGTGAGTGTGCACAGGTGGAAAGGTCTTCAAAAGTTTTTAACCCTCGCGTGAAAAATTGAACTCGAAAGAATTACTGGGCCTAGAAAATAGAGGTAAGGGTTAAACATTTATGTGAAATATTTTATTATATTTCTATAGTTTTTGAAAGTGTGTAGGCTAATTTAAATACGAGATGTTAAAAAGAGAGGGTAAAATTCAAAGTGAAACCCAGTTCACAGAGGAGACAAGATTCCATGAGAATAGGGGTTTCAAATTTTTTTATTGGTTGGATCAAACCTCTTGTCCCCTGGTGATGTAAAATTATTTTATTATTTTTAACTTTGAATTTCAAAATCTTCTCTCATGTCCTTTGGCCCCCTTTAATAAGGGTTGCACCTATAATTTATAGTTAATATAAACTATATTTTTTTATATACATTATAGATTAAATCTATAAGATTGTGTTTTATAAAAATAAAAATGAAAATAAAATATAAAATTATATAGTTTATATAATCCTAAATAATATAGTTTATATATTATATATAATATATATTCTATAGTTTATATTATATTATAAACTATATGATACCTAAAACTATGCGGCATTAAATTTAATATTTCTATGTAAGGGGGTGAAACCCTAACTACCACCCCATCTTCCCTTGCGCCAAGTGGTGCGCACTACATCTCCCACTCCTAACCTGATCCACGATCACCACGTGCCCCCCTGCGTTCCCCCTACCCGACCACCTCCTTCTTTGAGCAGTACGAACCCCCATCCTTTCACTGGGGTGATTTATTCCCACATTGGGACATGCATTGGAGAACAAAGGCTTTAAAATCCTTGGGGATGGAAGGATGTGGTGTGACTTTGATCACACCACTATGTTTTACTTGAGGATCCTTGTGGCTCGGCTCGCCGGGGTGGCTCGCCCTCCGGGTTGTGTGAACTCGTGTGTAGCGGCTTAGCCGTGGGTGCTTATTTGGCTCGGCCGAGCTAGTTTCTAAGGCTCAAAGTGGTGGCAATATAATATAAGGCTTGTTAATATAATTCAATATATGTGTGGCTTGGTTATTAATTAATATGATTTCACATATATTGATAAGATTCAATTTAGTATATACCAAAGTATTATTTTGTTTCTTTTTCAAAAATTAATCATAAAAGTTATTTATTTTTGTGAAAAATAGTCAAAATAATATAATCATTTTTTGAAATGATATATTTTTGCGACACGATGATTGGATTGTCATCATCATTTTAGATAGAAAACTAAACATTTTTCACTCACATTTCGATTTATTTTTGATATCATACTAATACATTCATGTATAGACTATCAAATTGAGGACCTCCTTTTTTGGCGTAAAACCGATCATTTTTTTGATTGTGAGGATTAAAACGACGATAGGGGATTTCCAATTAAACTATTTTTAAATCCTTGTTAATTATTTAATTCTATTTACGCAAAAATGGGGTCTAATTAATTTTCAATTGATAAATCTTAGATGTTGAATGGGAATAATTACAACATTTGGAAGATTCGATTGAAGGCATAATTCATGGCTCACAAATTATGGGCAGTTCTAAATGGAAATGAGAATACTTTGACCTGGAAGACAAGAAACTGTGGATAACATCATTGTGTATCAACATAAAGTACAAGAGGTGATGTCCATCATTTTGTGAAGTGTGTAGGATGATTTTCTGCTTCATATCGGGAATCAAGAAAGTCCAAGTGAGGGTTGTACTCAATTATAATCAATGCATAAAGGTACACATTTATCAAAAATCATTAAATTGATTTTAGAGCTTATGAAAACTCCCATGAAGGGAGATGAAAAAGTGATAAATTATTTACAAAAATAAAAAATATTAAGTCTTAGTTAGATGGGTGTAGTTCAGTAACTTAATTAAGGATAAATTGCTTTATTTCATTATTGAGTTGAATATTCACGAGAAATTTAGAAATTTCATTTCAATTTTGTGTCGAATGTGGCATTCAAAGGGAATTGAATATTCCATATTCTCCTTAGTCGAATGTGGTTCATGAAAGGAAAACCACACCATTCTGGAAATGGCTAGAACCATGATGCATTCAACTCAAGTTCCTAAATTCCTTTGGGATGAAGCAATGAACACTGTTGTTCATATCTTGAATAGAGTTCCCACTAAATCCTTAGTTAATTCCACTCCTCTAGAAAAGTGGTCAAATCAAAAACCAAGTGTGTCTCATTTGATAATATTTGGTAGCCCTGACTTCCCTCTTCATTCCAAAATCAAAATGGAAGAAGCTTGATCAAACCTCTTTTCCTTGTATCTTTCAGAGGATACAATGTCAAAAATAAAGGTCTTAGGATATTTGATCCGTCAAAAAGAGAAGTTATAGAAAACATGAATGTTAAAATTCTAAAAATCCTTTTTATTTTTCTTCTTCATCTTTTGTTTCTATTATTCATGATGATTCTAATGAAAATGAAAATGAAATTGAAAATTGTGAAAATGATGAAGAAACTAGTATTGAACCTATAGTTGAAAAGATATAGTACATGTTTCCTCTATAACTAAAAGACCTAGATGGGATGAGTTTATTATTCAAGACTCTAATCCTGGTAACCTTTAGAAAATGACTAGAAGTCAACATACATATATTTCCTTGATGAAATTGTATGAACATGAAACCCCAATCTTTCAAAGAAGATTCTTCTGATAAAAGATGGATAAATGCAATGAAATTTGAATATTCTTCCTTGATTAAAAATCAAACTTGGGATTTATTCCCTCCTCCTGAAAAATGAAGTATAATCCGATCTATATGGCTATATAAGAATAAATATAAAGTAGATGGTAATGTACATAAATTTAAAGCGATTAGTGGCTCTAGGGTTTACTAAAAAATAGAATCGACTACGTTGAAACCATTACACCAAAGTGGTAAAAATGAGCATAATAAGGATCTTGATTGCCTTAGTTTCTCAATATCGTTGGGAAATCCATCAAATGGATGTTAGAAATGCTTTTCTGAATGGTGATTTAAAAGAAGAAATCTATATGACCCAACCTAAAGGATTTGAAAAACTAGGTAAAGAAATGTATGTTTTTAAATTAAAAAAATCTTTATTTGGTTTAAAACAAGCTCCTAGAGCTTGGTATGCAAAGATTGGATTTTTTTAATGAAGTTGGTTTTTCTAACTGTTCATCTGACAATGATTTATTTGTTAAAATTGAAGAAAATTCTATCATTCTCATTGTATTATATGTTGATGATTTACTTATCACTAGTAATTCTAACAGTTTAATTATGAAAATTAAAGTAAAATTAATGCAATATTTTTAGATGATAGACTTAAGATTATTGCATCATTTTTGGGCATGGCTATATTTTAGGATAAAAATTCTATTATAGTATCTCAATCACAATATGTAACTAATTTACTTAAAAGGTTTAATATGATTGATTGTAAACTATTGCTATTCCTATAGAAGTTGGATGTAAACTTGATCCTAAACCTGCATGTGAAAAATCTAATCCTACTTTGTATAGGTAAATTGTAGGTAGTTTGATTTATCTAACTATTACTAGACTTGACATTGCTTATGCAGTAGGGATTACTTCAAGGTTTATGCAGGATCCTTATTAGGATCACTAGAAGTTAGCCAAAAGAATATTACGTTATATTAAGGGCACAATTAATTTTGGTTTACATTATACTTCTTCTAACAATGCATATTTATATGGATATTGTGATTCTGACCATGTTGGTGATGTGATAAATCGTAAGTATACAACTGGATATGTATTCAAGTTTGGTGTAGGTGTCATTACTTGGAGTAGTAAAAAGCAACCAACAGTCTCCATTTCTTCTACTTGAGTCGAATATAGAAGTGCAATGGAAGCAATGAAAGAAGCCATGTGGCTGAAGCAACTATTAGAAGAGATGCACATGGAAGCTAAAAGAAGTACTCCTCTTATGTGTGATAGCCAGAGTTGCATTGCTCTCGCTAAAAATCTAGTTCAACATCAAAGGAAAAAGCATATCAAGATACATATGCACTTTATCTAAGAGAAGGTTCTTTACGGTGATATAGATCTCTAGTAATTCCCGAATGAAGATAAATTTTTAGACATGTTTATGAATCCATTATGTGATGTAAATTTCTACAAGTTCCGTGAAATGCTTGACCTTTTAGATTTTCCATTGAGGGGGAGTGTGCATGGCAATGTTACCTCCTAATGGACGGATGGTTATTGACTCCTTCTCGTCTATACTTTTGCTCTAGTATAAATAATTGTAAAAATATCTTTATGATCTATGTAAACTGATAGATTTTATGGAAAATAAATTCCAATATGTGCATCTATTTGTAAAGGAGGTCCTTGTGTTATAAAAGGATGATAGAGATGCGGTTTAAAATTTTTTTCCATGAGAAATAGTGGGATTTAGTCTCACAAATCATGCTTAGCCTAAATCATACTTCTGATTTATGGATTCCAAATCCTTTTGTACCAAAAAGGTAAGTTGAGCATGATGAATGTGTTATAATTCCTTCAAAAATACATATGCTAGCCTAAACCTTTGGGGTTTTTGGATTCATAAATCCTATCAGACAAACAAGTAATGTTGGCATATAGATCCTCACTTAATATTAAGGGGGAGTGTTAGAACTATAATATTAAGTGATCATAATATTTATTTTATAGTTAAATAATATAGAATATAAGTTATTCTTATTATTTAAATATAAAATTTATATTAGGTTGTTAGTTATTTATTAACTAATATTAAATCGGGTGTGCCTCTGTCACTTAAGAAGGTCATAACCCTTTGGGTTATTTAAATATGACTATAGGTCATATTCAAAATTATCTATGTAATTCAAGTTAAAACATGGAGTAGAAGTGAGGAGGGAGTTACTAGATTGGGTGAAAATTTTCTCACATAATGGAAATTATTCTACCATGGTTTTTTACCCCATTTGGTTTTTCCTTGTTAAATCCTGTGTTATTGTGTTATTTACTTTTCGTATATTATAATATTAATATTTGCAAATTTATATTTATTAAATAAGTTGAATATAAAATTAATCCCCTCATCCCGACACAAATGACCCCCATTCAGTTGCAAAGGCCATCTTTACGTGATCCTCTTCAACTATCTTGACTTGGTGATATCTAGAAAACCCATCTATAAAGGTGTTGATTTCTCTTCTGCTACTCCCTCTAAAATATCCTCTATAAATGGTACCGAGAAGGGATCTACTACATATACTACATTCAATGTACGATAATCAACAAAAATTACTATGCATCTATCTTTCTTAATGCTTATAGCCATCGGACTTACCCATTTGACCCTTCATTGGCATAATAACTCTAATTGCTAACATTCCATCTATTTATTCCTTAAAAATGGCGTGTAAGTTTGGATTCATCTAATAAGGCCTTTTTGTAATGGTTTGGCACCCTCAACTTATTTTCTATGAATTTTACCCAATGAAGGATGCAATCTTTTCATCTCTGGTAGATTTTTGGAAACAAGTCCTCATAGTTGTGCAAGAGTTCATCTTCATGATTTTAACCTGGACCAATAATCTCCAATGGTGGAAACTTTTGATGCTTTCTAGTTCCAAATGTTGACCTTTTTAGACTTTAATGGTTCACTATATGAGATGTTATTTTTTCTCTTCTTGTCTATAACATCCTTGGATCCATATGATGTGTCAAAATTGAAGTGGTTTTCATATGCTTTTTTATCAATTTGAAAAACCATATTTTGTTTCCCCTTATGTTGCTTATTGCGCACCATCCAAAAAAAACTTCATCTTCCTCATTGGAATCAACATTAGTTATTTTTTCCTGAAACATTTTTAGTAGTGCCATTCCCTTATCATTATGAAGCCTTAACATTCTATCTTCCATTATGGACTCATTTCTAAATATTGTATTCTTCATAATTTGCAAAGTGAGGGATTTAGCTTGGGTATCAGAGATGTAAAAGAGAATGTATGCACATTTTTTTCTTTTAGGTCCTCCAGATGTATTTTCCTCTATGTGATTTACAATATATAAATTATGAATCCATTATTATTGTTTAATAATTTTAGTGCCCTATCTCCAAGCCACTTCACACTTCCTTATGTGGTCTTCTAATTTTACTAGTCCCTTATAACTCGAGAGGCTTGACATATACTTTCCTTGTTCAAAACTTGATGCACATGAATGCACTTACTTGTTCCCATATTTTTAACCATATTTGGTGAGTAGATAACCATATCGACACTGTGCCCTTAATTCTATACACCATATAATTTATGTACACTTATTCGGAGTGCATATGTGTCTCCATTTTTAAAGATATTCATAAACACTTACACCGCCTTGATAACTTGGCCCGGAGATTTGTTTTCCTTGTTCAATCTTCCTAAATACCTTCATGTGAAAATTTATGTCCCAATAATAAGTTACTTTAGGCTTGATTTTACCGTACTACAATCGTTCCTAATTAACTTATATGACCCATGCACCCAATTGTCATATGTTGCATTGGTCATATATGAGACTATTTTTGCATCTTTCTTCCGTAACATTTTATTTTGATTTGGATTAAAAATTTCTAATCACTCAGCCTTAATATTGTATATGTGTTCCATATCTTCATGTTATTTGACATTCTCAACATATGGTATGCCTTGTTTTGAATCCATCGGGATTATCACACATTGTTTACTATTTTCAAAGGTTATATCACACTTTTTGAAGCACAAATTGATGTTTCTTTCATAACACCATGGTTTTACAAGTAAATTTGGAAAATTATCCACATCTTCTAAGTTAATCACTTCAAAATATCCTAGGAATATTACCCCAAATATACTAATGAATGTATGCTCCAATACTCCAATAGGCATAACACACATTTTATGGCTATGAACACTTAACCACATTCTTTTCAGTAGGTGTCCTAATTGATTCTCAAGTGTCATATTCCTTATTTTATGTGACAAAAATTGGATAAGTAGAAGAATTACACATTTGATGTGCAATAATATAGATACTTCTTAAAATTCGTTTCTATCTACATTATCAAAGTTAGGAATTCTTTGTGACCTAATTCTAGTGTGTGCTTCTTTTGTTAAAAATCAATCTCTCCTTGTAATTCACTCACCAATTATTTGGTCTCCTTTATGATATCCTTTTTCACTTTGCATCTAGATAACCTTTCTTGATTTGAGGATTATCACATTGAATATTTTCTAGTGGGGACGTGTGTCACAATGCTTGTAGTCATTATCTATATTTTTGATCCTTGATTCACTTTTGGTGTACCTTATTTATCTAGAATCTCCATTACACTACACATGTTCTTAATCATCTTCACTGTACCTTTTAAAAAATTTCCAACGTATTCATGTAAATATTAGGGGAATATTTCACCTTATGTTCTTTTCCACAATACCCACATATAGGAAATGTTGGACAATCTCATTTATAGTGATCTAGTGAACCGAAGTTATTAAAATTCTTTAGCAAGAATCTTCCTTTACCTCATCCATCGTAGACACTCAAATTTGACAATCTATCCTTTGACATGCACACTTGCATTTACAAAAATAATCTCCTCACTTTTTCTTAACATACCTTGTTAGCTCTTTGATTACCTTAGTATCTTTTCACACCTCCATGTCATCAGTTTATGGGGTTTAATAACATAAAACACATCTAAAAACATTTATCCTCTGACCCCTTTGTCAAAATTATCTTTTCTCCCTTTAGTCCAAAAACGTCGCTTTGGTCGAGATGTAGATATATATCCTAACCCTACCGTACGATTTGGACCGATACATTATCCAATTAAAATTTCAATTCCATTGTCTTCATATGGACTAGTATTTCCCCTTGGTTAACCTCTCATAAAATTTTAACCTTCGGAAGCATATATAAGTAAGTAAATAATACCTCATTGAAAAAATTTTCACTTTAAGAACTCCTCATGTAAAAAAAACACAAAAAGCACTCTAAGCTCCCTAAAATATGAAATAACTAATGAAAATCCATTATGGTAGTATATCCTACAGGTATAAAGTCTCATTTTAGGTCTAGGAGTCTCTATCTTCTCTCTACAAGAAAGCAAAGTGACCCTTCCCAAGTATTTAAGAAAGTGTGAAACTCAAGTGGAAGCATTATCAAAGCACGATTATCAAGTTTTGATTGCACTATGGTAGATATCACATGATAAGAGAATGATGTGTCCCACTTAAAAGTAGTGGAAATATTAGTGGTGCACATGGGTTCCCGTAACTCATCTAAATTTGTTTTGTAGTAACTCTTTTCACTACAGGTGTTCTAGGGTTTGAAAAAAGTTACTTAGCCATTCGAAGGCGAACAAAGAAGACCAAAATACAACAACACTCAGTTCTAGATAGGTGAAGCATTCAGAAGTTGCAGACTGGATTCTAAGCAGGTCCAAGACTATACAAAAAGGTTAGGAAAATACAGATACTTTGGACCTAGTGTGTGGTTTTGACCATGTGCAATTTCAGGTTCTAGTTTCTATAACAAAGCAATTTTACTCTTAGATCAACTCGCTCTGAACTCAAATCACCTAGTCTCTTCTATATCCACATGTAATCAACTAAGTGTGATATTTCCCTTGTGTTTTGCTAGTTGCTAGATCAATAGTCACTTTGAAAAGTGTTATTATGATTTGTGCAATTAATGTTGGAATTTAATTAAATTAGAATATCCACATGTTGTATTATTTCATCCTTTTTATGTATGTTAATTAAAAAACATTAAAACTTAAAAGGGAATGAAATATGAATTCAAAAAAATGAAAGCATCTCGCATCTTTTTTGACCTTTCCTTTTATATTTTTATTTCACTCTTATGTAATCACAAAATCACACACTTTATATTTACATTAGGCCTCTAAGTATGTCATTATATGCATGATTCCTAAGTGATAAAACTAGACATTAACAACACATGTTTTACTTTTACATTGCTTTATCCTCTTACACACTCTTCTTATTTGATTTTTTGGAATGACCACTTTACTCTTGGACATTAGAAAACATATGACCCAACTCTGTATTTACTATTATATCCTCCAAACATCCCAGATAGTATTGCCCATTAGTGATAAAGTAGTGCCCAAACACACTGCTTGTTTCCTTTGGGCGATTATGTCCTTTTCCCAATTTTCAAATGCCACATCATTTGGTACATTTTCTAAAATATTTCTTATTACTTTGGGTTGAATTTTCTTGTTGTTAATGATAAAATTCAAACAAGGGAATCATATATATACATGACTTACTATCATTAGGGGTTGGACAATTTGGGGCTAATACTTACTATCTACTACTTGGGAAAATATCTAAATTCAAGGATTACATTTGGGCTGTATTATTCACTACATAGGAGGGTCTATTTCTAAATTCCATCTCACACATTCATCTTGGAAGAAAAATATTTTTGGCCCACTATCTTGGTGCGATTGACACAAGGGAAACCTAGCTTCAAGATATACAATTCAAAATCACACACACACACACACACACAAGAACTACATAGATTTTGAAATTGTAGAGTAATACTCGGTTACAATCACATTGGGGTGACCACGAGGTCAATCAAACTCAAGCATATGAATTATTTGTTTCATCTAATGTTTGTTTGAGATTTGTGTAGTAGATAGGGTTTATTTTGTAGGTATAGTTGTGATACATGAATCGTGCGATGAAGTGAATGTGATGAAGAGTGAAAGAAAGGAGACAAATTCAAACCTTGAAAAGACCAGAAGTAGAGATGTTACCTAGACACTAGCACCTAGTTTAGACACCAACACCCAAGAGGTTTTGTTCTCATATGGGAGGTCTTGTCAAAGAGGTTCCAAACTCTAGTTTCTTAGACAGAGCTTACATAATTCAGATCTAGCCTGTTTAATTCATGTTCCGGCCCATTTAATCACCCAGATCTCCTAATATAAGATAAGTCACTTTCATCTCCTATCTTGCACACTTATTTTTAATTTTCATGATAGATCATGTTTATTATTAATATATTTGTTTAATCTTAGTCCTCGATAATTATTTAAATTTCTTTAAATCATTTGGTGAACCTACTTATTGATAAAACATGCAATTTCCATAGGATCCTTCATTTTGCTTCATAATATCCCTAACCCTTGTAACCTTAGGGTTTCCTTATTTGGTTATGGATTTCAATATCTTTCATTCACCATGATGACTCTTAGGGATCATTATCAATATATATCTATCTTGTGCACATCTCCTACCTATCATAGCTCCCATGTATCTTCATATAACACATAAGCTCTTAATTCTACTGCTCATTCCCAAACAAATATTGACAATGTTCCTTCATTCTATATTCCGGTTCATATTTGTAATGTGCTTGTTAAGTGTGCTTTAGTTGATAATGGATATGGCCTTATTATATGTAACATTTCATTTCTTCATCAAATAAACATTTCCACTACATGATATGACTCCATCTACTTTACATATTTTTGGATTTGATAACACAACTAAGCAAGTGTTGGGAGAAATATTTTTACCTATTACAACGGGTCCTTGCACTCTTAATGTTCTATGTCATGTTATGCCTAATAGTCTCAGTTATGATATCCTTCTTATCTATTCTTGATTACATACTATGCACGCAACTCTTTATACCCATGCCCTTACCACTTTGTCTTCCATGGATAATGCTACAATAGATTCCATGCCTTATATTGTTAATTTTTGTGCTATCCATCTCATACATGATCATGAAGTCACTATTTGCATTACACATCATTCTCATCTTTTGATGGACTATAATGCTTCTGATTTACATGATGAAATTTATATTGACACTCATACCCCCTTCACAATGTCATCATGACCATGAAAAAGGGAATTTTTTTCCGTAATGGCATTTACATCGATGAAGTTACAATGAATGATAAAGTGAAATATTCTCCAAGTAATTAACAAGAAAAAATGAACTCAAAGAACTTCGTGAAGGTAAAAATAAAATGGTCTACTCATACTCATAGTTAAAAAAAGAAGAAAGTATATATGGGGAGTGATGTGTAACTCCCATGCCTAGACTCATCATACCTCCACAAGGGAGAAATGAGTTATAATTTAGAAATGGAATGTAAATCTGTATGACATATTGCACCTATGATGCATATGACAAGTATGACAGATCCATGACAACATATGTCATATTCCATATAACTCCTAAAAGACCTATGACTCACCTAAGTGAGATGAATCATCATGTGTGAGGTGGAAATAGTCAAATAAACTAATAAATGGTAAAATAATATCCTCACACTAACACCCCATTTATCAAATCTTAGGATGAGGCATACTAATTTAGAAAGAGAAAGAATAATCCCCTAAACAAACTAAGAAAGATGCGTCATATTGGTCCTAACAACAAGTCTTGATGAGCTACCTATGTACAAACTACAATCTTTCTAGAAGAAGAAGAATAGGAAAAGAGGATTAGAAATCATGAATTATATGCTTTGATGCAGAGACCTCACCCCAAGAAGAGAGTGCAAGTGAAGAAACTTGGCTTAAGTTGATGGTTTGGTAAAGATGTTTGTAACCTAATCTAAAGTTTGTCAAGTAATGTAAAGTAATGATGTCTCAAGAAATCATCTCCCGAATGAAAATTACATGTGTATCTCAATGTGCTTTATCCGATGATGCTAAATGAATTTCTATAGATGGAGTTAGTGCTAAATTTTTCACAATAGATGATGGTAGGCATCTAAAATTGAACACCAAACTTTATAAGAATCCATTTTAACCAAATAGCTTTCGTGATAGTGTTGACTATTCCCTTGTATTATTCCTCTATAGAAGCTATAGAAATCACTTTATACTTCTTGTTTAACCAACTAAGAAGACCCAAACCAAGAGAAAAGTTATATCCAAAGGTATATTTATGATGATCTAGATCACCACCCCAATCATAATTTGCATATCTAACTAGATCAATCTCTGTCCCTACCAAGTAATGAATGCCATCGGTGTAAGTGCCTCTAACATAGTGAAGGATCTACTTCATTTCTTTCCAATGTAGCTCATGAGGCTCATGTGTGAATCTAGACACGATGCAAATCACAAATGAAAGATCTAGCCTGGTATGAGTTAGGTAGATCAAGCTCCTAACACTTGGTTGGTGATAAATTGTGCCATTAAATTAGGGAGTGGAGCAATCGACTACTAACTTGACTCACAAGGAAGGGAGTGGGAGATGGCTTACAATCAGACATGTTAAACCTAGCAAGAAAATCAAGAGTATACTTGGGTTGAGAAATGATGATACCGAGTAAGATTGATTATTCGTAATCCCAAGGAAATAAAGAGAAAACCCAAGTCAGTCATGGAGAACTTGCTAGCTAAGGCAATCTTAATAGAATTAATGATTGAGAAAGACTTACACATAAGTAACAAGTCATCGACATACAAAATTAAGATAAAAATGGACTCATCATGCTGAAAAATGTAAACATTTGGGTTAGGGTGACACCTAGTGAACCTAGAAGCAAGAAGAAAGGAGTACGTCTTAGCATACCAAGTACGAGGAGCTTTTTTAAGGTCACATATTGACTTCTTAAGTTTACAAAAAGGTAGGAATATTGGACATAACCTTCTAGTCATTCCATATAGATTTCTTCCTCTAGGTCACCGTGAAGGAAGGAACTCTTAACATCCATTTGGTGGACATCCCATACATTATTGAAAGCTATGGCTAGGTTTAAATCAATGGAATTCATTTTGGTGATGGGAAAAAGGTGTCTAAATAATCAACTCTAGGGACCTAGGAGAAACCCTCGCTACTTGAGTCACAGTTGTACCCTATAATTTTTGATGTTCCCATTAACACCATACTTGGTTTGATATATCCACCCACACCAAACCATTTTTATTCCCTTGGGAAGAGGGATGAGATACAAAGTATGTTTTTTCATGAGAGAGGAATACTCCTCTTCGTAGAAGAATACAACTCAAGAATCCCATTATCCTCGAAAAATACCGTGGGTTGGAAGCAGAGGTGAAGAAGGTGTGGGGCCCAATGAAATCTAAATGAGTTCTTATCTCATTTGAAGGATCACCTACCAAATCTACAACACTCTGTAAGGTCTACCTAGCCCAACGAGGACTAGGAGGAGAGTCAGGCTTAGAATTTGTTGAATCATCATTTGAGTGTGAGGAGACATAGTCCTCGCCATCACTATTATCGAATTGGTAGATGAAAGAGTGGAAAGAGTAGGAGGATTAGTCAAAAATATCACTAGAAGAGTCCAAATCATGGTCAGAGAGGGGAAGAGTGACATCTGTAGGTAGAGAATTGGAAGTAGAAAATGACTCTTAGAATTTCATGCTTCCCTTGATATAAAATTGATGACTGATGGGGTTAAAAATTCTATAACCCTTCATGCATTTGGAATATCTGACAAAGATACAAGGTTTGGATTATGGTTCTAAGGCCTTGAATTTATTCTTGGGAATTCGAGCCATGATAGTAAAACCAAAGACACTAAAGTGCTCAACATTGGGTTTTTGTCCATACCAAGCCTCAAAGGGTGTCATCCCTTTCATTTATTTAATCGAAATGTGGTTCTGAATGTAAAAATCATAGTTCACGATTTCAACCTAATACTACAGAGGAAGGGATTCATAATGAACCATGTAAATGGCCATCTCCTTGAGAGTTATATTCTTTCTTTTTGCAACTCTATTTTGTGAAGGGATTTAAGTAATTATAAAATGAAAAGAAACACCTTCGAGAGGTGAAAAAATCATTGAACCTATTACTCACACACTCACCTCCATTGTCATTTCTAAGAACCTTGATAGACCTTTCGACTTGTTTCGAGTGAGATCCTTGAAGCACCAAAAGTGATCAAAGAATTTAGATTTATTTTTGAGAAATTAAACCCACATATAAAGTCAAAATTCATCAATGAAGGTAAGTATGTATACATTCCTAGTGAATGAAGGAGATGGAAAGGGGCTAGAAATGTGCTATGAAAAATATATAAGGGATGTGAGGCTCTCTAGGATTTTCCCTTTCCAAATTTCTCTTTGGGGTGCTTCCCAAGGGCACAACCCTCACAAAGACCCTTCAAAAAATTGACCGAGGTAACCCATTGACCATATCATGTTGGCTCAATTGTTCAAGGTAATGATAGTTTAAATGGAAAAAACATTCATGTCATATCTTACTAACCTCATCTACATGAGTAATCAAGAAAATAGGATAAGAGTTGGTAGTAAAGTGGGAAAAGGTGTAAATCGGGCTTGATGATCCACCTTTACCTCAGCCCAATGTAGTATCACTTTAAATATCTCTAATGATCACCGAGTTAGGGTTAAATTCCAATCCCATCTGTTAACCAATATGGGTTATTTGGTAAAATGATAGAAGATTGGTGTAGAGATTGGGAACACTTAAAACATTATTAAAGGTTCCACCATATACTTCCACCGATCCACTACCAACAAATGACACGGATGTATCATCATCCAAAGCGATTTGGGACATACCATATGGTTCAATGTCGAAAAAAAATCTATAACCTATGTCGATGAAATAACAACTCTTTCTACGAGGGATTTTCCTTTCTTCTTCTCATATTTACTTTCCTTTGCCTTAGAAGACTTATGTTT
Source organism: Taxus wallichiana var. yunnanensis (assembly GCA_018340775.1). Taxonomy (NCBI): domain Eukaryota; kingdom Viridiplantae; phylum Streptophyta; class Pinopsida; order Cupressales; family Taxaceae; genus Taxus; species Taxus wallichiana. The sequence continues at coordinate 687,895,355 of CM031240.1, read as the reverse complement.
CAAAGCATTTTTCTTGATAGATTCATGAAAACCTATATTATGTTTCTCAAGTAAAAAGTTAGGTGATCAATTTATTTTCTTATGTATTAATTATCTTCATGTCATGAGTTATTGTAATAGGAACATTTGCACTTCTCATTCTTTAGTTTAGGCTTAAAAGTAGAGGAAGAAGTGTTCATGTTGGATTTGGATTGGGTGGACTTAGCTTCTTTCTTAGGTTGGTCCCTTTTGTTTGATTTCTTCTCCTTTCCTTTATCATTACTTTCTATTAGGGCATGTGACTAGAGATTTATTTCTTTCATTTGAATCAACCCGTGCTGTTCTCAAATGAGTTGGGATGAAAAGTTGTTAAACGATGACATCTTTGAAGTAGTATTTAAAGCTTCTTTCATGGCATGAAAAGTAGAAATGAATACAAAGTATTTGGGTCCAAGCTTAGAAAGAGTGGATAAGATCAGTTGGACATCCTTCTTAACAAATCCACATTCTTTCAACAACAGTTTATGTGGACAAATTTGGAGAAGAAGGCCTATATGTTATCAAATTTACTAGGAGTCAAACCTAGGATTTCATTCTCTAACTCATGAGATCTCATGTCATCTTGGTTTAAAAACATGTCATCTAAATTTTTCCAAGCTCCATTAGGTGTTGTGGAAGACTCAATGTGAAAGATAAGGTTGAGATAAATAGACATACAAAGAAGACCTAAGGCTTCGTCACATCGGTTGAACCACTTGGATTTCTTAGGTTCATCGTCGGGTTTAGTTTCCACTCTTTACCCCTTATTTTGATTATCATTTTGGATTTCCATTCAAATAGGTTAAAGAACATGAGCAAAGGAACAATACTAACATCCATGGTGAGGAGAGAGAAAGTAATAATGTAGAATAAAACACACACACACACACCCTAGAACAATATTTTTACCCCATGTTTATGCACTTTATAATTAGTGTGTTGATTACAATCTAACTTGTTCATGTAAGAAGAAATAGTTGGCCACTCACCTCAAAATTGGTAGAATCTATGCAAGTGTGTGGATCACGGTAAGTTTCAATCATGTGCAATGAAACAACACTATAATAAGCAAAAACAAGGTTTAAAAAAAAGTGAGAAGGGGAAAAAGAGAGTTCCATGTGAGAAAAAACAACGTCGTAATTTGTCTCCTTGCCACAATGTTGTTGTGGATGTGCTCACTAACCCAAAAGCAATAAAAAGAGTGTGAGTACAAAAGGACCTTTGAAAAGGCTCCCTTAAAAGCACAATAACCCTAGTTTTAAGCCAAAAATATAACACCCCTTATTGACTCATTCTTAAATTAATTAGTTTTTAACCTAATTAGGATTAGAAAAAGAAATAAATTGAGAAAGTTAAAAAAATGAGATAGCTTAGCTTTTTCGCTAAGAGGCCAAGATAGCTTAGTGAGTTGGCTAGTAAGTTAGGGCGAGTTAGGTGGTCGGGATGATGGAAAATATGAGCGAGCCTGCAGCCGATTGGGGCAAGGTGATTGAGCTCGAGTTGGATTGAAAACACTCCACAAGGAAACAAACTGATATGAAAGAATACACTCCATGCGAGAGCAAGATGAGATAACAATTGAGATGTGTGAGCGGTTAACCTTGGCGAACCAATAAAAACATATAAATAACGGTCCAATGTAAAGTTGGTCGACAAGGACGGTTAGTATGCAGAGAGAAAACCATATGCATTATGTAGACAATAAGGATCCTAGGTATGATCTAAGTGAGGTAAGCACAAACCACACATCCGAGGGTTGATTTGACACCTGTGGTTGAGTTTGTCATAGAGTTGAGTGGTGAGACCGACTTTTGTATGCGTAGCACATGGAAGCTAGGGGCTTGGGAGGAATCCATAGTGAGGTGAACTAGGAAAGCTAGGGTAAGGAACCTTGATAAAATTAAATCACATAGGGCTTAGGCTAGGGCTGATTCGGTCCAAGATCGAGTTGGAAACAAAGCAAGCGGCCAATGAAGCACAAAAAGAGCTTAATTGGGACAACACGAGGCATAACTCAAATAAACTAATGGTGAGGTAGGTGAAAGGAAAATGTAGGGAAAGTGGATATTGGGGTTGTAAGTTGGTATGCATAGAGTGGGGAAAACAACGGGCTCGGTTGGGTGAGTTGTCGAGAGAGTTGTAAGGGATAGGGAGAAACAAAGGTAGGTGGGGCATGCTTGGGTCATCTCGTTGTCTAAGCTTGGTGAGTTGGGGACAATTTGGTCCCAAAAATAACTTCCACCCTTGTACCATATGAACATGAAAACATGCAAATCTTCATGTTGTACCTATAAATATGCCTACACACAAATACACACAAAATCAAGCATAATACCTTCCAAACATGAAAAGAATAGAATTCAACAAATATAACTTGTATTCCAATATATATCAAACTTTCACTAGAGAGAATAAAAACATGAAACTAAGAGTAATCAATAACTAACAATGTGAGTGAAATGATTACTTTGAAACATCACTCGATACTATGAAAGAGGGCATGAAAAATACCGTAATTGTGTGTACATCGATGGAGTTGCACTTGAATGATAACACACATTTCTCCAAGTAATTAGCAAGAAAAAAATGAACTCAAGGAACTTGTGAAGTAAAAAGGAAAATGGTCTACTCATACTCATAGATCAAAAAGGAGAAAGTACATATGGGGAGTGTTATGTAACTCCCATTCTTGGACTCATCATACCTCCACAAGGGAGAAAGGAGTTACAATTCATAAATGGAATGTAACTCCTGTATGAAATATGACACCTATGACACATATGACAAGTATGAAAAATTCCATGATAGAATATGTCATATGTCATATAACTCCTAAAAGACCTATGACTCACCTAAGTGAGATGACTCACCATGTGTGAGGTGGAAATAACCAAATAAACTAATAAATGGTCAAATAATATCCTCACACCAACAAACCATGCCTTCCAAAACTATTACTTGTCATAACTCAAGATGTAATTCTAATGATCATATGCTTAGTGATTCCAATGTTACATCACTTATCACACCCTCCTTCCCATAAGTAACAATGTAGTGTGTTGATTTGATAATTATTCCTTCACCCACTTTCTAAAATTATATACATGATTCATATATTACGGCTACACCTCACCTTGTTACATCCATGGGGAAATCAATTCCCCTCTTTCCACATTTATGTCTATGGTCATAGGGGCTAGTTCATATAACTTTAATGTTTCTAATCTTTCCAAATTACACCTATTGTTTATGACACATCTTATGTCTCTCCTCCATTATTTATGGTTGATAATCGATGAACCTCATGGGTTGTTGCCTCAATGATGACATCAATGGATGGTAACGGGAAGTCATCCTAAGGACACACCTTGTTAATGTCTTGAAATCTATGCAAATGCATATCTTCCCATTCTTTTTGAGAACGGGAACGATATTAGATATCCACTGAGAATAATCAACTGGCTTGATGAATCCTACTTGGAGGAGTTTCATTACTTCTTCCTTCACCATGAGAGCTACCTTGGGTTTCATTGGTCTCGATTTTTGTTTTATTGGCTTTTGCATCTAATTTGGTGATGAGGTTATGTACTTTGCGATATGTGGGCGCAACCCCGTCATTTCTTTCTAATTAAATGTAAAAGCCTTTTGATGTTCTTTGAGGATTCGATTGTGTATTTCTATTTCTTCTGGAGTCAATGAAGATCCTAGTTTCAAGATCTTCGGTTCTTCCTCCATTCCGATGTTAATATCGATTGTTTCTTTGATTAAAGAAGCGTTACCTTCTTCAAACTCAGGTGGAGCTGGAGGTAGTTCCAGATCTTCTCCATTCTCTACCATGTATATGCCGAGTTCCTTTTGTGGGGGAAGCTCTATCATGGGATTCCCGAAGTAGGAAGATGAATGTGGGATTAAGGACAAATCTACCACGTGATGGGTGAGATGTAACGCTGCATAGGTGTTTAAGTAATCAAGAGTAGCTCTATCACTATCAATGTGATCCATGCTAGTAGATTTGTTCTCAGCTATGTTTTTAAAAGTGGGTTTGACACTTTCTTCACTAATGGTTCAGTGAAGTGATACTATGAAATGGGTGTCCTCTAACTCACTATTTGGAGTGAAGCGTGAAGCTGAGGTTGCTATAGAATCCGCGAGAAGATTTTGTTCTCGCGGGATTGCCTCAATGGATATGAAGTCAAATCCTTTACTTAAGTCTAATACTATTGTTTTTTGTAAAGTTGTAAATGTTCAACTTTGGTCTCATACACCTCAGAGACTTGGTTTGCTACTAGTTGTGAGTCTCCTAACACTATGATGTTATTAACACTGATCCTTTTGGCTATAATGAGGCCAAGGAGGAGAGATTCATACTCCGCGCCATTTTTGTACATTCAAAATTTAGTTTAAAGGTGAACGGTAGGATCTTTCCCTTGGGAGAACTAAATATCACACCTGCCCCAACCCCATAACGACATCTTGCTCCATCGAAATGGAGAGTCCAATATTTAATTGGGAAGACGGACGTTGGGACATTTTCCACGTCAAATTCTTTGGTTTCGGTTACTTCTACCATGTAGAGATCCTCTGCTGGCAAAGAACCAACTCCTAGGGTATATCCTATACCTACAAAATCAAATGGTAGGAAAATTGGTAGATCCTGTTCTAAAAATTCGACAATTTTTGTAGTAGTTCCTAATGATACTATTTCGACAATGTTAGCCTCATCCTTGAGGGTTGGGATAGTCTTGATTGGGCTCATAGTTTCTAGTTCTATTGTAGGCACCAACTTTCCTTCCGGTTTTGAGTCGGTTGGTTTATTAAGTTGGTTTGTTGGGAGTTCAAACTCAGAGTGAACGCCTGGTATTTTCTTTAAGTTAGCTAGGTGTATATCAAATGGTTTTGGATCACCTTTGGCCATGAATATCTTTCCTAAGTGCAAGAATCTTACTTCTTGAAATAACATAGAAGGGATTGCCTTCATATGGTGTATCCATGGTCGGCCGAGGATCATATTATAGTTGGTTTCCGATCTATAATATAAAACTCAGTTAGGATTGTTTTGGGTCCTAAGGTGACTAGTAGTACTATAGTTCCAATCGAAGTGGCCTTAAGGCTATCATAGCCTCTTAGTGTATTCCGAGTCGTGGAACAATTTGTTTCTCCATACCCTAGCTTTTGAAGGAAAGAGAAGGGGACTATGTTAAGCTCGCTGGCCCATGTCAACCATTACACATTTAACGTAATTGTTATAAACCCACACTTACAAATGTAAATCTAGATCACCTTTGCAGTGCAATATCTCTGTGAGTCTGTTGGCATTTTGTTTACTTCGAATATAAACTCGGTATCCCTATCCGGCTACCCTGGAGGGTGGATATCAAAGTCTATATGGTTTACCTGTGTTTCGGGAGGTGGAGTGATGTTAATTAAATGACCTAAACCTAATGCTTCTAAGAGAGCAGCCCTGCAAGGAGAGTTCTTCAATAAATCCAAAAAGGAGATATGAGAGAAGGTCTTTGTTAGGTCATTAATTAAATCATAGGTGCCTACAGGTTTTACCAATATTTGTTGGATGTTATCTGCCTCTAGCAGTAACTTGGATTTGGCTGAGAGGAATACTCTCGTGTCCTTGTTACGGCTTCGACGGGTAGTTTGGTGTCTAACTCTACTAATTTGACTATCTTGGGTCATGGCTGACTTCCTAATTGTGGTGCAATTGGTGGGTTTAGTGAAGTCGAGGCTTCATGATCATTGTTTCCTACCATTACGCTCTTATTCATCCCATTTGGATTTAATTTGTTGTTATTGTGATTTGGGAGTGGATCGTTGAAGATCTTGAGGGGAGCATTTTGAGGGGAAACTACCCCTGTAAAAGTATTTGGTCGTTGGTGATGCAGGATCTTCCAAAAACATATCTATGAAAAGTTGTCTTTGTTCCTCTGGTAGATGTTGCATGAATTTATTATAATCACGACAAGTCCTAGTGTCATGGCCTCAAATTTTGTGGAAACCACAATACGAGTTAGGATTGTAATTCCTAGGTTGCTGGTTTGGCGCATATTGTGGTCCAAAACTCTGATCAAACCGTTGCCTATTAGGATTAAAGTCTTGCACTTGTTGTTTTTGGTTTTGATTCTGGGTTTGATATCCAGTTGAATTTTGACTTGGACCCTGTGTCTGGATCCACCATTGTTGTTGTTGTTGTGGATGATTAAAATCCACTGTATTGATTGTTGGGGTAAAATTGTTGTTTCGTTGATTGTTAGTCATTGGTGGAGTATTTATAACATTTTCCTTTTTAGCTTGGTCAGTTACCCCATCTGTTGTTGTGCCATAATTTTTATTAAGGATTTTAGGTCCTTGATTGACGTTTGTGGTAGTAGGATAAATCGTAGTACCTGGGTGGGGGTGATTAAACTCCCATTTGTTCCATACGCGTCTTGCGACCACTATCTATTGCCACCGATCTATTGGAGGGCACTCTCAAGCACTTCATCATAAGTCCTTAGTGGGAACTTTTAGACTTCTTCCTTCACCTCTCTCGCCGAGAGAATGAAGGAATAAATCACATAATTCCATTTGGTCCATATTTGGAGCACTGGCCGAAGAATAAAGGACTGTACGCCATCTTTGGATGAAGTGAATGATGATTCATTGTGTTCTTGCTTAATGTGCAAGAATTCCCTGATTCCTATTCTCAATAGTTTGTTCATGTCAAATGCTTTAATGAACTTAGAAACAAGTTGTTTAAACAAATGTATTGATGCTTCGGGTATTCTGTAATACCAATCGAGGGCGATGCCCTCTAAGGTTTTGGGGAATATTTTGGCAACAACCCCATCCCAAGGGAGCAGCTCTCGAATGGCTGTGGCATAGGCCTTGATATGTGCATTCGGGTCTCCCTCCCCTTTGTATTTGGGAAAATTGGGAAGCGGTCTTGGAAGCATGATGCTTTGTATGGTGAAATCTAAGGGCTCTTTCAAATATTCTGAATAAGTCCCTATCGCGTAGGTTTCAACCATTGATGGTGCCTGCTGAGGGGGTGGAGGTGGAATGGGTTGTTGATACGGCATAGCGTATGCATTTACAGGGGTAAAAGGAAATCCCTGTGGTTGAGAAAACATGCCGAGAGAGGAGAACATATCCCCTTGTGGTGATTTGGAATACATGTTTAAGTATGAAGGAGTATTGCCTAGGAATGGATTATTTTGTACTAGACTGGGAGGTATCATATTCGCCACCGGAATGGTGTTTGTTGTTTTGAATAATACCGAGGAGGCATGCCCAACATTCCTATTCCTATGAGGAGGTCTACTTGGCTAGGATGATGTGGAGGATTGGAATTTCCTGCCTGCATGAATTGAGAATTTTGACTTGCTTGAGCAAGTTCTAACCCTCTAACCTTTTCCACTAAAGTTGAAATGACCTCATTTGGTGAAGTCACAATATTTTTCCTTAGTGGCATTTGTTGTATATCCTGAGGTTGTATAGGCATGTGATACCCCACTATGAATTGATCGTTGCCCTACCAAGTTTCACCGAGGGTATTTCCTATAGGTAGTGGCATGGAGGTGTTTTCTTGAAACGAGACCTCGGGTTGTGTTTGTAAACTTCCTATAGGTGGGTACATACTCCGAGAGCATTGTTCATTCCTAGCATAATGCACTGAATGTTCATCATCTAAAAATGGATATGGATCTAATTGTCTACTAATTTGTGGTCTAAGCAATACCTGAGGAGATGAACCAGATTCTCCTGTAAACATCATGGCGTCCGAGCCTGAAGGCTCTGGGTGTTGCGTTTGAGCGAGCTGATCCAACTCCTCTATTTGGAAAGAAGAACTATATCTAGTCCTTGGGGTGGAGTTTGTGTTGACAATTGGTTAGTTGAATAGTTGTCACCCCATGCTGAGAGTGAGGGTGATGGCTATCTATTCAGTTGATCGTAATATGCTTCAAGACCTAGGAGAGGTCTGCCATATGCATCGAATCCCGACATATTCGGGGGGTATATGAATACCCGCAGAATAATGGGAAAGAGTGAAGGTGGATGGAAGAAGTGAAAAATAAAATAAAAGAACTGTGTCTTTCATGTCGGGTTCACCAATTTTGTACGATGGAAAAGTGACAAGTGAGCATGGGAATCTACAAGTAACTCTTCCTCACACTCGACCTCCCGAGGTCGTGCCGAGACAGCCGGTGGGGATGGAATATGTGTGGGGTGCAGATAAGCTAGTTAGGCAATCTTATGTCTTCAACGCGCACTAGTGGAATCTATGAATCTAAGGCAAAGAAGGCCCTCCTAACCTGAACTGGCGTGATAGATCGATTGATGAGGATGACTACTCAAAGGCTCCAATCAATATCGAGCTCTGGCGTGATTTGATCTATGGGTTATGGGATGCGTGGAAAATGACCCAGGATTGTTTTGTGTATGTCTCTAGATAGGGTCATAAAAATGGATGATGGATATATAGTGGACTCTACGGCGATTCTCTGGTCTAGTCTAGAAATCCTTAGCTTCGTTAGCTACTATATCTAACAAGGATAACTATGTGATGATGATAGGTGAAAGTGGAGTGGATCTGAATACTAATGTGTGTAATCTAGTGTCAATGTCGGATTGACCTGTGGACTCGTTGGGTTGTGGGATTTGTGGATCACAACCATAGATTCATGGTTGTTGTCGACCTGCTATGGTCATGTGCGGAATCAGTCCCTAATCCCTAGTATCTAATAGTCGTATGCCTTTTCAGCCTCTATGTTTAGAACTACAAGTTGTGCAATCTTCTCAAAGTACCTTACAGGCATTCTGGCAACCTGAATTCTTAAGCTAGTGTCTATATCAGTGAGAATGTCTCCTGCATCTGGCTGTGGGACCAAAGGATCACAACCGAATGTTTTCTCTTTTCAAGCCCTTCTACAGTCATGTGGATGTTTATCTAGGGTAACCTGTAGTTTGGTTGGTTTGACCAAAATGTATGTGCTTGGTCATCTTCAATGTTTAACCCTCTTAATTGTGAACTGATCTGTTGTAAGTCTGTTGTTGTTTTAAAGACTTGGATTCTAAGATTCTGGTCTATATCGGTTATTGCTGTAACAAGATTGGGTTGAGGCATGATAGGCTCGAATACGTATTCTCTGGGCTCCCTAGGTCCTGTGATTGTCATGCAAAAGGAAATGATATAAAGCTAACTAATGACAGAATAAAATAACTACACGCAAGATATATCTATGTATATTCCTAACTCTGATATTTATTGATAAACTACTGAACATAATTTAAAAGAGAAATTATCTAATATACTTAGAAATTGACAATTAAACTAATGACGAAATTTAAAAACAAACAAAGTAGTCGAGTATGGCTACTTGCCTGTGTAGTTGTAAATCTATTCTAAGTAACCAGATAACTGATCTAATCTATTTGAAAGACTCTCGATCCTACCTCAGAAGTGAGGAGTGAATCATAGTTTCTCAGAAACTATCAATCCCCATAGCTTCCTTGGCAATATCGAAAGTAAAATTAACTGAAATGAAATGATTGACTATTCTATTTGATATATTTTAACTTAGAACTTTGAAAGCTTGAACCTGGACTTTGCAGAATAGTGGCGAATCCGGTTGTGTATGGCTTTGTCCCCTCAGTGTGATCTTCTCGTTTCTTCGTGCTCACGTGGATCCAGAAAAGCGTGTAATGCTAGCATCAATAGAAGTTGGTATCAAAATAATGGTAGCTTAGGATGTAGACTGAATACAATGCGAGTAGGAGAGGGATAGTGCAAGAGAACAAAGCTTGGCTTATGTAATTCCTAGTGGGATTTATTCACGAGTCATGCAACATAAAACATCCGAACCTGAAACTATCTTATTTGACAAACAAAACCTACAACTTTAATGGCTTCCTACTAAAAATCAAACTATCCTACTCCAATTGATTGGATGAAACAACAATAACACTTAGCACAAGAAGATTATGTGGCTTCCTAACAGCAAGACAACACTAACAAATGGAATAAATAAAACTATGACTCCTAAGAAAAATGAAAGACTAAACTATTGCAATGAGAAGTTGAGAAGCAAATTTGAGGGGCCATTTGCTTGAGCACAAGCCAGCTATTTATAGAATTCCCATTTACCCAAAGGTGAAAACCAATTTGATCTCTTAAACCATAAACAATGCCAAAACACTATTCCAGGGAACCAGAATCATAAATACAAGCAAAGGCGGTGAAAAAGCTGGTAAACATTGATTTTTACATGAGTCGCGATAAAAGAAATGTTATGGAAAAATGCGTGCAAGACCACCGCCCGAGCAGGTGGTGGTTACTGAGACCGCCGCCGCTGCTAGGCGGCGGTTTTTCACCTTGAAGACCGAAAGGCAAAGGAAAAGAGAGGGAAGGAAAAAGAAAAGCACGCAGGGGCTAAACGGGGCATGTGGGATGTTAACACATACTTGGAGAGCTTTTTAGATCCCAAACACCTTGCGAGGAGACCTGTATCATCATTGGGGCACGTGTAACATTGTTCCGACGGTGCAATACCCTACAATTTTGGGTACGTATAGTCACCCATAAGATCCTTATCCTCTCTTCTAGATTGCACAATACACACTTCATAATCTCCATTCAACATGGTATCAATCACATTCCTCAATTCAGAACACTATTGGTTATAACTCCATTCGAATCTCCACAAGGTACGCTATTCTTATCTACTTTATGTCATCGAATATTCATTCACCAACATAAAGTGGGGAAAAATGTAGTCATGAAATCACACACTTTCTATTTACATCAGGCCTCTAAGTATGTCGTTATATGCATGATTCCTAAGTGATAAAACTAAACATTAATAACACATGTTTTTATTTTACATTGCTTTATCCTCTTACACACTCTTCTTATTTAATTTTTGGAATGATCAATTTTATTTTGGAGATTAGACAACATATGGCCCATCTATGCATTTACCGTTATATCCTCCAAGCATCCCAGATATTACCGCCCATTAGGGAGAGGAGAACCCAAGCCTTAATGTCCCCTTTGGGTGCTTCGTCCCTTTTCCATCCTTTTCTTGATTTTCAAATACCACATCATTTGGTACATTTTAAAAAATATTTATTATTACTTTGGTTCAAATTTTCTTTTTGTTAATGAAAAAATTCAAACAAAGGAATCACATATATACATGGATTACTTAATATCATTAGGGGTTGGAAAATTTGGGGCTAATACTTATTATCTACTACTTGGGAAAAGAGCAATATTCAAGGATTACATTTGGGTTGTATTGTTCACGCATATTAGGATTTTTTTTTTGAATTCCATCTCACACATTCATCTCTGGGAAAAATAGTTGTATCCCACTAGCTTGGTGCTAATGATACAAGGGAAATCTATCTTCAAGGAATAAAATTCAAATCAAATGCACACAAAAACTACATAGAGTCTAAAATGTAGTGCAATGCTTAGTGAAAATCATATTGGGGTGACCATTGAGGTTAGTTTGACTCAAGCATATGCATTATGTTTCATCTAATGTTTGCTTGAGATTTATACATTTAGCTAGGGTTTTTTTGTAGGTATAAGTATGATACATGAATCCTACATTGAAGTGGATATGAAAAAGAGTGAAATAAAGGAGACAAGTTCAAACCCTAAAAATATTAGAAGTAGAGTTTCTACGGACACCGGCACCTAGTTTTAACACTAGTGCCCAAGAGGTCCTGTCCTCATTTGGGAGGTCCTATCCAAAGAGGTTCTAGACTCTAGTTTCTCAAATAGAGCTTATAGAGTTTAGATCCAACATGTTCTAGTCATTTTATATCCTAGAATTAGTCCATTTCTCTTGATACAAGCTAAACCAGTCTCATCTCCTATCATGCACACTTGCTTGTACTTTGCATGTTAGATCATGTTTTTTTATTGCTATATTTATTTGATCTCAATCCCCTTATAAATATTTAAATTTATTTAAATCATCTTAATTATTATTGACTATAGTGGCCTACCTTAGTTGTAATGATCACTCCTCATTTATCTAGTCTATTATGTGGCAATCTTGATGTTATGAGTGTGTGCATCACATATATTGTAGTAGTAAGACACTTTTGTTTGAGCCACACATTGTAAAAACTAGAAATTTGTAATCTCATGCCCATCCTTGTAGATATCACAAGCCATAAAAATTTTCTTGATGCTACAATGAGGGTAATTAGTCATTGTATTGGCTTCCACTTTGTAATATGTGCACCAAATTCTATTACATGTCTCTTTAACACTATTTGCGGCCATATTTTCTTCCTAAGTATCCATTGATGTAATATATTCTTCCATGAATGGGATTATCACAATAGCTACGATGCTAAAAAAATATAAATGTAATGTTTCTTCTAATGCTTCACGTGGATCTCAGTAAATGTATTATGTAACAATGTGCATCTAAATGCCAAAATTCTCTAACAAACCACTTTGTGCATGTTGGGATAGATGGATTTTGTAAGATAAATTTGAGATCAAAGTTTTGAAATGTGTATCATACATGTGCACACTTTCAATAAGCTCTTGTTTCATCTCCTTAAGCACCAATACACTATACTTCTCAAACTCGAGTATATTGAACTCCTTCAAAAAGATATCCTTTAATTAATCATAGTCTACAATTGTTAATTATGGATCATGATTTTTATACTAGGTATGTGTTTGATCTAGCAAAGTGGTAGTGAACAGGATCACCTTGCACTCGGATAAGTGATTCCTTTCATGTGGTAAATTAATTTGTACTTATATACACACTCCACTTCATTTTCAAATCCATAATACTACGATATATTCAATGATATTTCATAGAAAATTTGGGGTGCTATAACTTATTATGTAGCTACCATAACTCCTCCTTATGGCCCATAATTAGCTTGGAGTGTCCCTAAAGAGACACTTTCTACAACACTAGAATTTTACATGGTAATAATTTCAGTTTGTTGTACTGGTGTGGTATATCTTGATACACCTCCTTGCACACCTCATGGTCCTTGAGTTGTTAGATTGCTACTCATCATTCCAAATTTGCACGCTTTGGGAGTGTTAGGATTGAATTATATTTTCTTCACCATTGGTGTAATCAGTTGTAATACAAATGGTCACCTACTATCTAACACCTCCTTTCCTTTGGTGCATTTACTTCCTCATCATTATCAGTCTCAATTAGTACTTGGTTGTCTATACTATAGGATCCAATCACATGAGCAGGTGCTTCAAGATGGGAAAGGATTCCATCTACAATGTATCTTTGCACCTCATCATCCTCTTGAGTTATTTTATCGACATGCATCCTATTATACTCTTGGTGCTCTTCATCACCCATTTCTCCCTCTTTCCTAAACCAATGCTCTGTGTTTTTGTGGTAGTTCCCGAGGTTGAATTTCCTCTCGAAGTACTTCCTTTTAGCTATCTCTTTTTGTTGAGATTCTTCATACCACATCCTTCTCAACGTGCACTCATCTAAGGAATCCATGGTGTAGTAAAATTTTTCCTTCCTTCCCTTCCCTTGTGTGCTACTAAAGCATCTAAATAATTAGTTGTCCATGGGGAAGTTCTCAATTCTCAAATCTACCATAAGCTTCTTGATTTCCAAATAGAATTTCCTTAAATATGATCTATGTGGCTCATGAAAGAAGTTTAATTAGGCTTCATCTATGCAAGAGAAAGTTGACAACACATATTTAAGGAATTCATTGCATACCTCTCCACTAATAGCCTACAACACATGTTCAAGTTGTGCCATGTTTTTCACGTCTTCTTGTGCACTTTTGAGTCCAAATGTACTTCTTTCCTAGATTCAAACTCTTTCCTAAACAATAGGCTACTAACCAAGCATACATGTTTAATGGAATTTCATTGAAGAATGTTTCATAGATCTCATCATATAAATTATTTTCCACCCAAGTCCTTTGAGGGAAATTAGGAGAAAAATTATTACAACTGGGATGTCTTTGTGCGAAAGGTTATTTAATATTGTCTTTCCGAGTTCAATATTATCTTACATGAGTCAAAAATCTTTCTCATACTTCATCATATAAACTTAACAATGATGGGTCCCGACAACAAAACAAAAATGTTGTGCATCTATTTTACCACTAACATATGCACATGAACCTTCACTATTTTAGCATGCACCAAGATAACTTATATCCCCATGCCGAATTATCAAAATAAGGTATGAAACCTTAGCGTGGTCACTTAAGGTGCAAGAAATTCATGGTCCCCATCATGTTTAACATGTTGACATGAAGTGTTTTGATAATATAATAAAGTAGAAACATCTACACTATAAAAAAATAAAGATAAACCACATACTCATATTCATGTGAATAATGACTCTATAATAACCTTCTCCATATTTACACTAGAAGGCACCCTTTTTGGAGAGATACATACTAGAAAATGCCTGTTTCCTAGTGAGGCTCTTCTTAGGATGTTTCTCAATGTACATTTTCTGGTAGGAATTTCTAGCATGCTCATCCTTTACCTCATGCTCTATGCAAAACACATTTTGGTATTTGGGTTTTCCTTTGTCCAACCATTTCCTCATGGAATACGCTAGCGAGGGAATGTATTTTACATTGTAGCTCTCAACAGAAAAATGGAAGTAGTGGGAATGGAATATGGGAGTAATATTGATGAGTCCTTCCCCATGTTGTGCAAGCTGAAAATTTCCATGCCCATGTTGTGCATTAAATTTTAATGTTTTTTAATCTAAAATTGATTGTTTGATTAAATTCATAAAATAAATACGGTCTCTTATATTATCTTAATTACATGATAGGGAAAATATGATGTTATTGACAAGGATTTTAGTATTTTTAAAGAAATACCTCGAACGACTATCCTCTCATGGAATTCCATATATGTAGGGTATATACAAAATGTTTAGTCGAAAAGGCCTTGGAAACCTTATATAGAAATATAATTGGTAGATTTAATATCAAACCCATCAACAATTCCCAATGTTCTCCCAACCTATTCCAAAATGGGAGTTCTAGAACATGGTATGTACATACACTTACCAACATGCTAACATGGTCCCATCCTTTATATTTATACCTTCTCCTTTCCTTTAAGATTTCTTTGTTTGTGGCCCATCCATCTTCCACCTAGGGCATCGTGAATTTTGATTTTTCATCACCACCTCACGAAACACCTAATCATTTATTTCCTTCTATAAAATTTTTGTCCTACCTAGATTTAAATTTCCTTAGAAATAACTTTTGAAATTTATTTGAAAAAACCATTGATGTTTTGTTATTCATTACATGCCATAACAATGTTTGTATAAGGTACCAAAAGACCTAGTTGCATTCATGTAACCTATTTGACTAAATCCCTAGTAGAATTCCGTGAGAGTGTTTCACCACCGTGTTAGACCTGCAATGGTAAATGAGGGATCACAACAACAAACAATTCTAAAGTAACCGTGTTTGTTTTCCGATAGCTCTTCCCCTAGAATGTTTCTCATTCCCGGTTGGATAAGTAGATAGGTCTCAATTCCGATATGAATGCAATACATGGATATAGTATATCTTTATGGAATTATGGTATACACAAAATTTATCCATGGTATATTATGTCGTTGTTATCGGATACACCAATTAACCAACACCATGTTCCGAATTAGAATCCTTAGCTTGCTTTGTGAAAAACAACATATAGGAAGAGATTTGAATATTTTTATCTACTTATAATAAATAATAATTTTATCTATTTATTATATGAATTGAGTCCTTATTGCCACTAATTTTAATTAAAATATCAAAATTAAAATCACGCGTAAAACTCATAACACATTCTTCGAGATGCAAGATATTTCAATTTTAAAAATTCCTTAAATTAAAACATGTCACCAAATACATCCCTAAGATGTGGGATATTACTTACACATATTTTTGGATTATAATTTTTCAATGGAAATAAACATATGTTTCAAAAATTAAAAACTTTTTTGAGATTAAATTACATACACAACATTTATATGTGGTGAGAAATAACATAAGCATGGCTAGTAAGGGGACGTAGTTTGTCAGCCTACCCATGTATGGGTCTTGGGAATTCAACATCCCTCCCCTCTCACCACCATCTCTTTGCACTATGACATCAATGTAGATAGTGTAAGAGTGACACTCTCTAACCTTGCATTAAATGATTCAAATATCTGATTACTCCTATAAATTATGGGCACCATACTTGTGTTTTAACCCCGCATCTTGTACACTTAGTTGACATATTGATCAGCTTCTACACACACTTCCCCTAAAAATAACCACTGCACAGACATTCATTCTTTCTTCTATTAGTTTGGTCTAAATTACTATGTATCTCCAAAATTTTTACTAAATGCACATTCATTGTTTCTTCTATTAGTTCAATCTATGTTACTATATATCTCCATGCCGATTGCTTTCAAAATATGGGCCACATATTTGGTAGGCCAAACCATAAAATTGTTTGAATATTTATTGATATTTATATCATTATTCAAATCCACCACAGGGTCTTCTTTGGGTGGAATTGATGGTAGACTTATGTTCCTTATTTTTCGCAACTTCAAAAGGGTGTTTCTTGGATGGTTGATTAGCTAGATTTTTGGAAAAGAACAATCTTCCACATATTATCCTAGTTAAAATCTCCAACCCTATATGAATCCAATAAAAGCACCAAAGTGGAACAAATAGTAGAAAAATGACTCATAAGTAGAATTCCTAATGCAAATAGAACTACTAGAATGGGAACACATATCTCTCATACATCCATCTAACAATGCAATGATTGATGTACTAGAGATGCTAGGAATCTAAGATTTTGAAAATAGCCATGATTGTCAAAGAAAAGCATCCTAATTTATTTTTATCATGAAACACCTATATTCATAGACCAGGCTTGGTTTGATAACGAATTATAACCTACCATATCCCCTCCTTATATCATCTAGACAATGAATTGTTTACTAAATAATTATTGCACATATAAGAAGGAATGAATAAATTCGAGGTTTCTTCGATGATCTGAAAACATGTGTTTAAATTATTCACCTTTAACCATTTCAAAGAATCGATTAATTTAATCAACTTTAAAAGGATTTAATGCTCCAAAATATTGAATAAAATCTGATTTATGATTGATTTTTAAAATTGAAATTAAGCTTCCATCTTACTCAAGTTTCACTATTTGATCAAAGCCCCAAACTATATTATTTCTTGATTAAATGATTTCCCAATTTTATCAATTACTAATTATAGTTGCATCCATATTCACATTTGAAATTAAATTATTTACAAATATTAGAAAAATGAAAAATCAAATCGGAAAAATGACACAAGATTGTTTACGGGTTGAATTCTTTTCCTTGGGTTCATTGTGAACCGATCCATTAATAATGTTATAATTGTAAATACATTTAACCTTTAAAATAAACCAATAATGAATCAAAACCTAAAAAAATGTGTTATCAGACCTTCAAAGGACTTTAACGTGGCTTAACACCTATCCTTCACCTTCCGATCCACTTGAAGCATGTGTTCCCCTTAAAATCTATGCCTTCATGTGACTTAAAAATTTAGAAACTCTATCATAAAATCTCCAAAATGGGAAAATAATTATACCATCACGATTGTTTCAAAATTATGAGCAACTTTCATGTTTACTCCGAGCTTGGTTTTGAGTAGAAGTGATCCAAAATTGCACTTTTCCAAAACTACCCCTTTCCTAGTTTGTTTCAGGCTTTCGCAACTATCCTTGTATAAGTTGCAACAAGCTCCTTATATATCTCAACAAGCCCCGTAGGCAAGTTGGATAGGAGATGTGTCTTATCCTCGCGAGGTCAGGTTTGAAACCACATGATTCTTTTCCACGGGATCGATTTGCATTGACGAGTGGGAATAATACCACATTTCTTGTGGGAACGACTCGATTTGTTGTTTAAATTGGGCTTGGCCACCCATAAACCTCATGGTTAAGGCCATGTCACACCATTTTGTTTCACCACATAAGTTTCTTAGGCTATATAATGCCCGTCGAGTTGTATGTGATTTGCCAATGTAAGGGCCGAGTCACCCAAGTTGTGCATTGTGAATTGTTAGATTCACTTGAATTATGTGAAATTTGACTAGTTGGTTCAAACCACCACATCCTAATTGCCAACCGAGTTGGAATATTATGCCATGCGCTTGTGAGTTCATTATGATCTACCCCAAGATATATGAAATCCTGCCATATAGTAACCCCATTGCATTCTCCACCGAGTATTGTGGGAACCAACTGCATATTATGTGATCCACCCTGCAATCAAACCGCCAAATCCCGATTCCAACCAAGTTGGAATAATACGCCACATAGTGGTGAGTTCATTGTGATCTGCCTCAAGATACATGAAATACCACCATATAGTAACCCTATCGCATTCTCCACCGAGTAATGTGAGAACCATTGAATATTGTGTGATCCACCCCAGATGAGATAAGTTAATTAAGTGGCTTGTGAATTAAATGGAATTTGGCTTGAGTAATGTGGAAATAGTGTGATCAAATCGGTGGGGATTTGATCACCCCACCGAGCTAATAGATAGATCATCCTACAATGCATCATATACATGCAAGGTAATAATTCAACTCTCCAAACATATAGTCCCACATTGGAGGAGTTAGAAAAATATGTGGCATATATAATCGAAATGCGATAACGATAATATGAAAAGGTGGCAAAGGAACCCCTCATATAAAAGAGTGTGTCAAACCTTACATGAATCCCCTAGCCGAGAAAATAATAGGGCCCACTAAGTTTTTGTGTTTTGAAGACCGAGGTGCTCAAAACATGAATTTTCAACCTTTTAATCTTTTTCCAATTTTGCCACGTGTCAATGCGTAACTTTCAGTTGACCCCCTTTGACCAGATTTTCAACCCAACCTTTGACTGATGATAAATTTTGCATTCGAGAATCCATTTATGGAGTTCTACATGCTGTGTGAAAGGCCTCAAAACACTCTACAACATGGTTATGGTTTAGGGAGGTTTAGGTATCTTTCCAACACCTGAAAATCCTCTAGATCAGGTGATGATCGTTTAAGGTACAACTAGTACAGAAATTCCTACCTAATAGGTTCAATAAAAATGGAATACAAACACTCAAAGGAAGTGGAAGGTCCTCCATTCTCCTACCTGGAACCAATAGGTATTACTATATTCAAAAAAATGCATATACTATACATTCTAACCTTCAAATACCTATTCATGAAATTGAGCCTCTTGAAAGCTAGGTGCTAGTAGTTTTCCAACAACATATGAGAGACATAAAATACGTTCTCATAGAGGAAATGATAATTGTATGGAAAAAGATGATTAATATAAAGTGAATGTTGCATGAGGCATTCCCGCTGAAAAATAACATTGATTTCGGTGTTTGCTTGATGATACTAGTGGGTGACTTGGGCCAGCTCTCCCTTGTTAACAACATACGACTATACATAGGAAAATGATTTAAGTTCTCCCTATGGAATAAATTTGACACATTCATTACCTTAGATATAAACTTATGACAACAAGGCTTGAACCCACTGTAACTAGAATTCAAATATTTATTAATAACATCAAAAATGCATAACCAACAATAAAGGACTAGAATATTCTCATGTCACATACAAACTCAATCATGTCTTCATCAAAGTAGGCAAGCTTCATAAGTGTAAAGTATCTCTACACAATGAAGGATTTAACATCCTCACACAATAAGAAAACACTTAAATTATTACATCTTCCAATTGTAAGGATCAAATAAGATGAAAGTAGACATTCATTTCTATAAAACTTCAATGACACACAACTATAGCCTATAGTACTCTTGTGAAAAGTACAAGAGGTTATGTTGACATCTAACTTATGGATCAAATCTAGATATGTTAATGGGGAACTTGGTGAGGTTGTCTACAATCTAGATTTGCAACCCCCTACTTGTCATCCTTTGCCTTTGTTGACTTCAATAAATATTATGGGATACTATGAGACGTCCTCCACCCAATCACATGATGAAACCATTAGAAAATACCATATAAAATGTCATGGGGTATCACCATCCATAAGGCACAAGGCACAACACTTGAGAAGGCAAAAATACACATAAAAATTTCAACCATCAAGGACTAACATTTACAATAATCTCAAGAGTGAGTTTGCTTATTGACCTACACATCTCTCCCGTTTTTACTTTTGAGTGTTACACATGAATGAGGTACAATAAAAATTCACACACATAAATAAGATGAGAGTATAATAAGTTATACAGAGAGTACCCTTCATTTACAACACATATAGGAGGTCCTAAATATATAAAACATAACACACTCTATAAAAAAATCTGACCATGATTGTAAACGTTGCAACCATGTGCTTGTGTCTAAGCATTCCATCATTTTCATATTTCTATCTAGATTTCCCTCCGAAGAGGGATTCGATATTCTACCATCTCATTTCCTATTATTTCATGCACTTTTCATAAATAAATATGCCACATAGTATTATACAAAAACACTTTATTAATAATTTCATAGCTTCCTTTCAAATATGATTATTGATAATCGTCACATTACCCAATCGTAGATATTATAGAATATTTTGACAATAACACCCCGTTGATTGCCACAAGTGATATACTACCAATGGAAATAATTGGTCACACTCACAAAAATTAAGTTTCCTAAAGGAAAATCCCCCACTCATTTAAACCCAAGGGTCTTAATAATTGTCCCTTCACCCATTGTGCTTGTTGCTCATTTTAGAATAATGATCATGTAAACTCAATTAAAAATGTACCAAATTCATGTTTACACATTTTTGAAATGCTAACATATTTTCTATCTCACCCTAAAAAATTTTCACTTGGGGCTCCTGAATTTATAGGCCCAAATGGAAAGAGTACAATAAAATGCCTCCAAACATATGGCTACGATGAAGTACCCAATTACATACACATAACAACGAATAATATGAGAGCCTAACAACAAAAAAATGAACCACGAACACATTCATTACTTAGTTGTGCATCTAACAATGTTATTACAAGCAACACCTTACTAATTTCCATTACACACCTACACCATCATCATACTATCACAAAAATATTTTCCCATGCACCGATACCATCCCAAACCATTGAACTAAGCTCCCTTGTCTACATTACACTTCACTCTCACTTATAAAATATCCTTTATTAACTGCTTCTTCCAATATTACACTTTATGATGCCATCACCAAAAACTTGTTTCCATATTGATTCCATTAAAAAAAACCCTACATCCATTTTTACAAATACTAATTTCACTCAATCACTTCCTCTCGTAAAAAATACATACATCTAAAAACCAATGTGTACATTACTTTTCCCTCATAATATTGGTCTACATTTACAAGAAAAATAAACTACACAAACACATTACTGAACACAATATGAATGTGGGAAAAAGGACATCCATGACTACAAAATTTGAGAACATTTCCATGTTTGTAATCATTACCCACTATATGTACATTACTCTTAAGCAATTACATTAGTTGACCAATTGGTTAAAAAGTCTACATTTTTATCCCCTCCAATGTAGTTTACAACTCATGTGTAATTGCTAGTAATAAAAAAACATGTCTCTCATTTAAATATCAACTCTATGCTCTCTCCACTTCATATATAGACTAGAAATCACATGTGTACAATGCAATGTGAATGCTAAATGGTATATGCTATTTGTTTTAGAGGGATAGTTATTTATTTTGTAGTTGATGTTGATAATGGGTGTGAGTGATTTTGTAAGTGTACGAGTATAAATGAAGCATTACATTTAAAGGTTCTATTTCTACATTTCAAATTTGTTACAAATTCATACATATACATTTGCATATCTTATATCACGAGTGGTTGCATTTTGCGGAGTAGGTTGTTTGAACTTAACATGAATACATGAAGACTTCTATACATGTGCAGATTTTATATCATGAGTGGTAGCGTTTTGTGGGAAATTTTTTTGCAAATCTTATATCATGAGTGGTAGCGTTATGTGGAGTAGTTTATTTGAACTAAACATGAATACATGAAGACTTTTGTACATGTGCAGATTTTATATCATGAGTGGTTTATTTGCACTAAACATGAATACATTTGATACCGTTTTGGATAGTTAATTACTTTTGTAGTTGATGTTGATAAGGGGTGTGATTGATTTTGTAAGTGTAGAAATATAGATGAACCACTTCATTTAAAGGTTCTATCTCTACATTTCAAACTTGTTACAAATTCTTACATATACATTTGCAAATCTTATGTCACGAGTGGTAGCTTTTTGCGTAGTATTTTATTTTAACTAAACAAGAATACATGAATACTTCTATACATGTGTAGATATTATACCATGAGTGGTTTATTTTCACTAAACATGAATTCATTTGATACCATTTTGGATAGTTAATTAATTTTTTAGTTGATGTGGTTTATAATTATTTTGGGGAAATTGTGTTAGTGTTACATCGATTGTGTGGTTGGTTTTTTGTTGAAAATTATATTTTTGTATAGTCGTTAACATGTTGCTAATGAGTGTGATTGATAGTGGTAGTGTAGGAATATAGATGTAACATTACATTGAAATGTTCTATGTGTACATTTAAATTTGTTACAAATTCAGATAATCACAATTGTAAATCTTATATCACGACATTTGAACTAAACATGTATACATGAAGACCTTCATACATTTGCATATTTTATATCATGAATGGTATCATTTTGTGGGAAATTTTATTTTCACTAAACATGAATACATTTGATACCCCTTGAATGGCACTGCCACTTTGGATACAAGAAGTGTTGAGTAAAGTAGTAGTGGAGGTGCTATCAAAGTAGAGGGTAGTATTTACAACGGGTTGAGTGATAGTAGTCTTGAATCCTCCTTTCTTCTTGCTCCAAGTGTTGTTACGTGTGCCATTTTTGAGTACCTTTCAAATGAAAAAGGATGTGAAATGAGAATATTTTCAAGCAAGGGAACTCGGAGAAAGATGTGAATGTCAGACCTTTCCTTTTAGTGGTTCCAATATTGATGGTTGCTCTATGTAAAGTAAGTCCCTAGGACTTGTGGATAGTTAATCCCTAGGCCATTTTAATTGGAAATTTTATTTAATTCCCTCTCAAATAAGGGGGTATCGGAATATGTAACAGGTTGGAGGGATCCCAACATGGACCACTTTGTATCTGTAAAATTTGACAACAACAAATAAAAGTAATGTTGGTGGTGGCATTGATGCGTCAGAGAAATGTCGTTGATTGTTCCTATAGCACCATTCACGAGGCATGTCTCAACCCATAAATTGGTAATAAGCATGGATTTTTGTTGTTTTCATAGTATAACTTAGTGTTCTAATTGATCATCATCGGGATCTCCTATTGCAGCTCACTTGTTATTATCAACAATGGATTAGGTGATCGAATGTTCAATGCTTTCAACATTTGAAGGTTTTGGGAGTTCACGAGATCATTTTTGAAAATAAATGTGGTGCATATTTAAAAATATTGAGCTCCTACTGAGTTAGGTGTGAGTCGGTGCGAGACATTAAGAGTTCCCGGTATTTAATAAGAGGAGTTGAATCTCACATGTGGAGGAGTAAATTCTGGAATGAAACTTGTGCACTAGTTGTTCCTTGTTGCGAAATATTGTTTATAATGTAATGATTCATCCTATAAATATTAACTATCTTAATCTTTAGAATTGTGAATTTTAATTTTAGTATTGCAAAGTTCAATTAAAGCATTGTGAATTTCAAAGGAGAAAGAGATTGTTAAGAATATCTTTTTAATTTTCATGAGAATGTGTCTCCTTATATGTGATGTATTGTACATCAATTATTCTAAATTTCATACCATCAACATGGTAAATTTATAATTTTTATGGATCTTGTAGTTAAGTTTTTACTATCATTGTTACATGTCCACTTAAGATCACAAAAGCCTATTAAAAGTTGTGTTGGTCATTCGGGTTAGAGAGGCACATGCAATTAGACCAACATCTAAAGTAATCTAAAACCCTTCAATTCTCATTCATTTGTACACATTTAGCTACAGATCTTAGGTTTGGTATATCTGCTAGAATTCACATGATTTTAAAAGTTATGGAAAAGAGAAAACAAAGAGAAGAATGGTCTCTTCCAAAGAGAAAATGATCTCTAAAAATATATTTGAATGATAAATTTCAAAGATTAAAAGCTATTCATTTGCAATTTATGGAGAATTAAATCTAAGCATTCCTAAGTTGAAAAATATACAACTAATGTTTCCTCCTATAAATATTAACTATCTTAATCTTTAGAATTGTGAAGTTCAATTTTAGCATTGCAAAGTTCAATTAAAGCATTGCGAAGTTCAAAGGTGAAAGAGATTGTTCAAAATATATTTTTAATTTTCATTAGGATGTATCTCCTAATATGTGATGTATTGTACATCAATTTTTCTAAATTTCATACCATCAACATGGTAAATTTCTAATTTGTTATGGATCTTGCAGTTAAATTTTTACTATCATTGTTACATGTCCACTTAAGATCACAAAAGCTAGTAGAAAGTAAGATGTTTCACTAAATCTAATAACATAACTTACACTGAAAAATCCCTTTGATTGCTTGCCACTATTGGAAGCTTGTTTCATTCGAAATAACTCAAATTTCCACACAAGATATCAGTACTAACAAACTTGCTAGAAATCCCTTTGGTGATATTTACAAGTCTTCTTGCAATCAGGTACCAAACTTTGGGCTTTGTTGTTTCCCTGCTTTGGTCTACACAAGATATCAGTACCAACACACTTGCTAGAAATCCCTTTGGTGATATTTGCAAGTCCTCAACATCCACTAAAGTGTAGACTTCTACATGGTTTTGTTACTGCAATATTATACATAGTTTACAAGTCATATTAAGCATCATATCTGACTCCCAGTGGCATGCTTAATTTATGGGTAGTATTAAGCATTATACCGAGTCTAACAACAAGGGTGTTGTATTGTCTATATCTTCCCACTAGGTATGTATCACCAATGGTCATATTGGGTAAAAAATATGCAAGGTCATCAACTTATAATACAAGGAATAATACACTATGATCTGTCATGAGTATATTAAAATGAAAGCATATACTTATAGAAGTGTAGAAATCACCAAAACCAATTATATACTCATTATATAATACTTATAGTTAATATAGATTACAATATAAGATACGAGGTTTTACATCTCATTCTGCACAAGAGAAAAGAAACATAATGAACAATTATGGTCTTAACCCTTGCACCATTGGCTGGAATGATTTATGGACATGGCTCTTCACATGTATGATGACATAATGAGAATCAAAGAAAATATAAATGAGAAATATATAATTGGCTATGGTGTTACAAGCACTGTTTATAAATGTGTTCTAAAGAATTGTAATCCAATTGCTATAAAGAGACTGTACAATCACTACCCACAAAGCTTGCGTGAATTTGAAACTGAGATAGAAACAGTTGGAAGCATCAAGCATCAAAATCTTGTGAGTTTGCATGGATATTCACTTTCTCCACATGGAAACCTGTTGTTTTATGATTACATGGTAAATGAAAGTCTGTGGGACATCCTACACGGTGAGTAAAATGATTATGTTATCAAGAAAAATGGATCTATACATTATAGATTCATATTTTGAAATAGAATAATCCAA
Source organism: Taxus wallichiana var. yunnanensis (assembly GCA_018340775.1). Taxonomy (NCBI): domain Eukaryota; kingdom Viridiplantae; phylum Streptophyta; class Pinopsida; order Cupressales; family Taxaceae; genus Taxus; species Taxus wallichiana. Next base: position 687,869,573 of record CM031240.1, on the reverse strand, counting down.
TCAATCTCTAACCTTTTGATTAAAATCATGATATAAGATTTGCATAGATGGCTTTTGCAAGGCTGGAAAAATAGATGAAGCCTACAATTTGTTTGTACAAATGGTGGAATTTGGTCCTTTTCCGAATGAAGTGAGATTTAATGCAATTATTTGACAGAATGTACAAATATGGTGGGATGGACATGGCTCAGGACTGTTTTCATATCATGTCTAAAAAGGGAGAAGAAGAAATATTGGACAATCTTACTGTAGGTGCAAACAAAGACCTAATGAGGCCTAATTTCTTACAAGATTTGCATTTTCATGGGTTTTCAAGAAGGGTGAAGGAAAAGGATGTCACTTTCTTGCTTTAAGATTGGGGTCTGAATATCCTCTTAATATAACCACAATAGAAATAAAATACTTGATCGATAACAAAAGATATAAGACCTAGTAGCAAAAGAAATTTGTAAAAGAGCTACTTTGCTAAAACACAGTCATCAAACATTTCTTAGCGACCGAGATATATAAGAGATTGAGAAAGGATGGTGGGGCAAAAAGAAGCATCGCCAACTCTTTAACCAAGTAAGGATGTCCTGTAGATTTACAAAGACTGATGTAGTCCTAGTGGAAATATCTTTGAATGCATCATTCCTACAGCGAAATAAAGCATACATCAAGAATTTCAGGCTTAATGAACCAGTTTAATGAAGCACAACCCTCAACATTTGTCTCATTTTAGGTACTTACAACCACATAAGGTGCAAAGGCATTTGGAATTCCAGTAGCCCTGACTTCAAGGGAAGTAACAACTCCTATTCTTTTCACTAAATCAATATCTTTACAAAACAAACCAAGAACCAATCAATCCTCTAAAAGACAACTGTAGAAACCATTGTTATTTAACTCTATCTACTAAAATCCAATAAGATTATGGACATCACTTGTCTGGTAACACCTAGGCCTATGTTGTGTGGAAAAATTGTTGCACCATAAACATTATTGTGACCATGAACAACATCAGTTCCAAAAATCATAGGAATCCCAAGGCGAGTGCTCAGAGCTCCATCCTGGAAACTATCAATCATATCAGCCCACACTCTATGAGATGCCTTAGGTCTAGGATTATTTCCCCCGCCATTAAAAATGCTTCTTGAATTCATACAAATATGGAAAATCCTTGAGATCCAAATCCCCACATTAATTAAAAAAGAAATTAAATTCTCATATCAACATGGCGAGAATGACAACCCTTCAATGCCATGATGACCCATCAAGATTCTAACCCTAATGTACTACATCCTTAAAAATGTGCAGGGTATACCAAAACCTTGAGATTCAAGTACCTACTCTGATGAAAAATGACATCATAAAATGTTATTATGCCAACACAATACTATATAAAACCTCAAAACTATCATGAATCTCCTATCAACACTACAATAAATCCTTAAAATATATAGTGTACACAAAAACATAGAGTTGTAAAATCCTTGAGATCCCCACATCAATAAAAAAACAAGAAACTAAATCCTCATATCAACATGGGAGAATGGAAACCTTCAATGCCATTATGATCCATCAATATTCTAACCCTAATGTACTACATCCTTAAAAATGTGTATGGTATACCAAAACTTTGAGATTCAAGTACCTACTCCAATGAACAATGACATCATAAAAATTAATTTTTCTAACACAATACTATAGAAAACCCTCAAAACTATCATGAATCTCCTAACCACAATGCAATAAATCCTTAAAATATATAGTATACACAAAACCCTCAAGGTACCAATACAAGTAATATAGTAGTCCTTCAAAACTAACATGACACGCTTATGCCTATAACAACACATTCTTAAAATATGAAGTATACATAAAACCTCAACATCAATGAACAAAATAAATCATGGTAAATTCTCAACCAACATGAACTCATCTATCTCCGAAACCCTTACAACTCAATCACACACATCAATGAACAAAAACAACATAGATAAATAAATCTTACAACAACATGGGAGGATTTCTCTCGAGATTTGAACTTAGGTGTCCTATGTTAGCATTTGGCCCTCTCACCATCTCAAATTTTCCACATCCTTATGTTTCATCAATGCCTAAAGTAAAAACACATGCAATATACATACCAAAATAAAAACACTTACAATTTTATAAACTAAAACTCCCATCCAATGTTGTATATCAACTATATGCCATTATCATGAAAAAAAAGCCCAAAACAAAATGGAGTGCATTTTTTGAGTTCACGCTAAGGTACATTCAAACAAAAGAAGCCCAAAATAATTGAAGTGTATTTTTAAATACATGTTAAGATAGTGGTCTCGGGAGGGGGAAAAACATAAATTTATATGCAGTACTAACTAAATTTTAGAAGCCAAAAAGATGATGCTAAATCTCTAGATTTTCATAAATAAATTCAACAACAATAAATCAAATTAACTCATGAAATGGAAAGTACAAAAAAATACGATAAAAAAAGAAAGTAGAATGGAGCAATTTCTATTGAATATGAGAGGGAATTTTATACAATTTCTTTCTCCTAAAATCATGGAGTCAAGTCTTATCATTTTATGCCCATATCTCTCCTTTATTCCATAGTCTTACTCCTAATCCCAATATATTATCACACATTCCTATCTCTATGAGTTGTTCATGACAACTAATTGTGCATACTCACATATTATTTAAATATTAAATAATACTAATATTCAAACCATATGTTCACAATATGAACACTAATTTCCTAATATTCACCCCCTTAGTGTGAACATGGGAGAGTTCTTTAGTACTGCTCATGTTCTAAAATACAATGATTTTCAAACAATACCATAAACTCCAACAGGTTTTCTAGTCGAACCATTAATCACTATGTATGTGATTTTCTAAGAGATTCACAAACTCTCAAATTGGTTTTCTAATGGACCACCAACTACTCCATAACAACGTACACGTTTCCCACCCCCATCTTTACATTCAAGGGAAAATATAAGAAATATCACTTACACAGAGCTCACTTATTACAAGAGAGAACATGAATAAATCATTTATTCTTATTACATCACACAATGAAAATTAAACACACAAAAAAATGCCACAAATTCATTGTGTGGCCCCTTTCTGCACTGCGGTGACGAGAGGTCACTGATTAACCTCCTTCCTCCATCGTGATGATGCTAACTCATCTGAATTTATCTTTGATTATCATTTTACAATTCTATTAGGTGTCAGTTTCAACCGATAATGCACCCTTACAATAATAATCAACTTTATATTTAACCAAAATAATAAAGCATATCAAATTTTTATTGTTGGAAATCAGTCACTATTTTGTTTTAAAAATAATTTGAAATGTTAGAGTTGTTTCCATGATTTATCTTAAAATAAGAAATGGATTATGTAATTTTTTGACAGAAGTTTCCCATAATACAAATAAACAAACCCAAATTTTTTTAGAAAATTCCAAATCTGTGTTTTTAGAAAACACAAATTACTAGTTATTTTATTGGAAGATCAGAATCTAGAAAATGGCAATGAAAGCTTTAAAACTCTCGATTTGCATCCTTGAGGCTGTGGTTTTGTCCTGCAATCACTCTCATAAATCTTCCTAACCTACTTTGATACTAGATGATGCTAAATCTCTAGATACATGACAACTAAGAACACTAATTTCCTAACAAAAGAAACCCCACAATCTCTCTACAACTGCTACAAAATATCAGTCCCCATAGCTAACTAGGGCTAATAGTACTCTTACTAAGAAATCACTAATCCAAAAATTTAGGAGAAAATTCTATTATTTATAGTTTTTCGATAAAAGAAAGTTATACGGTACCACATGAAACATAAAAATAGTAGCAGCAACACCCTCCATAGGTCCACTACCTAATCCCAAGATACAAAACCTTAAAACCTAAACCTTGCGAAAAATTAGTAAAAGACCCAATTCATATAGCTAAAACACATGCAGATTAATACCCTAAGAAATATTACATTCAATACATGAACCAATACAACCATCCGCTTTAAGCCTATTATCTTGAAATGACAAAGAATGTTGAACCAAATAAATCTCTAAGAAATATATTATAATATCCAATTCATAGTCTTCGATCTATGATATCTTAAACCGTAAAACCTGAAAATAATTCAACATAATACCTACCTGTCACCAAATACCTTGGAAATAATGTAGTATACTAACCAATCCATACCAATCTCAAGTTACTCCCTGAAAAGAAAATGCAAGTACCTAGATATCCCAGGGTACCACACCTCAAAACCTAAACACCGAAAATAGTTGTATAATAACCATTTGGTGCTTATCGTAATCTACAATACCTTAAACCCTGAACCAATCCTTAAACATGTGGAATTTAATATATAAAAAAATACCTCTCAATTTTGTCGATGAATACAATCATTCTACTCCATATCCTAATGAAATGCCAAAATAATAAAAAAGACACCCTAAACAATATGCACTATAATACGCAAACCATACTTATCCAAAACTATGAAACAATACAGTTAAAAATTCAATTTATATACCTAAAAACAAATACAATAAACAATACAGAAAGAAATGGTACTTTCAATTTCATGGAAAAGTACATACATCTTACTCCATATGCTCTTTGAAATGCCAAGAATAGTCAAACAAAAGACACCCTAAACACGTACACTAAAATATCCAATTCGAAGCATTCTAATTTGTAATAAAAACTTCTCCCATACCTCAAATTACCGTAGAATAATACCCAATTTTAATCTATTCCAAGTTATACAACCCTAAACCCTACAAAAATGTAATTTAATATCCAACTCATACTTATTCCTAACTATACCCTAAAAAAGGCCATATACATGATTCACACCTATCCTGAGTCGAATTCCTAAATCCCTAAACCACGAAAAAATGTAGCCCAATTCCTACCCATTTCACGTAAAATGAACCTATATCTAGAACAATGAAAAATGTAGTGTAACTTCCAAATAATACTTATTCCAAGATATAATCGAAAGAAAATGTAGTATTATACCTAATTCACTCATGTCATTTACAATAGCTTAATCCATTAACCCTAAAAATACAGAGCACTATATCCACTTTGTACCTATTCCAAACCATACTACCACCTTAAATCCTAAACCCTGAAATAATTTCAGTATAGCTACCAATTCATACCCATTCTCACCTAGAACCTGATATAAAATCGAGCATTATTCCCAATCCATGGATATTCCAAGCTACATATTATACCCAATTCGAAATACCTTAGGTTACACTCTGATAATCTCTAAGCTCGGAAAAATGTAGTATGATACCTAATTGCGTACTTATCCCAAGCTACAATAGCTTAGTACCGAAAACCTGAAAAATTGCTGAATGAAACCTCATTTATACTTATTCCAAGCTACAGTACCTTAAAAGTTAATACCCGAAACCTGAAAAATGCAGCTTGACACCTATTCATACTTTTCCCGAGCAAGAATACCATAATACCCAAACCTAAAAAATGTAGCATGATAACTAATTAATACATGTCCAAAGCTACAATACCTTCATCTATAAACCCTAAAAAAATGTAGCATAATTCCCTATTCAAAGACAATCCAAACTACAATACCTTAATCCATAAGCCCTAAAAACCTCACCAAAGAATCATACTGATTCAAATATATAATTCCTTAGTCACTAAACCACGGGAAAAAATGGGTAGAACACCCCATTCCAATTTACAAAATAACCAATTCATAGAACTATTTAATACCATAGTACCCAATTCATAGACATACTCAGGACTACAATGTCTTAAATATTGATCCCTAAAAAAAAAAGAAAAATGCAACATGTTACCTAGATCATTCATTTTGATCTTGAGCTACAATTGAATTCATTCATAACCTATTCCATCCACCAAGAAAGATATAAAAATCATATCCTGAGTTATTAAAACTTATGGAAATCATGAATAAGCGAGGCATAACCATATGTACAATCCAAAGGCTCAGACACACCCACTTATCATGCAAGATGTATTGGATTGAATCAAACGATATTAAAAATTCTATATTATATTGATTACACTGCAAAGAATAAATTGTAGATAGAGATAACTTACAATAGATTGTAAAATAGGAAAAATTTGGTGATATTTCGTATACAAATCATGTCTCAATATGCTGTTTTATATTCTTAAACACTCAAATATGCTATTAATACAATTCCTTTTCTCAAAGCATGTAGAGCTCTTCTAATAATAGGATTCAAACTACAAAACCCACCGTCGAAGCTGTCAAAACGCCCATCAAAACACCCGTCAAAATTAATTTCCTATCAAAAATTCAAAACGACTTTCAAAATTAGGTTAGTTCTATAAATTAATGGAGAGGATTTTCCCATAAAGGGAACTCCTTTGACGTAATAAAAAAATCAGTCCCTTTATAATGATCCTGAAGGGGTATTTACACATGCTTGGGGACTTTCCCTTCACTAGTTGAACAAGAACTATAATTAGCCCTTTGGTTCTAAAAATAACACCTAACTATTACATAGGGGTGGTGTTTATGCCACATGTCTTCATCTCCTAGCTCCTTATATTGCATGGAAGTTCTACCACTTGTAGATGTTCACTCCTCTATCATGCATGTTTTATAGTCTATCTTTAGGATCTCTATTTTTAAGCCCAACCACTTTTCCACAAGCTACCTACTTTTCTATAACATGTATGTGTAATCATTTATAGTTACTTATTGATTAACTAAATTTGATTAATATGTGGGGGTAGTTAATCTAATCTAGGAGGACATAAACACTATAAATAAATGCGATAAAGTAATATAGAAATTACTAATTGATTAAACTAATGAATAAAACCTAATGTGTAAGGAGAGGGTAAGGAAAGAACTTAGCTGATTATAGATGTCTATCACAGAGTGTTGTAGAGATGACTGGAGAAAACATAAGTAGGAGTGACTATGCTGAGGTCCCATAAAGACTGGATCGGAGGATTTGAATGGTCAGGGTGCCTATGAGCACTCGATATGAAATCTGGACACCACCTGGTTTGTGAAAAGCTCCGAACTAGTTCTCATAGGGTTGGAAGGTGGTCCAAAACCCTCACTATGTGTCGCATCAGGTTCCCTGTCCCATGTTGTATGTTGCCAATAATTAGAGCTGATGTAGAGACCTACAAGAAGACAAGAAGGAAGTATCAAAACTTTAAAAATAAAGATGTAGAATGAATGGGTCAGACTGACCTCAATTTCCACAACAATGAGCTTACTAAACTCATCACTGCACTACATTTCAAACCCAAATGTAGTTCTGGTGAGTGTGTGCATGTCATGCCCTAGGTGCTCTTGTGCTAGTCACACTTTGTGAAGTAGTGAGAAATAACTAAATGTAGAAAATGTAATAGAATGTGTGCATGGAATAGAATAGAATCCCCCTATGAAGTGTGATGCAAACTTCCTAGCTTGTGCCTTGATGATGGAGCTATGTGGATGAAAATGCAATAGATGGATGCAACTCTAGATGAGTGATAGTAGTAGATGATGTTAGGACCCTCATTATGGTCTCATAACTTTATATTTATAGGGTTCTCTTGATATAATTTCATAATTAACCCGACATGGCCGACTAGGAAAAAGATAAGGATGAAAAATGGCTAGAAAGAGCCCAAAAAGTGGCAGGAAAGTAGAACAAGGATCGGGGCACCCCAAGTGGGACTGGGGTGCCCATGGGTGCCCCAACACTACCCCCGCCTAGTTAAGGCTAAAATGATGATAAAGTGTTGAAATAGACTGGGCATGTAGATAAAAATGTTTGGTGGCCAAAAGGTGGGGTTAATTAGTACTTTCTTCCCTCAATAACCTTCTAAATAGTAGTATGAGACCGGGATAAATAAATGTCTAAAGTGCATGATTTTGTGACTACACTTATCTATCTTTAGTTCATATGATCCTCTATTTTCCCCACAATTTTCTCACCCATGCAACTATCAAACTATCTCGCACGTGCCTTAATTTTCACTTTGAATCCACATGATTAAATTTTTCAAGTGTGTTTATTCCATAACTTGCACACAAATTTTCATTCTTATCCCCAAAAATGTGCACATTCCAAACAATATAAAAGAAATAAATAATAAAGAGTGATAATTGGTTCCCAATGTTGGACTTAGCCAAAAAATGTATAAGAATTTAGGTTCCCAACAATGATGCAAAGGAGAAGACCCATGCCCTAAACTATATATCTATAATTTTATATAAGTAATGAAATACTCATGCCCCCTATAATTTTATTTGAATCGTGTCATTTTGTGTCGAATCTATACTAAAAGTTTGTAGATGCCTGTAAGAATTTGAAACTGTTGGAATTTTTTATGAAATTTTCCCAAGGTCGGGAATGTCCAGTGAGTGTTTATAATGTAATATAGTTGAGGGATGGAAATCTCATATAAATGCTTCATCTCTAAAAATGGAACTTGTTTTAATTATTTCCTAATTACTTGTGTAAGAAGTGGCGAATTAGGAACAAGTTAATTAATGTTTTAGGATGAATATTATGAATTAATTAACATATATTAACCATACATATTTAGAATAAAGCATTAATACGTGAAAATATGTTAATACAATATGAAAATTGCTTAAAAAACACAAAGGGATAAGAACTTAGCTACATAGAGTGGTACAAGGATGATTTGGGTGTGTGGACTAGGAGAAATAATTATTCTAGATCTTACAATACTTTGTCTTTGATTGTGGAATTGAAAAATGCTTGTGTGTAGGACTTTATAACTACTATATGGCCTTTCCTAATTTTGTACTATCCTTCCTTCTTCTATATGGTCTTAAACCTATGCATAATGAGGTTACACAACCTTTTCTACCCTTCATTTATCTAAAAATTAGTTTCATTCTCTATTTCTAGGGATTACACAACTTCAACACCACCTATAATCACCTGTAACAAGTAGAAAATTTAGATACTTACAATAAACTTTAGAAAGCATTATATAACTAAAAGGGATGAATTAATATGTTAATATGGGTGCATTTCCCTTGGAATTTGATGGGATCAATTAAGAAATCTAAGAATTTGACTACATCCCCTTGAGCAAGAGAAGGCCTTATGTAGTTCTTATGGTGTAGGTGTAAGTGTAAACAAATATTTAAGCAAACCCCTTATTTGTGCCCTCATGTCTCTTGACACAAATATAATGGGCTAACTATAGAATAGATAATGTATGAAATGATGTATTAGTTTGATTTGGTGTGCTTGATATGCTTAGATTATCCCTCCTATCCCTTGAATATATTCGATAATTCTTAGAGTGACTATCTTTTGGTAAGACATGGCTCTAGGACCTCCAAATGCTTAGAGATAAAGGAAGCTAAAATATTAAACATGCTTTGAGAGCTTTAGACATACACGATGGTTGATCTATCTAATGTATAACTACTTAAGAGATGTTTTGGATATCCTTGAGTGTTTTGGTGTTGATATTTTGCAATGGGAGCTCATGAGAATTTAAGGTGATTTATGAAGTGAAATTGAATTACTTATATAGACTTATGTAGGTTAAACATTTCACTAAGTATAACCTAACAATATAAAATGACACACATAATATATTAAATTTGGAAAAAGAGTCATTAGATGGAAGGGTACAATACCATGCAAGTCATTTAGGACCATACTCACGGTGGCCCTGAATTTTATAGTTTTGTGCAAATAATAAGTGATGCAAATTCTAAAGTTACGGACTGATGCTTGAGGTTGATTATTGATTTGGCTAATTAATATTCTTTGGCTGAATAAAAAATTGGTGTAAAAATGTGATTAAGTCATAAGAGAGGAACAGAGATATACTTATTGGGATTATAATGTGAGCACTTATCTTAACATAGGAATAAAGCCAAACTTGTCATTTATAAAGGATAAACTACTACATTTACTTCCTCTTTAAGCGTGCAATTGAAAATCAAATGCTTACAGGAAAAACATACCTAAGTGTGCACACCCACTTTATCTTCACTCAATATTTTATTTTCCTTGGTGGTTGTGTTGGCATGTCCCATGGCGAAACCTACAATACATAGTGTACTCAATGTATATAGAAGAAATTAAATGATAACTCAAATGTAAATAATACTTCTAAATTTGAAAAATTAAACTTGTATAAAGGAAAGTAAGGAGATGAAAAACATGTAAGTAATACACCTATTTAATTTGTGGGGGTGTAAGGAAATTACTTGATATATATGAATATATCAACAACAATTGAACACCCAAAGAACACTAAAATAAAGATACAAAATCACAATATGTAAGTAAAATGACTTATCCATTTCAAGGGAGTATCCTCCAAACCATATAATAATACTAAAATGTTCAATATGGTGATCAAATACTAGATAATACCTCCTATATATACCCTATTATGTGATATAAACCACCTAGGTTAACCTACTAAGCATATGAAAGCATAACTAAATGAGATATGCCATATTGAGAGATTATGTTAGCTACAAGTTGGTCACACATATTTTGATATATGACCCAGGATTAAGGGTGTAACATTCCCCTCCCTTCCAAATATACATTTTCCCAAATGTTTGTAATCTCTGGATATTGTTTCAAAATGCTTCATCTTCCCATGTTTCATCTTCAATATCCAAATTATTCCACTTGATCAGATACTTTGTAATGAAAATTTCCCTAAACTTCTTACTACATTTTTTTAGGATTACTTATGGATCCAAAATGATTTATCCCTCCTCATAAATCTTGGGTAACACTAATTGGGAAGACCCCTTATTTCCAATGTCCTTCTTTATGTAAGAACCTTGGAAAATTTGATGTATTTTAGTTGATCGAGGAAGCTCTAATTTATATGCCACACTACCAATTTTTTTGCAACACTTGATAAAGGCCATAATATTTAGGTGAAATATTGCTATTTGTCTTATGTTGTTTCAAATATAGTTGTTTATATGGTTTTAATCACACAAAACAAAGTCTCCAACTTTAAAGTTTCACTCACTATAGTGTTTATCAACTTGTTGCTTCATGAGATTTTGTTCCATTTCTAAATTCTCTTTAACTTTTGCTTTTGAGTTCACTCTTCAACTAATATTACTTTAGGTTAGAACCTCAAGGTGGAGGTGAGGGATGGTGGGTAATAACCATACCATGCCAAAAATAGATACATTTTAGATGAGGTATGAAATGAAATTTTATACCACCATTCTATAAGTGGTAGCCACCGGACCCATCTATCATATTTATTTGAAGCAAAGCATAAAATATACCCCTACAAAAATTATTTACTACCTCAGTCTACCCATCATATTGGGGATGATATGATGAACTATGATCCAGTTGAGTACCCAAACATGAGGATAAATTAGTCTAAAAATTGATAAAATTTAGGGGTCACGATCACATGACTATAATATTGGGTGTACCATGTAGCTTCAAAATTACATATATAAAAGTTATGGTGATCATACTTACTAAAAAGGGATGCAACAATGTACCAATTTTTTTTTATTTGGTGAGTCTATACAAAATCAACATGATTACACTTTTTCCCTTAGAATTTGGAAATCCTGTGATGTAATCCATGGAAACATTTGCCGATTGCTTCATAGGAATAGATAAAGGTTGCATAATACACGATATCTTAATAGTTTCTTAGTTGCTACACTAACAAACCAAATTTTTTTGAAAAATTTCTATACATCCCCTTTTAAATATTTCTAGAAAAACTCCTTCTTAATTTTGTGATAATTTCTTAGGAGCTCAGAATAGCCACCCACCTGGAGAAGTATGGAACTCCAAAAGAACCTAAATTTTAAGGGTAGAGTTATTACATAAGTGAAACCTATCCTTATACCAAAATACATCCCCCTTCCATAAATGTTTTTTTGAAATGCTCAGATCTTGTTGGAGATTATGAATGAGAGTATGGGTCTCTATGTCCTTTTTCCATTATGATCTTACATGATCAACCTAATCTACATATAATATGGCCATCACATATAATTGCGATTTTATGGATTCACCCCTTCTGGATAGTGCATCAACAACCACATTTTCTTTTCATTTCTTGTAAATAATCTCAAAGTCAATGTAGATTCTTTATGACCCATTTCTAGTATTATTCAGATGATATTGATTGCTCTAAGAAGTATTTCAAACTTTCATAATTTTTCTTCACCTTGAAGTGACAACCCATGAGATGTGCTCTCCATTGTTTAACTACATGAAGAATAAACATCATTTCCTTCTCATAAGTTGGTGTTTATATGTTCTCACCTTTAATTTTATGATGGGACATCCCTCCTACATAAGTATTACACATATGACACACCTTGAAGCATTAAATTTGAAAATGAAGGTTTTGGAGAAATTTGGGATAACCAGAACTAGAGTGGTATACGGGGCCTTTCTTAGTGTTTCAAATCACTGGGCTACTTATTCACTCCAATGAAAGGATTATTTCTTCATTAAAGTTGTGAATGGTGTTGGAATGTTACTATAATTTTTCACAAACAATCCCCGAGGTTTTTGAGGGTTATATATATTTTCTAGTCCATCATTGACTAGATCTTGTGAGGATTCACTTTACACCTTCATGATAAATGATGTGACCCAAGTATTCTACCTACATGAATCCAAAATCACACTTAGAGGCCTTGACATAAATGTGTTGATGTTCAAGAGTTTCAAGAACCTTATTAATGTGATGTAACTATTCATCCCATGTATTTTTAAGATTAAGATATCTTCAAAGAATATCGGGACAAACCTTCACAAAAATTTATGAAAGATAGAATTCATAAAACTCTTGAATGTAGAGGGTGCATTTGTAAGACTAAAAGGATTATAAGAATTTAATAGTTGACCTCATTTCCATTGGAGATATCATTAGGTATATATAACTTGAATTATTTTTATAAAACAACTACTAAAAATTACTTTTATCATGTAGGAAGCCACTTATATCTTTCATATTAGTGCACTATTTTGCACCTAATTTTTGGACTAGGAGTCGTGAAGCTTACATATTTTTCTTTTGGATCTCCATAACAAGTTAGGACTAGAGATATTCGTGTTGAAATTTCCCCTTCTCCACCCATAGAGATTCTCTCTTGGTGATTTTTTTCAAGGAGGATTATACATCAACATTCACACACATGTGTATAGGTAAGTATATCTAACCCTTATTAGTTTTTATCTTTTACATGTTGTATAATGGTCATTCATTTCTAAAGAGTATATTAGATGTAAGTTTTCTTTGGTCTATTACATTATCTTATTATATTACACCCCTTGTATTCATCCATCCATTGATTACTCTCATTTTGAATTCTAGTAGGATACCTATTTTTATCTTAAGTATATGATTTGGAACCTATGACTATCCTCGGGTTAGGGTCACTATCCTCTATAATTATGACACTAACACTCATTAAGCACATTTATATCTACATCATGTGCCCAAAATTAGATTAGATCCATACATTTAATAACCCATATGGGAACCTAAATTTTTACCATCGTACACTTTGGTGAACTTGACTCGAATCTAAGTCCGCCTAAATTAGGTTAGATTCATTCAAATTTTTAAAAATTCCTACTTTTGGTACATCATTGAGCCCTATATAGAACCATACTACATGAATGATCTTGATTGTAATTTAATCCCTCCATTAATTTTATATTAGACCCTTTTAAGATTCCCACATGGATGATCATGTTCTAAACACCTTATCTTTCACATATAATCCCTTTAGACACTATTGGCCGATGTGCAAGCTTCATGCATGGTCTGTCCCATCGGAAAAAAATTTCCAGAAATTTTCTTTCAAGTATCCCTACTTCAATATGGAGTATTGTCTTGGTGATTCCATTACAAAATTTATTAAGCCATATCTATGTGACCACAATAACCTTGAGGTCGATGGTATTCCTAATTTGTTTCCTCATTATGCTAATTATTTTTCTATATAATCTAATGCTTAGAATCCAAAAACCCCACCTCTAAATGTACAAATTAGACCCAACATTTAGAATCTTGTCTTTAAAAGTGAATAAGAAGGGGAACATGAAGATATTATCAAGTTTGATTATACTCCCACCATGCATAAATTTCTACAATTCCTTGAATATGTAGGGATTCACCCAAAAATTTTTGCAAGCACATTCAAGACTATATTTCTCAAAATTTAGATTCAAATATCAATCCTACCGAGCCTCCTCCAAATGGAGTGAACCCTAATATAACCAATAACAAACATCTTCCTCCTAATATTGATCTTACTCAACTCATCATATAACTAATTTATCAATTAAGTCAATAATAGAATATGTCTGCAAATAAATTCTTACAAATTAAAACCAATCTAGATCAACTGCTATTTGACCATAAATGGTATCTTAGGGTATGAAAAACCAAGGTCATCCCCTCCTTTCCTAGTTGTAATTAATGGAGCACCCATTTCCCAACCTCTTATCCACACCAAGTTCCTTCAAGCCATTCAAATAAATCCTCTTCCTCCCTACATCACTTCTATGGACATTGGAGGCATCACTCCTTTCCATTAATTAGGATGGTCTTACTAACCCTACTCTCCATATCATGACTTTTAGAAACATCTACAGTGATTGATTCAAAACCCATTCTTATACTGCCACCAAATTCCTAGTTAAGACATTTATATGGGATGTTTTGGATTGGTATCATACTCTTCTCACCAATTCCATTGTCACTATTGAAATCTTGGTGATTGCCTTAGTCAAGGTATTTCAGTATCATGATCTTCTTGAAGATACCATCAACACTTTCATTAATTGCAAACAAATAGATAATGAATTTTCCTAAGACTTTAATTAAAATAGAAGACCTTATCTACTAAGGTCGAACACACCATGCCTAATGGGAGTTTGTTTTAACTATTCCTTAAGGCACTCAAGCCTCATCTTCAATACAAGGTGAGATTATTTTCCCTTGAATCTTTGGAAAAATCTTAGAGTAGGATAAATAGTAAGATTATCTCATGAATGAATTAAAAATCTTTCTCCAAAAAAAAACCACCCAAGAATATTCACATCCTCAAGCATCCCGAAACAATATTTCCATTGATGATGGAGTCAAAGACACTCTTCCTAAGGGAATTTATTCTAATAGGACTATCCATAGCATTAATAAATCTACCTCTAAATCACAAGGCAACTTTCTTTCTTCTTCTAATGCTAACTATCACCAACCTTTGTCTAAGGAGGAGTTGAGACAAAGTCTACCTTGACCACTCACTATGACTATATATCCCTCTCGACCTCTTCCTTAATGTAATGATGAAATTAAATTTAGTCGGTGGCATGATAATTTGGGCCATTCTTATGATAAATGGTGTTCACTTTTATCTTTTGCCTATACCTTCCTCATTGGAAACAAATTTTATCATGAAGTCATCACTTGAGAAATGATAATTGAACCCATCAATACATGCGATAAAGCCAAACAATGTGATTAACGAGATGTGGTTCATCAAGATAATGAAAATATTAATATATATCAATCTACTTCTAGATCACTCCAAGTTTGAGAAACCTTAATCTTGGTCATCTTCCGACTAACAATACAAATACCTATGTTGTTGAAATCTTATATACCTGTACTAGTGTATCCATGTAAGTTCAAATCATATGAATGGTAAAAAAATATATTATCACCTTTATCGAACCCTCATATCCTTATTTTTTAGGATAAATATTTTAACGTCATCTATGCATGCTCTTCACACCAAAAATATCATGAAAAATGTTTCAATCACGATCCCATAGCTTAGATAAAAACCATCATCCCTTATGTAGATGCTCATGTATGAATGATTATGTCTATAACATCATCACTTCTTCCGATTCCATCAACCACTATCAACCTACATGATTGATAATATATGCTTCCAACTCGAAACTTATACAACATCAAACCTTGTGTATATACATATTCCATGATCTATCCCTTTGAAATATAGAAAAATAGAGTTTGGAGTTTTCTTCTATTTCTCCTTCTTTAGAATATGTTCAAATGAACCCTCCCTAGGTTTAGACTCTTATATAATGTAACTCTAAAGATCAGGACACTCTCAGATTACTTTCTCATCTTAAAAGTTAAATATCTTTCTTGCAACTCATTCATACCTCACCTAAACACTATGAACATATTATGTCAACACTCTTCTCCATGAACATCCCTTTTCCACCCAATTTGAGGTAGGAAAATTCCTTACATATTTCAAAAGAGAGCATAATGTATCGGTTTGAAGAGCTATACATTTTTACCAATATCTCTACTGATCATTACTCTTGCATTCTCTTTCCTCTTGATTCCATGATCCCTAATGAGATTATCTTTCATGTAGATGAACCTCTCCTCTTTATATTATTTTAGATTGGCCACAACATGGTATAGATATCCCTCATAGATTAAGGTTATAACACTTGTGTGGATTTTCTTGACTTCACCAAGACACTTAGTTACTTTATCAATAACCTAAAATCCATTAGGAGTACATGTGATGGTTATGATCATAGATAGATGCCTCATATGGGTTGCATTTGGCTCCCTAACACCATGCCTCTTTGCATAATTTTCATTAAAGTAAATATATTCGACTTCCCCTTATCTTATAACATTGTCCTAAGTCTAACTTTGACTCATCACATGTGTGCTATCACATTATTCGCTTGCCAATGTTTTAAGTTTTCACACATTGGGGCTATCTATAAAGTATAAGGTGATACTTATCCTTGGAAATTTGAACTCTTCCAATAATGTGAGACTTTCAAAATCCAACCCTCAAATAAATTCTAACCATACTATTTATAAAATATAAATGCTTTAACTATCACGTGGATTCCCTTTATGGCTATATTGATCATCTCGAGGTTCGAGGCCATACTACGCCCAAAATTCTTAATTCAAATGAAAATGAGCCTGATGAAATCAACCTTACTATTAGTAGCTTTGATATTATTGATGCCATTATCTCACAATTACCTCCCATTTTATGAACTCTCCCACACAAGAAGGATTTTTACCGCATCCCTATCACCATTACTCACACCAAGTGTCTGTTATCCCAAATTCACCCTCGAGTTAATTTGGATATTTCATTATAAATGGATTTAGCCATTCAAATTATAGGATGTGTGGGAGGCCATCAAATTCAGCACCATGTCTTAGAAGAAAACAACTTAGGATGGCTCACAAGTAAAAAATTGAGATTTTATAAGTTGTCTCGGTTTTGAGGTTAGGCTAGCTCACCACGGCATAGGTTTGGGACCATTTCTTACTATCACGCATCAACCATGCATCAACAGTTTCCCTTGTCATGCATCAACCATCTTGTTGACGTGTGCCAACCATTTCCTATCATGTGTCATCCATGCATCAACACCCTTTCTTTATTGCGTGTCAACCATCACCTCCTCGCCGCACGTAAACCTTTTCGCTAATGTACGTCAACCATTTCATTTCCGCACATCAATCTCCTTCTGTCTGTTGTCGTGTGTCAACACCCTTCTTCTTGATGCACATCAACCATCTACCCTTTGTCATGCATCCACACCATGTCCTCTCTAATGTGTGTCACCACCATATTATTGACGCGTGTTAGCCGCCTTCATCATGTTGCACATCAACATTTGATCTTGACGCATGTCAACCTTCCCTCACTATCATGTGACATAATTTCTTCTTATCATGTGAAAACCCCTCCCTGTTGGTGGATAACTTCTTCCATTATTATCGGTTGTTACCAAAGAAAGCCAACTCTGACTAGGAATTAATGGAATCATACAAGGTAGCTCAACAATCGACTTAATGAGGTATGACACCCTGTATTTTGTGTAAAAAGTATCATTGGAAAGTGGACCGGTATGGCTACCCATACCTCCGTATAGGTAATAAATGAAGGTTTGTCGGTTGGTAGCTCCTTTTCTCTATACATACATACATACATACATACATATATATATATATATATATATATGTATTTTCACCTCATTTGTAGAGGAGACATTCTAGGAGCTAGGGAAACTCTTGTAAAATTTTCCCTCAACTCCATTTGAGTTGCGAGCCTTCTCTTGGGCCTAACAATGTAATTATGCCTTTGTGCATCAAATGTAATGGTTTGTGCATACTTTGAAGCAATAAAAATTGTGTTTTGTGGTGTTTCTTCAACCCTAGCTCATTTTTATTATATTTTCTTGCCTCTCCATTATTATTGCTGTATTTTGTGCATGTTATTTCACTTGTAGGTTTATGATGTTGTGTTCCATGGAGTTTTGATGGTAGATTAGGATTTGGGTTTGTGTCACATTTTTCTGACCTCCCTCAGCCCCTTTTTCCCTATTTCATCCTCCCTCAACAAAGTATCTTGCCCCTTTTCTTGGTGCTATTGCCCCCTTAGTTTAGGAATTTCATTTTATGCATCTCTTTCTTCCTTGGTCCCTTAGAAAATCTAGGTTAGTGTTAGGATAGTTACATTTCCTTTTTAGGATTAGTTTAGCATTAGGATTAGGTAGAGGAATATGACTTTCTCTGGAGGTCCATCTTAGGTTTGCAAGTCCCACAACTTAAAATATGGACCCATGTTAGTGAAATTTCACCAATAGCCTCAAACATAGAGAGAAAATGGGGGTGCTCTAAATTTGACATAATAGTTTTGGAATGCCGGTGGGACATGTTTGAAGCACCTTACCACTTCACTTCATCAGGTTTGATGTGCTCTTGGTGAATATTTCAGCCTTTATAGGCACTTTCAAGCACATATGGTGACTCCATATAGTCAAACAACCCACTCTATGAGTCAGACCTTCCTCTCCATCCACTTCCATCCATTTTATTTCCATCCCTCTCATTTTCTTCCATTCCATGAAGTTATGCAATCATGACTTCATTCCCACATGGAATTCACACTTGTAGCAACAACAATGTAGTCCACCTCCAATGTATTTCTCAACTCCTCCAGATCAGTGTTATGAGAAAATCATTAATCACTATGCCTACCCTATGAGTAGTACCAGGATTAGTTTGGCTATGGAACCTATCGAGAGAAGGGATATGCATGTAGTGAAATGAATTACATGGAGAATGTTGATTTGTAGGAGAAGATTCAAAAATGGAGGCAGGCATGGTGCAGTCAAGGGCCACAACTTAGATGAAAGCATTCAAAATTGGCTATAGGGAACCTTTTCCATGGGTCGGCCCTATGCCAAGACATTTCAGCCCACAACAAAAGCTTGATTTCATGGTTGAGATACTACCCCAACTTGCACAATGGACTAAGGAGATAGAGGCCTATGAACTTGGTGCAAGAAACCTCATCAATGGGTAAGTCCTACACCATCATCTAGTAATTTTATCTCCATTCCCCAAGCAACACCATCTCAACCTGAGCTTCAATTTCCAAGCTTCCCATCCATTGCTTCTATTGTGGAATCCTTTTCTCCATCTTCTAGTCTCCCATCCCATCTTAATTTCTCTACCCTTCTCCCTTCCAAACCCAATTCCCCTCCATAAGAACAAAATGAAATACCTTCCCTCCCACCACCTCAAGCAATGCAAGCACCAGTTGTGATCCAAAACACCTCCTCATGCATTCCCAAGCCCATGTTGGGAAGCGACCCAAAAGACCAGTCAAGAAGAACAAAAAATAAAAGAGGAACCCAACAAAGAAGAAATGATAGAAAATATGAAGAGTTGGGGTATCAGGTTCAAAATAAAGAAGATCCCCTTAATGGTCAAGCCTTCAGAGGAGGTTAGGGTTGAAGAACTAGTGGTGGAAGCTGATGCTACAGCAGAAGAAGAGAAACATGAAGAAGATGATCAACGATCCACATCCTCATAATTTAATGTCCATGAGGGAATCCTATTTTCAGAAGTTGTTGACTCATCACTAGCTACAACACCAATGAGGGAAGAAGTAATTTCTCCAAATCCAAAAGAAGAGGAGCACATTCTAGATGTAGAGGAGAACCATATAGTTCCAGAGGCTTCAAGTACAAAACAAGCCACAGAAGAACCTTTAATTCTTCCTCCCACTTCATCCCCTTTGAGCTCTAATGTTGAAGAAGAGTTTGAGCTTTCAAACTCCATGTTCGAGGATGAGGGGAACCATGGTGAGCAAGTTATAGATATAGAGACACCATGGAGGAGGTCGAGCCAATGCAATAGGACAATGAGGAGGCAGACTATCTATCTAATTTAGAGGACTGCTTTGATGGAGAGGAGCTTGTAGAGATTACCACCTTTGCTACCTCATCATTCATTCTCCAACATCAAGAGCCTATTTCCATGGGGAAGGACATTCAAGGACAAAAATTGCATCCCATGGTATCCATCTGGAGCCAAGATTGGAATATTTGTATCTTCCAAGCATCACACCAGACAAGGAGGAGGAAGGAAATAATGATGACACCATTTCCACACCAACCATCAAGGTAGAGGATAAACCGCTATCGAAGAAATGAAAAAAAAAATAAACATGTAGGAAACCTCTTTTTCAGGAAGGTCCATAGGAAGACTCCATTTTTGGAGTTGAATTTCAGAGCAATGGGCACATCCATCGGATCAGACCATGCCCAATCAGGTACTTGGCTTCATTGGAGCCAAGGGAGAAGCCAAAACTGGTCATGTCCATTTCAGGCATGAGGATGATATACAAAGCACCAAGGGTCACCATCAACACCTCCAGGAGTCCAATGTCAATAAACTTGAGGAGGTATTTTTATTGATGTTGATACTTTGGTTATTTGGGTGGAAGATTGGCCTTCATTCAATTTTTCACTCTCATACATGACCATGCCCATTTCCAAACCAATCGCATGGTCCAAGATTGTGAGAAAGGGAAGCTACTTCTCCCTGCCAGTTACAGGATTTGTTTGAGTTCCCTTACTTCCGGTTAGCGTAGAGTAGGTAGGTTTGTTTTCAATAGAAGAAGTGCTTGTGCACAATCTACATGCTCCACTTGGGGTGTGTATGATTTTTAGTTTTGTACATGGTTTTTACATGGTGGTTTCTCTTGCATAGTTCATCATGTTTCCGAGAGGGAAATGTTGTAATAAGGGGTTCAATGTTGCATAAGACATAGTTGCTATCTCCAATCAAATCTAAATGCAGAGAAACTAAATTAGATTGGGGGGATTTTCAATGTTTTCATCTCTTATGTCTCCCTAGATCAGTCACAATTGAGCTCTTATGTCTCTTCTTGCATCAGAAAATTAGTTGTGGGGGAATTTCTATCTTCAACATTTCGGTCAATGACAATATTCATGAGGAGAATCAGATTTTTGGGGTAGTTTCTTAGTACATATATTTATCCCCAATAGATCAGTTGTAGGCTCAGAGTTCTTCACGCCTTTGCCTTGATTAGATTTTCAGTTTTGGGGACAGTTTACAAGTTTTATCCAAAGTCCCAAAATTAGCTTTAAGAGTAGGCCAAGGAGGTTTCATCCTAGATGCTAAGTTCATACGAGCCTAGGGGATATGTTTTCAAAAGGAAAGATCAGTTTCTTCAAGGTTAGGTTTGACTCCATGCCCAATGGATGCTTCAAGGAAAACTGGTCACACATCTAGTAGGAAAATGTCCCCGAGAGGTCGCTAAATTGTTATCCCAAATTCACCCCCTTGGGTTAATTTGGATATTTCATTATAAATGGAATTAGCCATTCAAATTATGGGACGTGCAAGATGATGTCAAATTCAGCATCCTGGTCTTAGAAGAAGACAGTTCAAGATGGCTTACAAGTAAAAAATTGATATTTTATCTAGCTCACTATGACAAAGGTTTGGGACCATTTCTTTTCTGTCATGCATCAACCATGCGCAAATAGTTTCCCTTATCGTGCATCAACCAACCATTGTAGACGATACACATCAACCATTTCTGTCACGTGTAAACCATGCATTAATGCCCTTCTTTCATGCACGCCAATCGTCACACCTCCCTATCACGTGTCAACCTTCTCGTTGATGCGTGTACATGATTTTTTTGTCACATGTAAACCTCCTACCACCCACTTTATCATGCATAAACATCCATTCTTCTTGACGCACGTCAACAATCATCTCCAACTTATCACAAGTCAACGACATGTCCTCCCTATTACACATCACATGTCATCTTCTTAACATGCGTTAGCCGCCCCATCATCTATCACACGTCAACATTCCATCTTGATACACGTCAACCTTCCCTCGCTGTCGTGCAACAAAATTTCTTCTTGTCGTGCGACAACCCCTCCTTGTTGGTAGATAACTTCTTCCATTCTTGTTGGGTATCAACAAGGAAAGCCAACTATAGATGGGCATTAATGACATCATACAAGGTAACTCAATAACCAATTTAATGAGGTATGAAACCCTATTTTCCATGTAGAAAAGTACCATTGGAAAGCAGATCGATATGGCTGCCCATACCTATGTATAGACAATTAATGAAGGTTGTCGGTTGGTAGCTCCTTTTCTCTATATATATGTATTTTCACCTCATTTGTAGAGGAGACATTCTGGGAGTTGGGAAAATCTTGCAAATTTTTCCCTCAACTCCATTTGAGTTGTGAGCCTTCTCTTGGGCCTAACAATGTAATTATGCCTTTGTGCATCAAATGTAATGGTCTGTGCATACTTTGAAGTAATAAAAATTGTGTTTTGTGGTGTTTCTTCAACCCTAGCTCATTTTTATTATATTTTCTTTCCTCTCCATTATTATTTTTGTATTTTGTGCATGTTCTTTCACTTGTAGGTTTATGATGTTGTGTTCTATGGAGTTTTGATGGCGGATTAGGATTTGGGTCTGTGTCACATTTGTTTGACCTCCCTCAGCCCATTTTCCCCTATTTCATCCTCCTCAAAAAGTATCTCACCCCTTTTCTTGGTGCTATTCCCCCTTAGTTTAGGAATTTCATTTTATGCATCTCTTTCTTCCCTGGTCCCTTGGAAAATCTAGGTTAGTGTTAGGATAGTTACATTTCCCTTTCTAGGAGTAGTTTAGCATTAGGATTAGGTAGAGGAAGTTGACCTTCTCCAGGAGGTCCATCTCAGGTTTGCAAGTCCCAAAACTTGAGAGATGGACCAATGTTAGTGAAATTACATCGATAGCCCAAACCATAGAGAGAAAATCGGGGGGTGCTATAATTTTGACATAACAATGTGCTCTCGTAGAACATCTTGTTTAACTTGAGACTATTATCAACTCATGTGCTATTGAAATTGCTACACTTAATTATGATGATGGTTACTATGTAGATAATACATTCTTAGTAGGATATGCCGGGATAAGAATGTGGAAATAATTCACTTCAAGAATCACTACGTTCTATTTTTAGTCATACCAATAACAATATCACAATCTCTACATGAGACACACATCTCGCCTTTGATCCTAAGGATGGAAAACTTATGGATAACGAATATGCCTAATATGACTTTGATTCTAAGGAAAAGCTCATGAAATACACTCCTTAATCATTGATTTGATGTTTGATCCACAATATCCTCCTTAGATAACCCCTTTATAATGCATATTATGACATCTCTCATCCCTTCCTTCTACCTCTCCACATATTTCTACACCTCTACATTCTATGGCATCACCACCAATTCTTCTTGTAATTATGGCTCTTATTCCACCTATGGTTGAACTATATTTCATGTAGCACGAGGCTCATGGGCATGAAATTTTATATTGCAGATCTTATCAATGACTTATGAATAAAATCAAAGAAAAATTTACACAATATCGACATGATAAATTCATGTAACCCTCTTCCATTACACCAATTTTTTGTTCTTATAAAGGATTTTATCACATATAGATGGTATTTGTTGGGTTATCTCTCACAATCCTTGAGTTTATGAACCTTTTCCTCATGTCCATAAACATTGATCTCGATCCCATTATCATGTCCTTTTATGCTATCATCTATTTATCATCAAACTCATTACGCCCACCTTTCCCTCATTTATCTATGTTTTTCATGATGTCCTCAAATACCTCATGATTCATACTTGACATGAAGCCCTACATCATGTAGATGACATAATCAACAAAGAAAGTCAATCATACCTATATCATCATTAAGAAATTTATCATACATGGTATATCTATATATTTTTCCCACTTGGGTTTATATGGACATTGATTCCTATTTTGGATACTTTGGTAACTCTATAATTTCTCCCACTTTGGTTTATCTCTCCTACTTAGGTTTCTTCAACCATTTCTTCCTATTTTGGATACTTTGATAATTTTATACTATCTCCCACTTGGGTTTATATGAAAACAAGTTGCTTTACTTTGGATAGTTTGGTCCTTACTTTCCTATCATATCCCACTTGGGTTTATCTTTCATCACTTGGTATGGACCTCTCATTAGTCCCCCATGCCCTTCCATTTTACACACTTTACCTACTTTTTCATTTTAAAACATTTATCATTTCATCTCTCTTAGTCATGAGGGTCTCTACATTTGTGCACCAATAAGAACATGGAATGATAAAATAAACATACATCACACATCAACCTCAAATACACATGACATCACCAAAAAAATATATATATATATATATATATATATATATATATATATATATATATATATATATATATCAAAATGAATCATTTTACATCATATACAATCTATCTCTCAAAATACAACAATCATCCATCAAACACCCCCTTGGGTAGGTGGAGGTCATTTGATTCTTTGAGATCATGGTGTATGACTTGAAGCAAGTAGGGATTGTGTTAGTGATTTATCTCTAAACCAAGTCCCTATAGCCTCTCCTTCTAATCTATTCATGTAAGTCTCTAGATTTTTAATTCGTGTTACATTAGTCATGTTGTGCATAACCGACACCTATGCATTTCACGGTCTCATTGCTTACTACTGCGTGCTAGTGTCGTATATGAATAGAGAAGGCCCTACACATGGGGTGTTATATCTCCCACACTTTCCAGTACTTGGGCATATATACAATTCAAAAATTTTACTCGCTAAGTCTTTAACTATCACTCGATACTAAATCCACCATTATTGCAATTCATATATATATATATATATATATATATATATCAAAATGAATCATTTTTACATCATATACAAATTTACCTCTAAAAATATAACAAGAATCCCTCAAGCACCCACTCCATCGGTGGAGGTCATCTGTTGCTTTGAGCTCACATCATCTAAATTGTGCTAGTGGCATGTCTATAGAATGAGGACATATATCCTCTCCATCTAATATAGTCATGTAAATATACAACTCTATAATGTGGGTTACATTAGTATCTTGACACAAAACCACTACATATGCATATTATGACAATCTCATTTCCTACTCTCATGCTAGTGTCATATGTTCTTAGAGAAGGCTCTATACTAAGGATGTCATATCTCCCAAACTTGCCACTACTTGGGAATTTATATGATTTTGAAGCTCACGAGATGCCTCTCACACAAGTCTGAATGCACTTGCTAAGTCTTTGACTATAATTGATATTGAATTTTCCTTTGAAGTTGTATCTTTCAAGTCCATTATGCTATCTAAGATCTCATGGTGTGTATTCTTAATTATAAAGTGCCACTCCATTATGGCTCACTCAGTAAAACACATACACCATATACCTCACTAGCAATATGCTCAAACATCTATTTAACATCATCTATGTTAGCATAAATACTAAAATTTTAGGCTCACCTAACTCACAAGAGTGCTATACTATAATGGAAATATTTATCTTGCCTCCAAAAGCTACCCCATATCCTCATATCTTGATTGGTGGGACCCTTCCAATTGTACCCACCTATCTTGGAGAACCAATATCATATGTGGTCTCTTGGGAGTCTCTTCTCTCTTCCATGGATTCCCCATCATATACTTCAATATCTAAGAATCTATTTATGATAAATAACCTCCTCTTAGCCTTTGTAACCACCACTCGTGGTGCCATGCTCAACACCTCTCTACTCTATCCTTTCTGGAAACCTATCTTTTGGGGTTTTCCACCTCTACTACCCGAGGTTCCTCTACACATCCTTCTCCCCTATGTTGTTTCCACTTACCATCTAGATATGGGGCATGCCTAACTCAATGGGCAGAATGGTGGCATTGATACCACTTATCCCACTCTTTTTCCTCTCTCTCTCTCTTATGAGTATCGTGGCCAATAATTTAGAAGAGGTAGGACTACCACACAAGTTGGATGTCTAAACTAAAAAAAAACTCTATCAAATAGGTGTGTCTATGCCCACTACACGTAATGCCTTATAATCTCTAAGGTCCCCTCAATAACCACTATAATTCCCTAACCGAGTCATTGATCCATTGTCATTTATAGGGCTCCCATACTACTTGATATTTTATAACATATAAAGAACAATCTATATCCAATTCTTTCCCTATTTATTGGGTCTCTCTCGTGTATAATCCATGGGGAATTCCCTACAACTCATAGAAGTGTACTTATAGGTATATACATGAATAAACACTCATAAATCTAATCGCCAAAATTATAATGGGCCTCACTGTACTTTCTTACCTCACATGAATCTTATATAAATCGTGCATCAACTACACCCATGTGGCTATTACCCAAATAAAATATGTACCAAACTCTAATATCTCTCGGCATGCTACTAATATAGATAAATATACTACGCCATCCACCTCGTGACACAAAATTTGTGCCAAAACCATACTAATGAACCCCTTTAAAATATATAGAATTTGCATGATTTGTAGACACGTAAATATAACTACGTAGTTTTAATACTAAAATTGCAATAATTATCCTCTTTCCTATCATTTAGTTATAATTAGTGATTTCTCGCTAATTCGCCAACATTCCCCTTCATTTCATTCAATTAATGACACTTCGTTAATTAGCTAGCCTTCCCCCATCCTGGATGCCAATTAATGACACTTCATTAGTTATAATCATCTTTTGATTAATTAATTAACCATTATTAATTAGTAAAGCCTTTGAATATTCTATTTATTCAATAAATCCTCTTATTGGTTAAATTCCCTTTCATACCCTTCAAATTCTACTAGTTTCCTTCTAAATCATCTCTCGAATGGATTTTAAGCTTATATTGGTTTATTTCTTAATCCTAGTTGATTAATTAAATCACCCCAACTCCCATGAGTTGCTAAAATCTAGTTAATCTCTCCTAATCATACTTATCCCTTTCTAATTCTACTTTACCTTTATCCCACATTCACTACATTGAAAGATTTTCCCAAACTGGAAAGTTATATAACAAAATTTAGTACCTTCTTATAAATTTTACACCTTCACGTCCTTGTAAGAAATTTGCATGTATAAGAACATTTTCATGTGTTATTAGAAATCTTGATTCAACCCTCCTTTTTACTTGGCAAAGAGTAGTAAGAGAAGAACTAAAATGGCAATCAAGCCATATTGGTGAGATCTCTTCCTCTTCTTTGGAGAATTCCTTGATCGTGCTTAGTTACGTTTGGTTCACAAAGGATATATCTACAATTACAAAGCACATCCAACCAACAAAGGAGGTTTTCATTTCTCATTGGATTTAATGTTTGATGCACATTAGTTTAAGCTTTCATGTTTTATCATGGTGTTTTGTTTAGATTAACTAAGTTATGAAATTGCTAGGTTTTAAGTTCATTTCATTAGCTTAGATTAGTCTAATACAATTCATACATATGGCAATGCCAGGTGGGACACCCCTTTGTCTCATGCACATTATTTCTTTTTCTTAGTTTAGACTTCATTTTTACATGCTCTTTATATCCATTATTAAAATTATTTGATTCTTGAGCATGTTTAGTGATATTTGATAGTGTTGAGTGTTCTTTATGCATATTTAGGAGGAAAAAATACTTCAAATTTTAGTCTTAATGAGAAAAATATGAGCTTTATGATGTTTTCGGTTCAGATTTGATGTTTTTTCTATGTAGACACATGTTCCTTACACTAGTGTACATCCGTGTGCACTACCGTTCATCTACGTGTGCTATTGTAATACCATCCTTGCGTTAGTGTTCCTCATCACACATTTGTGTTCATCTACATGTGTCTACATTCCTCTACACATGTTGGTGTTACACTAAAGTATGCATTGATGCATCCGCATTCTATTCTGTGTGCTAATGTTTCTGTCTTATTTTTCTTTACTTGCATGTGTTAGCATTCACCTATGCATGATACCATTAATTGTTTTGTGTTAGTGTACATCACATGTCTTATATTTTATTAAATTTCATGCATTAGGGTTCCATTGAAAAGTTGACTACATGTGTGCCGGCGTACATATTCTGTACCAACATTCATCTACTTGTGCTAGCATTCCTATGTATGCACTAATGTTTTTTTATGGTTTTTCCATTAATTTATCTCAAAATATCTGAAATTTTCAAAGATAATTCTTAATTTCCTATAGTTTTATACATGTTTGTGATTCTAACATGCATTTTAAATCTAAATTAGTGCTAACATTTTGACTATTTGTTAAAAATATCCTTTTCACTATAACTTCATTGAAACTACATATGCTATTCTCTTGCACTTTCATATGATCTTGAGAATCAAAAATGATAATGATTTTGGATTCTTTTCTAACATTTTGATTGTCATTTAAAAATATGGATAACACTTGATATTGTGGTTTAAAATTTCCATGTTGGTTTAATATGATCAAACACCATGTATGTTCTTCTTTTGCACTTTTGAGCGATCTTGAGAAATAGAAATGGTTAAGATCTTTGATATTTTTATAACATTGTGATCATATAGAAACCTACTGATTTTTTGTGTGTAGGACCATCTACGTTTTTCAAATAAAAAATATAAAAAAATTACTAACATCTTGTGTAGGTTTCCTTGGTCAAAGAAAGGTGTTTAAGATAAATCACATTTTAAATCAAGATAAGAAAGAACAACTCACACTATATTTGTAGGTTCGAGATAAGGGTTAAAACCCATCCACTTTAAATTATGGGAAGTGATTTGGCTTAATCCATAAAACTCATTGTGAGGAAAACCACACGAACCCCAAAGTAGTTGCACATTGAGGGAAGTGGTGACGAAATGAGAAGTGCCCCATCACCTACTTGACTAGAAAAACCCGTGAGGAGTGATATTTTTTTCAATATGAGGCCTCTTTCATTAATTTTATTATGGGGTAATGATACTTTATTTATAAGTTATTGTAAAAAATTGTACCTCTCTTAGACAAGATATTGGTGAGAATTGAGAACAAACTAATAGGAGCCATTTGGCACCGGGTCCAACTTTTCCATATCCTTTATTATTGGTATTAAATTCTTTACTAAGAAAAACTTTGTCTTAGTATCCACCTTGTTTTAGAATAAGGAGAAACTTTGCCAAAGTTGCGCCACATATCTTTTGTTACTAAGCATTGTTAAACTTCCCCCTTTATTATCAATTTCGGCCCCCATTTATCAAAAGAGAACCATCTAAAGTGATGCCAAAATTGTACCAACCATTTTAAGATACTTAAACTTTGATTTTCTTAAAAATTGATCTAAGCATTAGAAGTGTCTTATTACGCTACCCAAATTATATCAATCCATTTTTAATACTCACATCTTGTTTTCTAAAATTGGTTTAAGTGTTGAAATTGTATTATTATGGTGTTTGCATTGTATCAACCATTTTTGATACTTTAACCTTGTTTTTCTTAAAACTTGATTTATGTGTTGAAAGTACGTTGTTACGTTGATCGACTTATACCAATCCCTTTTGGATACTTACATATTGTTTTATTAATCTTGATATAAGTATTGCAATTTTATTATTACTTTACTTGCATTGTATCAACCATTTTTGATACTTAAACTGGATTTGAATGTGGAAATTTACATTATTACGTTGTCAAAATCATATGAACCCTATTTTAATACTTAAATCTTGTTTTCTCAAAACTCAATTTAAGTTTTGAAATTGTGTTTTTTCATCATGAAACAACTTTTGAGACATTTACACATAGTAAAAGCTTCCTTTGCAATCGTTACTTTGTCCAAATTGCATAGATTTTTGTTGGCTATTTTCATCATACATTCCACACCCTTGGAAAATTATTCACTTTTCTATTGTCATGCTGCTCATTTTTACCTAGAATCATGGTGACACTTTTACATATATCCAAAATATTAGCAAAACACTTCCCTTCATGCCCTTTATAAGAATATTGACACATAGAAGGAGGGGATCGAACCCCTTCCTCTCTGTACCAATTTGGACCCATTATCTAAAGAAGAAACATGGGTTGACCATAGTGGATATGAGGGAAAATATCCTTGGGTTTCCTTTAAGTATAACCCCGCCCATATAGAAAAATTCCTCTTCCAAAATAGATATCAAGGTTTAGTACGAGTAGTAGATTTAGGGTCTGATTCCCCTTTGATTCAATCACACCATCCTTATAAATGTGAATCAAGAAGAAGAAATAACAATCACACCATCGAACAAGTGGACTTGACATGTTTACCTCCTGCACAACCTAAAGGTAAGAATAAGGAAAACTAAGCCTCTAAGACTACAATTAGCTATCATATATAATTTATTTTAATCATCTGTTAAGCTAGAACAAAGGGGGAGAATATAAATAAGACCACCCACATGAACTTCATCCGGAACCCCAAAAGAAAGAGTTCACCATGTAATAAAATTTACAAACCCTTATCCATCAATTGGAAAACCTAGCTTCACATGCCCATAGGGACACAAGTAGAGCTATTCAAGACTACTAAAAGTTCAAGCAAAGCTAACATAATAAGAATAACACCACATAATCCATTAAAAATGATTTATGACTCTAACAATAGTTACATCAATGATAAAATCTCAATGGAATGCTTAAAACAACTAACATGATATACATCAATCCTATCTAAAGCACGCCTACTTAATATGAGTTGCTAGATAACTTAGACCTAAATAGATCAAAGAGGGTATTCAAATTGGGTTTGTTGCTACTTCAAGAAAGGTTAGATGGTCTCTCCAACAATGACTACAAGATCATATTGGATACTCATCTACTAACCCCATTAACTATTAGAGGCAAAGATTGAGCTTGGATCTTAATCATATTTTTTATATGATATGCAATTAAAATCATGGTGTAAAGTTTAAAGGTATGTGGTTAGTCCTTTTTATAGTTTTTCCTTTGAGAAAACTTGCATCTTGGTGCATGTGGGACTAAAAGCACAAAGTGGATTAAGATTTTCTAATCCTGATTAAGACTTGATAATCTTGATTAGTGAATTAACAAGTGATTAGGATGTGAGGAGCCTTAATCAACCACTTAGGGTCAATTAAGAGGCTAGAATAGGATTTTAAAGCCTTATGAGATGTTGTGGAGGGAAGTGGGGTGATTTTGAATGGTTGGAAGAGGGGTTTAAGCCAATAATAGGGTATATTGACTAAAACAAAGGTAAAATAGGCTTAATTAGCTAATAATCGCTAATTGTTTGTTCGGAAGAGGATTTTGACTTACGATGTGTCGTAAATTGGCATCCTGAATGTGAAAGAGGCTAGGTAATAAAAAAATTGTTGTTAATTAACCAAAATGGTAAGAAATGTTAGTTAATTATTAGAAATTACTAATTATAATGAAATGGTAAAAATGAGGGTGATTAGTGTGCTTTTAGTAATAATATTTCAAAAGTGAATTGAGGTGTCTACATTTCCCCATGTTTGAGGTGAAGTTAGTGACATCACTTCAAACATAGTAGACAAACATAAGAAAGTAAATTATTGAATAAAATTAGAATAATAAAGGATGCCCCCTCGAGTGTCAATGGGGTTATAGAAGAAGTCAATCAATGATGAAAATGATGATTGAAATGGATAAAAGACATAGTATATGAATAAAATGATTGTTAATTTCCCCAAGTGTTTTGGAAGAAAAATTAATAGTGATTAATACATGATAGTGGAGAATTATCGAAATATCTCTCGCATCCAATCTTCAATAAGAAACTTTATTTCATCATGTTTCCCCGTGATCTACATCACCGACCTTTATTAAAATAAATAAGAGTGTAAAATAGCATGCAAAGCTATATTAATAACATTTGTTCATTTCTAAAAATGCATAACTCCATGCAACATAAATAATACAACATAAATAATGTAATGCAATACGAGAAACTAAACTAGCTAACCTAATAGTGAAACACGTACAATCACACATACTCAAAGAAACAATGTTCAAGACAATTACACGAATGTTTTTATTATTAATCTTTGGTTGTCGAATGTTTGTGTTTGAACAAAAATGGTTAAAAATGGTGCCCCAAGAAATGATACATGTGAGGGGAATAACAAAGGACACAAGTGGTCCCATGGAAAGCATTCATGCATTATGACACGATCTTTGGCAACTCACCATTGCAGGAGTATCGACATAGTAAGCAAGCCAACTTTGTTATATGAAAATGATCCGCAAGTCATTTAAGACAAGAACAAGAAACAACCTAGGAAATATGTTTTTTTAGGACAAATTTCAATGTTTGAGGGAAATGCATTTGATACAAGTTTCAACTGCGTGCATGTCATTTACTAATTTTTGCAAATTTTTGATTTTTATAATAATTTTTGGTTTTTTTAAATGACTTTTGCCAATTTTTGGATTTTTGAATTTTTTATACTATTTTAATTTTTTGACTTTTTGGGAAGAAAATATTGTAGAAGAAATAACTAAGCTATGAGAAATCACCAAATATGCTGGAAAGCAAAAATATGCCCTAGGTAGCAATAAAGGGTTGTTAGGAAGTAAAAACATGCTCTAACGTAGCAAAACATGTGAATAATAATTATTTATTAAAAATAATCAAGGCTGGCGTCATCACCCTTCCACCCATAAAACCACACACTGGTTTTGACCCTGCTCGCCCCATGCCCGCGTGGTATAAGGAACAAGATTTCTGTAACTATCACCGAGTGAAGGGTCATAGTGACGACAATTACATCACTTTTAAGAATATTATCTAAGAAATGCTCGAGAAAGGTGAGTTGACTGTGGATAATCCCAATGCCACCCCCAACCAAAATCTATAAATATTTAAAAACCATTTCCCAATCATGCCCCTTTATCCAATCAAACCGGTGAGACATCCACTCATGATACCCATACTCGTGAGGTTCACGCAATCTTTAACGAGGTACTGTCACCTCTCAATTATCTCACATAACTTCCATAGAGGAAATCCTAGCCTAAAATCCTCCTTCCATGTCTGAACCAACCTCCACCATTCCTTCACCAAGAGAAGAACACCCTTCATCTCCTACATCACCTATGGAGGAGTCTTCTGCTGACATTGAGACCATCTCACCCCTAGCTTCTCCACTTAGATAACCTTTACCTACCATACCTCCTCAACCCATAGAGGAGCTCCCATTACCTCCTCCACCCATAGAGGAGCACCCATTACCTCCTCCACCCACAGAGGAGCACCTATTATCTTCTCCCCTCACAGAGGAGCACCCATTACCTCCTCCACCCATAGAGGAGCACCTATCCATTCCTCCACTTATAAAGGAACTCCCATCATCTCTTCCACCCATCATAGACCCGGTGGAGATACCTTCACCTCTTGGCGAGAATTCTCCATTAGCTACCTAACATCCAACATACCTACTTTCAGCTCTCTTACCCATGGAAGTTGAAGTTGTCCGATTCCCCGTCTCTAAGATGCATTTTATAGGAATTCCCATTAGGTTCTCACCAACTCCACCCATAGATGTGCCACTCTCACGTTTGACCAATCACTTAGATTGTGTAGATAGGGCTTTACTATGGGGTGCCTCTTACTTCTGTCTCAACACAGATGCAGAGATCCTCGATGAAACCTCCACTATATACCAAAAAATATTTCCTCCCATCAAACCACATACAACCACTACTATCGCAAACCCTTCCACGATACTGTTAAGGTCACACCACACCCTTACCCGTAGCCCGACCTATATCTAAACCCTAACCCATACCGACAACATTTGCCTCTACCAAACCTATTACCACTTTAGGGGTCACCCCGATCACTAGCCTTACTCATCCGCTATTAAACCGAATTTAGCTACATCCTCCAACATCAAAACCACACCTACTATGACATCCAAACTAAAGAAACAAAATGATCGACCTCATACCCCGACCACACCAATCACACTTGCACTTGTCCTATCCACCTTCAGACCTCAGCTTCTCAACATGGTCAAGCACCCTTCACCCATCCATAAACCAATAACACAACAACCCATTCCTTCCTCACAAACCTCTAACCTACCCAGGCACACAACACGACTCATACCCGCACCTGTAGTCTCTTTACCACCAATACCTCCGATACCTTCAGCCATTGCTTCACTACCCACTACACTTCAGTCATTGTCCCTCACACCCCAAGCACGACCCGCATCATCTACCTTCATAGCACCCCATTATCCCCGTGGGTAACTCGCCATCTTCCTCCATCTACTTTTCCTTCTAGACCTCGTACACCCACATCACCTCTACCCATGAAGGTGTAACCCAAAAACAAAACCCCACTACTCCACAACAAGGTAGTCACAACAACCCCACACCCTCCTACCCATCCATCTACCTACCCTACCCAAACGAACCCACCAATACCTCAAACCACACTGGTGCCTAAACCCATAGCTCGACCTGTTCCTACACTTCCAAAAACAATTCCTTGAAAACCAACCACACCTACACCCAAACCCACATTCACTTCCCATTGTGATCCACTAGCAGGGTCCTATGCCAAAATTTTAACCAACCTCCTCGAGAATTCCGTTATCACATTACCGCCACTCTGACCTTATGACCCCCTCAAACCCAAGCCAAAAGGGTTTTGCTGATACAAAATTTTGCATACCATCATGTGCAGGAAGCACGACATGGAGAGCTGCAAGGCCTTGAAAACTATCCTTATCCAATTGTGTCCATTGGAAACCAACTTTGACAATGAAGACCTTCTTGATGAGGATCCTACTTCACCAACACCTATTCCTACACTACCTACTCGAAAACCACAACCTCTGCCCTCACAGTCCTTAACACCACACACAAAATTTGAAATTAACATGGTTCACATAAGAGAACTTGCCACGCCACCACCCAAATTTCGTTGTGCCCAATTGATCTCACAGGGCTTTTCTCCTCTAGTAGGTTTTTACCCTTCATGTCATTATACCACTTACCCTACACCTTCTCTATTTGATAACTTCCCTCAAATCAACATGGTACATGTCACTACATGTGTGCAGAAGGGTAAAGAAAAGGTAGTTGACCCACCAACCAATCCTATACCCAACATACCATCTACACCCATACCTAAAATAACTATCTACGGCCCCACATACCCCATTTCTAATGGCATCACACATCGCACCATGCTCAAATAACTACACCAATATCCCCTCAAAATGTCCTTATATGACCTCATCCAAACCTCGGAATCCCATCGTCAAGCCCTCATGGAGGTTCTTCAATCTATTGAGGTTTTACCCAATGACCCTACACCCGTAGCCTCCATCATCACACCCCATCATGTAGCCTCTCTCACCAAATTACCACCTTCATCCTCACCTCACCTTGTTCACCAAGTGGCCTCCTCGCTTCTCAGAGGAAGAGATCGCGCCATACCAAAACGATGACCCGGACCCAGACCTCTTCATCTTTGTCCACATTGATGACATATGGGTATGCCATGTGATGATTGATGGAGGTGTTAGCATTAACATCATTTCATCCCATGCATTTTCTCAAATGCGCATACTTGACAATTGCATGCACAAACATCCGGTCATGTTGCATTCATTCAACAATGCTATTACCTCCACACTAGGCACTGTCATCCTGCACGTTCGCATGGGCCCCCGCACTGTTCTAAAATTGTTTTATGTTTTGGAGGGGGAATTCCAATGTAACTTGTTACTTGGTACACCTTGGATCCGTGTCATGGGTTGTGTTCCTTCCACTTTGCATCATTGTGTAAAGTTTGAACACGAAAGACAAACTTATACCATTCCAGTTGACCCATCACCTTTCAAAACATGCAACATGCTTTACCGACCCAACATGTGCTCATACCTGTTAAGCCATCTACTTATGCAACCAATACCACTTCACCTACACCCCCAACTATAAGTATAGCCACTTTGCTTTCACCACACATACCTCCTATATTCCTACCACTATTATAACCTCCATGGCTGACCCATTAGCTACCCAATCCGTTAACTCCACCTCCGCATTGACCTTCAACACATTATCCATACCAACTATCCACACATACCAACCACCGATCCTTGGAAGGTGTTTTTCAATGCCTCACTGGGGAGTGCCGCCTGTATAGTGTCAACACATTCCTTACTCCACACGAGTATGGAAGCCTTCACCAACACCCTCGCTATGATCATCGTATAGGATAACACCTCCTTTATGGTCCTCCTCATCTTCTTACTAGTATCACCTATGGGGAATTGAGCACTACCACCTACACACCTGAACCACCATCACAACCCCGCCCATTTTCCACTGACTTCCAATCACTTACCAATCGCCATTTTTCCCACACCTTCCTACACCACTGTGCGTGGAAGGGTTTTGGTTTTGGCTTTTATGAGAAAGGCCGCCATACCATTATTCCATGTACCACCCACAAACATAATGACCGTAGTGGTATCGGCTTCCCGAACCTCCTACCAAATAGGCCCACATTGAACTCATTGCAGACCCTAGCCCTTCTCCACCTTCATCACCACCCTCACCAATGAGTCGATGGATCCTGAATCTATCCCTCCTAACTTTTTTTTTTCATAAACACCATTTCCTTGGGGCCTTTGACTTATCAACGTGAAGGCGAGGCCCCTTCCACTCTCCCATTCATGTATCCTAAGATGATCGATGACTGACACACCTACCATTAACATCGTTCAATGTCAGGATGATGAATCCATACTCACCTACCTTGGTGCAGAAGACTCATATATTCATCGGTTGTTACCCTCTGAGATGCAAACCATGTTGAATGAATTGACTATCGAGATCAACATTCATACTCAGGACAACCCGCACATCCTAAAGATCAGACAATCTTTAGATCTTTGTTGAACAAGAAGCCATCACTTCTTTTCTCTCGAGATCATAACCATGCTTTTGCTTGGTATTACAGACATGCCCGGTATTGACCCCACCATAGTGGTCCACAATATTGTAACCATTCCCGATGCCAAACCTATCAAACAAAAGCTGAGGAAAATGCACCCTCACATTGCTCTTCTCATCAAAGAAGAACTTTAGTGCCTTCTTTCCATTTCCTTCATCTTACCCATTGATTATCCTCATTGGATTTCTAACATTGTCCCTGTTACTAAAGCAATAGGGGACTCCGCATTTGCATGGACTTCCGTGACCTCAACCTTTCCCCGCCGAAAGACAACTTTACCTTGCCCAAGATTGATCCACCGGCTGACCTTACCGCTGGTCACGAGATGCTCTCACTCATGGATGGTTTCTAACCAAATTTTTCTTGCCCTTAAGATCAGCACAAGATCGCATTCATTACCCTTGGGGAAGCTTTTTATATCGAGTCATGCCTTTGGCCTTAAAATGCTGGTGCTACATATCGGTGTGCTATAAATTACACATCTTCCATGATATCATGCATCACATATTGGAAGATTACGTGGATGATTTCTTGGAAAAATCTAAACATTGTGCCAAGCACCTTGCCATCCTCCAAACCATCTTTGACCACCTCATTAAATATTGTGTCCACCTTCAACCTAAAAAGTGTATCATCGTGGTTATTTCAAGAAATCTCCCGGGATTTATTGTTTCCTCTCGTGGTATAGAAGTTGACCTTGTTAAAGTTAAGGCCATTCTGGAAATGCCTCCACCCACTAACCTTAAACAACTATGTAGCCTGCAAGGTAAATTACAGTCCATTCACCATTTCATTTCACAACTATCTGATCGGTGTCAACCATTTCATCATCTACTTAGGAAAGATGTCTCCTTTAAATGGGATGATGACTATCACAAATCTTTTGAGGCCCTAAAACAATACCTTCTCTAACCACCCATACTCATTCCACCGAAAGACGATCAACCTTTTTACCTATACATATCAGCTACCGATCATTCCTTGGGAGCCATGCTCACTCATCGCGATGAACAACATAGGGAGCAGGTGGTTTATTACATAAGTTGTACTCTTTTAGACTATGAAACTTGATACAACCATCTAGAAAAGCTTTGCTTAGCCTTAGTTTTCGTCGCCACCAAACTCCGCCATTACCTACTCAACCACAAAACCTATGTTGTGACCAACACCAACCCTTTACACTTCATGTATGCCAAACCTTATCAAAATCAGCATGCCACACAATGGCTTATGCTTTTAGCTGATCTTGACCTCAAATTCATTCACCAAAAGTCCATTAAGGGCTAGGCTATCACTAACCAACTAGCTGACGCACCTATTGCTAGGGACCAACCCTCTAATTTTGACTTTCCCGATGAATCCATTGCTACCCTTTCCCTGGATGAACCCCCTTACCAAATGACACTGTTCTTCGACGGTTCCAAGTGTCAGTGTGGGGGTGGGGCTAGTGTTATCCTTGTTCCTCTGGATGGAAAACCCATGCCTTTGTCTTTCAAACTAGACTTTGAATGCACCAACAACATTGCGAGTACGAAGCGCTCATACTAGGTCTCTCAGACCGCCTATGCCCTAGATGTCAAATCAATCCACATCTTTGGTGATTCACAATTGGTCATAAACCAAGTCAATGGTATGTACCAATGTCATAATGAGATACTTCAAAAGTATAAACATCATGTAGACATATTGTTGACCACCTTTGATCGTTACACCCTTCAAACCATCCCATGTTTAACCAACAAATTTGTAGATACCATGGCCTTCTTAGCTTCCCAAATACCCACTTTCCTTGCCAATTCCAAAATATTTGTCATTGTGCAACACCTCCATTCACCTTCTTATTTACCTCACAATGTTTACTCAATCGAACCGACACCCCGACCCGAGTGACCTTTGGTATAAACAATACTATGACTACCTTTCCTCTCCATCTTACCTTCGATCTCACTCGTAACGGACAACGCGCCTTCCTTAAAAAGGTATCCCATTTCATTATCTTGGGGGACTCCTCTATAAGTACATCTTTGATGGTATTCTCTTACGATGCCTCATAAGTTTTTTGAAATTCCTTATACCATTAAGGAGGTTCATCTTTGGCGTATGTGGAGGTCACTTTAGTGGCCTTGCTATTGCTAAGCGTATTCTTCGCCTAGGCTATTACTGGTCGACCCTTAACCATGATTGTTGTGACTATGTCAAATGTTGTGTGAAATGTCAACAACATTCTAACCTTCATCATACACCCAGTCATGCCTTACAAGGTCGCTCGTGACCTTTGGCCCTTCTCTCAATGGGGTTTGGATCTTGTTAGAGAAATCAATCCTCATTCTTCCCAACGTCATCAATGGATCATAACTACTACCGAATACTACACAAAATGGGTGGAAGCCATACCACTCATCTCCATGAAAGTCGAGAAAATATGTGAGTTCATTAACCATCACATCATTTTCTACTTTGGTGTCCCTCATTGCCTCATCACTGACAATGGAAAATAATTCAAAAACAAAACACTGCAAAAACTTTACGATGCCTTTGGCATTCAACTTAGTTTCTCATCACCTTATTACCCATAAACCAATGGCCAAGCCAAATCCACTAACAAAACCCTCAACAAAATTCTCATGAAAGTGGTTGACGATACTGGGAAGGATTGGCATACACACATTCCTTTTTCTCTATGGGCATACCACACTAGTATTCGCACTTCCACTGTGGCTACACCCTTTTCACTGGTCTACGGTACCGAGGTTGTTCTGCCTCTCGAAGTCTAGATCCCCTCACTCTACATTTCTCTCCATGACATGCTTACTAATGATGACTTTCGTCAGGACCACTTAACACAACTAGAGTTATTAGATGAATGTCGTCTTAATGCTGGATCACCTTCAAGTTTACCAACAATGTATCAAACGTGCTTATGAAAACGTGTTCATGAACAAACCTTCCAAGTTGGTGACCTTGTTTTGAAAGAAAATCAACACGTAACCAAAGTAGAAAAAATTAGACTACACATCGTAACTCATACCTATGGATCGGGTGCCTATTGTTTGTCCTCACTTGAGGGTAAACCCGAACCTGAGCCCCTTAATGCATTGCATCTTTGACCATTCTATTGTTGACTCGTTGTCCTACCTCACCCTTTGTCTCTCTCCATGCTCGTCCCTTGAGTACTATCCACTCCATCCACCTCCCTAACAATTAAACAAGAATCATGTGAGTACCTGTCACTTGTCATCTTCTCTTGAATATGTGTACCACGACACTGCACATAGCATGATTCTCATGGATAATTTTTGTCTATCTTTAGATGAGATCCCATGGTCGTTCCACCTTTCCTTTTAAACAAGAGTCGTATCCTTTGCCTTGGTCTTGTCTATGATTTCAAAGACCTCCAATGGGACCAAAATCCTTAAGTCAAACTTCTAATAACAAAAGATGACTCCCTCAAAAGGACATCTTCTTCTTGACCAAATTGCTACTATAAATAGGCTGCTCCCTCGAAGGATAGCTATGTGAATCTTAAATAATAATAATAAAAAAGTGAAGCTTCCCACATCGATCACTTCACGAAGACCTCAAGGAGTACCATATTATTTATCCCATATAGACTTCCCACATTGATCAATCTATCAAAACAAAAACACTTTTTAGTCATGGACTTTCCCATTGTGACCTCGGACCTCTTGCCCAAAAGACCTATCACTCAAAACATATATAGTTAACTACCTTTCACCCACCTTACCATTTCCACTCTCATTTCCTAAATTTCCTTAAGGGACATCTTGGAATTTCAACATTTGGTGATCCTGTGACTACTTTCACCATAGAATAGTTAATCATGCAATGCCTTTCAGGTCTTGTATTCATCACCCCTTTTCAAGGTATGATCTACTTGGTATGATTCTACCCAATCAGTGGCTTTATTGCCCCCTCTTATCTTTTAACCATATTTGTTTACATTTTGATTACCTTATACAGGACTTGGTCCTCGACGCTTACCTTTGGGGGTCATCCTCCCCTTTCGCCATAATCACCCTCACCTACAACATTTTAACTATCATCTACCCACACCTATTAAACCTAAACCCACTACATGCCCACAAACCTACCAACTCATTTTCATCTTCTTCCCTAGCTCATGGGAGAACTACATCGGTCTGAGGTCCCTTTTCACCGGGACTATGTAGGCAACACTTCCAGGGCATGGGGCCCTGGAAGGTTAGCTCGGCCACTCTTTACCCTAACCATTTCCCCCACCTTTACCTGATTTCCTATTCATATCAAAAACCCAGAAATCTATCCCATATCCACATCATTCAACCTACATACACTCCTCATGTTTCACATACTCTTTTACCACTACCATTATTTCCCATATTCATCTATAACCCATATTTAAACATTGAACACCATTACATTCATTTGCATTAACATGTATTACCAAAATACCAAAATACACATCCATGCCTAAACCAACCTAACTCAATCCATGCCTAAACCAACCTGACTTGATCCATGCCTAAAACTACCTTGACTTGATCCATGCCTAAAATTAACCTGACTTGATCCATGCCTAAAATTAACCTGACTCAATCCATGCCTAAACCGACCTGACTCGATCCATGCCTAAACCGACCTGACTCCGTCATGCCTAACTCACCTAATCCATTCATATCATAACAAAAGTAAAATAAAATACACATCACAACACATAATCATCTAAACCTCATACATCTCATCATATAAATACCTGTGTATCACAATAATGTAC
Source organism: Taxus wallichiana var. yunnanensis (assembly GCA_018340775.1). Classification (NCBI taxonomy): domain Eukaryota; kingdom Viridiplantae; phylum Streptophyta; class Pinopsida; order Cupressales; family Taxaceae; genus Taxus; species Taxus wallichiana. Next base: position 687,827,519 of record CM031240.1, on the reverse strand, counting down.
ACTCATCTCAAAAAAACATGTGTCTCTCATACATCGTCGGCTCACAAGCCGCTATCCAATACAAAATATCTTTCTCAGCTGCAAGCTTCAATCATTATGTACAAAATAATAATAATAAATATAAAATCTCTTCGGCACACAAGCCGGTCTCATATATAATCCATACAAAAATGACTCGGCACGCATGCCGGTCCATAGAAAGTCAATCATCTCCCCATCTGATGTCAGGGAATGCTCCTTATGACTTTCTCTCTTCCAACCCCTCTGCTGCACCTATTTGGTGCCCGGCACCTGCCTCACCTCCTACTACTAGCCCTCACCTGGGGCTGGCCTCTACACACTAGTGGCCTCACCACGACCCTATCTCTCTGGGCTTCTTTGGCCCCCCTGTACTCTCCACACTGTGAGTGTGGGATCTAGTCCTCTCACTGGAGGCCTGTTGTGCTCTGTACTCGGCATAGGAGGGCACGTCTAGCCTGACAACTAACAAATGATCCTGATAATATCGTGCCTCTGCTAAGGCATCCCTGAATCTGACCATGGTCACTATCTGTGGGGGTGCCATGGGTCTCCCTACTGTGTGGATGCCTATACCACGGGACCTTGTCCCAGAATCTACCCTGTGCCCTGTGTTGGTACCATGGCCTAACTCACCTTGGGAGCTATGTGCCTACGCATGAATATGGGCTTACAGAGTAGTAATTTGTGCCGGTGATGCTTTGACAACTGGCTCTGCTGACTCGTAACCTCTCACCGCACTATGGTGAAATAGCCCTGTAAGTCATGTACCTGCGCCTATAGGGCGGCTATCTACTCTCCCTCCACCTACCTCCTCTCCATCTCCATCTCCCCTACCTCTACATGTGTAGGTACCTATCCCCGCCCTTCTTCGAGCCTCGCGCAGGCCGCTATCAGGGCTGTAATGTGGCAACTTGTGCCTCTATACCTATCAGCTGCCCTTGCATAATCCCAAGCTACGTCACCAAGGTAGCCACCTACCCCTTGTAGGGTGTCCCTCTGCACTGTGATGGTGGCTAAATTTGGCTACCCCGGGATTTGGTGGTACGGCTCTCAGCTATGCTACCCACCACTACTTGTATCCATCTGCCACTCCGGCATCATCAATCTGTGAATCCATTGGCTGCTCCTCCTGTCCAGTCAAGATTAGTGGGTCGTGGTGGAGACATAGGTCTCTCCACATCATCTCTCTATACTGTGGGAACGGAGGCGGTACATCCTGGACTAACCCAAACTGGCACCTAACCCACTCTATGGGTATCCACTCATGCTCTCTTGCTCTCCTCCCCTCTATCCATATATATAGTTATAGCCCATCTAGCTCGTGGCCATCTGTCTGTATGTGGGAAGCCCACATATGGCCTCCAAATGATGTCCACCCCTAAAACCCCTCCAACAACCTCATGTAGTAAGCTACATCATGAGTAGCTCTGGCACCTCGGGCCTCTCCAACGGCCGGTACCCACCGCCTGTACCCAACTCTCAAAACTCTCGTGGGAATGCATCTACTGGGCATCCCCACTGGTCGAACACAAGCAATGTGCTCGTAAGCCCAACAATGTAGTAGTACGGTGTAACAGATGTTGAACCTCCAGTCACCCATAGGCCCATAGCTCTCTATATACCTATGTTAGCAATGCAGGTGCCCATGTGAACCGTGTCCGCTATATCACCATGTCATGAAGGACTCCCATTAGTGACCTTAGAATCTCCCACCCTCTGCATCTGGCAGTGTGAAGTAGCACACTACCTCCATCAAAAGTACCACTAACCTCATCTCCTCTGGATGAGCTCTATACATCACTCCATAGCTCATGCTAGCGCTATGGAATGTTAGGTCTGCTACACCCTCACCAAAAATGGGTGCTAGTAGCTCCTCAGATGCCTCTGAGGAGATAGAATAAACTGGGCCCCCAATATGGGCAACCACAGGATCTTATAGACATCCTCAGGGTGATCGTCATCTCACCCATCAAGCAAATGGAAGGTGTTGGTCGCCGAGTCCCATCTATCGATGAGGGAAACCATCGACTCACCTCTTGGACTACATGCCAGTAGCGCCTCACCCCTATCAACCCCACCTCTTGTAACATGCTGCCACTCCTCCAAAGTGTTGTGCTCACCCATACATCACAATAAGGGTGGCACCGAGCCCTCATCCGTAGCTCGTTTCGGCCTGCATCCCATAAGAGCAATGTATTAGTACACCTTCCCAACTTACCCTATTTCACCCCACATCCCGACCTAATCTCTTTCCCCACCCCATCCCATTGGCCTTATTGCTAATCCAACCTACCCAAACCCATCTACCCTACCTATCTACCCTAACCCTCACCCAAACCTACCCAAACCCATCCACCCAAAACTATCTACCCTAACCCTCACCCAAACCTACCCAAACCCATCCACCCAAACTATCTACCCTACCCCTCACCCAAGCCACCCTAAACCCTTCCTGTCTCCCTTAACCCTTTTCCCTCTCACCTAATCCTTTCCCACCTTGCCCTTACTCTATTCCCTTTTTGTCCCAACTTAACCTTTGGTTGACTAACCCCGGTTATCCCTTGACCGACCACAGTCTCCCCTTGACCGCATCGGTCACTATTCTTGTGACCGATACCGGTCACTACCCACCGATGTCGGCCACAAGTCGACCGACGTCGGTCACTGTCGGGCCACCCGCCACGATTTCCCAACCCTTTTCCCCCTAATCCTCCTACCCACCCAAATTCCCCTTTGCACCCCTAATTATTCCTATAATCCTCCTCTTCACCTACCCCCTACCCTTCCCTATTCCCATTTCCCCCTATTTTTCCTATTTTGCAATTCTTCCCCTCCCAAACCCCCATTTTTCATATTTTTCTATATGTTTAATCAAATTAACTAAAAATCCATAACAAAGGTTCCAAACCTACCTGATCCTCGTTGCCACCATCGTGGTGGAACCACCGGCCTCTCGTGCCGCTCCTCCCGATCCCTCTCGGCCTCCGCCATCCAAGAATGACCACCGAATCTCCACACCAATCACCTCACTTGATTCGATCCTGTGACCCCACCTCTCACTCAACCAACCCTACCTACGTGGCTTGCCAACCAAACTCTCGGATGTCCTTGTTTGTCCTTTTCCTCTTTTCTCTCTTCTTGTCCTTTTCTCCTTTTCACAAATACCAAATGAATTTTCAAAACGTGGGTTTTTCACCTTTTATCACCTACCCGACTCAACCGACGTCGGTTCACACTTGACCGATGCCGGCTGATGCCCTAGCCAACCGCCATCGGTTCCTCTCCACCATCATCGGTTCATACCGACTGCCCATATCGTTTACCCTACATACTCATTTCCTTATTCCTTACTCTTACCTTTACCCTATACCTTTCCCCAAACCCATTAGCTTACCTTTCCGACCTCATCATTTCTACCTACATTTTTCCTCCTTTGGGTACGCATTATTTTACCCCTACCTCAGCCTTACCCATTCCATGACTAGATATTTGGACTTGGACCTTAGCTAGTGACTTTTTACCTCATGTGTTCACTATACCTTGCGGCATTGTTACTTGTGTTGATTGACCTAATGACCTTACCTAGGCTATTACCATGGTTGTTTATCCTGACCCTACCTTTGGTGTACCTAGGAACATACCTAAACATTCCTGCACCTAACCTACATTGTGTTTCCTGACCTTATCCTATACCTTGGATACCGGATTCACTTCAACCTTGTTTGGATAAACCTATCGACCTTAGATGATGTAGAGTTTGCCTACTCTTCAACCCGGTAGCGTGCTACAGTTTATACGTGTGCGTGCATTTGACTATTGCTACCTTTGACCCTGACCCATTACCTAGATTTCCCAAGTAGACCTTTCACCCCTTTTCCCTTGTACCCATTTGCCTTTTCTTCATATTTACCTTTTATCACACCACTCACTGCTTCAGCCTACTGCCTTGTCAGTTCTGGTTTGAGGGGGATCACCTTCACCCTCACATGGGGAAACCACATCTTATTTTTGTTAGCATCGCTTACCAATACAAGCTACGCAACAAAAAGGGGCAAAATGTAGACACTAAAATTAGGTCACACTCCCTTTTGTCCCTCGACGTATAAGCCCTCTTTATTATATTTACCCAACCATGACCCCCTTCACCCCACTAATATTAATTTAATTAATTTAATTAAATTAATGCATTATCCTCACTATATTTATTATTTAAATATCTTATTTAAATAATATCTACACATATAGTTCACTTAGACACCTCACCAAGTTAACTCAACCTAAGACCTATTCTTAGCAAGTTCCCATAACTAACTAAGACTTACCCAAACCCTAAAAATCAATGCCTACATTCCCTCTAACCACATTCCCACATGCTCACAAGAGGCTTCAAGTCTAATCCGTGGGATAACAACACAAGATTCGAGAAAATCAGGAGGATCTCCCTAAGTTTAGTAAACCTAGGAAATCCCGCCTTGACCGACGTCGGTTACCCCTAACCGTCACCTGGTTAAGCTGACCACCATCGGTTACCCCTTTTAACCCAAAACAACCTTATTCTCAAGGTTGGAACTTGGAACTTGGAACTTGGAAGCAAGAAAGTTGATGAAAAAGAACAAATCTCAGAGAGATAATGCATCTTCAGAGAGCCAATTCCAGCAAGAACTCACATCCAAGGAAGGAGATTGAGCATCTTCTCCTGCACAACCATCCCAACCACATTTTGATCTATCTAAGCAAAGAGGAGTGTGCATGTAGCCCATGCAGAAGCTTTTCTTTAGTTGGTGATCACTTGCAGCCTTCAAACCCATCATCAACACCTCCATCCTTCACACACAGACCTTCAAGAATGAAATCCAAGTAAGTATAATGTCATACTTCTCTGGTTTATTTCATTTCATCATTATTTCATCACCCATTGTTTATCTTGCTCCCTATTGACCTTCTCCAACATTTTCACCTCCGAAGAATCATTAAAACCTCACAAAAGCCTATTCCAGTCACCCAATACTTCATCTTGACCAACTAAGACCCTTTGTGCAATCAAAAAGGAGACCAAAACCCTGTTCTGTGACATTTCTAGATCTCATAGTAACCGGTGCTGGTTATACCTAACCGTTGTTGGTCACCCCTGACCGACGCCGGTCTCTGTGTTTTACACATAGTCTTAAATAGAGACCTACCCACCTAATTTTACCTCACCCTCACTCACCTGTGACCTACCCGAGACCTTTATCAGACCTACAGAGACCCATAACCTATCCCTTGACCTTGGATTCTATTCTAGCTTAGCCTGTTAGATTAGATCTATTTCTTATTGTGTTTTTAAGTGAGATACCTAAATCATTTTAAAATAAAAATAGGATTTACCTTGTTTTAGCACTAATTTGTTTAAAATAGTGGACTGATAGCCATCTAGGAAGTACCATGCTTCCCGGATCTAGCTCACGCTAGGCAGTTCACTACCCATATTGTTTAATTCTTTCTGGTGGTCTTACTTTCATTATAGGTAGTTCCTCCTAGCCAAAAGGAAGCTCTCACGGATCCACTGTGGATTCAAAAGTCATATGCACGCAACAACCCATCAACCGACATTTGAATAGGTATTCCTCCTACACCTGTTACCCTATCTATTTCATCAACAATTCAAAGAAACAATCTAAGAAAAAGGTGAAACAAAGATATATGAAAATGTTTACATAACGCTTTCACATTTTTATTTTTAAAGGAATTACCATTTTCAATTATAATGCAAAGGGGATACCATATCGACATATGATATGGTGCATTATAAATTCAGATATTTGAGGGCTTTCAACATAGGTAAGAGGAACAACCTCTACCCATTTTGTAAAGTATTTAATAGTAGTGATAATGAGCTTATGACCATTTGAGGAGACACTAGACACGGGGTTAAGATTACCTATAAGATCGAGACCCCACTTTTAGAATGGCCAAGGTGTCATTATAGGTTACAAGGATTGTGCCGATGCATATATCAAATTACCATACTTCTGAAAATATAAGAATTTATTCACATGCTTGTAGCAATAATTTTCCATGGTAGGCTAATAAAGCCTACTTAGAGTATCTTCTTTGATAGGATGATCCCATTAGTATGAGCCCCGTAGATGCCTTCATGAACCTCTTTGATTGCTAGGATGGATTCTTCCGATGTTAAATAGCACAATAGATTCCTTCATAGCCTCGGAGGAAGAGGGTGCCCTAAGTATGGTATAACGGGCTATATGCTGAATGAGATTTTGTTTATTGGTATGGGAAATGTTTGTGGGAAAGGTCACATAATGAAGGTATTTAAAGATGTCACAATACCATGGGGAAAGGGACCAACAACTTCACATACCAAACATGAATATGGCATGTCAAATGCTGGTGTTCAGTAGATGTTAAATGAAGAATGACATATCATTATTCCTGTGTGGGATGCTCAACATGGACCATATTGTGGCCATAGCATCTCGGTGATCTATTTTGTGCTCTTTGTATTTGTTCAAATGTTATCTACTTGAATAAATCCTTCAAAGAATCAACCATTCTCTTTTATGGAAGAAGTTTCTCATCTTTAAATTTATATTCATTTTTCACCTATTTTATAATCAACATGGAATCACAGATTACATTTAGTTTTCTAATATCCCACTTAATAGCTAGATTCATCCCCGTGATAAGGGCCTCATACTGCTATATTATTTGTGCGTGGGAAACCCAAGTTAGAATGCTGAGGGATCAATTCTCTTGAAGGAGTGATCAACGCAACTTTAGAACCCGAACCATGAAAGATAAAGGAGCAATCAAAGTATAGTTTCCATATAACCGATTCTTGAGGTATATTGTGGATGCATCGGGAGTTCCAAACTCAAAGGTTTAGTACTGTAGTGGGGCTTCAGCTAGTTGATCTACTAAAACATGTCCTTTCATTGACTTATAATATACATACTTAATGTCAAACTCAATGAGTAAGATGATCTAATTAGCCATGTTTCCTATGAGAGCGGGCTTTGACAATAAGTATTTAAATGGATCTAATTTTGAAACAAGCTTGAAATTATTATTTAAAAGATAATGACATAGTTTATGAAAGGAAAAAACTACGGATAAGTAAGCCTTTTCTATATGTGGATAGTTGATCTCAGTAATTCCCTATTAATGTTTGAATTAAGTAGTACACATCTTTTTCTCTCTCGCTCCTTGTCATACCGGGATAACAAAGTGCCCCAATTGTAAAGTGTGTGGTAGAGATGTAGAGTAACAAGGGTTCACCTACTATGGATAGCATTAGAACAAGGGTTTTACCCAAATAGTCTTTAAGTAAATAAAATGCTTGTCGCTTACTTTGGTCCCTAGTGAAAAATGACATATTTCTTGAGCATATGCGTAAAGGTATGACATTTTTTTGCAAGCTAAGAGATAAATCTTCTAATGGCTTGGATATTTTGTTGTAAGCTTCGCAGATTTGTCTAATATTGGTTGGAGGAGGAATTTTTCTTATAGCATAAACCTTTTCAAGGTCTACTTTATTCCTCTCCTTGAAACAATGAATCCTAATATTTTTCTAGATAACACACCAAAGACACACTTCTTCGGGTTTACTCGTAACCTTTAGTCCCTTAGATGTTGAAAGATGTGTCACAAAATTTTTGGTGCTCTTTGCGAGTCCTATATTTTTCCAATATGTCATCCATGTATTCCTCCATGATGTCACTAATCATATCATGAAAAATAGCAGTCATTTCCTATTGATATGTATCTCATGTGTTCTTGAGGTCTGAAGGGAATGACTTGAAAACTCGAATGTTTCTATGGGGTAGTAAAATTTATCTTATGTTGGTATTCTCAATGATATTTATTTGGATATATCCTGAAAATCCATCCATGAGTGATAGAATCTGTAACTAGTTGTTGAATCAACAATCATGTCGATGTTGGGAAGAGGAAATTCGTCCTTAGGACAAGCTTTATTAATATCTCAAAAATCGGTACACACTCTTATATCGATAGGATTTTTCTAAATCGGGACCAAATTAGAGATCCACGAATAGTTGATAGGCCTAATGAAGCCTACTTCTAATAATCGTTCTAACTCTGATTTGACCAAAAAGGTGACATGCAAATTCATCTTTAAGAGATTTTGTTTTTATGGGCTTGGTGTCTAGGTGTACAACACGATTGTGTACCACTAATTCAGGATCAAGTCTTGGCATGTTTTTGTAAGACCAAGTGAAGATATATGCAAATTCTCTTAAAAGCCTTATAAAAGTTTTTGTTCTTGAACTGAGAGTGAAGCTCCCAACTTGACCATTTTAGGTAGCTCCTCCGTGCCAATGTTGACATCTATTATCTCCTCCACTAATAACTTGGAATTGTCTTCCATGTGTGTAGGATCAAAGGGGGGATTAAGATCCTCTTCTACCAAAGGTGGATCAAAGAGATCATCATCTTGAAGTGGGTCAACTATATTTTCCATGGGTTTTTATTTTTATTTGTCCACAAGCACCTCAAAGAGTTTTCACTATAGGACTTGGAATTTTTATTTCCGCAAGGATTTTCTATAGGAATTTTTTCCTTTCTTACTTTTTTTTCTTAAGTGACCACACAACTCTACCTCCTCCCCAAAGTACGCACATGTATTGAGATGAATGGAGAATCATTTCTTGTGGTCATTTTTGGGAATATTGTCAGGAATACTAAGGAACTCACTAATAGCCTCATCATTCTGAAATACGTCGATTGACACATGCTGTTGTTGGTCCTAATTCATGAGTGATGGGTAAATGATTTTTAGTGTCTGAGTTATAGGAGATGCAATGGGGGTTATGATTAGGATAGCCATGTCAAAAAATAGGTTTGTGGAGGCAAGGTCTTCATAAATACTAGATCTGGAATTTGTTTCACTTTCACCTTTGGACGAACTATCTTCACACTTAGAAGAGGAATCCTCAACCTCTAAGGAGTGAGATTCATATAGATGGATTCCAATTTTTTTTACCCATTATACGATGAGGTATTGGAAGATATCTTGTTCATGGTGGCCACAACCACGTCCTTTATACCCCATAGTAAACATCATTCAATTAGGGATAACATACCTAGGTGATTGGTAACATAGAGCCATTTCATCATCTTTAGGATGAAATACAATATATTTGAGTATCATTTCATATTCTAATAATCTAGTAGGAGTGAAAGCATTAAAATGGCAGTTCTCCTTGGATCTTTGAAGTTTGTAACATGTCCTACCATGTGCTTTGGCAGATAGGGGAATGTTGTGATCTAGAAGGGTCTTCTGCAGATCATATTCTCTACAACCACTTGGTCTAACCTTCATTTCCCATGAAGCGAAAGGGGTTTCTAATGTGGAAGCACCATTGTCATTGGGAGACAAGGTATTTGGATCCACTCATGAAGTGAGGGCCTTCGATTGAACATGAACAATTATCTCCATAGAAGGACACTCATAGATGGTGGGAAAATATCCCAACAATGCTCTGTAATGAGAAAATGGTTGGGGATATCCTCAGTATAGTAAGTTTTTGTCCTTCATGTCTTTGTAACTTTAAAAATTGATGATATGTTGAAGGTATGAATTGTATGGCATGAATCCATGGGCAATCGAGCAATATGTTATAAGGTAACTCCAAGTCTAAGACATGGAACTTTGTATCATGGTTTATAGGACCCACTTCTAGTGAGAAAGTGATCATATCGGCTGACTTTCATTCTTCATTATCATACGCCTTTATGGTGATGACCTTTGTTTCCAAATCAGCTTCTATGTACCCTAGTTATCAAACTAGTTTAAGAGTACAAATATTTAGACCCGATCCACCTCCACAAACACTCTTTTGACCTTCTTATGTTTGATTATTAATTCAATATGTAAGGGAAGGTTATGGGAGGGATTTTATTCTAGGATTTCTATGGGGCTAAAGGTTATGTGTTCTAAAGGAGTGATTTGTGCTACCATTGCTTGTAAGTGCATTAGGTCAATATCAATGGACACTCTTGATCCCTATAAGGTTTTGCAAAGGATGTCCTTATGAATGTTAGAAATTTTAAGAAGGTATAAGATTGAAATCTTAGTTGTGGTTTCTCTAATTGATCTAAAACATCATAGTGACTCTCTTGAGGAGGGGGAGGAGGTTCTGAGATAACAAGGTGAGCTCATCACATTGCCATGGTGCACTACCTTGATCTAATCTTGATCATGTTGATATGTTCAACAGGTGAATCAACACAACCTATTAAGGCATAAAAATGGTCTGTATTTGATACATATTTGGTACTCTTATTTTGAGAGGACCATCCCTGATCCTAATTTTCCTTTCCTTTGTGCTTGGGAAAAGGTTCTTTAAAAATCCCCATATTTGTGTTTGGTGATTTAGTTGGGGCGGAAAAATATATTTCTACGTTGCCACTATCGATTAAGTCATGAATGTAATGTTTTAATTTCAAGAACTTTATGGTTTTGTGACCCTTGACACGGTGAAATATGCAAAACTCATTTTCCCTAAACCATGATGGCTTAGGTGCGTCATCCCCATAGGGTGTTGTTTTAGGATATTGAACTATGTTGATGAACTCTAATTGTTTTGGTATTGATGATATTGTGTTAGATAGAGGGGTGAAAGCACGTTACTTGTACTCATATAGGCGGAGTTCCATTTGTAAGCTTCAAAGGAGTATGGTTTTGAATGGATTGTAATCATTTAGAGTCTACTATTCCATCACCGAAAATGTTTTTTCTTATTAGGAACAATTTTTTTCTTCTCATTAATTTTGGAATCGTTTATAATTGCATGAAAAGGGTTTTAGGTCCTCTAGCTAACAACACTTTTTTGATTTGACTCCCCTTTTCAATCACCTCTTCAAATGTGTTACCACAATGCATTTTCAAGTGGAACATAATGTTAGGGTGAAGGTTGGGTAAAAATATACTTATTAGCTTTTTTAGGTATAGAGCAAGGGAAGCGGCTAGCTAACCCTCTCCATCGTTGTAGGAAAGTAGTGAAGTTCTTGTTGTTTCATTGTTTTACATTGCATAGATCTAGCATGGTGACATCACTCTCTATATTAAAAGAGAAGTGACATACAAAATGTTTTTCTAGTTTTGGCCATGTAGATATGGATCCCTTGGGGATGTGTAAAAACCACTCTAGCATCTGTCCTCCTAAACTCCGTGGGAAGAGGCGAATAAGATAGTTGTCGCACTATACGTGACCTCTTGACACGCCATATAGAAGTATTTGATATGATCTTGGGGTCACCTTTTCCATTTTTGACAATAAAAATTTCAAGGGAAAGGTACTTATAACATGGCTCTATCAAAAAGATAAGGGAATAATTCATTGAACTCGGTACTTCTTATTGTTTGCATTTTTCCTTCTTGCAATGCTAGAAGGGAATTCTTCATGGTGGACCACTCTCAACTAAAGCGATGGTATTGTGTGGGTGGTGTAGGCCTATAAGAAGGGTTAAATCTAGGTGTATTTCCACCCATATTCTCAAAAAATTCCTCATAGGGGTCTTTTTCATGTCTATCAACAAGGAGTATTTGTTGGGAACTCATGATATGAAGCTTTAGGTTTAGCCTTTGGTATGGCTTGTTTTAACAACTTTAGTTATTCCTTATTTATGTGTGAAGCCAAACTTGTCAATTGGTGAGCAAGGGATTGCACATGTTGTTCTAAGGTTACTTCTTAAGTGGGTACTTCATTATGATCTTCGTATGGAGGAGGTTTTTATGATGAGCATGTTCCTCGTGGTCTTCACAATGTTCTCTAACAATAGGTATATGATAGTCTCCATCATTTTTAAAAGGTATCTCTTCATCATTTCGTCATCCAAGTAGAGGCATGACTATGGTTTAATATTTTGTTGATATGCTAACGAGGATGGTCTCGTATCTTCTTCTCTCACAACCATGCCGACAATGAGAGAATGGTTTATTGTAGGAGGTAATCGGGCTCCTAGTTCTACGACATGTAAAAGAACTTCATGCTTGTTTTGAAACAAGTAATCATCAAAATGGGGTGGGTGATGTTCCATGTCCGCACGAGGAGAATTCTCCTCACCACCATTATGATCAATCATGACATTATCCTCCAAAAGTGGGTTATCACTTCCAAAGGGCTCGTTTCCTAACTTGTGATGCCCCATTCTTGAAACAGAGCCATAATGTGAAAGATTTTACTAAGGTTTATTAAAAGGGACCCCAAATAAATTTTTGCAGTAGCAGTAATGACACTAAGTCACTATAAATAATGTTGACTATCATGAATCCAATAGTTCAATATGAAACCAAGGATACCAAATAAAAAGAATGATCTACTCCTAACAAGGTAATATGTGATGAGAAATTTCTAGGACAATAAAATGTCGTACAAAATTCAAATCTAATCACAATAAAAGTCTACTCCCTATGGTTTCCAAAGTAGTTTTAAATCAAATAGTGGTAACACAGTATCACCACTTGGGCCAAGTTTGAAATAAAAAATATATAAATGCTAAGAAAGTGTTTACGTGATCTTCCAACAAGGTATACTAAAACCAATTTTGGACAAAAACAAATTCTAAGTCTTTGAAAATTGAAGTTAGCAATGCGAGTAGTGTAACAACACTATTTGGACACATAAACCAAGCTTTACGATGAAAGCAAGATTTTTAGTATCAAAATGGTGTTATAGCGATGTGAACAACGTAACCTCAACACTCACAAAAACTCAAGGCAATGTTTAAGATCAAAAACTAAGCCTAAGTATATCAAGAAGTTACTATGTGTGCGAGCAACGTAACAATACAATTTAGAGACTTAGACCAAGTTTCACAATGGAAACAAGATGTAAGTATCACAATTATATGGCTATAATGCGGGAAACCTAACAAATCAAAGGAGATAATGATGATATCACCTAACTACAATGATAATTAGTCTCAATATGGGTTTGAGAAAAAGGGCCTACTAGAACATGAAGATGTACCATTCACACTTTCAACACTTGCATTCCAACATTGCAACCTAGTCATGCAAGTAGACTAAAAAAGTGGTGGACATGATTATTTCTAAAAGTATCCATGTATGTCGTTCTTCTTTTTTTTCCCCAAATGGTAAACAAGAAAACAAATGTGTAAACCAAGTGGTGATGAAACAAACTAAGTGTAACTTTGGTAGAGTTTCACCTTGTCTTAAGACAAGTGAAAACTAGGACAAAGTAACACATCGTAGGTCTCATGATGAATAACATGCAGTTTGAACTTTAAGGGACTCTTTCCTTGTTCAAATAACACGGTTTAGACTCCAAAAAGTTTTCATGTTGTGAGAGCTCTATAAAACATGGTGTCTAAGTAAAAATGGCTCCAAGCCACAAGCTTCCTAGTGCTTCTCTCTCTAGGTATCACAAATTACCTCTGCGAGCTCGGTTTACCAAGAAATTTACACTGACTAATCTTAGATTATCTCAAATTTACTTTACCCCCTTCAATACAATGAGAAATAAATGCATTCAATTGTATTTTCACTGGGGTCACAATGGAGATAAATTTGACTCTAATCTTACCAAGGCGTACTAATCAATTGGGTAGTGGAGCACTTTCCCATTTCATTCACAAGGTTCCCTCTTGTGTGAACTAATTTGGGGTTCCTGGAGTATTCCTCTTGTTATCTTAAGGCTTATGATAAAGGGAGTTTCTCCTAGTTACTTTAAGAGGATGAGCTATAGCTCTTAATCGAAACATGTAATACAGTGTGATGTATGATGTGTGGTGTATTTTATTATCTTTTGGATTAGGAAATTTGGTTTAGACCACCGTTGGAAACCTACAACACACGTGAATGTTAGAATTTTGTTTGAAGATAGTTCTCCTTTATTTGAAAAGCATTAGGTCCTACATAAAAATGGTTAGTAGTTATCCAAAAATATCTACAATATCATAAAAAGAGGATTCAATGTTGCTTTTGGTTCTCAAGATCGTCCAAGGACGCAAGAGAAGAGCATACACAACAATCAATCCAACTAGATAATAATGAAAAGCTTGTAAATCAAATAACCACCATAATGCTTTGTAAATCAAGGTTCATTCCCAATTAATCCAAGTGCTTTTTAGTGAAAAATAAAGTTTTTTTTGGTTCTCAAGATCACACAAGGTGCAAGAGAAGAGCATACACAAGCTTTAGCCTTAGTTATTTATCAAATGAAAATATCTTAAACTAAAAGATCATATACATGCCCAAAATGAAATTTTATTCCCTTAAGCATAAAAATGACTAATGAAGTTTCCCACTTACTCTAATGTTAGCAAAATAAGGTTTAAGGCTGCTTTTGATTCTCAAGATCACACAAAGTGCAAGAGAAGAGCATACAAAACCCTATTCCAAACTCATACAAAGCATGGAAAAAAATTAATTCATCAAACCCTAAGCTAATATGTTAGAAAACCTACTCTAAATCAGAAAATCTACAATAACAAAGCTAAAAACCCTAGAAAATGATAGAAGTACAAAAAGCCAGAAGTTGAAATTTTAAACTTTGAGCCAACTTTACCTCGAGTGGTAGTGCACCTCTTAGCACAAAGAGTGCATCCATGAGAGCGTCAATGCACATGTTGTAGAAATAGTGCATCTTTAATGGAAGAAACACACCTCTGTCAAAATCACACACGGTCGAATTGCATATACATGGCCAGTGAGGTGTCAATTCACACTTTGAAGTACCAATGCGGCTTATACATAGAGGACAAAAATTCAATGAAGCGCATGCACGTCTAGTGAAGCATATGCATGCCCGTTGAAGAGTAGGCATGTCCTATGAAGCATAGGCATGATCTTTAGAGCATGAGCACTCCCCTTTGAAAGTGGGAGTGCACCTTATTTTAGATGGTCAAAACACGGGTTTTGACAAGAAAAACTTGAAAAGATCAAATATTTGACTTCTTACTAGAATTTTGACAACACTTTACCTCTTTATATCCTGCAAAGAACATAAAAATGCAACATATACTACTAATCTAGTTGAAAAAACTATCAAAATTGAAAATTGATCTACAAAAATTTGAAATTTACTGTAAAAATATTAAAACTAATCTAAAAATCTTGAGGGACTAATCTAGAAAGCTTGAAACTAATCTAGAAAACTTGAAACTAATCTAGAAAGATTGAAATTAATCTAGAAAACTAAAAACTAAAAACTTTGAAACTAAGTTAAAAAGCTTTAAAAATGAATGCAATGGGGTATGCTCCCACCGGGCATGCCAAATAAAGACTATTAAAAGTTCAAGAAAAGCTAACTAACATGACCAACACCACATAGTCTATTAATAAATGCTTTATGAATCTAATAATTACATCAATGATAAAAGCTTAATGGAATGCTTAAAACAACTAACATGATATACATAAAGCCTAGCTAAAGCATGCCTACTTAATATGAGTTGCTTAGCTAACCTATACCTAAATAGATATAAGAGGAAATCAAATTGGGTTTGTTCTTTACTTTAAGAGAGGTTAGATGGTCTCTCAAAAATGACTAAAAGATCATATTGGATACCCAACTACTAACCCCATTGAATATTGGAGGAAAAGATTGATCTTGGATCTTAATCATATTTGTTATATGATATGCAATTCAAAGCATGGTGTAAAGTTTAAAGGTATTTGGTTATTCATTTTTATAGTTTTTCCTTTGAGAAAAAATGCATCTTGGTGCATGTGGGACTAAAAGAACAAAGTAGATTAAGATTTTTTAATCCACGATTAAGACTTACTAATTTCAATTTCCTTTTCGCGTGTCAATACCATGTCATCCCTTTTACACATCACCATCATCTTCTTGACGTGCATCATCCGCCTTCATCCTCGCCGTCATGCGTCAACATTCCATCTTGATGTGTGTCAACCTTCCCTCACTATCGCAAAAAAATTTTCTTCTTATTGTGTGACAACTCCTCCTGTTGGTGGAAAAGTTCTTCCATTCTTGTTGGGCATAAACAAGGAAACCCAACTACAAAATTAGCATTAATATAATCATACAAGATAGCTCAACAACCGACTTAATGAGGTATGGCACCCTTGTTCGCCGTGTAAAAGTACCATTGGAAAGCGGACCGATATAGCTTCCCATACCTCTGTACAAACAATTAATGAAGGTTTTGGTTGGTAACTCCTTTTCTTTATATATATGTATTTTCACGTCATTTGTAGAGGAGACACTCTGGAAGCTATGGAAACTCTTGCAATTTTTTCACTCAACTCCATTTGAGCTACGATCCTTCTCTTGGGCTCCAAGAATGTAATTATGCCTTTGTGTATCAAATGTAATGGCTTGTGCATACTTTGAGGTACTAACAATATCACAGTCTCTACATGAGACACACATACTACCTTTGATCCTAAGGCGACAACCTTATGTATAATGAATATGCATGATATGAATTTGACTCTAAGGACAAGCTCATGAACTACACTCCCTAATCATTGATTTGATGTTCGATCCACAATCTCCTCCCTTAGATAACCCCTTTATAATGCATATTATGACATCTCTCATCCCTTTCCCTTCTACTCCACATATTTCTACACCTCTACATTCTATGAAATCACCATCAACTCTTCTTGTAATTATGGCTCATATTCCACCTATGGTTGAACTATATTGCATGTAGAATGAGGCTCATAGGAATGATATTTTATATTATATATCCTATCAATGACATATGAAAAAAATCAAAGAAACGTTTACACGAGACCGACATAAGAAATTCATGTAACCATCTTCCATTACACCACTATTTTGTTCTCATCATGGATTTTATCACATCTAGATGATACTTGTTGGGTTATCTCTCGCAAGCCTTGAGTTTATGAACCTTATCCTCATGTGCATAAGCATTGAGCTCGATCCCATTTATCATGTCCTTTTATGCTATCATCTATGTATCACAAAACTCATTACTCCCACCTTTCCCTCCTTTTTCTATGTTTGTCGTGATGTCCTCAAAGACCTCATGATTCATACTCTACATGATTTATATGACATCATCAAAAATTATGTCAATAATTCGTATATCATCATTAAGACACTTTATTATACCAGGTATATCTATATATTTCTCCCACTTGGGTTTATATGGACATTGCTTCCTATCTTGGATACTTTGGTAATTTTATACTTTCTCCCACTTTTTTTATCTCTCCTACTTGGGTTTCTTCACCATTGCTTCCTATTTTGGATACTTTGATAATTTTATACTAGCTCCGCTTGGGTTTCTATGACAAAAAATTGCTACTTTGGATAGTTTGGTCCTTACTTTCCTATCATATCCCACATGGGTTTATCTCTCATTGCTTGGGATAGACCTCTCATTAGTCTCGCATCCCATTCCATTCTACACACTTCACCTACTTTTTCATTTTAAACCTTTTATCATTTCATTTCTCTTTGTCACGTGGGTTCCTACATTTGTGCACCGATAAGAAAATGGAATGATAAAATAAACATACATCGCACATCAACATCAAATACACATGACATATCCAAAACAATGATATTATATATATATATATATATATATATATATATATATATATATATATCAACCATCCATTAAACACCCCCTTTGGGTAGGTTGAGGTCATTTGATTCTTTGATCTCGGGGTGTATGAATTGTAGCAAGAAAGGATTGTGTTAGTGATTTATCTCTAATCCAATTCCATGTAGCCTCTCCTATAATCTATTCATGTAAGTCTCTATATTTGTAATTCGTGTTGCATCGGTCATGTTGTGCATGATGGTGACACCTATGCATTTCATAGTCTCGTTGCTTACTCTTGTGTCAGTGTCGTCTATGAATAGATAAGGCCCTACACATGGGATACCATATCCCCCACAATTTCCACTACTTGGGCATATATATGATTATAAGTTCTACTTGCTAAGTCTCCGATCTATCACCGATACTAAATCCACCATTCGCAATTGATATATATATATATATATATACACACACATATATCAAAATGAATCATTTTTACATCATATACAAATTTATCTCTCAAAATATAACAACCATCCCTTAAGCACCGCCTCCCTCGGGTAGAGGTCATTTTATGATTTGAGCTCACATCATCCGAATTGTGCTAGTGGCGTGTCTCTAAAATGAGGACATATAGCCTCTCCATCTAATATAGTCATGTATATATACAACTCTATAATGTGGGTTACATTATTTAGTTGACACAAAACCATATGCATATTATGATAGTCTCATTTCCTACTCTCATGATAGTGTCATATGTTCTTAGAGAAGGCCCTATACTAAAGATGTCATATCTCCCACACTTGCCACTACTTGGGAATCTCTACGATTTTGAAGCTCACGAGATGCCTCTCCCACAAGTCTGAATGCACTTGCTAAGTCTTTGACTATCATTAATATTGAATCTTCCTTTACAGCTTTATCTATCAAGTCCATTATGCCATCTAAGATCTCATGATGTGTATCCTCAATTATCAAGTGCCACTATGTTATGGATCACTCAGTAAAACACATACACTATATACCTCACTAGCAATATGCTCAAACATCTATTTGATATAATCCACGTTAGCATAAATAATAAACTTTGAGGCTCACCTAACTCACAAGAGTGCAATCCTATAATGGATATATTTATCTAGCCTCCAAAATCTACCCCCACATCTTCATATCTCGATTGGTGGGACCCTACCAACCATTCCCACCTATCTTGGAGAACCAATATCATATGTGGTCTCTTAGAGCCTCTCCTCTCTTCCATGGATGCCCCATCATATACTTCAATATATAAGAACTTATTTATGATAAATAACCTCCTCTTAGCCTTCGTAACCATCACTTATGGTGCCATGCTCAACACCTCTCCACTCTCTCCTCTCTGAAACCTATCTTTTGGGTTTTCCACCTCTACTACTTGAGGTTCCTCTATGAATCCTTCTCCCTATGTTTTTTCCACTTACCATCTAGATATGGGTCATGACTAACTCATTATGGGCATAATGGTGGCATTGATACCATTTATCCCTATCTCCCTCCCCTCTCTCTCTCTTTTTACAGGTGTTGTGGCCAATAATTTAGAAGAGACAAGACTACCACATGAGTTGGATGCCCAAACTAAAACAAAACTCTATCAACTAGGTGTGTCTTCATTCAATACATGTAATGCCTTATAATCACTAAGGTCCCCTCAACAACCACTCAGTAATTCCCTAAGCGAGCCACCGATCCATTGTATGTCTATAGGGCTCCCATACTACTTGATATTTTATAACATATAAAAATAATCTATATCCAATTGTTTCCCTATTTATTGGGTTCTCTAAGTGTATAATACATGGGGAATTCCTAAAACTCATATAAGTGTCCTTGTAGGTTTATACATGAAGAAACACTCATAAATCTAACTCGCTTAAAAGTATAATGGGCCTCACTATACTTTCTTGTCTCACATGAATCTTATAGAAATCATGCATCAACTACACCCATGTGGTTATTACCCCAAATAAAATATGTACCAAAATCTAATATCTCTCTCGCATGCTACCAACAAAGATAAATCTACTACTCCATCCACCTCGTGACACAAAATTTTTGCTAAAACCATACTAATGAACCCATTTCAAATATATAGAATTTTTATGATGTAGACACCTAAATCTAATTATGTAGTTTTATTACTAAAATTACAATAATTATCCTCTTTCCTATCATTTAGTTATAATTAGTGATTTCCCATTAACTAGCTAAGATTCCCCTTCATTTAATTCAATTAATGAGACTTTGTTAATTAGCTAGCCTTCCCCATCATGGATGCCAATTAACGACAATTTTTAGTTATAATCATCTTTTTATTAATTAATTAACCATCATTAATTAGTTAAGCCTTTGAATATTCTATTTATTCAATAAACCCTCTTATTGGTTAAATTCCCTTTTCATACCCTTCAAATTATATTAGTTTCCTTCTAAATCATCTCCAAATTGATTTTTAAGCTTATATTGGTTTATTAATTAATCCTAGCTGATTAATTATATCACCCCAACTCCCATGAGTTGCTAAACTCTAATTAATATCTCCTAATCATACTTATCCCTTTCTAAATCTAGTTTACCTTTATCCCACATTCACTAGGTTGTAAGCTTCACGCAAACCTGGAAAGCTATATAAGAAACCTAATACCTTCCTATCAATCATACACCTTCATGTCCTTGTAAGAAATTTTCACTTATAAGAGTATTTTCATTTTATTAGAAAGCTTGATTCAAACCCCATTTTTACTTGGAAAAGAGTAGTAAGAGAAGAACTAAAATGGCAATCAAGCCATATTGGTGAGATCTCTTCCTCTTCTTTGGATAATTCCTTAATCATGCTTAGTTACTTTTGGTTCAAAAAGGATATATATACAATTACAAAGCACATCCAACCACCAAAGGAGGTTTTCATTTCTCATTGGATTTAATGTTTGATGCACATTAGTATAAGCTTTCATGTTTTATCATGGTGTTTTGTTTAGATTAACTAAGTTATGAAATTACTAGGTGTTAGGTTCATTTCATTAGCTTAGATTAGTCTAATACAATGCATACATATGGCACACTTGGTGAGACACCCCTTTGTCTCATACACATTATTTTTTTTTCTTAGTTTAAACTTCATTTTTACATGCTCTTTATTTCCATTATTAAAATTATTTGATTCTTGAGCATGTTTAGTGATATTTGATAGTTTTGAGTGTTCTTTATGCATATTTAGGAGGAAAAATACTGTCAAATTTTAGTCTTGATGAGAAAAATATGAGATTTATGATGTTTTGGGTTTAGATTTGATGTTTTTTTCTATGTAGACACATGTTCCTTACACTAGTGCACATCTCGCATGCACTATCATTCATCTACGTGTGCTACCATCATACTATCCTTGCACTAGTGTTCCTCATCGCACGTTTTTGTTCATCTCGCATGCATCTTCATTCCTCTACACGTGTTAGCATTACACTAAATTATGCATTCATGCATCTGAATTCTATTCTGTGTGCTAATGTTTATCTGATTTTTCTTTTCTTACATGTGCTAGCATTCACATTTGCATGCTACCATTAATTATTATTATGTGTGTCGTTGTACATCTTTCGTATTTTATTAACATTTCATGCACTAGTGTTCCATTGAAAATTTGACTACATGCGTCAGTGTACATATTCCTACACCAATGTTCATCTACTTGTGCTAGCATTCCTGTGTATGCGCTAATGTTTTTCTTTGGCTTTTCCATTAATTTTTCTCAAAATTTCTGAAATTTTCAAAGATAATTCTTAATTTCCTATAGTTTTATACATGTTTCTGATTCTAACATGCATTTTAAAATCTAAATTAGTGCTAAAATTTTGACTATTTTAAAAAAATATCCTTTTCACTATAACTTCATTGAAACTACATATGCTATTCTCTTGCGTTTTATATGATCTTGAGAATAAAAATGATAACGATTTTGGATTCTTTTCTAATATTTTGATTGTCATTCGAAACATGGATAACACTTGATATTGTGGTTTAAAATTTCCACGTTGGTTTAATATGATCAAACACCATGTATGTTCTTCTCTTGCACTTTTGAGTGATCTTGAGAAATAGAAATGGTTGAATATTTGATATTTTGATCTAACATTGTGATCATATAGAAACCTACCGATTTTTTATGTGTAGGACCATCTACATTTGTCAAATAAAAATCTAAACAAATTACTAAAATATTGTGTAAGTTTCCTTGGTCAAAGAAAGGCGTTTAAGAAAAATCACATTTTAAATCAAGATACGAAAGAAAAACTCACACTATATTTATAGGTTCAGATAAGGGTTAAAACCCATCCACTTTAAACTGTGGGAAGTTATTTGGCTTAAGCCATAAAAATAATTGTGAGGAGAACCACACGAACCCCAAAGTAGTTTCCATATTGAGGGAACTAGGTGAAAAACGAGAAGTGACCCATCACATACTTGACTATTAAAACCCTTGAAGAGTGATAATTTTTTTCAATATGAGGCCTCTTTCATTAATTTTATCATGGGGTAATGATACTTTATTTATAATTTATTCTTAAAAATCATACCTCTCTTAGACAAGATATCGGTGAGTGTTGAGAACAAACTATTAGGGATCCATTTGGAACCTAGGGCCAATTTTTCCATATCCTTTATCATTGGTATTAAATTCTTTACTAAGAAAAACTTGTCTTAGTTTCCACCTTGTTTTAGAACAAGGAGAAACTATTCCAAAGTTGTTCCACATATCTTTGGTTACTAAACATTGTTAAAATTCCCCCCTTTACAATTTCGGCCCCCCATTTATCAAAAGAGAACCATCTAAAGTGATGTCAAAATTGTACCAACCATTTTTAGATACTTAAACTTTGTTTTTCTTAACACTTGATCGAGTGTCAAAAGTGTCTTGTTACGCTACCCACATTATACCAATCCATTTTGATACTTACATCTTGTTTTCTAAAATTGTTTTAAGTGTTGAAATTGTATTATTATGGTGTTTGCATTATCAACCATTTTTGATACTTAAACTTTGTTTTTCTTAAAACTTGATTTAAGTGTTGAAAGTGCATTGTTACGTTGATCGACTTATACCAATCCCTTTTGGATACTTACATATTATTTTCTGAAACTTGATATAAGTATTGTAATTTTATTATTACTTTACTTGCATTGTATCAACCATTTTTGATACTTAAACCCTTTGTTTCTTAAAATGGATTTGAATGTGGAAATTTATGTTATTACACTATCAAAATCACATGAAACCTATTTTAATACTTAAATCTTGTTTTCTCAAAACTCAATTTAAGTTTTGAAATTGTGTTTTTCATCATGAAACAACTTTTGAGACATTTACACATAATAAAAGATTCCTTGGTAATTGTTACTTTTTCCAAATTTCATAGATTTTCATTTCCTATTTTCATTATACATTCCACATGCTTGGAAAATTATTCACTTTTTTATTGTCATGCTACTCATTTTTACCTAGAATCATGGTGACACTTTTACGTATATACAAAAATTAGCAAAACACTTCCCATCATACCCTTTATAAGAATATTGGCACATAGAAGGAGGATCGAACCCCTTCCTCCTCTTGACATAATTTGAACCCATTATCTAAAGAGGAAACATGGGTTGACCATAGTGGATATGAGGGAAAAGCTCCTTGGGATGCCTTTGAGTATAACCCCGCCCATATATTCAACTTCCTCTTCCAAAATGGAGATCAAGTTTTAGTACGAGTAGTAGAGTTAGGGTCCAAATTGCCACTTTAAATCGATCCCACCATCCTTACAAATGTGACTCGAGAAGAAGAAATAACAAACCTCATCCTTATCAAACAAGTTGAGGACATACTAAATCATGGACATGTTTCTACCTGCACAACCTAAAGGTGAGAATGAGGAAGACGAAGCCTCTAAGACTACAATTAGCTATCATATACCATTTAGTTTAATCATCCGTTGAGCTAGAATAAAGGGGGAAGAATCGAACAAGACCACCCACATGAACCTCAACTAGAATCCTAAAAAAAAAAGGGTTCACCGTGAAACAAAATTTACAAACCCTTAACCATCAATTGGAAAACATAGCTTCACATGCCCATAGGGACACAAGTAGAGCTATTGGAGACTACTAAAATTTCAAGGAAAGCTAACATAATAAGACTAACACCACATAGTCTATTAAAAAATGCTTTATGAATCTAACAATAGTTACATCAATGATAAAAGCTTAATGGAATGCTTGAAACAACTAACATGATATACATCAATTCTAGCTAAAGCATGTCTACTTAATATGAGTTGCTTAGCTAACCTAGACCTAAATAGATCTAAGAGGGAAATCAAATTGGGTTTGTTGCTACTTCAAGAGAGGTGAGATGGTATCTCCAACAATGACTACAAGATCATATTGGATACTCATCTACTAACCCCATTAAATATTGGAGGCAAAGATTGAGCTTGGATCTTAATCATATTTGTTATATGATATGTAATTCAAAGCATGGTGTAAAGTTTAAAGGTATGTGGTTAGTCCTTTTTATAGTTTTTCCTTTGAGAAAAAATTGCATCTTTGTGCACGTGGGACTAAAAGCACAAAGTAGATTAAGATTTGCTAATCATGATTAGTGAATTAACAAGTGATTAGGATGTGAGGAGCCTTAATCAACCACTTAGGGTCAATTAGGAGGCTAAGATAGGCTTTCAAAGCCTTATGAGATATCATGGAGGGAATTGTGGTGATTTTGAATGGTTGGAAAGGGGTTTAAGCCAATAATAGGGTATATTGACCAAAACAAAGTTAAAATAGGCTTAATTATCTAATAATCGCTAATTGTTTGTTCAAAATAGGATTTTGACTTACGATGTGTTGTAAATTGGCATCATGAATGTGAAAGAGGATAATTAATCAAAAAGTTGTTGTTAATTATCAAAAAGTAAGAAACATTAGTTAATTAGCAGAAATAAATAATTATATGAAATGGTAAAAATGAGGGTGATTAGTGTGCTTTTAGTAATAAGATTGCAAAAGTGAAATTTAGGTGTCTACAGCTACACGCACCGAGAAAACTAAGGTTACCTATGTGGAAAGATAACTCTAAAAACTCGTGGTGGTGAAACATCAAAATATAACCACGTGTACATACCTCACACACCTTAATGTGGCCAAATATTCAACCAAGCATGGTAGTCCATTAATGACACCCTTTTTAGTATTCAAGAAAGACTCTTAGAAAAAATAAGAAATATCAATTTGAAGAACTATGTTTCGCTTATCCCTTCGATTGGGAGATGTTATGAACTCAGTTTCCACCTATCTTTAATTACCCTAAATTTGATAAATATAGGGACAAAGGTGATCCTTGATGATCATGTAAAAACTTCTTCATGGCTTTCCAGGAAGTTTCCTATAGCAATAATTACCTCATTCACTTATTCCCGTGGAGTCTTGGAGGCCAAGAACTTGAATGGTTTCTCCATCTCCCCAAAGGGTTTATTTTGCACATTCGCAGACTTAGGTGAGAAGTTTGTTCACCATTTTTATTCAACATGGAAAGTGATATCACTATGATAGAAATTTGTAATGTAAAACAACATGCACAATAATGAAAACTTTTCTGGTTTCTTACAATGATGGCGAGGGTTAGATAATCACTTCCCTTGCTCTATTCCAAAGAAACAACTTGTCAGTATATTTATACCTAATTTGCATCATGAGATATCCTTTCACTTACAAATGCATTGTGTAAGCACCTTGAAGAAGTTATTTAAAAGGAAGCTAAATTGAAAAGGATTTTCTTGCCAAAGGGACCTTAAAACATTTCAAAGAGACAACTATGAATTAAGACCTACAGAAAAGTCCAAATTTTTTAAAAAAAAATAAGAATGTGTAGGTGATGGAATCACTGATTCTAAACATGTCCAAGTGGTCCAAAACAATCCTCATTTGAAAATCTCTCACAAGGACCGCTCAAATATGAAGTTAAATGTCGAGAGTTTACTCCACTTATAGAGTCATTTATCATCAATTCTGAAATAGTTGGATGCGATCAACATGGTCAAATTACCCACTACTACACCCTTTGCCAAGGATGCACCAAAGCCATCATGGTACAAATAATATGAATATTGTGAATACCATCACATCAAAGGCCATGTTACAGATAAATTTTTAAAATTTAAAAACTTCATTTAGGACCTCATAGATCGAGGAGACGTTAGGTACATAAGAACCCACAAAAATGTCTAACAATTAGTTGGGAATTTATAAGAACCATTCCATAAGCATAAACAAGTGGAATAGAAGCTGGATTGAGGTCAATCCTCAAAAGGTAAAAATGTAAATCACATTGTTGCCAAAACAACCAATCCATTCGATTCTCTCATTGGCTATGTCCATCCCACTACTGAGCATATAAATACCATCAAAATCAAATCACTAGAGTGTGTCATGGCAATGTGACACACTCATCTTATCATCTAGGACCTCCTCTACCTACTCCTTGGAGGGTCATTACGATCTCCTAGAGCAACTTGAGAAGAAAACACCAAGATCTCTATCTTGGATCTTCTTAAGATATCTACTTATTCATAAGGATATCCTCTATAAAACCCTTCAGGAGTCAAGAGTTCCATGGACATTGACACTTTGCACTTCCAAGCCTTGGTTATGAAACTCATCCATCTCGAACAAATCACATTTAGCCAAAATGAGATTCCAATGGATGACCAAACACACAACCTACCTTTGTATATTAAGTGATCATTACTCATAAAAAGATCAAAAGGGTGCTTGTGGACAATGGATCAGGCCTTAACATATGTACCTTAGAAGCTCATAAAACAATTGGGACACATTAACATGAACTAGAGCCTAATGTGATCACCATTAAGGCTTATGATAATGTAGAGGCATTCAATAGGCACAATTACTTTACCAATGGAAGTTTGCCTATTACACATGATACCCAGTTCCATGTCCTTGACTTGGAACTACCCTATAATATTCTCCTTGGTCACCCATGGATCCATGCCATGTAGGCCATTCCCTCAACTTTTCCACCAGTGTATCAAACTCTATCATCAAGGACAAACACTTACCATTCTTGGGGACCCACAACCCTTTGCACATTGCAGAGAGTGTTATTCTGGCCATTACCCCACAACATATGAATGTCTTCTTATATAAATATTATCAAGATTCAATTAGAGGCCCTCGCCTCTCACATCAATCTTGATACACTACACCCTGCACGAAAGTGGTGCCTCCACATCCATATCCCCATTTTCTACATGGAATCAAAACTAAAAATCCTTCCTACCGGTTATGGGGAATATAACCTCCAACAAGCCCTCCTTGTTTCAAATCTTCCCCTATCACCCAAAACACATGGTAGGCCCAACTATTCAGTTGCAACAACCTCAAGAACCTTGAAATATTGAACAAATTCATCCCTGGTGGTCTCTTGGAAGATGAGAAAATGCATAACACTTATACATCCCAATCCCCTGATGAAAGGATGGCTTCTTGCTATCAATCCCCAGAATATGTCATCCCTAATAAGATGATGTATGCCTATGGGATACAAAGGATATGGATGTGGCATAAATGAACAAGGTGTGTGGAACCTCTTTCGGCACATGAGAAAATGGATAGATATGGAGTTGGTATTCAACCTATGGATCACCACCTATAGAAGTTGAGGCCACCTCCTCGAACATGAGGATATCTCTTTAGATTATGATAGAAAACCAGAGTCCCTTTGTAGCCTTTATAAGGACCTTGCTTCCACCAACTTATTCTCGACATGGATATTTTAACCATGTCCCTTCCATTCCTGAATTAGACCTTGTACACCCTTCCCTTATCAACTAGGACCAACAATGACATATACCAATTGATTTATTTTAGAATGACAAAGAAATTGGAGAATTCATGGGGTTGTGTGATGAAATTCCTATTGGGGACCATAAGAAAGGATTCTCTATCAACCTTGATGCATACACATATTTTGGAGGAGGAGGATGAGTTTTGTGGTCAAAAAAAAAAAAGAGAATGAGGGAAAATATCTTCCAAAAAGCCTCACAAAAATAAAATATCCAAGTCCTATAGTGAAAACCTCTTTGAGGACACTTACGTAAAAAACAAATAGAAAAATAAAAAAGGATATAAAAAGTGACCACCTATTGGTGAAAATATTATCGAGATGCCAATAGAGCAAGAACTCAATCTCCCCTTGATCCTACATATGGAGGATGGATCCAAATTACTTGTGGAGGAGACTATTGATATCAACATCAGTATAAAAGATGAGCCTAGAATTGTCAAACTTGGGGCTTCTCTTTCAGACACATGAACAAAAATATTTTTTGTTATGCTCCTTAGAGAATTTTAGATGTATTTTCTTGGTCCTATGCAGACATGCCAGATTGGATCCTTATTTAGTAGTGCATAACCTAGTTGTGCATGAATCAACAAAGCCAATCAAACAAAAACTACACAAAATGCATCCACATGTGGCTCTTTTGGTCAAAGAGGAGCTAGAAAATTTATTATTATTAGCAGTGGGATTCATTAGACCTATTGATTACTCTAAATGGATCTCCAACATAGTGCATGTTTAGAAGAAACCTGTTGGTATAAGGATTTGCATCAGATTTTAGGGACATCAACAAAACATGTCCTAAAGATGACTTTCCTCTTCCAAACATCGACATGATTGTGATTCTACTATTGGTCATGAAATGCTATCCCTCATGGATGGATTTTTGGGCTATAATCAAATTAAGATCATGGGAAGAGGACCAACATAAAACCACCTTTACTACTCCTTGGGGACACCTTTTTGCTATCAGGTCATGCCTTTTGGCCTCAAGAATGTAGGTACAATGTATCAGAGAGCTATGAATATCATATTCCATGACATGTTACATGATATTGTGGAGGATTATGTGGATGATATCCTTAGAAAATATAAGACTAGAGTAGAACACCCAATGATCCTTCATCATATCTTTGAAATGACTCTGGGATTACAAGGTCCATTTGAATCCTAAGAAGTGTGTTTTAGAGTCATCTTAGGTAAATTATTGGCTTCATTGTGTCTCGCCATGGAATTGAAGTAGATCCCACTAAATTCACTACTATCATTGAGATGCCTCCTCCTAAGAACCTAAAATACTATGCAACCTGCAAGGTAAAAATTTAGGCCATTCAAAGATTCATCTTCAACTTACAGACAAGTTCCATTCCTTCACCCATATCTGCTAAAGAAAGATATTGATTTCCATTGGGGCCTGGATTTCCAACAAGCCTTTTCTCAACTCAAACAATATTTGGAAAATCTACCTATTCTTGTACCACCTACCCCTAGGTGAACCTTTTTTGTTATACATATATTACTACCCAATTTTCTATAGGTGCACTCTTGGCATAATATGATGCCCAACACAAAGAGAGATCCATCTATTACCTTAGCCACACCTTAATTGCATATGATCTAAACTACCCAAGATTGAAAAATCATGTTTGGATGTTGTCTTCACCTTTCAAAAACTCACCATTACCTTTTGAACAACCATACCAAGCTAATATCTAAAGTTGACCCTCTCAAATACCTTTTGTCAAAACCTACACTTAAAGGAAGGATGACCAATTGGATTATTTTTTTGAGTGAGTTTGACATTGAGTATGTCAATAAAAAAGTAGTCAAAGGAAAGTTTATTGACTAACCAACTTGGTAAAGCACCACTTCTTAGGAATGGAACCCTTAAGTATGGATCTGTTAGATGCTTTATTTTATATATCTGAAGAATCATCAACTGGAAGGTATATTTTGATGGGTCATTCACATTTAATGGCTCAGGAGCAGAGTAGTCCTTATTACTCCCACAAGAGATATCATCCCACAATATTTCAAACTTGACTTCCCATGTACAAACAACATTTTTGAATATGAAGCTCTCATTGCAGGACTTAAAGTCACTATCAAATGGAACATCAAACAAGTTGAGGTTATAATGACTCCCAACTTATCATCAAACAAGTGAATGATGAATACAAAGTCAAAGATGAGAATATTATCCCATACAAACATGGTGGACACCTAAAAGAGTATTTTGTTTTTATTTCCTTCCATCAAGTTCCACATGTAGAACCGATCAATGGATGTTATGGCTACCATCGGATCCTTGTTATGCTTATCACTAGATACCAGAGATTTTCAATTCCTTATCAATCATCTAATGGTATTGGCCTATGACATGCCATAGAATCATGTTTGGTATGTGAAGTTTTTGGTCCCTTTTCCCCTAGTACATTGATATTTACAACTACCTACAGGATGGTACTTTCCACCCACCTCTCCCACTCCCAAAAGAGAACCCTTATCAATGTATAGCCCATTACACCCTACTTGGGGAACTCTCTATCATCGAGGTTATGATAATGGGACTCTATTACATTTCCTTAACTCTAAAGAAGCTATCAAGTAAACCAAAGAGGTGCACGAAGGCATATGTGGTGCTCATACAAGTGCATATTCTTTAAAGAAATTGCTACATGTGGGATACTACTGGCCTACTATGGAAATAAATTGTTTCCAATATGAAGAAATGTGTCCTATGTCAAAACATGAAATTTGATCCATGTGCACCATCTCAGTCATTATAACCTATCACAACACACCATGGCCATTTCCAAATGGGGCTCGATCTTATAGAAAACTCATCCCCACCTCATCTGATGGCCACAAACACATTATCACTGCCATTGAGTACTTTACCAAATGGGTGGAGGTTGTTCCTCTCACTTATGTTACAGGTGCTCATTTTCAAGTTCATCATGAACCAAGTCATCATCATTATGACATCCTTATTCCATTGATATCGGTAATGGAAAATCATTCAAGAACAAACAAGTGAAGGCCTTATGCCAATGCTTTAAAATTCACCAAAAGTGGTCTACACCTTATTACCCTCAAGGTAATGGGAAAGATGAGGCCACCAATAAAAACACTTTTCAGATTATGGAGAAAATGGTTGGTAAAACAAGCCATAATTGGCATCTCCAAATCCATTCCCTGGGCCTATCACACTTCCATTCACACACCTATATGTGAAACCCCTATTCCTTGGTATTTGGCATTAAATCCATTATACCCCTAGAGATCAAGCTCCCTCTTTGAGAATATCCTTATGAGACTATCTGGATAAAGATGAGGATTACAAAGTAGCTAGGCTAGCAGAGCTTGAACTCTTTGGATGAAAAATGCCTTCACACCCTGGACCATCTTAAAGTGTATCAGAATCAAATCCGTGTGTAGAAGCTATAATAAACATATCATCCCTCGTGAATTTTAGGTAGGTGATCTTGTGCTTAAGGAAAACTAGTTTAACACTACAAAAGAGTGTGAAAAGAAAGGAAAATTTGAGCCTAACTAGTTAGGGCCATACATTGTGGTGGCTAAATTTGGTTTTAGGGCCTATAAAATTGCATATCCTGATGGTGAGGAGCTTGGGAACCTATGAACATCATGCATCTCAAGTGTTTCTATTCCTGAGCTTGGGGCATTAAAAAAATCAAAAAAAAAAAAGTAAAGAGAAATAAATTCATCAAATGTGAAAACCACACAATTGTGGCACTTTGGACAAGTCCTTTGGTGAAAACTAGTTTTCGTGCACCATAGGAGGATTTTTTTCACAAGCATCTCACACTAGGGGCATGATCACTTCTTCCTAGCTAGTCCTTCACTTGTGTTTGAAATCCTTTTGAGCCTATCCTTCGTGGCCTTGATCCGATTGATCCTATTCTTGTATATATGCATGGATTTTGACCCTTGTATATTCTCACCTCTCATTGGGGCATATTTGCATCTTCATTTTCCTATACATAGCTTTAAAACTTTCAAAAAACAAAAAACAAAATTAAAAAATCAAAACATTGGTAAAACATTCAAAATCCAAAAACATTGGTAAAACCTTCAAAAATCCAAAACATTGGTAAAACATCCAAAATCCAAAACATTGGTAAAACATCAAAAATCCTAAACATTCAAAAACAAAAAATCCTAAAAATAAAAAACTATACCTACAAAACATCCTACTTTAGTGCTTTCTTGTTTTAGTGCACACACATATGGATCATCTTGTGATCTTCCTTCATCAACAAAGCTAGTTTTCTTGTTATGTCTATCTTCCCAACATATATCATTTCTTGGGGTAGTTTCATAGTGCACATTACTTTTCATGGGACTTCTATGTCCTCCATCTATTCCCTTGCATGTATCCTTGTTTGGGGCATCATTTTAACCCTTTTTGTATAACTGAACATTTGGGAACTAAAGTTGGATAACAAAAACATTGGTACAACTTTCTTGAAATGTTTTTGTTTGAGTATGTTTTTTTGCTTTTTTTTTTTTCTTTGTTTGTTTACTTTCTCATACTGCATTGCTTTATGTATTTTTCTTTGATTCAATCCTTTAGCAATGAAAAAAAATCAGTATTATGGCTCTTCATGTCATTTTACCCTTTTTTTGTATGCTTATATCAAATAAAAAGGTATTTCTAACCAAGATGGTATGTATACTATGTCACAATCTTCCCATCCATCATCTATCTTATCTTCCAAATCTTTATACCTATCATTTTAATTCTTTAACTATTCCTCCGAGACACAATTATCACAGTGACTCATTTCTTCCCTCCCCTCCCTTTCTTCTTCCACTTGAGGCATGGGATCCTACTCAATCAATCAATTTGAATAATGGCCAACTAAGCCAAGTTTGAATCCCTTCCATCGCTATGACCTTTTTCTTCCATGAGATGTTAAGAAAAATCATCATAATTGCAATCGACAACTTTGACCATTCGACATTACCAACAAAGATTTTTCATATTTTACTAGAGGCATGAGGATCACTCTCTCTATCTCATCCATCGATCATATTGGTATACCATCATCTACCTAACCACCATGATGGGATTTTTCTTCTTGTGATCTTTTTCTATTCTTCTTTTTTGAAGTGTTAATTGATGTCTTCTATCACCCCATCAACAGAGGGGAAACATCATCCATCCTACTAATGTTTCTTCTAACTTCAAATTGTTTAAATTGTCTAATATATTTGAAATGGTTTCACTTTTTTCACTACCACATCAAAGAGGGGAAAATGTAGACACATAAATTTGACTACACATTTTAATACTAAAATTTGATA
Source organism: Taxus wallichiana var. yunnanensis (assembly GCA_018340775.1). Classification (NCBI taxonomy): domain Eukaryota; kingdom Viridiplantae; phylum Streptophyta; class Pinopsida; order Cupressales; family Taxaceae; genus Taxus; species Taxus wallichiana. The sequence continues at coordinate 687,794,686 of CM031240.1, read as the reverse complement.
TTCCTCTTTCCCATCATTTTGTTATAATTATTGGTTTCTCGCTAATTAGCTAACATTCCCCTTCATCTCGATCAATTAATGACACTTTGTTAATTAACTAGCTTTCCCCTTCATCCTGGATGCCAATTAATACACTTTCATTAGTTATAATCCTATTTTAATTAATTAATTAATTATTAATTAATTAAGTCTTTTAATCTTTTATTTAATCAATAAACCTCTTATTGGTTAAATCCCCTTTCAAACCCTTCAAATTCTACTAATTTCCTTCTAAATCATCTCCAAATGGCTTCTTAAGCTTAACTTGGTCTATTAATTAATCCTAGTTGATTAATTAAATCACCCCCAACTCCCATGAGTTGTTAATATCTAATTAATCTCTTCTAATCATATTTATCCATTTCTAATTCTACTTTACCTTTATCCCACATTCACTAGGTTGCAAGCTTCTCCAAAATTGGAAAGCTATATAAAAACCTAGTACCTTCCTACCAATCTTACACCTTCATGTCCTTGTAAGACATTTGCACTTGATAAGAGAATTTTCATGTTATGGAAAGTTTGATTCAAACCCCTTTCTACTTGGCAAAGAGTAGTAAGAGAAGAACTAAATGGAAATCAAGCCATATTAGTGAGATCTCTTCCTCTTCCTTGGAATTCCTTGATCGTGTTTAGTTGTGTTTGGTTCACAAAGGATATATCTACAATTACAAAGCACATCCAACCAACAAAGGAGGTTTTCATTTCTCATTGGATTTAATGTTTGATCAAATTTGTGCCAAAACCATGTTAATGAAAACCTTTTGGATATCTAAAATTTGTATGACAAATATGACACTAAATTAGACCATCAATGAGCCTAGATAATTCTCCTCACAACCTTTCACCCAAAATGTTAGGGATATCCTCTCTATTGCACTAGATGGTAAATAAAAAAATTCAAAACACCATGTATATTAAACCCTAGAATAACATGTACATCATGCAATATCACCGCAACTTCTACATTCTTTCCTCCAACTCTCCACCTAAAGGTTTGGACTTAAAATACTAGTGACCCAAGAAAATTTGTACCAAATATGGATCCAATGGGATCTACACCATTTTCATAATGTCTCCAAAACCAAGGTCCCATAGTCGCACAATATCATTTATGGATAACGATGAAATAACTGGTAACCATACCACATCCACTTATCTCCACAATCAAATTTTCTATGGAACCTATAAAGTATCAACTAAAAATATTTTAATATCAATTAGGAAAGTGAAAAATAAATTCCTCCCTTTACTATTTATAGTAATCCTTATAACTAGTTTTGATGTGATTTCATTCCAATCTTCAAACCTTCATATCTTTCAAATGACAAGACCTAAAAATATTTCATAAATTGTGCCATGTTTATGGTGGTGAACAAATCATTTTAACATATTAAACATACATCTACTAACTCTAATCGATAAACCCCATTTTTTTGTCATTCTTAACGCTTACCTACTTATTTCCCATAAACTCCTGGCTAGGTGATTTATGTCATATTTTACTAATTATCTTTTAGTATTTCTTATTAGTATTACTTATTTAAGGTTCCAAATAGCTATTGTGCCTACCACAGCAATCCAAATGACACATATATGTAATTATGATGTAGGTATATTTCATTTGGGTGGATTCCAATATTTATTTCCATCACTATCACTATTTTTTTACTTTTAATTTTTCATATTGTATAAATATTTTTCTAAAAACCATGTCATGTTCCACTATTGTGACACATGGTGATCTTCTGTTGGGGCATATATATACACTTTTTTACACTTGTTAACCATTTTTTATGTAGTGGCTATTGATGCATATTCCTTTTGAGTTGGTGATTTAAGGATCCTACAAGGATTATGGTGTGATTGTACTCAGCCATGTGGGATAGACTACAACATTTTAGAGATGTCGCTATTATGCCATAGTTACCCTACCCTTACCTCATTTATGTTTACACCATTTTAAATATTAACATATTGTTATGGAATGCACAAAAATAAAAATTAATCCAAGGTTTGATACAAGGGGTTATTATAATTAACTAACTTCCAACATTAACCATACAATATCATGATAACACATTAATACTTATAACTAATGATTACAATATGACACAAGCTGAAATACAAAAAGGAATATATGTACATAGTTATACAAAGTGATACATGAGATACCTAGGTGTATTGAGTGGAAAAAATGGGAGTAATGAACCTAAAGATGTGTTTTTCCGAGACTATGACTGGAAACTACCTTACTACAAAATTGTACAGGTCTCTTAAAATGAGGTTTTGTAAATTTGTGTGCCTCTTGATAGTTTGGAAATATGTGTCACTATTAAAACCTTAAGTGTTTCACTATCCCGAAACCATATGAAATGACCCGAATCAAACTCAAACCCTAACCATGGGTGGGAGACCTTGCAAGAAGGTTAGTGTTTGGGTTGAGTGTAATCCATGCATTGCCTACATCGGAACTACTATGAAGAGGCCTCAAACCACACATAATTCTCCACCTAACATGTAATATCTATATGAATGTAGCTAGTTAGCAACTTGAACCACTTTAACCATGCTTGAGATGATCGTAATCTTACTAAGAGATTGAATTGGGGCTTTTGAGTACTTGGAAATGAGGGAATTTGAACTCCTTGACCTGGTTGAGTGTTTTAGAACTATAATAGTAGTTTCCTACATAATATTTGGAAATATTTAGAGAGACTTGGGTGCCTTTTGTGCTAATATTTGTAATGAGAGATCATGAGAGTGCAAGTTATTCCTTAGTTTCTAAATGAGGTGATCTACAAACTTGTTTATATCGGGCTCTGGAAGTAATTTATCATGTAAAAGGATGACCTAGGATGATAAAAAAACCAATAAAGATAATGTAATTGAAATTAGAGTCGGAAGAAGTGTCATTCTAAGACCGTATAGGTTGGATAGGAATAAAAATTACATCTTGACCATACTTTGTACACTCTTGGACATGGAGGAAATGAGTGAAAATTTGAAGTTACACCATGATAAGAAGTGGTTATTTAGATATTTTATACATGTATATCAAAAATATGATGATACATGGAATAAGAAAGTTGGGAGAAAGATAACAAGATGTATTGAACAAGGATAGGGTGTGGTTATAACAACATTTCTTCCCTACCCACAAAGACCCATTATCCAATGATGTGGGGGAATGATTACTCATCTTTGACTTAAAAAGGAGCATAGTCATGACTAGCAATGTAAAAATGATAAATTGAAAAATTTGAGTGTCTACATTTGTCCCCATTTAAGTATGAAATGAAAATTACATGATTAAAAGAAAATGATATTAGAGTGGGAAGACAAAATTTGTATTTTCTTAAAATTTTTATCATCCATATGTGTTGGTGTTTGTATGATTCATGATGAAACTGGAAAACACATTGTTTTTAATGTCCATTGTAGAAATTGAATTGTAACTAAAAATGTAAATATAGAACTTGAACTTGCACAAAGTGAAATAAATATATGCAAAACATGGAAGGAATACACCTATTTTTTCTGCAAAGGGAAGAGATCCCATTCCTCATTTGTGGTTAGAGATTTGGATTGTATTTCCAAACTTGCCAAAGATTGGGGGTGATTAGTCCCTAATTGTTTCGAAAGGAGAAACTAGAGTATTGGGTGAATGTAACTCAACAAAAAATAAGAGGTATATAAATAAGAAGAGAGAGGTACTACAACACCATATGGAGGAAGAATATGTGTATCAAAGTTTTTAGTAACCTTGATATCTTTCCCTTTGAAAGAGGATATGAAAAACTACCTATGAATAACTTAGTTTATTTGATATTTTCCATATCCCCACATACCACAACACCGCAAATGGATCTAAACCCAATTTCATATATATATATATATATACATATATATATATGTACACACACACAAATTAAGAGAATTAATTTCCCCATACACTCCATGTGTGTCGCATAACCGAGTAGGAGTGTGTAAGATGTTGAAATGATGATGGAAAAGGAGACTCATGCCACCAAAATCTATATTTTGTAAATAAAAAAATGACTGAAGTGTGAAAAGAAGTGAAATATTCATGCCCTCATGAACTTATATTAACTTTGTCCACTACGTATGAAATTATGACAAAAAATTGTATCCATAAGTAGAAATATGAATCTATAGAAACATTTAGTACAACTTCCCCTAGGGCATAAACATATGGTAGGGTCAGGAATGTCCATATGGTCCTAACCATTCTATATGGTTTTTAACCTATTCAATTTTTTACCAATTTTTTTCTTGAGATGTTATGAGGATCTATACCCTATGAAAACATGTGTTTATGAGAATATGTACTCTGGATAACCCATGAAATAAATTTGGTAACCATACCACATCCTCTTATATCAACAATCAAATTTTCTATGGAACCTATAAAATATCGACCAAAAAATATTTTAATATCAATTAGGAAAGTGAAAAATAAATTCCTCCCTTTACTATTTATAGTAATCCTTATAACTAGTGTCAATGTGATTTCATTCCAATATTCAAACCTTCATATATTTCAAATGACAAGACCTAAAAATATTTCATAAATTGTGCCATGTTTGTGGTGGTGAACCAATCATTTTAACATATTAAACACACCTCTACTAACTCCAATCGATAACCCCCATTTTTTTGTCTTTCTCGACGCTTACCTACTTATTTCCCATAAACTCCTAGCTAGGTGATTTATGTCGTATTTTACTAATTATCTTTTAGTATTTCTTATTATTATTACTTATTTAAGGTTCCAAATAGTTATTGTGCTTACCACGCAGACAATCCAAATGACACATATATGTAATTATGAGGTAGGTATATTTCATTTGGGTGGATTCCAATATTTATTTCCATCACTATCACTATTGTTTTACTTTTAATTTTGCATCTTGCATAAATATTTTTCTAAAAACCATGTCATGTTCCACTATTGTGACACATGGTGATCTTCTCGTTGGGGTATATATATACACCTTTTTTTTACGCTTGTTAACCATTTTTATGTAGCGGCTATTGATGCATATTCCTCTTGAATTGGTGATTTAAGGATCCTACAAGGATTATGGTGTGATTGGAATTGGCCACATGGGATAGACTATAACATTTTAGAGATGTTGCTATTATATGTGTAGTTACCCTACCCTTACCTCATTTATGTTTACACCATTTTAAAGATTAAAATATTGTTATGGAATGCACAATAATAAAAATTAATCCAAGGTTCGATACAAGGGGTTATTATGATTAACTAACCTTCCAACATTAACCATACAATATCATGATAACACATTAATACTTATAACTAATGATTACAATATGAAACAAGCTGAAATACACAAAGGATTATTTTTACATAGCTATACAAAGTGATACATGAGATACCTAGGTGTATTGAGTGGACAAAATGGGAGTAATGAACCTAAAGATGTGTTTTTTTGAGACTATGATTGGAAACTACCTTACTACTAAGTCAGCATGAGTGTCTCTTAAAATGAGGTTTTGTAAATTTGTGTTCTGTCGATGGTTTGGAAATATGTGTCCTTTGTTAAAACCTTAAGTGTTTCACTATCCTGAAACCATATGAAATGACCTGAATCAAACTCAAACCCTAACCATGGGTGGGATACCTTAGAAGAAGGTTTGTGTTTGGGTTGGAGTGTAATCCATACATTTCCTACATCGGACCTACTATGAAGAGGCCTCAAACCACACATAACTCTCCACCTAACATGTAATATCTATATGAATTTAGTTAGTTAGCAATTTGAACCACTTTGACCATGCTTGAGATGATTGTAATCTTACTAAGAGATTTAATTTGGGCTTTTGAGTACTTGGAAATGGGGAATTTGAACTCCTTTCCCTGGTTGAGTGTTTTAGAACTATAATAGTAGTTTCCTTACATCATCTTTGGAAATATTTAGAGGGACTTGGGTGCCTTTTGTGCTAATATTTGTAATGAGAGATCATAAGAGTGCCAAGTTATTCCTTAGTTTCTAAATGAGGTGATCTACAAACTTGCTTTTATAGGGATCCAAAAGTAATTTCTCATGTAAAAGGCTGACCTAGGAGGACAAAAAAACCAATAAATATAATGCAATTGAAATTAGAGTTGGAAGAAGTGTCATTCCAAAACCATATAGGTTGGATAGGAATAAAAATTACATCTTGACCATACTATACACTTTTGGACATGGAGGAAATGAGTGAAAATTTGAATTTACATCACGATAAGAAGAGGTTATTTACATATTTTATACACGTATATCCCAAATATGATGACACATGGAATAAGAAAGTTGGGAGAGAGATAACAAGATGTATTAAACAAGGATAGGGTTTGGTTATAACAACATTTCTTCCCTACCCACAAATACCCATTATCCAATGATGCGGGGAATGATTACTCATCTTTGACTTAACAAAGGAGCATTGTCATGACTAGAAATGTCAAAATGATAAATTGAAAAATTTGAGTGTCTACATTTGTCCCCATTTAAGTATGAAATTAAAATTACATGATTAAAGGAAAATGGTACTTGAGTGGGAAGACAAAATTTGTCTTTTCTTAAAAATTTTATTATCCATATGTGTTGGTGTTGTTATGATTCATGATGAATCCTGCAACACACATTGTTTTTAATGTCCATTGTAGAAATTGAATTGTAACTAAAAATGTAAATATATAACTTGAACTTGCACAAAGTGAAATAAAGATATGCAAAATATGGAAGGAATACACCTATTTTTCCTGCAAAGGGAAGAGCTCCCATTCCTCATTTGTGGTTAGAGATTTGGATTGTATTTCTAAGCTTGCCAAATATTGGGGTGATTAGTTTCTAATTGTTTGAAAGGAGAAACTAGAGTATTGGGTGCATGTAACTCAACAAAAAATAAGAGGTATATAAATAAGAAGAGAGAGGTACTACAACACCATATGGAGGAAGAAGAGTGTGTATTAAAGTTTTTAGTAACCTTGATATCTTTCCATTTGAAGGAGGATATGAAAATCCACCTATGAATAACTTAGTTTATTCTTTATTTTCCATAACCCCACATACCACACAACCGCAAATGGATATAAACCAAATTTCACACACACACACACACACACACACACACACACACACACACACACACACACACACACACATTACACACACACACACACACACACACACACACACACACACACACACACACACACACACACACACACACACACACACACACACACACACACACACACACAAAAACTATAAAAGATAATGAATTCCCCATACACTCCATGTGTGTCACATAACTGAGTAGGAGTGTGTAAGATGTTGAAATGATGATGGAAAAGGAGACTCATGCCCCCAAAAATTTGTATTTTGTAACCAAAAATGAGTACTGAAGTGAAGGAGTGAAATATTCATGCCCCCATGAACTTATATTAACTTTTTCAATTCCGTATGAAATTATGCCAAAAAATTGTATTCATAAGTAGAAATATGAATCTATAGAAACATTTAGTACAACTTCCCTAGGGCATAAACATACGGTAGGGTCGGGAATGTCCATATGGTCCTAGCCATTCTATATGGATTTTAACCTATTCAATTTTTTTCCAAATTTTTTTCTAGAGATGTTATGAGGATCTATACCCTATGAAAACATGTGTTTATGAGAATTTGTACTTTAGATAACCCATGAAATAACTTTGGTAACCATACCACATCGACTTATCTCCACAATCAAATTTTCTATGGAACCTATAAAGTATCGACCAAAAAATATTTTAATATCAATTAGTAAAGTGAAAAATAAATTCCTACCTTTACAATTTATAGTAATCCTTATAACTAGTGTTGATGTGATTTCATTCCAATCTTCACACCTTCATATCTTTCAAATGACAAGACCTAAAAATATTTCATAAATTGTGCCATGTTTGTGGTGGTGAACCAATCATTTTAACATATTAAACACACCTCTACTAACTCCAATCGATAACCCCCATTTTTTTGTCATTCTCAATGCTTAGCTACATATTTACCATAAACTCCTAGATAGGTGATTTATGTCTTATTTTACTAATTATATTTTATTATTTCTTATTAGTATTACTTATTTAAGGTTCCAAATAGCTATTGTTCCTACCCTACCAAAGACAATCCACACACACACACACACACACACACACACACACACACACACACACACACACACACACACACACACACACACACACACACACACACATTTAATTATGATGTAGGTATATTTCATTTGGGTGAATTCCAATATTTATTTCCATCACTATCACTATTTTTTTACTTTTAATTTTTCATCTTGCATAAATATTTTTCTAAAAACCATGTCATGTTCCACTATTGCGACACATGGTGATCTTCTATTGGGGTATATATATACACCTTTTTACGCTTGTTAACCATTTTTTATGTAGTGGCTATTGATGCATATTCCTCTTGAGTTGGTGATTTAAGGATCCTACAAGGATTATGGTGTGATTGGACTTGGCCACGTGGGATAGACTATAACTTTTTAGAGATGTCACTATTATGCCGTAGTTACCCTACCCTTACCTCATTTATGTTTACACCATTTTAAATATTAAAATATTGTTATGGAATGCACAATAATAAAAAGTAATCCAAGGTTCGATACAAGGGGTTATTATGATTAACTAACCTTCCAACATTAACCATACAATATCATGATAACACATTAATACTTATAACTAATGATTACAATATGACACAAGTTGAAATACACAAAGGAGTATTTGTACATATCTATACAAAGTGATACATGAGATACCTAGGTGTATTGAGTGGACAAAATGGGAGTAATGAACCTAAAGATGTGTTTTTCCGAGACTATGACTGGAAACTACCTTACTACAAAATCAGACAGTCTCTTAAAATGAGGTTTTGTAAATTTGTGTGCCTCTTGATAGTTTGGAAATATGTGTCACTATTAAAACCTTAAGTGTTTCACTATCTTGAAACCATATGAAATGACCTGAATCAAACTCAAACCCTAACCATGGGTGGGATACCTTAGAAGAAGGTTTGTGTTTGGGTTGGAGTGTAATCCATACATTGCCTACATCGGACCTACTATATGAAGAGGCCTCAAACCACACATAACTCTCCATCTAACATGTAATATCTATATGAATTTAGTTAGTTAGCAATTTGAACCACTTTGACCATGCTTGAGAGGATTCTAATCTTACTAAGAGATTGAATTTGGGCTTTTGAGTACTTGGAAACGAGGGAATTTGAACTCCTTTCCCTGGTTGAGTGTTTTAGAACTATAATAGTAGCTTCCCTACATCATCTTTGGAAATATTTAGAGGGACTTGGGTTCCTTTTGTGCTAATATTTGTAATGAGAGATCATAAGAGTGCTAAGTTATTCCTTAGTTTCTAAATGAGGTGATCTACAAATGTTTTTATATAGGGATCTAGAAGTAATTTCTCATGTAAAAGGATGACCTAGGAGGATAAAAAAACCATTAAACATAATGCAATTTAAATTAGAGTTGGAAGAAGTGTCATTCCAAGACCGTATAGGTTGGATAGGAATAAAAATTACATCTTGACCATACTTGTACACTTTTGGACATGGAGGAAATGAGTGAAAATTTGAATTTACATCATGATAAGAAGAGGTTATTTAGATATTTTATACATGTATATCCCAAATATGATGACACAAGGAATAAGAAAGTTGGGAGAGAGATAACAAGATGTATTGAACAAGGATAGGGTGTGGTTATAACAACATTTCTTCCCTATCCACAAAGACCCATTAACCAATGATGTGGGGAATGATTACTCATCTTTGAGTTAGCAAAGGAGCATAGTCATGACTAGAAATGTCAAAATGATAAATTGAAAAATTTGAGTGTCTACATTTGTCCCCATTTAAGTATGAAATGAAAATTACATGATTAAAGGAAAATGATATTTGAGTGGGAAGACAAAATTTGTCTTTTCTTAAAATTTTATCATCCATATGTGTTGGTGTTGGTATGATTCATGATGAAACCTGCAACACAAATTGTATTTAATGTCCATAGTAGAAATTGAATTGTAACTCAAAATGTAAATATATAATTTGAACTTGCACAAAGTGAAATAAAGATATGCAAAACATGGAAGGAATACACCTATTTTTTTCTGCAAAGGGAAGAGCTCCCATTCCTCATTTGTGGTTAGAGATTTGGATTGTATTTCCAAACTTGCTAAATATTGGGAGTGATTAGTCCCTAATTGTTTCAAAAGGAGAAAATAGAGTATTGGGTGAATGTAACTCAACAAAAATAAGAGGTATATAAATAAGAAGAGAGAGGTACTACAACACCATATGAAGGAAGAAGAGTTTGTATTAAAGTTTTTACTAACCTTGATATTATTCCCTTTGAAGGAGGATATGAAAATCCACCTATGAATAGCTTAGTTTATTTGATATTTTCCTTAACCCCACATACCATACCACTGCAAATGGATCTAAACCTAATTTCATATATATATACACAAATTATAAAAGAGAATGAGTTCCCCCATGCACTCCATGTGTGTCGTATAACCGAGTAGGAGTGTGTAAGATGTTGAAATGATGATGGAAAAGGTGACTCATGCCCCAAAAATCTTTATCTTGTAACAAAAATGAGTATTGAAGTGTGAAAAGGAGTGAAATATTCATGCACCCATGAATTTATATTAACTTTATCCACTGCGTATGAAATTATGCCAAAACTTGTATCCATAAGTAGAAATATGAATCTATAGAAACATTTATTACAACTTCCCCTAGGGCAAAAACATATGGTAGGGTCAGGAATGTCCATATGGTCCTAACCATTCTATATGGTTTTTAACCTATTTAATTTTTTTCCAATTTTTTTCTAGAGATGTTATGAGGATCTATACCCTATGAAAACATGTGTTTATGAGAATTCGTACTCTATGAAAACCTATATGAACCCAACTATCTACCCTATAAGTGTAGAAAATATCTTGATGAATGCTTTATATTTTGAGGCATGTGTGATAAAGAATTTGAGTGTTCTAATCAAAGGAATAAATATATACCCATGTATTATATATATGATAAGTTTTATGAGAATGTGGAATGCTGAATTTGAAAACCTATATCAAAAGAAGGGATTACACATGGTGTAGACCATGGTACACAACGAAACAAACAATAATACATCTATCATAAAATAAGATGAGACAAATAACAATATTCAAGTGAACAAACAAAATCAATAGTAGGCAGAGAAAAGTCACATCAAGGTATAAAGCCACAAACATGGGACACACACAGTGTTATAAGAAAATAAATTCATGCGGTGCATAAAAGAGAAGCCATATCATGCAATAAAGACATAGATCCACAAATATGGGACACCCATGGTGTCACAAGAAAAACAAGGCACTCATGCCACATACAATGAAGTAGACAAGTAACACCACTAACTAGTATCAATCATGTATAACAAATAGTGATGTCAAACAATGATAAAATCATTATAACAAGTAGTAAGAAATGAAAACGAAGAAAGATATGTTATTTATACACAAGGAACATGTGTTAGTCTTGTTAGATAAAAAAATAACATGTACACAATATATGTAATCAAGTGTAATAAGGAAATAGAAAAGAACTATGATGAAACAATAAAACATGTTTTGTGTGGAGGATGCCCCAAAAGATTAATGTAAGGAAACAAGGTAGCTCCTATCATCATGTAACACGTGTGTATCCTACATGAAGCTCAATTTATCTTGTGAGAACATGTGTGTAAGGACTAGAAAATATATGCTATGAATCAAACCATTATGACAAACGAAATATCTAATGTAAAGTGCTATCAAATCAAGCTATGTGTAGAGGTCTTGATTTTGCATTTTTTCTAAATATGTGAATTTTTATATATATTTGAATTTAGCTATGTAAAAGGAGAGGAATAGTAGAAGAGATACCCAATGAGAGTTTGATTGAGGGGAAAGACAAACCCTAAATGGTGAGGCAGTGCAAGCCTCCAATATGTCATAGTATACATAGAGACTATAGTTGATTCATAGCATAATAGAAAGACAAAGAGGGATATAACCATTAGATATAATATGCGTAGAAGGATTTGAATTGAGATTCATTATTATAGTCCTATGTGTGAAGATATTATAACTGATTGATATTTATGTTGATATATGGGAAAATCTATTATGATTGAAGAGATGTGATAATATTAACAATATTTGAAAACATATTGGAAACGTCGCCCCACCAAAGTATGCAGGGGCATATATATATAGTGAAAGGAAACATAATTTTGGAAATAAAGGGAGGGAGATGCACATATACCCCTAGGTACTTGAGAATGGTAGGAACAAGAAGAGGTGTAGATGATAAGCAAATCATGTTATTAACTAAGACATCATAGTGTAATGAGGAGATAAAGTAAAGAAAAAGTGACTAGTTGCTTGAGATTATGAAAATGCAATAGATGAATTATGTACGAAGAATTAGTTAATTCTATAAGATGTGCCATAGATGGTACTAAAGAGGGTGTATGATTAACATGTGGAAATTATGGTAAAAATGTTACTCTTTGAAAATCCATTTATGTTTATCTTCTTTGGTTTTTTTCTAGTAATAACTCCATCTCGAGGAACATTATTTGTAGAATAATGTAGAGCTGACCCATCAAAGTGGAAGAACGAGTATGGAGAGTCATACTTTATACAAGGTGATGCCACGAAGGACGATAATAATATATATCTCGAATGTCACATATAAAAAGATATTATTCCTTTTATTTGAGTAACTTAAGATTTTTATCTTATGCATAACAATCATTATCCCGATGTTCATTGATATAATGAAAGTTACAAAATTAGCAATCTTTTTCACATTTGAGCCTATCATGAAGGTGATGGTCATTAGAAGGTAATCTAATTAGCCTCTTATGCATTAAAGCAAGCATAATATCATGTGGTTGATTGATATATTTATCAAACTACAATGGATTTGGCACATGAATAGGAGAATCTTGTATGGTAGATTTTGATTTAGGGTGAAAAAATGTGTTACCATGATGGTGGAATTTAAATTGAAATTCATTAGGTGATAAATTTGGTTACATATAAAAATCAGACATGGTACAAGTAATTGTAATATTTTTTTTCAATGTGTCGGTTCATTTGGGAAAAGGAGGTCTCATTCTAGATATGTAACATGGAGACAAAGCTCTATAAATGAAGCACATGTATCATAAAGTAATTTATTTTTATAATAAGTATGAGGCCATGAAAAATATGTATTGTATTTCGATATCAATAGGATGATACAATAAGAGTTGTACATTTGAAAAATACAAAATATAATTAGATAGAGCTCAATTCACCTTAATCCAAGGAATGTAAACACTCATATGTAACCTTAGGGCCTCTATGATGGATAAAGTGGGAAATAAATGTTAGGAAATAAGGGATAAATAATGTGGAACAATCCCACACATAATCACAATAGTAGAAAATTATATGCGAGAAAAATATCACAAATTTGAAATAAAAGTGTAGAAAATAAAATAAAAAAACACAAAGAAAATATTTAACGTGGCTCACCTAATTCGGACTACATCCACCAATAATCACTCACTTAGATTTTTTTATTACAAGCCACCTATTTCTCTCAATACAATACCCATATTTTTTTGGAGTTGTTCTCCACGAACTCTCCGAATTACACTTGAACTCACACATCGACAAAGTGTTATGTCTACCTACCATATGCAAAAAAACACATCAATAGGCAATTGCTTAAGTAATTTTACAATACCATGGGTACCAAAACCATGGGCCAAAACTGCCCATAAAACTATGGGTCAAAATACCACCCAGATGAGAATAACACATTTCCCGAGGTATCGGGATTGTTTTTAAGGCCATTTTTTTGGGGGTCCGTGCCCTCAAACCCTTGCTAATAGGGGATTTAGGCCCACATCATTGATCTAGGATTGACCCAGCCCCAAACCCTAGTGAGAAAACTATGGAGAGTGTATAGTACTTTTAGTGTATAGTCTTCAACACTTCCACACATGAAAACATGCTCCACAATATAACAATCTCCCACTTGGAGACTAGTTTTCCTCTGAGAAATATTCTCAACCTTTCATTTCGTTTGTGAAGACCAACTAAAAATGAACATAGCTTGAGTTTCTCCTTGTGACCACCTTGGTCATCATGTCCGCATGATTTTGATTGGTATGAATGTTCTCCAACTTCAACTTCTCTTCCTCCAAGCTATCCTAATGAAATGGTACATTAATTGTATATGCTTCATCCTAGAGTTCTTAAAGCAAGGTGTTTATCACTCTAACTATCAATATATAACTTTCCTTCCTCTTGCTTATGCCCCAACTCCTAGAGAAAATTTTTGTAACCAAATCATCTCTTTTCTTTCCTTTGTGGTAGCAACATACTCATCCTCCATGGTTGACAAAGCCACAATATTTTGTAGACATAAAATCTAGCTCACTCTTGTCCCACCTATAGTGAAACTATAACCGATTATGTTCCTCGTACCGTGTACATATCCTACCATGTCTAAATCTACATAGCCACACAAAGTGGTGTCCGATCCATTATAGCAAAAACTAACCTCATGGTCCCTCTCAAGTACCGAAGGATCCACTTTACTTCCTACCAGTGATCTTTACCCGGACCATTCATAAATTTTTTCTATGCTCTAACTACATGGGAAATATTAGGCCTAGTACACACTATGCCATACATCAAACTAACTAACGGTGATGATTAAGGTACCTTCAACATCTGGTTTCTCTCTTGGTCTGTCTTGGGACATAACTCCTTTGATAACTTGAAATGGCCTGCTAAAGGAGTTCCAATAGGGTTTAGCATCTTGCACACTAAACCTCTCTAATACCTTTTAATGTACTCTTCTTGAGATAAAGTCACATTCTATTCCTTCCAATCCTAAGATATCCTCATACCAAGGATTTATTTTGATGCCCCCAAATCCTTCATAGAAAAGGAGTCGCTTAACTTCTTCTTGAGTACTTTTATTTCATGCATATTTTTTTCTTGCAACCAAGATATAATCCACATACAAACACGTGATGATATAATTACCATCCTAAAATTTCTATATATACTCATAATGATAAGAATGGGATCAAATATAAACATTTTCCATCATGAATCTATCAAATTTCTTATACCATTGACATGGAGCTTGTTTTTATGTCATACAAGCTCTTCTTCAATTTGCACACCATCTCCTCTTTACCTATGACCTCATAACCCTCTAGATGCTACATATATAGATCCTCCCCCAAATAACCATGGAGAAATACACTCTTTACATCTAGCTTCTCTAAGTACAATTATTCTACTATCACTATTCCAAGAACAATTCTAAGAGAAGTCATTTTTACTACAAGAGAAAAATATCACCAAAATCTATACCTTTTTTCTCGCGCAAACCCCTTGAACACCAACAAGGCCTTATATATTTTCTTTCCCCATCTTCTTCTTTAACTCTATAGACCCACTTGTTATGTAATGATATTTTTCCTTTGAGTAGCTTCACCAAATCTAAAGTCTAGTTCTCCTTTAGAGACCTGATGATCCTCATCCATGGCTTGCTCCCACTTCTTCCCGACATCTACCTCGTATTTCTTAATCAAAGATCTCTAGCTCTCCACTATTAGTGAGTAATAAATAATTAAGAGAAGGATAAATTTTTTTAGGTGATCTTATTACCCTAGAACACATCCTCAATATAGGAGTTTGGGGTTCCTATTAAGTAGGTTCTTGAACCGATTCATGTGTCACTTTTCCATCCGAAATATTCTTTACCACTACATATTATTTATTGGATTCTTCCTTGATTTCCCGCAATCGTTTCTTATACTTAAATTTCTAATTAAATACCAAATCCATAAATGGAATGATTTTCTTGTCCTTAATACTCCAACATTTATATCCAAATTCATCACCAACATAACCAATGAAAGTGCATTTATTTGATTAGCCTCTAACTTGGTCCTATCATCCTTATCAATATAGATAAACAACTCATATCCAAAGCCTCTAAGAAATGAATAATCAAAATTCTTACCGGACCAAGCCTCCTCGGGTTTGCCTCCATCTAAGGAACCCGAGGCTCCTCTATTTATCAAGTGCACAATTGTTCTCACAACTTTTTCCTAAAAAGAAAGAGACAGTCCCTCATCTAATCTCATACTCCTAGCTCATTCCATTATTATCATATTCATCCTTTTTGACACTCCATGATGTTGTGGAGTTGTGGGAACCGTATTTTCCTATGGATTCCATTCTTAGAACAATAATCATCAAACTTATTACTTGCAATACTCTTCTCCATTAGTGACCTCGAGACATTTTACCTTAAGACTGTTTCATTTTCTACCAATGTTTTTCATTTAAAAAAGTGTTAAATACATCGATTTATTTATAATACAATATAACCAAAATTTCCTTGTTGCATCATCGATAAAAGTGACATAATAATTTGAACCCCAAGAGATGATACTTGATCTCATCCCCAAACATCCGAATGTACCAGCTCCAACTTACTCTCTTTCTTTGTAGGTCCAACCTTGAGAAAATTTACCCATTTCTATTTCCCATATAAGTAGTGCTCACAAAAATTAAAACATATTTCTGTAAATGCGGGAATTTTTTTCTTTATGATCAACATGCCTTATGGCTCATATTACATGGAGCCTATAGTGTCATAATGTTGTATTTGCATTTGAAGCCACAAGATTACAAGCATTAGTGCCACCAATGGTTAAATAAAAAGTTCCAACCTTCTTACCTCTTCCCATCACAGGAGCACCCTTGGTAATGTTACAAGAGTCCATTGTAAATATCACAAAGACAAACATCATTTGCCAACTACCCTTCCGATACCAAGTTTCATCTTAATGTAGGCACATGAATGTAATCCTTCAATAGCCATGTATTCCCATTCTACATCTTAACTTGAACATAAAATTTTCAAAATATGTTGTGAGACTCATCATTACCAAGATAAACATGCCCAAAATCCCCTTGAACATAATAAAAAAATAATGCCTATGTGAAGTAGCATGGAAAGAGGCCCTGAATCTAAAACCCAAGATTCAAAAATATTATGCAAAGAAAGAATCAAAGCATCATGGAAGACATTACTTATTGCCACATTCACCTCCTTGTTTTCTTCCTATTGTTTATTCTTATCCCAAATCTCCCAACGGTCCTTATTTTCATGCCTAGGATTTCCAAGTATCATCATACCATCTTTCTTTTGGATTTTGACCTTGTCCGATCTTTTGATTTTCCATGGATTTCTCTATTCTTCTATCTCCCTCTAGTTTCCACTGTCAAAGCATTCCCCATAGTAGAATATTCCTGTATTTTTCTTCACATTTCATCGCTTAGAATCACCCCTACAACATCCTCAAACTTTAACTTTGAGTTAGCTAGAACCGAGTTACTTTGTCATTACAGTGCTATTCCAACTATCAGGTAAGGAGAATAAAATTAATAAATCCCTAACTTATTATTCAAAATCTATTATAAATGAAGCTAATATATTCACAATCGTATTAAATTCATTCAAATGATCTCCTACTAAACCATTCTTAGACATCTTCATATTAATTTTTTTTTTTATTAAAAATATCTTTTAGAGGCAGAGGGTTATTCATATAACTTCCTTAATACAACCATAAGTTATTTTGTAGTATTTTATAATAAAAATGTATAATAAAATAAGAAATAAACACCAAACATTATAATATGCAAATTGAATTCATTCGGGATATCAATTACTTTGATAGATTTTACATTTATAGTAGTTTGATCTCCTAAAAGGTGGAGTCAACACTCATCTTCAATCCCTCATATCTCTCTCCATGAATCTCTTAGTCTTATCCCCTAATATCTCACACACCAAAATAGCTACGTGAGTTGTTCTCACAACTCACTAATAATTAAACTATTACAACTATATTATTAATATGAGTTCTATAAACTCATTATTAATAATATTACAATTTATTTAATAATGTTACACAATATTTTGGTAACATTCACTCCCCTATTGTTAACATTATTAATTCCCAATATACACTCCCCTAATGTTGACAAGGTAGAAAAAATAATCACACTTCCTTTTGCATCTTTTCGCCCATGCGTGCTCATGATCTAGATGGTTTTGTAGGATAACCAACAACCTCAACAAGGATGGTTTTATAAGACAACCAACAACCTCAACAAATGATGGTTTTACAGGACAACCAATAACCTAAAACAAAGGATGGTTTTACAGGACAACCAACAACCCAAATATCATGTTGCTGCTTTTCCTTTGTGCTTTCATCTGTCCACTATGTATTTCCTTCAGGGAATCATGTAGGAACCACTACTTACTAAATACAAAATGAATAGAGGGAAAATTAAACATTGAGACCATGTTCTAGTTCCCCCTAAATGTGAACATTTCACTTATTCAAACAGAAATCTGAAATCATACTACAAATATGAAATAAAAGAAAACACACATACACACACACTTCCACCGTAACTTCATACGGCCCCGTCGTTGGTGACTGATGAGAGGTCACTAATTGACATCCAGCCTCCGTCCTCCATGTTAATGCACTCTTTACTTAATCCAAGAAGTCTTCATCACTTTCTTTGAGCATTTGTTCCCTCATTATCGTGAGTGGGCAGACTTCATATCACAATCACTTTATTCATATATGTTTTTAGAAATGAAGGTTTTATCCTTCAATTTACCATCAATTAAATCTTGTGCTCTTTTGTTCTGATTACATAATACCATGTCCAAGAGCATTACAATGGTGACAAATACATTTTCATGGAACTTAGGAGGTTGTTGTTTTTTTTTTTAAAAGAAGGTTTGAATCTTCCTTTAGCATATGATTTGTTTCTACCATACATTGCAGTTTCTTCTAGATCAATCTTCTTGGTTCTATTTTCTTCTTCTATCAGAGAAGAAATTAAATCCTCTAGACTTGGATTTATTTTTCTCAAAGTGAAGACCATATTAGAATAGCTAGGAGGCATGCTATTAAGTAATATTGCTTTTGCATCATCATCAAGCACATCAACTTTGATTCCAGCTAATTGATTTGAAATAGAACGAAACTTACTGATATGTTCCACCATACTTTCTCCTTCCTCCATTTTGAGTTCGAACAAATTTTTCTTGAGTGCCACTATTGCACTCTCTTCTTGTGACCCAAATAGTTTGCTCAATGTCATCTAGATCAAATGTGATGTCTTTGTTAGATCTATGTGATGCAGGTAGGCATCAGATAAACCTAGGCCAATAATCATTGTTGCTTTTTAATCCTTGCTGTCCCATTTTGCCGATTCATCTATGTCGTGTGGTTTATTGATTTTTCCTTCCATAATCTCCCATAGATATTTGTTAATTAACAACAATTGAGTTCTAACTTTGTCATGTATGAAAATATTTGCCTTTGAATTTTTCAATTTGATTCAACTTTTCCATGTTGATTTAAAGAATTGGATGTCGGTTTCAATCGAAAATGCGTTTGTGAGGCAATTTTTTTAGACTTTTACAATTTTCCTAATAATCACCTAAATGAAACCTTTAGTCTCTTATACAACAAGACAACAATACTTGAATTACAATAAGATGTCTAACAACAATTTTAAAAAATGATGATAACACATGACAAAAACAAAATACAAAAAGACAACAAATAAAAAAAATAATAATTAAATATTACTTTTTACTACAACTACATGACACACTTCACAATGAATAAATATTGATTGAAAAATTACTTGAGAGAGTCAATTTCTATCTCAATTCTTAAAAGATGTCAAGATCTAAACCTAATAATATCCCACTATAATTTAAGGACCACATTATAAACATTAAATATTATTTTAACCACATATATGTTAAAAAGGCATATGACATGAAATTTTATACACATAATAAAAAGTGACTAATGAATTACATTTTATAAATCAAACGTGTAACTTTAATTTTATAACCCACTTTTTTATTACGCCGAAGGCATTCCCCCTATGGTAGAGGACCACCGGACGCTTTTCAGAATCGTCCTAAATTTGTGACCTTTTAGACGTTTTTCAAAGGGGATTAAATTTGATAGTTTGTTTGACGTTCACTTTTTCTTTGCATGCAATTTTTGAGTTTCTATTTTTAAGATCCTATTTTTAACTGTTGTTTTTTAGATTCCACCCTGTTTTATAAATAAGGAGTTTGTATTGGTTATCTCATCAAATAAGCAGTTCGTTTTTGTGAAAGAGGGATCCGAGAAAGTGAAGGGAGTCGACAGACAGCGTTTGGTATGTAAATTTGCTTAACTATTTCTTTTCTGTCGGTTATGCTTTCAGGAATGGCCACAGTAGATGCTTGAGTTTGTACAGTTTTTTTTTAAATTTTGAGCGAATTTTACAGACCAGTAAACAGTAGACACCATCCAATTTCACGATCAAAAGTTTATTTACATTTCATTAAGACTCAGGGCGATTGTTATTGAAAATGTAGAATACTGTTTCCACACGTGAAACTTATGAATGCCACAATAAAAAAAGGAAGAACAGATTTAGATGTAGAACAGATCTGGAAAAAACTGGAATTGATAAGTCTTTTTTAGCGATTCCTCTTCGAGAAATTTGCAAAGGCCTTGAGTACAGTCGTCTCCTCTTTGAAAATCCTATAAATTTTTAAATTAATTGAAGTGCCCTATGCATATGTGGATGTATATAGTTGTGCCTGTACCTAATTCATTATATGCTAGGGAGATAACATCGAGGGCTTTTAGGTCTGGTTATTTACTTAGTCAGGTAGCACTTCAAGATTTCCCACTATCATTCAATGGGACATTGCATATTTTGACAATGGGGAAGCCATCACAAGGGCAGATGTTTTGGTAGACCATCTTTCTTGAAAGTTGTACAAATTATAATGGACTGGCGGAGATCAAATGATAAGCAATGGGAATGCCACGGGTTTGTTTACCACTGAGAATATTAAGACAAGTCAAGGATTGTTGATCTTTAAAGGCTTTGAGAAGAATATGCAAACTTCACAAGAGGAGAAGGGCCTCGCAATTAAAGATTGTGAAATCCATCACATATTACAACGCATGACATTTATAGGCTTATCAACTTGACTTTAGGCAAAATATCTAATTATATATATGCATGCCCAGGGCAATAGACCTATTATCGGCCATTTATAAGCACCTTTCGGTGCTTATTCAAGTTATTTATATTCTACACACAGCTTCCAAATTGATAAATATTGCTTGAGAACTACATCTAATCCACAAGTTAGAAATGAGGGACTGCCAACTGCATGTCATAGCACACCCCATTATAAGTAATGAGTGAATCATTGAATAGGAAGATGAGGATTCATTTAGATTGCAATGACGAGGGTATTAGATTGCATGAACTTTTGTAAAGCCCGGGGTTACAAAATATATCCACAATTATTGATAAGAAGTTCTGTTAAAATTTGAGTGCTACATATCGTAACATCAATTTTTGATGACAAGTGTCTCTGTCCAATAGTGAGCTCAACGTCATCCTTGTCTGATCCATAGGAAAATTCACATCTCTGCCTCGATATATTCACGACCATGGTGATCTATATAATTTTTTTATTTTTATAAACAATGAAGTATGAAAAAAGTATGGTGTGTACAATGCAATGTAAACACCAAACCGTATATGTTATTTGTTTTAAATGTTCTATCTCTACATTTCTAACTTGTTACAAATTCATACATATACATTTACCAATTTTATATCATGAGTGGTAGCGTTATGTAGTGAATATGACATTGGCAGTGTCCATATATTTAGTTTTATTAACTTCTTTTCACTTTTTGTAGGTTAGTTTTGATTCTCATTCTCCCGCGGTAAAGAAGAGAGCGTCGTCTCTAAACAAACTTGAGGTGGGTTTTAATATTGATTCAAGTGCTTATTCATTTGTTTCGTTTATTGCATGCTATGGTTTAAAAAATTATTGTAGAGTGCTTTCATGTTATTTTCTTTTGATTGTTACATTTATATTTAGACTCCAATCCTTTTTCCGAAGTGACATGTGGGGGCACGTGCCTTCTTCACAATGATAGGATTTGCAGGCCGAGGGGTTCATTCCCCAATGAGGCCATTTCGAAGCATCCCAAGTTGGACGTTAGATTGATCAGCGACAAGGATTTTAAAGCTACCCGTCATACCTAAGAACATCTTGGTGGACTAACATACTTATTTTCCCTCTCTAGTTTAATATGATGCAGACTAGAAACACAATTCCCCTCCCCACAATGGGATTGACATTAACTACACCTCACTTGCAGAGGGAGGAAAAGTTTAAGTGTATTCAATGTGTTGTTAATGTTTTGCATTGTAGGCAACCAAAACCACCTAAAGTTGATAGCTGAAATGATCAAAGATCGCCTCCACTCCGATTCCAACATCCCTAATTTTTCTCTCCAAAATCCGAATGATTGTAGATCATTCACGAGGCTTTTCTTGATTTATGATTCGAACGAAGATGCACTTTGAAATATGAACCACCCCACAAATCGAGGAGAATGGGAATTCCAATCGAGGCATCTAATGGACAAAACTACAAGAAATGTGCCACACCACCATCTTCCACACTTCCTTTGTCTCCGAACAACAAATGGCTCTTGATACCATACTACACCATTTAGAAAACAAATCCCTTCTACCTCCACTAAGATCGATAATTCAAGGAACGACGGCATAGGAAAATCATTTCGATAAATAAAATGAATTCATTCACAAAGATCAACAATATCTCCCTCTCCTCTATCGACAGGTGTTTCAACATTCAACATCTCTCGCATCCACAATCCACGCAGCCATGCATATTCCAATCAAAGAACTGAAACCCTGAAGGTAGTGCATTATCGTCTTTTCAAGAATCGCTCAAACATATAGAATATGTTTCTTATTGATGAAATGAGTTTCATCGGGCCGAGTTGCTAAGCAAAATTGACAAGGAGGCTCCGTGAAGCTTTCCCACACTCAAGAACATCTAAATTTGGGAATGATCAATCATCCTCCTTGGTGACCTCGGAACAGCTACCACTAGTTTTGGACAGTCCTCTTTACGCAAGTAATTCCTACTGAGCAACCCTTTGGAAGGTATTTCAATCTTCCATTACATTGCGAACAATATTTCGCAACAAGGAACAACCAATGCACGTGTTTCATTCCGAATTTACTTGCTCCACATGTGAGATTCAACCCCTCTAATTGAGGATTGGGAACTCTTGATGTCTCGCACGCACACACACCTAAATTAGCAGGAGCTCAACATTTTTAAGGATGCACCATATTTGTTTGTAAAAATGATCAAGTGGCATGCCACAACCTACGATGTTGAAGGCATCAACGTTCCGATCACCCAATCCATGCTGAAAGTAACAGTAGGATCGACCAAGAAATCCTCGATGATGACGGTTGGAACACAATGTTCATTATGCAAACAACAAAAATCATGCTTATTGCAAATCTATGGGTTGATGCGCAGACTCGTGAATGGTGCCACAGAACAATCAAAGACATTGTCTATGACATAACAATGCAACCACCAAGATTACCTTTATTTGTTGTTGTAAAATTTGATAGATACAATGGCCCATGTTGGGATCCCTCCAACCCCTTACATATTCCCATACCCCTATTTCCGAGGGAATCAAAGATAGTTACCGATTAAAATGGCATGGGGATTAACTATCCACAAGTCTCGAGGACTTACTTACTGCATGAGCAACCATCGACATTGGAACCACCGAAAGGAGGGTCTGACATTCACAGCTTTCTCCAGAGTACCCTCACTTGCAAATCTGCACATTTCACCCACTTTTTCATTTGAGAGATACTCAAATATGGCGCACATACCAGCACTCGAAGCAAGAAGAAAGGAGGAAGCAAGACTACTATCACTCAACCCATCGTAAATACTAGCTTCTGCTTTCATAGCACCTCAAATACTACTATACTCAACATTTCTTCTATCGAAAGTGGCAAGGTCGTTCAAGGGATATCAAATATAATCGAGTTTATTGAAACTCAAATTTCCCACTAAAGGCTACCACTCATGATATAAATACGGCAAACGTATACATGTCTCATTACGTGTACGTATACCTACATTTACTTTTTGTTTCCAAACATGGTATGCAACTTTAAAAGTACGAACCTGTAACATAATTAAATGTACACATACAACATTACAATGTAATGTTTCAACTAAAGTCCTACACTACAACTATCAATCACACACATTATCAATTGTATAATAAATGTTTCTCCAACAAAACACCAACTAAACAACCGATGCACAACTAACAACATCAACTATAAAATTGATTAACTATCGAAAACGATATCACAAGTAATCATGTACGAATTTATAACAAGTTTGAAATGTAGAAACAACCTTCAGATTAAGTGGATCAATAATAACTGTACCTCTAAATCAAATAACATATACCGTTCGGCGTTCACATCTCATGAAACACATGCGATTGCTAGTTTTTAAATCTTTTCTTTTGCATGGGGATGTTATAATTAAATCTTACATGAAGTACAAAATTATAACTTGACTTTAAGACAAAGCTCATGGGTTTGGACGTAAAATTAATAAAAATTAGAACTTTACTAACACATCTTTGGCTTGGGTATTTGTAATCAAAATGCATAATTATAGAGATACATGCACGTTATGTATCTCCACGTGTTAAAAGATGTTATGAACATGCTTCTATTACTCCATATTTTAATCTTTATACCTACAAATGCCAAGCATGCAGGGGTTGTAGATTCGAGACAAGGATTTCTTGAAATGGTGAGAACTCCAAAACCATGAAGATATGAGGCAACTCATGGAGATATCAAACACCACTGCCAATGTACATATAGAAAAGGAGTTTGGTAGTGTAATTTTTTTCCAACGTAGCTTTGCTCCCGCATTTGATAATTATTTTGTAGTCTGTCACTTTAAAGATGGATTGATACCCATGCCTCTAAAAACTGAATGTGGCATCCAAACAAAACTGAACGCCTTTTCTATACATGTTGGAATGGCTCAAACCGGTTCTTTCCTTCCATTAATGCATGCAAATGTCGAGCATATGAATGGGTACATTAGAGAACTCTATTACGGGCACATAATTGATAAGGTTCGATACCACTGATAAAAATTACACAATAAAATAAGAAATAAACACCGAATATTATAATATGTAAATTGAATTCACCTAGGATATGAATTACATTGATAGAGTTTAAATTTATAGTAGTTTGATCTCCTACAAAGGTGGAGTCAACACTCATCTTCAATCCCTCATATCTCTCTCCATGAATCTCTCAGTCTTATCCCCTAATAGCTCACACAAAATAACTACGTGAGTTGTTCTCACAACTCACCAATAATTAAACTATTACAACTATATTATTAATATGAGTTCTATAAACTCATTATTAATAATATTACAATTTATTTAATAATGTTACACAATATTTTGGTAACATTTTCATTTGAAACATTAAATAATACCTAAGATGTAAGACATAGCTGAATTGTCCCAAGTTCCTTCCTATCTAGCAAATCCCAATCCACATCTGACATGCTCGAGGGTTTGTTCCCTTTTTTAGACAACGGAATATAAAGATCCTTCTAATAAAGGTAATCTTCCATCTGCATCTTCCAAAGACTAAATTTTTCTTGTTGAATATATCAACCTTTGAATTTCCATCATCTGTCATAGCTCCCACTCAAGATAAGACTTTTGCGCGATTCAACACTTCAACAAACCAATCTAGGATCTAATACCAATTGTTAGGAAATAAGGGATAAAATATGTAGAATAATCCCACACAAAATCTCAATAGTAGAAACTAATATACATAAAATATCACAGATCTGAAATAAAAGTGCAGAAAATAAAAGAACACAACACATAGACAATATTTAACATGGTTCACCCACTTTAGGCTACATTCACCAAGAATCACTTGCTTAGATGTTTTATTACAAGCCTCTTATTTCTCTCAATATAATACCTATATTTATTTGGATCTATGCTCAACACACTCTCCTAAATTCAAACTTGAACTCACACATCTACAATGTTATGTCTACCTAACATATGAAAAAAATAACATCAATAGGCATCCGCTAAGCAATTTTACAATACCTTGGGTACCAAAACCACCCCATAAAACTATGGGTCAAAATACTACCCATATGATAAAAGCACATTTCTGAGGTATATGACATGTTTTTGAGGCCCACCCCACACCCCCACTTAGGGCCCGACTCGGCCCCGAACCCCGGTGAGAAAACTGTGGAGAGTGTACAATAATTTTAGTGTACATTCTTTAACACTTCCATACATGAAAACATGATCCACAACATAACAATAAAATCCCATTCAAATTAAGGAAGGTACTCAAAGATCCAATAGGAAGGTGGGTAAACTAAGTCATCACATCATTGGTGAGGCTATTAGGAAAATATTTTAGAAGTAACTTATCATTAGTTTTGAAGCCATGCGAGTCCAATAATGATTAAGATGAAGGTAAGGATATGAAGTTCCATCAAATAATTAGAATAAATGCGTAATAAAGTTCCTAGGGAAAGGATACTGAAAGATTCTATGCTGAATTGGATAGCCATAAATAGTATAAGAATCAATGCTAGCATAGTATGCTTTACTCTCTAAAGTTAAGGTATGTACTTTATGTTGTAAAGCTTCTATTGCATGCACAAGAGAGAGAAACTATTGAGGAGGTATAGCATAAATTTCTAAAGGATCATTCAAGTGTTACACTTTACCATTAATAAAAGCCATAAAAATATGGAAGATGTTTTATGTGTAGGAACATTGGGGTATAACATGAAGTTATACAATTTGTGTCTCATACCGAGGATGTAAAGGATTATAATTATTATTTCAGCCAAATGATCCATGGTAGGGGAAGAAACATCACTATTTGCATCACATGCAATAAGAGGAGAATCCACATGTTCACATGTAATAAGAAAATTAGCAATGATATTGTCATTATACACACTATCATCAACCGGTGCAGTAAAGAAGAAATAACATTAGAATTGTTATTTTTACTTTCATGGAGAGGAGTAGAGACACAAGTAGAATCATTCACAACATGTGCAATAGGGATGAGAATAATAATAATTTATGTCATGACTATTACATTCAAGAGGAAGAGTAGAGACACAAGTAGATTCATTTATAGCATGTCCAAGAGGTATAAAGGTATCACAAATAGTTTCATCAATTTTACATTCAACACTAAGGGAATCTATGTCTTTGTAAAAATATTAATAGAGACTATTAACTAAAGTGCATATTTAAGGAGCATCATCATCAACTAAACTAGAAACACTATCAACATCACTAGATTCTAGATATTTAATTACATGAGGAGCATCCACATGTGGAAGAGAAGGGGTTTGTTCACAATCACTATCCTAACTAAAAATTTTTATAAGAAGAGTCATCATTCCATAGAAGTGAAACATTGATCATCACTATCATTATCCATTTCACATTCATTTGGAAGAACAAACAAAAAATCAATAAAACATCACTAGTAATTGGAAGCGTAGCACTTGTTTTTGTATTATCATCTAGGAGAGGAGGGATAAGCTCAAATTGCGAGATGATCTCATAACCAAAACTTTTATTCATCCACCAGGTTGTAGGAATATCTTCAAGAGTATGGGAAGGTTGGGAATAAATAGATCCAAGATCAACAAAATTATGAATAAGAGTCATTTAATACTTACATGTGAGCTTGACCTGGCTAAAGGGATGAAAACCCTTAGTATTTTTCAAAGCAAGGGCCATAGCATAAGCTATGATTCTATAGGTTAACTGAACCTTAGATGAGTTAATATAAAATCAATGATAACTAGAAGGCCTCCAATAAATATATTATGGATGATAAAACCCAAAAGTGATGTATAGAAAAAAGTGACCATCATTAGATTAAGAAAATCACCATATATAAAAAAATCAATGAATTTAATGAGACAAAAGAGATATTTTTAAATTTGATTACGTGGAATAAAATCTCTAAGGAATTTTCATAAAAGTGTATATTATGCTAATTATGCCCTACAAAAAATATAATTTTGAATTTCCACAAAGTGTGCTACAAATTATGTCAAACAAAAAGAGGATTTTATCAAATAAATAAAATGTAATAAAAAACCTTATAGGAATATGAAAATAAAGTAGTTATGCTTGAGATATGTGACAAAAGGTGATTTGGCAATTAGAAAGCCCTATAAAGAGACCCAAAGGGAAGGACCGTGCCATGATACCTTAGGGAAAGTGGTGAAAACCATATTTAGGGTAGGTGATAGATGAAAATCATGTTTATATCTAAATATACAATGTAGAAATGAAACCCTAAGGCAACCAGTGGTCCGAAAAAAGCTACAACATATAATCGTGATTTAGGTACACCAAATGTTTACACCCTTTACAAATTAATAGATTGTTGTGAAATGCAAAACAACAAAAAGTAATGTAAGGTTCATTACATGGGATTATTCATAGTAATTAACTTCCAACATTAACCATATATTATCAAAATAACACATTAATATTTGTAACTAATGATTAAAATATGATAAAATCTCAAATACACAAAGGAAGAGATGTAATTAGCTATACAAAATGATACAAGAGAGACTTTGGTGCATTGATTGGATAAAATAGAGTAATGAACCTAAATATACTTCGTTCTTGAGAGTGTGACTGGAAATTGTATGGTACAAAATCATACAGTCTACTAGGATCAATTGCACTATCATAGGCTTATTATATGGTATTGAACCTACTTGGAATGAGGTTCTATAACTTTTTGTGCCCCTCGGTGGTCTTGAAATATGTGCCGCTATTAAACCCTAAGTGTCACACTATCACAAAACCATATGAAATAAACTAAATTGGACTCATACCAAAGCCATGGGTGAGAGACCCTACAAGAAGGTTAATGTTTAGTTTGAAGTGTAATTCATGCACCACGTATTTTAGCACTTTGCTCTAAAGAGACCTCAAACCACATGTAGTTCTCCACATAGCATGTAACTAGTTGGAAATTTGAACCACTTTGACCATACTTGAGATGAGTGTGCCCTTGTTAAGACATTGAATTGATACTTTTGTGTTCTTGCAAACTCCTTCACTTGGTTGAGTAATTAAAAATTATATTAATAGATTCCCTAGTGAATGTGCATAAGATTTGGGAATATTTAGGGAGTGTTGGGTGTTTTTTTCTAGTATTTTCAATGAGATCTCATGAGAGTTCCAATTGATTTCCCAATTTATTAATGAGGTGATATAAAATTGCATTTATAGGGATCCAAAGGTAATTTTTCATGTAAGCGGATGACCTAGGAGGATAAAAAGACATAATAAAGATAATGCAATTGAAAGAAGATGTGTCATTCCAAGACCGTATAGGTTGTCCGAGGACTAAAAATTTACATCTCGATCTTACTATATGGTTTTGGATAGGGAGAAAATAAATGAAATCTAGAAGTTTTATCATGATAAAAAATGTTAAGTACTCATTCAATGCATGTATATCTAGAATGTGATGACACATCAATGTGTAGTAATAAGCAAGTTTGGAGAGATATATAAATATATACTAAATAGGAATATGATGTGGGTGTTTATCTTAACAAAGGATTATAGTCATAACCATTAATGTCAAAAGGATAAATTAGAAAATTTGAGTATCTATAATTTATTCCCATTGTCCACATATTATACCCATCATTTCCACTTATCTCATCATTCCTACTTGTTTATACTTGGTTTCGACTATTACCCCTAATTTTGGTCACCATGGACCTTCTTCATTTTCCTCTATTTAGCTTATGGACACTATCTCACTTTTTTTCACATTTTTACCTTAGGGTTACCCCTAAGGCCAACACCAACGTCCACAGTAGTGGCATTGATTTTGGTTTTCCCATGACCAATGCCATCACCTACAAGCGATGGCCTCAAGTATATATACTTTTCCTTATTTTTGTAAAACTACCACCAATCAATCACTTTTTTCATGCATGAAAACACTTATAGCTCATATATTCTTTTTACTATTTCACACCTACTTTTTGGACTTAGATTCTTGGTGCTTACTTCTTTTACATTTGGGTCACCATAATGAGTTGGGAATAAAGGTATTCTTGTTGAGGTTTCCCTTCTCCACCCATAGTGATTCTCTCTCAGTTTTGTTTTCTATGGGGAGGATTATCCATCAACATCACACACTAGTTGTAGGTAATTATCTCTAACCCTTATTTTTCTTTTATCTTGCACATTTATGTTGTAGGTTGGTCATTCATTGCTATAAACTAGAGGAGTTGTATGTTTTATTTGACCTATTACATTACCTTATTATATTATGCCTCATGGATTTATTTATACCTTGATTACTCTCATTCTAAATCATAGTAGGATACCCATATTTAACTTAGGTATAGGGCTTGGAAACTTATAACTATCCTAGGGTAAGGGTCATTATCCTCTAGAATTATGACACTAGCACTCCTTGAAAACATTTCTATCTCAATTGTTTTTATATAATTATATTGTATCCCTACATTTGACAAACCAAATGGGAACCTACCTTTTCCTATCATACAATATTATCCTCTAGATCCTCACTCATGTTCTTCTATAAATAGCCCTCCTATGACTCCTACTAGTCATAACTCTCTACCCCATCATGTATGTTTGAGTATTAAAAATGATGCAATATATTTTATTCAATTATGTGTAATTTTTTGTTTATATGCTTAATTGGAAAATAATTTTCATATTTTAGGGCAATGAGGTTATACCACTATGGAGGAGAGGAAAAGGTCAAAGAGGAAGAATGGGAAGGGGACTTTGTTTTAGTGAGAGTAGTTTATTTTTTGTGGTAAATCTCAATATGGATATTGCTTTTGATTTTTCATTTGTACCCCTATTGGAATATATAGTTCTTTAGCAGATGCACTAAAAAATCACCATGTCCTTTTGATTACGAGACATTTAATGAAGAAAATGAAGTACAAAGTGGTCAAGTAGAAAAAATTCATATTATATTATCTTCAATAAAGTGATCAAAGAAAAAAGAAGGTATTTTCTAGAGATTATGAGGAGAATTCTCAGGTGATTTGAAACTTCCATGAAAATACATGGAATTTTCTGATGTAGAGTTCAAAAATTTGAAAACATTTGGTGCATGATAAATGAGTAAATATATTCCTATTATGTATAAACCTTTTAGATTTTGGGGAAACAATATATGATATGACCATCTACTATATGTGATGCAAGTTTAGGTCTCTTTCTTCTAACCCCCAACATTATTGGATCAAAAACCAAGAAATATCATTGCATTCCCTTTTTACCATTATAAATTTGATGTATGATAAATGAGTAAATATATTCCTATTATGTATAAAGCCTTTAGATTTTGGGGGAAACAATATATGATATGACCATCTATTGTATGTGATGCAAATTTAGGTCTCTTTCTTCTAACCCCCAACATAATTGGATAAAAAACCAGGAAATATCATTGCATTCCCTTTTTACCTTTATACAAACCTAAATACTCATTCCAAGATTGGAAAAGGTAGTATATGTTTAGTATGTGATATTATGGTTTATGTTCAAATGCATAAGCACTCAGAGAATATATTGAGAAGGGGTAGAAAGTGAATATAATGTATTATATCTCTCTCTCTCTCTCTCTCACATATGGGAATGCATATATATAAGAATAGTATTGGTTTCATAAACAAATCTAAAGGATGTAGGTCAAAGGAAGAAAATTATCAATTCTTGGAGCTTGGGAATTACAGAGAGGAGGAGTACATGCCAAATAAATTGTCTCATTATATAATGGTTAAGGAAATCAAAGAGATTAGAGCAAGGGAAAATTTTGTTATTTATTATAACAATAAGCATCTCACTTATGCATATTTAAGAAAATGTCATAAAAGTGGTCTAAAATACATAGTCTTTCATGAATGATTTAATTATGATGTTTAGTATATGGATTTGTAGACAAATTACAAACAAATTTATAATGAATATTTACAAATATACAATGTTAATTTTTTCATTTGCAATTGAAAATTTATTGAAGTATTTATGTGGTTTGTGTTGAATGTAATGAAAATTTATCTTGAGTATTTATTAATGTTAATTTTAAAAATTCAAATCTTGTATATGGAAAATCAATCCCCTCCATTGAAATTCTATTGTGTATATGGACAATAACTCCTATTTAGTACAAATATATAAATGACCCATTTTACACCCTAATCATCCCATTCACCCTAAGAATATGAGTTATCAATAAAGAGAAATTTTGAAAGAAAGTTTAGATCTAGAAATCTATATCTAACAGAGAAGAAAACCCGTGCTAAAGGGTAGCACATTAAATGAATCTCAAAGTAGTGTAATAAATGAATGAGAAGGTAGACATAAATAAGACGGGAGTATGAATGATATTATAACTAATTTGGATTCTCATCCTTTGTTAATATTCATGATCAAAATAATTTTGTGGAAGATAGAGAGATTGACAATGAAAATGATAGTGCTAATGCAATGTATCAATCGATAAAATTATTTACCATGAAGATCCACTTGGAGGTGGTGAAAAGGTAAATGTAGAGGATGGATACATTAAATACATGAAAAAACTAGAAAAAGTTCCATTGTTTAAAGTGGGGAGGCTCAAACAACAATGTTGAATGCCATGTTAGCATTGATGAGCTTGACGATCATATTTATATGACCAAACATTAGTGTAGCAACACTATTAAAGTAAGTAAAACATTATCTTTGTAAAATAATAATTTTCTTATAAAATATATTTTTAAAATATCTAATAATTATTTAAAAACTATAAGTTGCTAAAAAGTCTTATACATGTGCAAGTTACTAAAAATGTCATTTTTCTTGAGAAAAACACAATTCCATCATCATATAGGGAAGCACAAAAAATATCATCATCCTTGGGCATTTCATATGAAAAATATGATTATTTTATCAATGACTATGTACTATTTAGGGAAGATTATGCAAATTCTACAGTTTGTCCAAATTCTAAGTGCAAGGAAAATCATTTTAATGCTTGTATCAGTGGATATAAAATTTCAAGGAATATTTTGTGGCATTTACCTTTGATTAGTACATTGCAACATCTTTATCATTGTAAATCACTTGTAGATATAAAAACATGACATTATAATAAATAAAGTAGTGACATTGTAGTCTTAGAAGTTAGCACCACTTAGTTGAGCACATTGGTACATAATTCAAATTGATGTCCAAGTGCTCACTTGAAGCACGCGCAACCTTACATGTTCCTCCTTGTTTAGATCATTCAATATGTATAGTCAACATCTAAGATTGCACAACATTGAATAAAATACAATATAACAAAAATCATAACAAAAGACAATAATATGGAGCTATGATCATTTATTTTTCAAGATATACAACAATCAATAAGATCTGAATTTCAATTACACCACATTCATCTTCCTAAAATTGGAAATCCATATCATATTTTCCATTACATGACACAATATCACAAAATATTATATACTCAGCAATAATAGCTCACACACTTATTCCTTCTAGTTGTGGTTCTTCATTACATAGACATAAAAACTATATATAGCTGGTGGGAACTTGTCCTTCACTACTTTACAATGCTTTAATCTATTAATAGACTATCTTATACTTAGCATGCATGTATCTTTGGTCTTCATCTTAGTTCTTAACTAGATTTTTATTTCCATATGTGTTATTAATATCTTACTTGACTCTTACGCCATGTTATATTTATTTGTATATATCCTCACGTATTATATTTTTATCCAATGCTATGCATGTGTTTTATCCTTCTCTAGTACTTCTTAATCCATGCTTTTATCTAATTAAATCTTTGTCTCACTCATCACACCAACATGCGCTTTTCCTATTTTCAGCTGATATCTACTTTTATAAAATCTCCTATTATGATGTACATTACATGTAACCCTTCGCATGTACATCTTTCATGCCTTTGTGTGCATCTTCACACACTATCTTGTACTTATGATATTTCTCCATCTTGACATTGTGTACACCTTCATGCATGGCTCATACTTAACCATTTTCCCAATCCAACATTACCCCATACTAGGGATATTGTCCATCCTCGAAAATACAAAGAATGAAATAATATATGAAAGAATATGGGAAATACCCCAATGAAATCAAAGAATAAATAACGTTATTCCTTTTTGCATGTATAAAAATTAAATTCATGGTGATGGTAAAAGCTTTGGGAACTCTATGTATGACTTTCTCCAACTACTTCTATTCCTCAAGACCAATGTGTACATTGTTTGGTGTTGACTCAACAATATATGGTATCTTTCCCACGGTGAGTTCATTGTCCTTCTCATACAACTCTTTGAATATGATATCCCATTTCATGATGATGCCTTGCAAAATTTCTACCCTTCACATCACCATTGTTTGTACCTCACCAAAACATTCTTAGATCCTGTCGCGCTTAGAATTTATTACCTCTTTCTTTTCTCCGAATTCCTACAAAAATATCTCACTCTCATCCTTGTTTGTTAATAATGAGGCTTGTATTATTTTCAATTCTACCTCATATTTTGAAGTGCACATGTATAGGATCATCGAATTATCCTAAAATTTTACAAAAATCTTCTCTTGATTCTATGTGGCTTCCTTCATTTTGTGCCAAGTGCTATATATTCTTTCGATTTTTGGTCTACCTTGGCCTTATTTGCACTTGACCGGCCAACTCTATTTGTTGTACGCCCTACCCATTCTTCACTTACCTAGTAGTAGTTGTACCAAATATTCCAAGTAATCTATCTCGGTGCTATGGTCTTGTCGACTTGCATTACAACATCCGGACATACGTGTGCAATATTATTGACTAGTTCATCCACCTTATCATACACATCTCGCCAACCTTTTCTTTATATTATTCAACTCTATAGTTAGCTCCTTATTCTTCCTATTCCCTCTCTCCATATCCTTTTAAAATCTACGTAATGTAGCACTTTTTTGAAATTCCTTCATCCTACCTCATTAGCCATTTTTATCGAGCATTTTTTTACTTTCTCATCCGAGATTTGAGTAAAGTATACTATTGGAAAACCTTCCATGGTTACCTTTTACCTTTTGACTAAAAATGGAATCATTCTTCACTTCAAAATTTGGTTCATCCATGTGTTTCGCAATTCCTAAGAGACCATCTTAAATGTGCGTGGATGATACTCGACCTTATTAAACATGTCCCAAAAACAGTTGCTTAGGCTTTACTTGAGTTGTGAAACCTAGACACTGAGAAGCTTGGTTGTGTCATCTATGTATGATATCTCTAGGGGTACTTTTTGAGGTTGCCTTGGCATTTTTCTTGTTGATGACTTTGGTCATGTACCTGATACATGGTGTCTCTTGTGAAATATCATGATGCACATGACCTATTTCCTCACCCGTTCCTTAGTCTTTTGAAATTATATGCTCTTGTGACTTCTCTTCATCACACACTTCTTCATGCCCTTCCTCATGCTCCTCTTCATGCACATGCTCTTTATACTATACTTCATCTTCTTATTAATTTTCCTTTTCTAGCCCTTCGTGATGTTTTCTTCTGGTCATGTTGAGGTTTCTCTAATCATTCTTCCTCCTACTCTAGATCATGGATAATATGAGGTTGTTTTTCCTCCTCTTTGAGGTTAATCCTTCGTGTGCTTCTCTCTAGGAAATTTTGGGAAACTTGAGGAGTGTGTGAAGTGATTGCTTCTTTTCGCCACCTCTACATCATTTTCCATGCACTATGATCCAATGTAGGCTCTACCTCTTCTTATTCTTCTTCTTCTTCTTCAGGAGTGGGCTCATGCATGAGATTTGGAATCCTTACATTTGTATTCTTTTATGGGGTGGTGCAAGATGGTGTCATGCACTTTAACCACCTTACCATCCTTCATCTTGGGCTTCAAGTAAATGTAGACTTGATAAAGCTCCTTACCACTAGTATTATGATGGGATTAAAATACATCATGCCTAATTCCATTGTTTTAATATAGTGTGCTTTGGTATCATACACATATGTTTTCCTCAAGGTATGATAGTTGAAATATACCTAAATCTGCTCAAATTTTAGCAGATTTGCACATCCTTTATTCGGTTAAGTGCACTTTTGAAGTATTTGGAAGTGAATGCAAATGGTAGTTTTCACTAAGGCCCCATCTCTTCACTTTGTAAGGTAAAAATGTTGCATGGTCTCAAACCTTTCATGTCCCTCTAAATTTGTGGGAAGCTTCACGGGTACATGCCATTCATTCTTGAATTCTTTGTGTATTATTTTATACCATTTCTCTAGGCATGCCTTTTACGTATTATATATTTTTCCATCACGGGTGTACTTGGTAAAATGTTGTGTTAGAAATCTCTTCTCAACTGAATGATCTCAATTGATCTCCACTAGTCCATCTAAAACCCATATTTCCCAAAACACTATTAGCAACAAAATAGACCCCCATGTAATTTTCTCTCCCTTTTTAGTTTGGGTCCTTACTTCTTCTATAATGATTTCTACTATGAACAAGGAAATGTTATACTTGACTCCCTATGCCATCTTGTGCACAATATATAATTTTTTTTTGTTGATATTTGACTATCTTTCGAGGAACCTAATTTGCAACTCACCAAGCATGTAGATACTCTTGTTCCCGTGTCAATAATGTTTATAACATTAAAGGCACAAATTCCCTTTGATATTGAAGTTTAGTGGATATCTCCTTCACTTATACATTGTCACAAAGATCAAGTGTTATCTCCTCACAATTATCACGTAGCCCTATTACTCTACCGATAAACCTTGTAATCGGGTACATCCTACTACTCATGAAGTATATATAGTCCTCATGGACTTGTGACATTAGCCATTGGAAGAGTCATGTGGGTTTAGCAAAAAGGTAATTCATACAACTATAATACTCCCACACCTTCCAAGGTATTATGCACCTTTCATAAAATATTATCTTCCCTTTTGCATTTAAGTGCCTCATCTCTTTTAAAACACCATTTTTAATGTTTCTTTCATGGCCTTGCGTGTGGTGGTTATATTCACTTATCTTGCATTTCTAAAGTTGTGACACTCGTGGATTCCCAAAAATCACTTATTGTGGATACTACATCTCCGAGAACCATTCATTTGGTGTTTTCTCTATTACCTTATTACCCTCGGATTTTTTTTTTGGTCCCATAGTGTTTTTCACTTGCAAACTTTGAATCTCTAACAAATACGTGCCCTAGATATAATTCTTCTTATTACTCAACCTCAACCACTTGTAAAACAACTATTCACGTGACCCTATAACCATAACCTTCAATTCTCCAACCCTACTTCAACTTCGAATATGCAATTTGGATGTTACTATCTCCAAATGTAAGGATATTTGGTTCTAGGCATTGGTTATTGTTGTTCGTTTGGTCATCCTCGTCACTTCCTTCACACAAAATTCACTCTAGTTTGCAAAATCTCAACTTCAAAAAA
Source organism: Taxus wallichiana var. yunnanensis (assembly GCA_018340775.1). Taxonomy (NCBI): domain Eukaryota; kingdom Viridiplantae; phylum Streptophyta; class Pinopsida; order Cupressales; family Taxaceae; genus Taxus; species Taxus wallichiana. The sequence goes on along the minus strand of CM031240.1, from coordinate 687,756,819 downwards.
AAATTTCAATGGCTCCCAATTCACAAGCCGTAAGGTGAGGGGAATGGCTATGTTACACCCTTTTATAGATTTTCAATTTTCAATTCCTTTAATGTTATGCCAAATCACTTCACTTACCACCATTTTATATCTTTAAATAATTTTTTTGTGATTTCAAACTTTTTTTTACATTTCCTCACCTTATCATGTGGTCATTTCTAGCTTTCACACATGGTAGTCTATAACCTTCTAGCACACTAATACTTCCCAAGCTGTAGACCCTCTAGTGCACATCTTATTTTGCCACTTGCCAAGTAGTTTCTCTTACTATGCTACCTCCCTCATGTTATGTTGTGCACTTTACTAACTTACCATGATAAAAATAATTATCTTTCACACCTTTGAGTAAGTTCACCATTACACACACCATCACGCCTTTCATATCGAGCGGTCTAATCATGAGAAAAAATATAAACACGTGAAATGATATTTATATGGTGTATGGAGTTAATCCTCATGTGCGCCTTATCTCCTACCCCATAATAAAAGTATACACGATCCTCTCTGCATAAATCTAGAATAAATAACATCATCTCCCATGTGTGAACATGCTTATTATAACAAAAATAATAATGTAGAAATTGAAATCTAATCTAAGTGGAAACAATACCTTATTATGAATTTAATGAAAGAAACTTATTTATAGTAGGGTGATTAGCCTACTCCCATTAATGTAACCAAAAAAAGTGTGCCATCAAGCACCTATAACTGATATGCACCCAAATACATTATCTTAGTTACTTTAAATGGTCTTAATGAATGAAATATTATCTTCCTCGGTGGTACATAAAATTTGAATCATATAGGACTACCAATCCCGCAAATGTAAAATTTTCTTCTTGATATGCCTATCATGTTAGGCTTTATGATGTACCCTCTTTGTCTTGACTCCATAAAAATTGTGCACCTCTCATCCAATTTCATTAATATGTTAATGCACTCTTCTACTAATTTTTTATTAGCAAGGCCTCTTGTGCATGCAATACATAGTGAGGGTATCATGAACTCGATAGATGAAAGTACATTTTTGGCAAACACCAACTGAAAGGGTGTTTCCTTGTTTAACCTCTTATATGTGGTTATGTATTCCCATAGTACAACTGATACTTTGTCATCCCAATACTTTCTTCATATATCATAAATATTTTTCAAAGTGTGTCCTAATATCTTATTGAAGGCTTCAAGTACCATTGGCTTGTGGGTGATAAGGATTAGTCTTATGATGATCTACCATAAATTCAGGTGATAATATTCTAATTGTCTCATTTAGGAAATGAGTTCCCCTGTCACTGGTAAGGCTTAATGGGCAGCCATACCTCCTGATTATATTATCCCATAAGAAGTGTGTGGTTATAGTTGATATGAAATCCTCGGTGGGTACACATTCTACCCATCTTTTCAAATAATCTGTGTAGGTGATAGTATATCACATATGCCTATCCTCCACATAAGCTGGTGGATATTTTCCAATGAAATCAATTTCCCATTTTTCAAAAGGTTATGTGCTTTTTATGGGGTGCAAAAAAATTTCATCATGATACCCCAAATTTCTTATGTGTTTTCAATGATCTCATTCCCGATAAAATATTTAGTATCCTTGTACAATGTCTCCCACCAAATTCCTTCCAAGAGTATCTTGTGCATTATAGATTCACCGCATAATGTCCTCTTGTTATCCCACTATGTGCTTCTTCTATAATTGCTTTGCGTTCATGCTCCAAGACACATCTAAAAATACTTCATCTCTTCCCATTTTGTATAAGTCACCTCCTACGATTGTTAAGGTGCAACACATATAACTAATTACTTCTTCTCTAGTATTTTCATTCCCTTAGGTGCCATACCTATGCACAAGAATACTACAATATATTCTAAATCATTTGGCACATATTATAGCCTAAAGAGTTGTGCATCCAACATGGTGTCTTCTATTCTCTATGTGTCCTCATCAAAATTGATCCTTGAGAGATGATTTAGTCCAATATTATTCCCTCTAGGTTTGACTATGACTATAAAATCAAATTATTCGGAATAAGAGTATCCATATGGAAATGCACCCTTGTAAGAATAGTTTATTGAGAAAATACTTAAGTGCCATATGACTAATATAGAAGAAAAATAGCATGGCTAATAAATAATTCCTAAAATTTTAAAGTGTGTACACCATAGAAAATGCCTCATGCTCTATAGTTGTATAATTTTTGTTCAACATGAGTCAATTTCCTACTTGCAAAATAAATAGGGTGTCTACATTCCCTTCCCAAGGTTTAGCTAGCACTATCGGCTTGATTGTTTTTCAGAGGCAACCACATGCACATGAAATGGTAGATTCCATGAAGGAAAAATAGGATGGGAATGGTTTTCAACCTTTCCTTTAATGTCTCAAATGCTTGTTGATGTGAATCCTTTTAATAAAACTTTCCCTTTCCTTCAATTTGCTCCTCGAGTGGTGCAAGAAATTAATAAATTGTCGGTAGTATCATGTATGCCCAAGAAATTTTTGCTCCTCACTTTGATTGGTTGGTTCCTCAAACCCTAAATTGATAGGTAATTTTGTTAGATCAACCAATAGTCCTTCCTTGAAAATTATGTGCCCCAATAGTGTACCAAATAGTGTTGCAAAGATACATTTCTTAATGTTCAGAGATATACTTAGCTATCTACATTGTTCAAACATTAATCTCAAATAATCACAATGGTCCTTCACCAGCCCATACACTATCTAATAATCTAGGTATACTTGAAGAAACTTGTGAATAAAATCTTGGAATGCTTGTACTACAATGCGTGAGAATACTGTTGGTGCATTCTTTAATCCAAAGGTCATGAGTGTGTATGTGAAACAATCCAACTTTGTTGCAAATATTGTCTTTTCTTGATTTACATACACAATCCTAATCTGATGATAGCCTAAAAACCCATTAGTAAAGAAATAGATCTTGTGCCCCGTGACACCTTCTAGTATTTATTCTATGAATGGTGTCGGGAAACAATCAATCACACACAAGGCATTCAATACCATATAATCCACACAAATCCTAATCCTTCCATCCTTATTGATGTTTATAACCATTGGTCTTATCCATTCAAATTCCATCATGGGCTTAATGATTCCTTATTTTATCTTTTTTTCTATCTCATCTTTTACCTTAACATGTAAGTTGGGATTCATCATGTAAGAGCACTTACATCACGGTTGGGTCATGTACCATCCTTAAGTTTTTATTCATCTCCACGAGTGATAGATGGACACCCTTCAACTTATGGTATCCCCTTGGAAATAGATCTTGGAAGTTGCATGATAATTACAATACTTTTACAAATTCTTCTTTGGACCAATAATCATCAATCATTGGTTCCTTTGGCTTGTTATTAGTCCTAATATTTACCTTCTTTGTCTTTAATGAAAATGACATGTGCATGTTTGGTCATTGGTCATATCCAAGACTTCTCATTCACCTTTTGTATGCTCTATGTTGATATCCTGCACCTCATAATCATCTATCATGTATACAATCTTTCCTTTCTCCTTTTCTTTATAGGAACACTCCATAAGAATTTCATGAGTATCAAACCCAATGCAATCACTCACACTCTCTTCAGGGGTTGTTTCATCATACATATGGGTCAAGAGTTCCTCTTCCTTTACAATATCTCATAATGTGATTCACTTCATTAACTGTAATGCTTAATGGACAAGGGGTTTAGTAGAAAAATAATCAAAGGTGTGCATGATACTTGAGGTTAAGTCATGCCAAATTTTTGTCTCTTACTTCAACTCCGCATGTATGTACCATGTGTGCATGCATCCATGTAGTGTAGAATATAACTTATGAACCCACAATGATGGTGGTAGCGTGTCGGGGCCTTTCAACCAATTTTTTCATAGATATATATATGTGACTCTAAGGGGACATATTCCCATCATAAGATGGTATTTGAGAAGGTAGATTATTTCTGATAAACCTTATTAAGAAAGAAATTCTTATTTCATGCCATCTAAGTAAATTATCCATGTGCACACCAACCAAAGTGCATTGTCATTCCCTTTAAGGAGTAAATCAACATTTCCTCATATTTCCTTCATTCCTCAATCTGCTCCTCCATTCACGAGTAAGAAAGACTCGAGATTTTTATGCCCAAGATATATATTGGTAGCACCTCTCTTCCCAGCTTCTTGACTATTCATGGTCTAATCACCCATGTTTTTATTTCATGGACACTCATGAAAAACCATTTCATAAGTTTCATGAGCCCAATTATCATAGGAAATTATTTTAGTGTCACTTAAAATTTTTTGCCTCTCCCGATTAATCACTCCCTCCTTTGTTGGCTCAACAGGTTTCTAGACCATGTGTTATCTATGTGTATATCTAATTAAGGACCTCTTCATTGAAAGGTTCAATATAGGGTGCAATATTAGTGCCATCCATCAAGTATCACCACTTTTCTTCTTCCTCGTTATCAAAGATGACATAAAGATTGATAAAGTATAGGTCTGCATTATTAGCATAACACCAAGGTTGACAAAATAATGGAGTGAAGTTGTCTACCTCTGCCAAATCTAGTACCTTGAAGTCTCCTTTGAAATTTACTCCTTGAATCGTGATGCTTGCATACTCAAAAACCCAATTGGCATAGCCCTTATCTTTTTTCCATATATAACACACTTGAGGGTGGCTATAATGGTGGCCTCTCCATTCTATTCCAAACATCAAGGGTAAGGACATTAACTTCTAAGCCTATATTATTAAAATTTTTACTCACCAACCAGCCATATATAACCTCATCTAGGGTAATTTCCTTTGCATATTCATGGTCCTTGGACAACAACTTAACATGTAATATTTTTCTGTCCCTCTCTGTTCATGTTACAAAACTTTCTCCCTTAACTTTCTTGTCATATTCATGGTCTGGGGTAGAAAATTAACATGTAAGATTTGTTTATCCCCTCTATGTTCCTACGCGTGACACTTTTTCCCTTAGCCATTCTCCTAACATAGTGATGATTTTTTCTTACCTAAGAATTCTACATACTTCCTTGAGGTCATCCACATCCTTATCGTGTACCTCAATTTTTTTGTGCTCTCTATCTCATGATTGTTCCTTTAGGAAAATATCTCCCCTTCCAATTCCATGATAAATCCCTTGGTATTTTGGAATAATTCCTTTTCTTGCCTTACGTCCAAATATTTAGTTGGTTACACATTCTCATCCTTTCGATAAGCATCTTTAGCCTTTCCCCGCTCACATGTGTGCGATGCTTTTATGCACATAGTAACCAATATTTTTGATGTTCCACAACATCTAAAGTCTTAGGTTATCACTACCCTTTCCTAGAGTGCTCAACATGTATCATGGCTACTCCCATATCTTTCTTATTTTTACACATGTGTACATAAGAACATGGGAAGTCTTATACTTTGTGCCCCTTTCCATAGTACATGTAAGAAATGTTCTTTAGACACTCACACTGATAATGGTTTGGTGAACCACATGTATAGCATGTTCTTTGACTAAATATGCCTCAAAAACCTCTTTTATGACATCCTCTATAACCTCATTCATTGCCTTTATTATCGTCATCTTTATCTTGTCCAGGTTCCTTCATTTTCACATTCACTTCCCTGTGAGTTACCCTCTGCACTAGTCCGGCATAACCCAATTTCAAAATATTCATGGATATGGTCAATCAACTAGTAATTAGTTTTATCATGGGTATGTGTGTCAAAAATATTGTAATACATTAACACCTTCTTTCGTGTGGTGCACTTTGTAAAAGTGGATAGTATCCGAAATCATGGTTTTCATGACATATCTCACAAGATAAGAGTAACATGCACACACTTGTGCACGGAAAACTATCCTTCATGTTCCCATCTACATTATAGCATGTGTACCAAAGTATAATATGGGTTTTATGTGCTTTGAGTTAGAAGATAAATTTTCTAGCTCGATGGACATGGCTACAATATGAGCTTCAAGGATTGAGCCACCCTAGTGTCAATGCTTCATATTGCCTCTGCGTGTAATACGACCTCCAACACCCTGCGTGGGTTTGTAAATGTTTTATGTGATAATGCCCTTCTAAATGGTGAAATAAGTCCACCTTCAAACCATTGTGAATTTTGAATCTGGTGGATTTCATACTAGAGCTTAGAAAAAGTGTCTTATATCTTGAATCACACTCCATGACACTCTCAGATAAGCCGTGTTTAATATACTTGAGCACATTGATGCTCTCTCACTCTAACTCGGGTATGCCAAATTTGGCTAAAAAGGTGGCACACAACATGTCATAGTCTATTATCGTATGGTGTGGGTCATACTTCCTATACTAGCTATGTGCACACCATTGTAATGTCATTGCAAATTGAATCTCCTTTATTTTGGAGGTCGTAATTCCCTTGGCCCTCCATAAGATTTCAAACTTGTGCATGTGGTCTACTACATCTTCTACTCCTCGGTATTATGGTAAGTGGTTTGACATCTCAAAGAAAATCTAAGAAGGCTAGTGTGGTGGTAAGTTACTTCCTTGTCTTGGATTACTTCCACTTAGGGGAGGACCTTATCTTGAACCCGAACCCCCACTAATATTTCCTCTACTTAGGGGGACCAAATCCTCCCAAGCCTCTTGTTACTACTTGACAACCTAACAAAGAGTTTCTCTATTTCGTTGTAGTAGAGCTAAACTACACACCAACCATTTATCATGGTATTCCACCTACGGGGTTACTGTAGATGGGTATCATGCCAAAGTTATACCTCATCGTCATACCTACCGGACTTCTAGTAAAATAAACTTTTTTTTGTCCTGCTATGAGATTTTATTGTGCTATAATATGTGCTACCTTAATCTTTTTACTTCTGAGTTGATACAAACATGTATATGCTTGTATCTCCGACCCAACGTGGAGATCCTTGATTCCCTTCTTTCTCCTTCTCTTGTGATGATCCACTATAAAAAATTACAAATTCTGAACACCAAATGAAAGGGCTAGGGGTCAGGGTGGGTTGGATATGTGCCAATAGTTCTTAATCCTTTATCAAACTTGTCATCATCGGATGTCGAGGGGTCTTTTTACTACACTTCCTTAATATCCGAGAGACATGCTATTGTAGTTCATTTCCTTCTACATGGTTCTCATCACTTCTTCCTAGTTGCCTTCCTCTCAAAGTATTAACATCTCTTCAATTTACCTCTCTTGTGTATCACTATATCTACAAATTCTCTCTTCTTTGTTTGTGTCTTCAACTTATCCCAACACCATCCTTCCTAAGCCCTTCCCTTGTCCCTACATGTGGTAGGGTTTTATCCTGCCATAGGGAGATTCTCTAACATGAGCTCAAGCATTAAAATATTGATAGCCAGCGGGAGTGCGCATAGATAATATCCTTTGGGTTCATGAAGGAACTGAAATTCTATCTCCTATGGACACGAATACATCGAGATCATGTGCTCCAACATGTAATTCCTCAAGACACCTTTGAACAACCGATGATCTACTACATGCAACTAAGGTTCATCCATATCGAGAGAGTTATTGGTACTTATCTTGACTCCACACATACCTCCTTCTTAATCTAATCACTTTATCCTAAGAGTACTATTCATACAATTTGCTAAAAATAAACTAAATAAAGTATCATACAATTCATCATATAGGTTTTCCTCTACCCATTTATGTGGGTTAAATCTATTTCTATTGTTTTACCCAAACATAAACTCTTCCTAGTCATCATGTACCCAACACTCAATGTTATCCAATAATAGTTGAAACACCATGTGCATGCCACATCTTGATAATCAAAATCAAAATAGGTCCCAAAAAGGAACCTAAATGTATTCTTATAAGTTGAAACCACTTACTTGGGCATGATGGCACATCACTCACACTAATTTCTAAGTGATCATTGAAAGAAAAAAAAACCTACTAGGCCGCTCCTTGTTTATATCATTCAAGATGTATAGTCAACATCTAACATTTCACAACATTGACTAAAAGATAATATAACTAAAATCGTAACAAAAGATAATAATATGGAGATTTGATCATTCATTCCTTAAGATATACAATCATCAACAAGATCTGAATGCCAATAATACCATGTTCATATCTCCTAATCTTGGCAATCCATATCAGATTATCCATTACATAACATGATCTCACAAAATATTATAGACTTAGCAAGAATCTCTCACACACTTATTCCTTCCGGTCGTAACTCTTCATTACATAGACATGACAACTATATATATATATATATGTGTGTGTGTGTGTGTGTGTGTGTTGTTAACTTTTCCTTCACCACTTTATAATGCTTTAACCTATTAATAGAATATCATATACTTATTATGTATGTATGTTTGGTCTACACCTTAGTCCTAAACTAGTTGTTCTATTTCCATCTCGTGCTATTAATAATGTACTTGACCCTTGCGCCATGCTATATTTAATTGTATCTGTCCATGCATGTTCTATCTTTATCCAATGATCTACATGTGCTTTATCCCTCTCTAGCACTTCTTTATCCATGTATTTATCCAATTATAAATTTTTCATGTTCATCACGCCAACCCATAATTTTCTTCCTATTTTTATCTTATTTGTTCTTTTCTAGCAATTTCATCTTCTAACCATTCCTGTGGGAAACCCTTCACCCATATATATTTCATGTCTTTGTGTGCACATGTAGTCATTTTGTCACCAATCTACTAACTTCTAACCCCATGCGCACCATCCTATCACCCAAAGAAAGTGCTAGGCACTCACCCGAAGAATGTGTGGGCACGGGGCCCCTCCTTTATGTGAGAATTATGAGAAGATATTTCCATTGTTAGAGGATTAGTTACAGAGAAGTGAATATTCATGTAAAAGCACAACATGAGATATCATATCCTTATACCCAAGCATTTAATAACAAGAGAAACATCATGGTATGAAATACAAAGAATAGATCTTTCATAAAATATAAGGAAATAACACTAGGGTTTGCACCCCTAAACCAGATATTCATAACAAAGCCATATATTTATATTGATCATAGTCTCAAAGAACCACATTACATTCAAAAGGGTCGTATCAGACCAAATGTATCAAGACAAGGATCTAACCCATATATCAGAGGTCCTAGCTATGCTTTCCTTATTACAAAAATTTTACAGACCCATCCCTTAGACATGATAACATTCCTACAGTCCTCTAATGAGAACCCCAACTCCTAGGGCCTAATAGTATTCTCTGCAGAGATTTGTTCTTCCCATGTTATATGTCTTAGTGTCTCTTTTCCCTATTCTTCTACCCGAGCATCTCTTCTTATAGCATCAACACCCACTGCCATGCCTTTCTTTAGGAGTAGATTAGATGTCAAGTGTCAATGTGGTCCTCCAATGGTGCATGCTTATTCTGCTCTAGCTCTCCACTTTCTGTAATGATGTCTTCTTAGGAATATTCCATGTGTGGAATATTCTTTCCTTAACCACCAAGTCTCTAGGCTAGCACCTTATCCACTTGGCATGCCTAGTCGGGTCATATTTTTCCTCAAGTGCTTCTAGAACGCTGAATATGGATAAGTCCTTAGACCCTATGTATTTCCTTACATGCGCACCATGGTTTCTCTAAACCCTTCTTAAACCCTTGTCCTATGTGCTTCTCCCCACGTGCCCTTCTTCCTATTGGTTCCACATGCTCACATACCCTTTGGTACTTAGCCAATATTTTGAGGCCCAACAACACCTTCACACATTATCTTATATTATGATATTTTTCCCTTTTTCTATCGCTCGTGGCTCATACTTAGCCATTTTTCCAATCCAATGAGACATATTGATGTGTGTACCCGGTGATTGGTAGGATATGAAACATATTGAGTATAATTGGCCTAAAATTATTAAATTCAAAGTGCAAGTAGTGTCGAATAGGTCTTGTGTAGGATGAGGCTAATCCATATTCCAACTTGTCAACAACATATGAGTTTACCCTATTATATTGATAAATTAAAACATTCCCCATGGATTATGTTTTGAAAATAACATCTATTTCTCTCACTATTAGTATTTCAAAATAATCAAGTGGAAAACATGGATCTTTACCTTGAACCTCTTATAGATGAGCTATAAACTATGTGGAATAGGGTGCATATACATGATGTTTCAAAACCACTTGATGATAAAAAATTCAAATGTTATGAAATTCTCTTTTGCACAAGTACATGATTATATAGGACTACCCATTTATTTATATTTTAATACAAAGGAGAGCATACCTACTCAAGGTGTGGGGACCAACTATGTTTAAGGTACTCTTTTGATTTGAGAAAGTATGTTTATGAAGGACATAAAACATTTTTAAGGATGGACCATGAATATCATAGTGTAAAACAACATAGGTCAATGGTAATGTGGAAATGAGAGAGCCAAAAAAATCAATGTCTCTTGGATATTGGTTTTAGTGTTATAATGATGCTTGTGATGCATCAAATATTGTTGTGCCATTAATCTGGTGGAGATCTTAGTGGGAAAATGAATCCGATGTATTCGATTAGGTGCACATAAATGTAATTCTTAAGGGAATGAAAAGATTATCTATATTATATAGTATTCCATAATATAAATATTTTTTAATAGGCCATCTTATTGACTCGATAAATATATTTAATAATTTTATTATATCAATGTCACTTCATATTATAACAAAAATAAATCTAAATTAGAATCATGAAAAGACCTAAAAGTTTCTAAAATAAGGAAAAAATTATGACCCAAGAATAATGGAACATATAAAAATAATATATGAATTCTAAATAAAATCCATATTGTAAAAATCACTAATGTCATGTATGAAATGTGCCCATGTCAATTCTACGGGTTATCCCTCCATAGAAAATTCACCGTTGATGGTCATATTATAGGTTGAAAACACATGAATGACACACCATTTTAAAGGTATGTTGAAAATAATTGTAATTAATGTAAATTATTTTTATATATGTTTTTATCTTTCTATTTTTGACATTATCTAGTAAATGTGTTTGACACCACAACATATATTTCCTCTTGGTTCAAGAAAAAGGATGTACTTTTACTACAGGATTAGAAAGGCCATTTTGAGGCTTTTAAAATTCCTTAGATGGTTGTCAACAAAGATCTACATGTCTAAGATAGAGGAGATGAGAAACAAGATTGTAGATATTTTGTATTTTTGAAAAGGAATTGCCAACTTCATTTTTTGATTCCCAGGTTCATCTACTAGTCCACTTAGTTGATGATATTGATATGGTAGGTGTTATCAACACTTTATGGATGTTTTGGCCTGAGAGGTACATGAAGACATTAAAGGGGTTTGTTAAGCAATTATCCTTTCTAGAGGGTTCCATTATAGAAGGTTATACTATTCAACAAACATTCTTCTATGTAACTAAATATTTGTAAAAAGAAATTCCATGGCCTACTTCACATATGGGATGTTTATCGTGATGGTGTAGGGTTTGAGAAAACATTACAAAGAAAGTCAAGGGAAGAATATTGAGTGAGGATAATAATACATTTTTAAAAAAACTTGAATGTTATGATTCTTGTAATTAAATGAATTTTCTTGATGTGCGTAGGTAAATGTGAAGAATATTACATCAATAGTTTCATACTATTTAATGTAGAGGAAATGAGCAAGTGGCATGATATATACAAATAGAATAAGAGGGGCATGACAGGGCTAAACATGTTTATAGAAGAAAATATTCTTGTGAAATTATTCTTTGAGACTTATGCACCTAATGGCAATATAATTTTAATGTGAATTAGATGCATGAATATTTAGAATATCTTGATGAGACAAGACCCATAAAAGTGTATAACAATGCTTTAAACATTGCACTAGGATGTGAACCCATGTAAGAATCTTAATTCTTGTATATAATCATGTTTGTTTTTTTGAAATTCTAGTTCAAGTTTACTTATAATAATCATGTTATTTCAGGTGAAAAATTATAATGCAATGTGGGTGGATGGTAAATATTTTTGGATTGAGACAATTCAAAATAAAAGGAAGACTTGCAATTGCGATGTAGAAGTTCCATTTTACCAAGTTATTTGAAAAAAATACAAGTGAGAAAAGCTTAGTTCAAGGTGGTTGGATTATGTTGGAAAGATTCAATAAATAATTAGTGTGGAATACAAAACTTTTGAAATTATAAATTTTTAATGTAAATGGTACTCATCCATCAAAAATAGATATATTAGGCCTAATATACATAATGGTCATTATGCGGTTGAATTTTCAACATAATTGGTGGAGTGTAATGAGCCTTATGTGTTGCCACAACATTGTGATTAGGTATAATGTGTTATGTTTGTAATTAATTCTTGTAAATGTTAATTCAATGATTAATAGTTTCCCATTGTTCTATATTTAGTATAGGTTTTCTTAAATCCTTATTCTGAGATGTATGGATGAGAATTTATAATACATCTTGAGCCATGGTTAAGAAATATCTTCTAAGAAGGTTCTAGGTACAAAACAAAATAATATGAAGATGTTTAGGTCAAAGAAAAATATTTTCTGAAGATTAAGAATTCCCACAAGATTAAGATGTTATAGAAGTTGAAGAGAATCAAGAAGACATAGATGTTAATCCAAAAGATGAGGATGTTTCAGAAGATGAAAATAAAGAATATGATTTACAAGTGCTCTTAGAAATAAAATGTGACGATCAAGAAACGGTTGAATTATCGGGCACAAGGAAATTGAGGGATACTTAAATATTAGTTGAAAATAATGTAAATGTGTCACATGATACATTAAATGACATTGAAAATGATCATAATGAAGAATCATAATGTTTTCAAATTCTTAATTTTGAATTGAATTGTAATTTTGGTGTTTATGGAGGTGTAATGGATATGCCCTAGTTTTGATGTAAATTAATTAATTTTTGTTTATGAATGTATAATGGATATGCCCTAATTTGAGGTGTATTTAATTTTAGTATTTATTAATGTGTAATGGATATTCCCTAATTTTGATGTGTATTGTAATTTTGGTGTTTATGAATGTGTAATGGATACACCCTAATTTTGATGTGACGCCCTAATGTAACACTCTAACGCAACACCCTAAACACAAACACATACAAAAATAACAACTTAACTATGTGACACCATAAAATGACACCTTTTCCCCTACTTTGACCTAATTTACCCTAATTTGACATAATTTACCATAATGTCCCCTAAACACAAACGTGACACATACATAAACACTAATTCCACATGATGTGACAACCTAACACATTACCTTGATATAACACCATAATGAAACACCCTAATGTGGCAACCTTTCTACTAATTCAAATTTATTTGACATAATTTACCTTAGTTTGATATAATCTCCCATGTTTTGACCTAGTTTCCCCTATTTTGACTTCATTTCCCTAATTTGACATTATTTACCCTAATTTGACATAGTTTCTCCAAATTTATACTAATAAGACATAATTTACCCAAATTCCCCTAATTTGACATAATTTTCCCTAATGTCCCCTAATTTAATTTAATGTGACTTAATTCAACATTGTAATATGACAACATAACATGACACCCTAATGTAATGTACCTCATTTGACACCCTAATGTGACAACCTTGCATTTGACACCCTAATGCGACACCCTTTCCTCTAATTTAACATAATTTGACATAATTTACCTTATTTCCCCCTCATTTGACATAATTTCCCCCTAGTTTGACCTATTTTTTTATTTTGACCTAATTTCCCCTAATTTGACATAACTTACCCTAATTTGACACTATTTCTCTTAATTTTTCCTAATTGGAGATAATTTACCCACATTTTCCAATAATTTGACATAATTGACCCTAATCTCCTCTAATTTGACCTAATGTGACCTAATCGACACCCTAATTTGACAACCTAGTACTACATCCTAATGGGACACCCTAATTTGACAACCTAGTACTACACCCTAATGCGACACTATCATCTAACACACTAATTTAATACCCTAATGTGACACCCTCATTTGAAACCCTGATTTGACACCCTAATTTGACACCCTAATGTGACACCCTTTCCCCTAATTTGACATAATTTACTTTATTTTCCCATAATTTGACCTAATCCTTATTTGACTCGATTTGATGTAATTTACCCAAAATTCACATAATTTTCCATAATGACCTCTAATTTGACCTAATGTGACCTAATGTGACATCTTGATGTAACACCCTAATGTGACACCCTAACACAACACCTTAATGTGACACCCAAACATGACACCTTAATGTGATACCGTAACACGACACCATAATTTGACACCCTAAAATAACACCATAATCGCAACACCTTAACATTACACCCTAAGGTGAAACCTTATGAGACACCCTAATTCGATACCCTAACATAATACCGTAACATGATACCATAAGTTGACACCCTAATTCAACACCCTAACATAACACCATGATGTGATACCCTAACATGACACCCTAATACAATTCCATAACATGAAACCCTAAGGTGACACCCTAATGCAACACCTTAACACAAGGCCATAATGTGACACCCTAATTCAACACCATAATGCAATACCACGACATGAAACTATAATGCGACACCCTAACAAGAAACCCTAATATAACATCGTAATGTGACTCACTAACACTACGTCCTAATGCAACATCATAACACGACACACTAATACTGACACTATAATGCGAAACCTAATGTGACACCCTAATCGACACCATACCACCACACCATAATGTGACACCTTAATTTGACCTATTTATCATAATTTTCTCTAACATGACCTACTTTCCTCTAATTTAACCTAATTCCTCATAATTTGATCTAATTTTCATGCCTTATTGTTTACTAATTTTTATCCTGTAAATGTCTATGATTACTAAATTTTTCATCATATTTGATCAAAATTGTAAAAAAATGATTTGCATACCCTTAATTTCTATGCTTGCAATTGTACCCCTTAATATGGTGTTTTCATGTAGACTAATTAACGTTATCCTTTGTTCAACATTTTTTTAGTAATGTGAAATCAAAAATATTTAAATAAGTTCTTTCGACAATTAATATGTGTGGAAATGTTTTATCTTTTGAATATTCGAACAACACTAAAGATTTAATTTTATAAATTTTACATTGATATTTTCATGTTTGCAACAATAGAGTAACTTTTTCATTGGTTGTGTATGTGGAGTTAATGTCCCCTTCATTCCCATTATATCCAATGTATACTTTATTAATGATATTTAAAGTTATCTTTGATGAACGTTAAAGAGTTAATTTTGTGAATTAATGAGGACTGGTATTTTCACTTTTATAAAAACCTCCATAGTAAATTGTTTCAAGGATATATGCATTTCACCTCCTTTTTCATTCCAGTGGTTCTTAAAAATCACATCTAGCGCTTCATCGTTTTCATCATCTCTCTTCCTATTTTAAAGTTCCGGTTTCACTACTTTAAATTTTTGACTTTCTCAATTGCCTCCCATTCAACTTCTTCATTACACCAATACGACATGATTGTTAGTTATTATGACATTCATACTTGATAATTTAATTAAAAATAATCTTAAATACCCATACTTTTAAACTTGAAAGCTCATGAGATGTCGAGAAAATTTTTAGGGGATGTTAGGTTAACTTTAAGGCCATTTTTACAATTTTACGTTAGGGGATGCTAGGTAACTTTACTAACATCCCTATTAATGTCCCAAAGAAACATAGAACAAAAAAATAACCGTTTAAAACCAACCCTAAATTCCAAGAGTTATTGTAATGTTTCATTGCATTCACATGTAAAGATTTTATGGGCCTCTAAAACATTGTTTCACTCTTTTTCATTATTATTATGCTTTGTGGGGAAGTGTAGAATAATTTATCATCATTCTTTGGTGTGTATAATATGTTGAAAAATATATTTTGGCCTTTATGGGTTTTGTAGATTGCGTGAGGCATTTTTGTAGGGGTTTGTGGATATTTATGTGTCATTTTTGTAGGGTTTATTACAAATTTGTGGGCCATTTTTATAGGGTTTGTTACATAATTGTGGGCCATTTTTAGGGGTTTTGTGGGATTTTCAAGAAAATATCTTGCCATCACTGAAGGAAAAGTAATTGAAATTATGGAAATATGCCATCACTAGAGGAAGGAAGAAACCATTTAGGATGAGGAAGAGGATGGAGAAAGGAGATAGATCCTCAATGGAAAGGGATGTTATAGATTTTCTCCCAAGAATTTAAACATGCATAGAGGAATTTGAACAAGATTTGATTGATCATGATAAGGAAGTTACCATTCAACACCCTAACATAGAGAAACTTAAATCTCACAAAATTATATTATTATCATTGATTTATCTCAAGTATAGATCATGATGATTATTCTCCCATAGTTCATAAAGTAAACTATGGCTAGGATCCATTAAAAATTCTAAAGTCTACTTTGTCCCATAGAACCTAATGCAAATATCTAGATTTTCTAATATAAAATCATAATGGTTCACACATGTAACTAATTTATTGGAGGCTCTCACATTTTTCATACTTATCACTCAAGCATTAGAAACTAAAACATAATACAAAAAATCACTTTCCAAAATGCTTTTATGAGTGTTCATACCCTATTTCTAAGATATCATGCACACATAGGATAAAAGGGCATGACTTGGGTAAAATGGTCATTCTTGATTTCCATTTTAATAATAATATAATGAATAACAACGTGCATTTATAGTGCTTTTATCATAATCATATAATTCTAATGTCATTTGTTTCAATCTCAACCTCAAATCCCAACATTTATAGAGATGAAAAATTAAAGAAGGTGCCACAAAATTATATTATTATCATTGATTTACATTTTGATTACTACATGCCATGTAACTAATTTATTGGAGGAACCCTCCTCACATCCATCCACTCAAACTACTTTTGTTGCTTGGGTAAAATTTTTTACAATTATTTCAAGCCCAAGTTTCCAATAATTACCCTTTAGATGGTAATAAAATCTATCCCAACATCAATGATATGGAAATTTAGGTCTCTTGTAAAAACTAAAACTATGTAACTTACCCATGTGCAATGTAAAGTTTGAACATGCTCCCTTACTAAGAACAACACTCATATTTATAATATAACGAGTTCATATCTCTAGCGCTCATGAATTTATTCTCATAACACTCTAATTTGTTATAAATTCTAGGAATATTATTTGATATAAGTAGTAAACAACACTTGTTATTGATTTCTAAGCTCTCTATTTTAGTGTTCTTCTCCTTTGTCCAAAACCATACAACTAGGTTGGGATGTGGGGTTTGATCTTGGTTGACTTGTATGATCTTGGCTCTTTAAGTTCACCAAATTTGATTTCAATTTAAATATGTTATACGGGTCATTTCATCTTGCTAAGGTTGGCCTTATAAGAATATTTCACCTACAGAAGGCTATATGAGTAAGTCAATGTCACTTTATAACTCACTTGACACTCTTATGAGTGTAGACATTGAAATTTGGTAATTTTTCATTGTGCAATGGAAAGTTTGACCATGTTACCTTGATAAGACAAATGATAAAATTAAGAATCCAATCACATCATCTCTTGAGATATTCTACAAATTACTTATCTTTGGACTCTTCTTTATCATCAATTATGAGAATATTATTTGATCAAATTAATGTTAAAAATATAATATTCATGATACAACTTTTATTTTTGGTTTTTATATCTCCAACTCGAAAATGTAGGGAAGGATCGGGATGTAATGTCCAAGCTTGAAGGACTTGTATGATCCCGCACCTTCACATTCACCGAATATAATTGTTGAGTAGAGAAAATGGATAAGTATTAGTCATGTGTGTACGTTAGATACCGTGCATGAGAGGTGTGCAAAATGGCATGCAACATGCAGAAGGGTCATTGACGAAGGTCCGCGCATGGGCACATAAGGTTCTGAGACTTAGCTAATTTTCTAGAATATGACTAAGTATAAACAATAATAATATGGAGTGACACTATAGAAAGATCAAGAAATAGCCAAAAGAAGGATAGATATACATGCACACAAAGGGCTATAATTAGGAAAACACATGTGATACAAGGAAAGAGAAGTTGCATGAAAGCGAGCTAATAATAGGTTTAAAGAAAGATAAAGCATTGAGATATTTATAGCTCGATTTATTGTTAAGAAAAACATGTAATCTATTATTAATCATGCCTATTATTAGGAAGGTGCATGTAGGAAATGAAGGTAAAGTCCTCACCATGTGTATATAGATGATGCGTTACGATATTGACTAGTTGGGAGAAGTGATAAGTAACCCTTTAATATATCTAGCTTTTAGGGTTTGTAGCCAAGTTATGTACGCATGAATGGTCCAGTTGCTTGGCTGTAAGAAATATATGATGTAATCAACACATTTATTATGTGATCAATTAATTTTTTGCAATGGATAATTGTGTATGGGTTGCTAATATTATTGTATCTAAGTATGGCTTGATGAGTATTCAAATATTCTTAGTCATTTTCTATGAATGATTTCCTTATTATATGTGTTTCCAAATTGCTAATCTATGATGTATCTTTTTGCATGAATAGTTATGATTATGAATATGCATTTCTAACATCTTGATAAGAAAACAAAGGAGGGACTTAAAGGTTATGTGTGCTTCAGTGAGCTTTCACACTTATCGGATGAAGTGTTAGTGTGCCTAGATAATATTGGGTAAATAAAACTACATTTTTGTTCTATTATCGGGAAATTTTTTCAATATGTTCATCGGATGTTGCATGCACACGACATTTCGATTATCTTTTTGAGAACATTGAGATTTGGGTGTATGACGACCATGATGCGTTTTCTTAGAGGTATAGTATTAGGCCTGATTTTAATGTACGCGAGTGGTGGAAGACAACCTCTATGATTTCCCGCATGAGATGTTTTTCAACTTCTTCCTGGTATAATTGTATGAGTGGTTAGTAGCATACATACATAACAATGGTGTCCATCTTGGGAGAAAGTAATTATGGAGCTAGCAAAACTATCAAGCACTCGTTGATTTTGATGAACATTGGGTAAGAGTTGTAGATCACTAGTGGGAAGGAGTGATATGTAATTATACTTTGGAGTACATGATTTTTACATATTCATGCCCTGAGGAAGAATATTTTTGGTTCTTTCATGAACCTAAAGAATCATACATATGGGCGCTACCCTTAGCAATGAAGATCTTGATGATTGAGATGGGAATGGAGAACTTACCAATGACAGACTAAAACCCCACCCCACACAAGGGTAAGAAGTGTGTATTGAAATGATGGAGGTAACCCAATTAGAATAAAGAGAGAGGGAAGAAAGATGGCTCAAGTATAATGATGTGTGACAGAGGGTAGTTGAGGAGGCACTAAGATCGAGAAGAATGATGACTAGTGTAAGTGATGAGAACTTTGTAGAAGGTGAGGGACTATAGGATCATGTACTCTCTTCATTGGGAAAGAAAATAGGAGATACCCTTTAGAATATTATGAGAGTGAGTTATTGGAAAATCTAGAACCATTGGTGCACATCGACCCCACTGCACTCCCTAGCCCTTGCGTAAGGTGCTTGAAATATGGAAGTTATTGTAGAAGATCATCATAATGAAGGTGAACAAGAAGGTAATAGAGGCTCACCACATTGGATAAGAGACATGGGTAGGCATATATTGGTATCATCTCGGGAAGCACATTAGATTATGAACACATATATTTTAGTGCAAAGAGACACCCATTTTGGATGAAGTTTGTTTGGAACCAATTTGTTAGGTGGGTCTTTAGGACAAAGTAGTGGCACGCTACTAGTTATAAGGAGTAATATTGGTAGCATTATAGGAAAAAAATTGGTGAGAAGTTCAGATTAACCATATGGAAACAAGGTAGTTCTTTGATAGGCCCTTAAGTCGCGGCACCAAGCTCATGAGGTTTAAGATAGCCATTGCGCAGAGGTAATCCTAGTGGAGGATCATGTTCAGGATTTGGCCCCACTCTAGGACAAGGGCCACAATATCCATTACAACATTTTCAATAACCATGGCAATAGACCCCTTGAATCTTCTTTGATATGTATCTTCACTTTCTAGAGTATAGAGGTGTGGAAGATGTAGCTTGAAATGTGCATAAGTGTGAGTTATTATGTACATCTAAGGGAATAAAAAATCCTAATTGAAAGGCAAGTCAATTTACCACCACAATTCAAAGGCATGCACATTGTTGGTATATGAAATATGATCCACATCAGACTGGAGTTGATTAGGATGCAATGTGCACCACTTTCTTAGCTGAGTTTCATATACCATAGTTTGAGAAACAAAGTATCATCGTGTTGAAGGATATTAAGCAGGGCCTATATGAAAATGTAAGGGAATATGAAACACATTTTAAGACTTTGTTGTCTAAGATATCATATGATATCCATCAGAACCAACATGCACAGTGGTTTGTTGGAGGATTTTTTACTCCTTTTTGAAGAGTGTTGTCATATAAGACATTCACTGATCCACTTGAGGCATCACTGCACAAATAAGTAGTTGGATTTTTTAATACAAGGTAAGTCCTTTCCTTGAAGCTCGTATTGCGTAAATGATCTCTTAGCTGGAAAATATTTATGCTAATTCAGATCATGAGACACGTAGTGGGTTATGGTGTATTGATTGCGAGGTCAAAGGACATACAAAGGACAACTTCCCATGCAAGAATGTGTGTGCATTATTAAAATCTTGTGAGATTTTCTATAAGAATCATGTTATTCATAATTTTCCCCTTTTATAGTGTATGATACAAAATAATGTCTCCATGTATTGTAAAATATATGATGCACACACCCATGACACTACTTGACCGCCATTTGATCAATAATATTCATGAGGCATGTGAAACAAGGTTACACCAGATGATTGTGGTAAGCAACTCACAAGAGCTAGAAGATCAACACAACGAAGGGTGAAAAAAATGGTAATGGGGGCTTTAGAAGTGGATTCAAAAGAAGAGTCCTAGTGTCCATGGAGGGTTTTCATGAGGGATGTGTTACACGTGTGTATTGCCTTATCCTTATCAAGTGTGAGTGTCTTAAGAACCAAGTTTTTGTATTACAAAAAGGCTCACAAGGTTGAAGATTGTCCAGATCTATATGCCCATATGTGTAAGAACAATAATAAGGATACATCAAAATTAGGTATTTTTTTTAACCCACTTAATACAATTTTATGCCTTCAATGAATTTAATACACAATAATTAAATTCCAACATACATGAGTTATAAATCCCTTAAGTTATCTTACGCTAAAATGATTAACATCATTTATAGTAACCTTTGAATTAATATAGAATTGGTTATTCATCTTGGTACCTTCCTTGATTAATATCTTACAACAAATTAATCCAACATTAATTAATGTTTAGAATCCAACCATATAAGCTATGATAACCATGTGCAACTACAAGGGTTCAGATCCTACTCGATCCCCTTCAATGCTCCTCCCGAGCTAATATACCTAGTATATTATTTGGTTAAACCTTTTTAAAGGTTTAGAGAACTATGTGTATCTTCTTAGTGTAGCCTCTCGGGCATGACATAGAAGAAATGGTGATGGAAAATGCAATCATTCCTTATAATACTATGGCCATAGTGTTTAGGGCATCGCGCTAGCTAGCCTAGTTTTGTGACTACACATAAGCCACATGAAACTATCTCCATTCACCGCACAATCATCTCAATCATAGTATCGGGATTATTTTCCATTCTTAAGTTATTAATTTCATTTTTTAATAACTTAAGCATTCATTAATGTCCATCTTTAGTTACTAGTTTGAATTAATTTACTAAGGCGTGATAAGTACATTTGTACCCTTAAGTACACTTAATTCATCATGAGTTATTCATTAATGTTTGAATTGAAGCAGAGAGATAGCATATGTTGTGACCATTTCTTTTGTACTAATGTGACATTAGACTCTTTTTATGTTCATATGATTAATCATGAAACACATGATTAATTAATAACCTTATCTTTTAAGCATGCTAATTGTGTTGTCTTATTAAATAACTTGTAATTATACTCTAATAATGTTGTTTTTTTCGTTCCTATGACAAACCAACTTAATCCTTTGGGGTGTTAGTTTGCTACCAACAAGAAGCAACTGTTGACTCTCAATGGTTTAGGCAATAGATTGAACTATATCATCCTAATCATCTAGATGAGCAGATATAAGCTCATTATTCATAATTATTTCATTACAATACATCTTTGTGATCTTGCTTCACTACTATTATATTATATTAATTTTCCTCAATTAAACTTAATAATCCTTTTGAAGGTTGAGGTCATAAGCCACCAATATGATCCACTTTATTAAGTACTCAAAAGAAGAGTTCAACTTGTATATTTCTAGATAACAAGTACATTAATGGTGCTTAACTCTTTTTAAGTATGATTTCATAGTAGTTTTGGATCTAGACATTTTAATACCCTTCCACTTGTTTTAATTTAATTAAATTTTACACCCCTAAGGTATTGTAGATATGACATCATGTTAAATTTATTTAATCATCCATAACTAGGTGATCTGATATAATCGATCGCAACAAGAATTCTCAATTATAATTTATATTTTTCATTTGTCGCAATTGAGGAACCATTTTTTTTAATAATTGATCGATTCCCTGATATTCCATATCATTGTTGTTTTTTTAATTTTGATTAAAAATACATATTATAAAGTACTATTATCACTTTAGTAAAAATAGAATACATGGTTTATAAACATGTTCGAAATAGAGTCATAAGCACAATCTCAATGAACTTCTAATCAATTGCTTATCTTTGATATTAATACATTCTCACATAAAAACATAGCCTAAAAGATGAATCACTTTACATTGGGCCCCAAACCTTTTATAGGTCATAAGGATCCTTTTTACTTTTTATCATATGAAATTACATTCCTTTTATACACAAGTAATGATAATCAATGTAAGAATAACCATCCCTCTTAATCACCCCGACTTGCTAACCCTTTGCATGATAAAAATTCCTCATTATATAGGGTTAGTTCCAACCAAACGGCATAGATTATCTTTACCATCTCTTTTGTAGATTATATCCATAAAATGATTGTATAAAATCATCTCATGTAAACAACAACATCAAAAATACAAAATTAAATTGATAAAAGTAATAATTAGTATTGATTGCATCATCATCATTATCTAAATATAAAAAGTAACTTATTTCCAATATTAACATAAGACTCGAGTTGATGGCTCTCAACTTTGCCCAAGCCATTCATTAGTAAGAAATGTATTTTCATGTCCTTAGCAACAAGGATAATGGGTAACTTACCCATATCCAAGAAAGAACTTTTCTAAACTTATTAAAAGAATTAATGTTTTTCCAAAGCTACCTCAGACCCAATTAATTATTACCTACCTTTTTAAACAAAAAAAGAGAGATAATAATTAACTTCAATTATATCAATAGATTTCAATGTTTTACCTTATTCTTTACAAGAAAATAATTAATGATTCCATCAAACAGAATACGTACTTAACTTTAATCTTTCTAAAGGGATTAATGATGCACCACAGTCACATTCACAAGTAATAATTTACCTTAATCCCTATAAAAGGAAATAGTGATTCATCACATTCATATCACCAAATAAATACTTCCTTATACGTATTAAAAAGTATTAAAGCACCTTAGGTCCATTTCTTAAATGGGAATTAACCAAATATTTTACCATGGTCGTAGTATTATCTTGAAATATTTAATCTTTAGAACACATATTCCTTAATCTTGTCAAATAAAACCACATTTCTTTGACTAATTGTAATATAATGATACCCCATCATCCCTCTATCATGCTTTGTGGATTTTAAACATATAAAAGTTATTTATATATAATATTACTTCCATTCCTAATATATCATTACCAGTTAGCTATTTTGTGTTGGAAATAGTAAAAGAATTCCCACCCAAATTTTAATACACAATTCAAGGCTTCAACATAATCATACATTTAACAAAAGTAGTCTTTAAGAAAATAATATAAACCATTTCATACTAAAATGAGATCACTTTCAAAGACCCATAACTCAATCAACCCCAAAATTCTAATTGACAATGCCCCGAAAAGTGGCTCAACCCCAATTCGATTTAACCCAGGTTGGACACCGAGGAAGGATTTAGTATTTGCATCTCAAATATGAGTTCCATTATTTTTATTTTTCCTTAATGAAAAATAATAATATTTCCCATTTGATCTCTAAATGCAACCACAAAAATAAATCGATACCCAAAAGTTACATGCACAATAAAATTCACAAGACAGAGAAGGATTAGGCCATCATTTTATATGGTCTCAAACTGAAGGAGTATAAAAGCCACATGTTTATGACTAGTATGGGCTTCGCCGTACTAGACTATGCTCCTATTTCAGATTTTGAAGACAATTATATATTACAAGTTTAGTGAAAGAAAAACCAGTTCAATTAATCAGATACTAGTCTTTTAAACACACATACAAGTAACAACCAATAGATATATTACTAACCTCATTTTCTGATATTAAAATAAATAACCAACATTCACAAAGTATATTTCTAAAACAATCATTGTAGGGAGATAAACTACAAAGGGAAGGCTAATATGATCCATGCTTGATAACTTGAAGGTTCTATAACTTTATCCTTTATTTCCCTGGAAAAATTACTCCAGGAAAATTCGAGGAGCTCTAACACAACATCATCAATCTTTTCTTTTAAAAATAAGAAATTTTATACACCCTTGTAAAAAATAAAAATATGTATGTAGCTTTTTGTAGGAATAGAATGCAACCCGCCCATGCACAACTCGCTCGATGAGTGATCGATCGAAAACAAAAACCAAATGAAACTTTCTTACATGGTGTTAGCTTCCTTGAGAAACTTCTCCCTTCTCCCAAGGAACCACATCAATAATTTAATACATTGTTATGCCTTTTGGATAAAATAATATGTCCACAATATTCTCATGCATAATGGTTCAAGCTTTCCAAGACTTTATTCACAAGTTTTTGCAATTGTACTTAGATGATCGGACTATATATGGCCTTCTCAAATTTTATTGTGACAATTTGATATTGATGTTTGAAATATGTAGGCATCTTAGCATCTCTTTATACATTAAGAAGTGCATTTTTTCCACCCCCTTTGGCACATTACTTGGACATATCATCTGCAAAGAAGGATTGTTGGTATACCTAGCTAATATTGTAGTCAATTTAGGATTGGAAAAACCAATGAATCAGATTGAATTACATAGTTTATTTGGTAACATTGATTACTATAGAAAATTAATTAAAGGATATGTGAAGATTATGTACCTTGAAGACTTTTTTGAAGGCTAAAGGAAATTTTTATTAGGGTTAAGTGCATCATCAGGATTTTGATACCTTGAAAAATAACCTAATAACTACGCATATCCTACATTTCCTTCTTGGAACCAGCCTTTCCATATACATGTAGATGCATCTAGTATGGAAATTGGAGTAGTGTTGGCATGACTAGGTGAAGGAAACATTGATCACCCTATATGTTTTACAAGTAGGAAGTCGACACCGATTGAGAAAAACTATACAACTATGAAGCATGAAGCGTTATCTATGATTTATGCACTTCACAAGTTCAAATAGTACTTATTATCCACAAAGTTCATGTATTACACATATCACGTGAAATTGAAGTAATTGGTAAATAAATCGGTCTTACAAGGGCACATATTTTGATGGATCCTTTTATTTCAGGAGTTTAATTTACGGTCATAGAAAATCCAAGCAAGAGCACCGTGGAACCTAATAATTTGTCAAGGATCAACTATGGATAAGATGCATAGAGCATAGAGGATACTATGTCGATACATAGTTGTTTTAGTTGAACCACACACCAACTAATCTAGAGGATATTGTAGTATTCTTACACACTAGACTTGTGCTTGAGGCATTGAAGACCTTAGAAAATAAGAACCTTGTTATTTATGTTGTTGAGCCCCAAATTATTGGCTAAGTACAAGAAGGAAAATGGGCGTGTGAGACCCATTTGAAGAAGGTTGCATGGGCTAAAGGCACCTGGGGAAGGGTTCTAGCAAGGTTTAGTAAAACACATGGTGTGTGTGCCCAAGACAAGACAGGTTTTGGGACTTAGCCATATTCAAAGTTCCAAACAACACACGAGGAAAGCATGACCCGTCTAACATGCGAAGTGGATAATATGCCATCCTAGTAGCTCTAGGATCAAGAATGTAGTATTTCATGCATGTGATGGAAGGATCCAAAAGGACATCATTACAAAGAGTTGAGATCTTGGATCAAAGGAGTGATGCTCCATTGGATGACTACTTGGACACTTGGCAACCGATCTATTACCTTAGAAGGCATGAAGATGAAGGAAAAATATATAAATAGAGATGTGCGAGATGGTATAAGGTAGAAGTAGAAGAGTAGCAGGAGGTGGAAGAGAGGACAAGCTCTACAAAAATATTATGGAGGATTCTATGGATTGGGATTAGAGGAAATATAGGAGTGATGGCATATTTAGAGGGATGGTTCTATGTTTTCCTTGTAATATGAAGGACATGGTTAGTTCGATGTATGATCTTGCTCGCATTATTATATGGGTTTGTTATGGCCTCAATGAATGTAATGTGGTTATTGAACTCTTGAATATGAATATAAGGTCCCATTCTAATACATATATGTGTTCATGAGCATAATTCCTAGTGCATTTCCTTTGTGTATGAATCAGTTCTATATGTTGTTTGATACTTCTCTTTTATGGATACAATGATATGATAACTCATCCTAAGCTTTTAAAATGAATGCATGGTTTTTTCCCATTATTTTGCACTTAAGTATTAGACATAGATGATGAATTCTCACAAGACTCACATAAAGGAGGGGTTGAACACCCGCGCATGCCTCGGGTGAGTGCCAAAGCACCCACTTGGTGATAAGCCAGTGTGCATGGGATTAGACGGTTATTCTAAGGGTATAAAAATGACTACATCTTGGTTCTGTTGCCAGGACCTCTTTTCAAAGTTGTTGTGAGAAATGACATACATATTGGTCCCTGTGATGCGTGATGACAAAATGTTTGACCTTGGAAAGTGTTGAAGCATGGTTCAAGAGCACAAAGGATGAGTTTTCTCAAATATTTAGCACTAGACCTGAGTTTGATGCATGTAGATGGGTAGAAGAGAACCTATACCATGAGTTGTATGAGACATTCTTCTATTGTTTTCCAATAGAAATATATGAATGGCTTTCAACATATGCATCTAAATCGAGCTGGTACTATAGATCACATGTATGGACCCAAGATGACTATCAGAGGCTACAGGATGTAGATCTGACTTGGATGTGTGTTGTTGATCACTGGTGGAAAGGAGTACTAGCCAATTATACTCTAAGTATACACCATTTCTATGTTTCTTTCCTAGAATTTACTGAGTTCAAGTTTCTAAGGGAACCCAGAGGATCATTTTTGCATTTTATTCCTTTGGCTATGAAGATATTGGTCACTACCCTAAGTTTAGAGGCATTTCTCATGGCCAACTAAAGCATCTTTGAGTGTTGGGTAAGGAATATAGGATGGAGGAAGATGGTAGACATTATAGCTAAAAAGGAAAGGGAGGAGAGACGACTCAAGTATAACAAATCTCGTGAAAGGGAGATGACTAGACAATGTGAGGCTACATGTTTGATGGATTTATAGAGGTAGACATTATGGGAAGGAGTTGAGGTTCACACAGAGGATGTAGAACCTGAGAAGTCTATGTTTTCCCATCTTGGAAAGCATGGGAGAGAAGCCCCTTCAGCCTTTCGATGAGATTTCATTGCATGGAGAAAGAAGAGATGTTGGTGTGCATCCGAACCCACCCGCGACCAACCCCTGGCACTTGGTTTTCCAAATCAAGGGAGAAGCATTGATAACCCAATTGGTATCAATGGGAGTAACCGATCGCACCAAGAGATATAATTTCTCATTTGGAACATCCATGGCTATGAAAACCATTCTGGCATTTGTAGGAATTTTTGGACAAGGTGAAAATATGCAAGGTTTGGGTATCACGCTCAGGAGTGGCATAGGACACATAATTAGTAGCAGGATAATCTCACAAACCATCGGTGCATAGTTCAAAGTGGGACGTTGGGAACACTAGGCGCGACCACTTTGGGCCATTTTCCCCACAGAGGTGGATCTAGTGGTGTAAGAGCTAGAGGACCTAGTGGACCTAGCAGATCCGGTGGGTTAGGAGGAACAAGAATTGGTGGATCGGTGGAAAAGGAAACACAGGAGGGAACCAAGGCTCTAGATCAAGAGGACAAGGGCCGCAGCCACCTCCACAAGTATTTTTTGAGATTTCTTTACACTTACCGGACTACTGGGGTATTGAGAATGTTGTAGAGTATGAGTACAAGTGTTAATTACTATGGCACGTGAAAGGATCACTACCCCAAAGTAGAAGGCAAGTCAGTTTGCAATGACATTGTAAGGGCACACACATAGTTGGTACCGAAAATATGACCCCCATCAAACATGGTGGTAGACTACACTGCATTGAAGAACACCTTCCTTGATGAATTCCATAACTCGAATTTGAACAAAAGAGCATCAACGCCCTAAAGGAGATCTAGGAAGGAATGGCGAGAGTGTGTAGGAGTATGATGCGTAGTTCAAAACTCTCTTGTCAAAACTATCTTATGACATTCACCCTTCTCAACATGCTCAATGGTTTGTTAGAGGACTAATAACACCATTGAGAAGGGAATTATCACACAAGACTTTCAGACTCACATGAGGCCTTGGAAGTTGCCCTTATGCACTAAAGATGTTAGGAATTTTGATACTAGTGTTAGTCCTTTTCTGGAGGCTCAAATTGCTACAATGGCTAAGCAGTTGGAGAAGTTTTCGCAAACTCAAAGGCATGAGGTTATGTAGTGGGCTTTGGTGCATGTGACTGTCGTGAAGTGGAAGGGTATGCAAAGGATAGTTTCCCTTGCAATTCAGATGCGCCATGACGATAGACTCGTAAGATTTTCCATGGGGATCATGATGCAAGTAGGTGTCCTCTACTACAACGTGTAATCCACAAGAATTTTTCTTTCTATTACAAGATTTGTACCTCTACAACCCATGATACCAAGGATTGCAGATTGATTGACTAGATTCATGATGTTATTGATCTTTGTGTGCACCGACTAGTCTTGCAAGTAGTTCCAAGGATGATGATCATCACTATGAAGGGCACACAGATGGAGGAGCGCATGGAAGGGTTTTTTTGGAGGATTTCATGGTCACAAGAACTACGGTTGAGGGAGAAGTGAATTCCCGCAAGGAACCTATTATAATTATGGATCTATAAAGCATTACAAGCGTGAGTGTCCTAATCTGTTGCAATGCTTATGGTATGGAAAGAAACATAAGTACGAAGAGTGTCTAGAGATTTATGAGAATATGAACTAGAAACATCGAAAGATAAAGGCACTTTGGGATAGTAAGCATCAAGAAGACCGATTCATAGTGGATGCCAAGTGTGGTGCGTGAGTTAGGACTAGAACCTGTATTGGTGATGACGTGAGTAGAGGCCACGTGCGCTAAGGAGATGTCAAGAAAAATGACACCGGTTTCAAGAGAGGAAGTGGTACATGGAAATTATCTAGACCCTGCTCATCAGAAGGAAGTGTATCAAGAGACTATGGATGTGATTCACAGTTTATAAGGGGAGATCTAATGTCTTAAGGAGAAATCAAAGTAGTTCGAGCAAAGAAATAATGTCGAGGATCCAAAGGAAGACCTAGATGAGGTCATGGAAGTATGTAGGATGTTCAGGCAAGATAATATTATTCCCTTACTGGGAGAATGGCTACGGGAGAAGATACCACGTGTCCGAGCAGAGCGTGAAAGGTAGGTTTTTCATGCAAACCTTCCTCCTCATAGCCTTGACTATGATAAGGAGATTAATTTGAATGTAGTTGTTGATGGCTGGCTTCTGAGTAATATCATCATCGACATAGGAGTGTAGGTCAATGTTCTTACCTTGGATGCATGCCATCAAATTGGAAGACCCACACTATAACCATATTTGAATGTGTTGTATATGATAAACAAGACAAAGGAAATGCCCATTGGAGTCTTGAAGGATGCAGTTATCAACATTTAAGGGGCCAAGTTTACTTGGGACTTTGAATTCTTGGCACGCGCTAAGGCGGATAATTTCCCAACATTACTTGGGCACCCTTGGTGTTATAAGAACAATGACAACCTATGGTTTAATAAGGGGTATATCAAATTTGAGCACAAGGAAGAAAAGGTGATTATCCCTTTAACAGATGGGAAGTGAATGCCCTATACTAAGCCCTTGGGAGAAGAAGTCATTGATAGGATATATGTGCACTCCATCAGAGATCCAGAGATAATTCATCCCACGGAGGGAGTTATCTAGTTTGAAGGTGCTCATTCCTTGAGTGATACCACTAGCATGGCATGTGAGAATTGGGAACATGGGCCTTATGAGTTGATTGGGAAATAAATAAGGGGATATGTAACAAGGGTAACAAAGGAACACTCACCAAGTGCCCGGAAGGGAAGAAGTTTCCAAGTTACTCCGGAGGAGCATACCCTAAAATTTCCTTACGAGAAATGGAGGTCTAGTGGAAGAATGAAGATGAGAGAAGGGGAATACTTAGTTATAACCTACTCAAAACTATAGTATGCTTGTGGGATACACACCGAGAGAGAATCCTAGAACAACATGAGGTAAGTATCACATTTTCTATAAGGTTCTCTAAGGCATTGCGCCCACTATCATAAGATATTACCATAGTAAAGAAACGCCTCATCTAATGTCCAAGCATGTGAGAAGGCATGGATGGGAAGTGTATAAGCGTTACCACCTTTGTTATGGATGTATAAGTTGTATTCCACCTTACAAGGTTGTGCACGTGCATGGTATATTCATTCATAGATGCACCATCAAATAGGTAATTGGAAAGAGTTAGCGGATGATCTCATTCAAGCTTTCAAGTATAAGAGTACCAAGCCATCAGTAGATAAGTCATTACAAGTAATCAAGTTCCTTATGATGGGAGATAGTGTTATGACAGAAGATAGGCTACTATATTTTCTAGGTGAGCCTTATTTGGAGGTGCATCTCAATGAAGAAGAATCATAGGAAGTATAATTTGAGCGTGTGCATGGAAAAGGAAAAAGGAAAAATGGTCTATGTAGTAGATGAAGAGGAGATGGAAAGTTTACATGTTAAACATTTTGAAGGTATGTGTGAAGTCATAGATAGCTTTGATGATTGAGTACACACCTACCATGAACCATTGAAAATAAAGAAGGTTAACATTTAGATAGGGACAATTGGGGACTATTGGTCAGAAAAGGAAGTTTCAAAGGTCATTGATCTATTGTGTGAGTTCCAAGATTTGGTCCCTCGTGGGTACCATGAACTCAAAGCCATCCACATTCCTTGGGGTAGATGAAGATCAAGTTAAAGGAATATGTGCACCCGATTTGGAAGAGGCCTTATCGAATGAATCCAAATTTGCATGTGCAAGTCAAGGAGGAAATAGACAAGATGATAAGCCCAATGGTCATCAGTATAAAGAAGAATGGAAGAATAAGGATCTGTGTGGACTATAGGGACTTGAACGCAGTATGTGTCATCGACCCTTTCCCAACCCCCTTTAATGAAGAAATTATGGAGGAAGTGGCCGAGCGCGAGGTCTACTCTTTCACAGATGGGTTCTCGTGGTATCACCAAGTCGTGGTTCTCGGGTATCACCAAGTCATTATGGGGAGAGGCGCAACAGAAGGCATTTGAAACTTTGAAGGATAGGCTTGTCATTACGCCCATACTATGTTTTCCTTCTTGGGATAAGCCTTTCCATGTGCATGTTGATGCCTCAGAATAGCAGGGAATAGTAATAGCACAACTTTGGATTTTTGATCACCCCTTGTGTTTTTCAAGTAGGAAGTTAACACCTACATAACAAAATTACATAACTACTGAGTGTGGGGCACTATCAATGATCTACGTGTTGCACAAGTTCAGACACTACTTATTGGCAACACCATTTATATTCTACACAGACCACATGGCATTGAAGTACTTGGTGAACAATCCCATTTTACAAGGGGGCATATTTGATTGGGTCCTATTATTCAAAGAGTTTGAGTTCATGGTGGTTGTAAAACAAGGAAAAATTAATTTAGGATTTGACCACTTATCAAGGATTAACTTAGGGGAGGACATGCAAAGCATTGAGGATACCATGTCAAACGTGCACCTATTTAGGTTGTAGCGCACGCCTCGGACTTGGAAGACATCATATTATTCTTGAGAACTGGTGTGGCGCGGGACATAATGAAGGCTATGTATAGGAAGGAGTTAGAAATACGTGCCACACCCTACATGTTGATTAGTGGAGATCTGATAAGTTAGGATGTGATGAGGTTCTATGTCGATGTGTATTAGAACATGAGCGCATGGAAATTATGGATGAAGCACATGGTGGGATTGCAGGAGGACACTATGCGGGAAATGCCACCATGCGGAAGATTCTACTAGCAGGGATTTGGTGGGAAACCATCTACCAAGATTTTATTGAGTTTTGCAAGGCTTGTGACCATTGCCAAGCACCTTGGTAAACCTAGAAAGAGGGATGAAATTCCCTTGCGACCAATAACCATTGCTAAACCATTTGAAAAATGGGCATTTGACTTTGTAGGGCCAATTTTTCCAGCTATTCGAAGGACTAGCTCGTGATATATCATTACTTGTACTGATTACTTGACACGATGGGTAAAAGCAGTGCCTAAGAAGGATTGAACTGCATCTACAACTGCTATAATTTTATGGGAGAACATAATCAGTAGGTATTGTTGTTCTTTAAACTTAACTAGGGATAGGGGTACACATTTCCTCAATGAAACGGTCAAGATTCTATTAGCAAAATTTTATCATGGCCCATCACAAGAATACCGCTTATCACCCTCAAGAAAATGGAACTGTTAAGGCATTTAATGGAATACTAAGTCACATGTTTATTAATATCTATGACATTGGAAGACAATATTGACTGAAAAAGTATCAGTCATTATATGGGCATACAGGACAATCTACAAGAGGTTAAACAAGGCCACGTTGTTTCAATTAGTTTTTGGCGTGGAGTATGTTTTACCAGTTGAATTCATGTTGTCATCACTATGTATAATGTGCGTAGGAGGATTGGATGATGAACAAGAGTTGGAAGAGAGGATTGATAAGTTAATGCAATTAGATGAGAGGAGGTAACTTGCTAGATCGAGTCAAAAGACGTAAAAGCAAGACAAAAGGCATGGCATGATCATCATATCAAAAATAAGTAGTTTGAGGTTGGGAAGACAATGTTGTTGCATGATTCCAAGTATCTTCACATCTTGGGAAGTTGAAATTCCATTGGTTGGGCCTTTATATCATCTCGTACATTCTTGATTTAGGTGCTTTCCAGTTATAAGTGCTAGATGAGACGAGATTACCATGTCATTTCAATGGGACTAGGTTGAAGCCCTACTATAAATAATTCTTCTTGGTGTTTATAAATAAGGCAGTATTGCCAATTAGCTTAGAATTTCCCTTTATTGCTTTGTCTTTTCTTTTGTTTCCCTTTCTCCTTGCTTGTTCTCTTCTTTTGTTCTGTTTTGTGCCTTGTGCACCGGTAACCACATTATTTTTCCAAGGTTGTATATGCGCAGAGGACCACATATTTTTTTAGTGTGGGGTGGAGTAATGCAAAGCAAAGTATAAGCCAATAGTAAAAGGTGGGTGGCCCAGTAGAAGGAAGAGCATAAGATTGAGAAAGCGCATAGGGAAATAGTGGACAATGAATTATGATGTCAAGATGGTTGAATAAAGACCACATATAAAGGATGAAGAGCACGGGACGAATACATGAGGTAGGAAAGGAAAAAATCAGGTAAAGGACAGAAGAAGTGCCTTCAATGTTGTAGATGCATGCATAAGAGTCTTTGGTTAGATTGGATTTTTGCGCGCTGTAAGGTTGTGGAGGGTTTTTTACGCATGATGTAGCACATGGGTAAGGGCACTTAAAGTCATCCTAGTGGAAAAATATGCATTTAATGTTAAGTACGTTGGTAGGTGATATAGTATTTATTGTTGGAGAGGAGTAAAAACTATAAATATGAGGTTAGGAAATTCATTATTCTACCTTGCTATTATGAAGTTGAAGCGCTCTTGCGAACTAGGGCATCTAGAGAGATTTGTGTGAAGGAAGAAGAGTCCTATAAATATAAGTGCGTGACCAGAATAGATCTACAGACCATAGTGGAAGGAGTACACATGAGAATTAGTTTGTAGTGTGTTGTCTTGTGGAAGGTTTTCCTAGCTAGGGTTTGGTAGCTAGGGCATAGAGATAGAAGGATTTATTCTAGGAGTTGAGTTTTGAGATTGATCAAAGTAGTAGAGCATAGAAAGGAGTTTTAAATTTTAAATTGACAGAAAAATGACACCAAAGAAGGTGACCATTTCAATGAAGAAACATAAGGGACAACGCAAGGGAAAACAAACCGCTACCATCGCTAGCTCTAATGAGGAATGGTATGCAGAAATGCAATACCCAGATGGGGTGTTGCTGGGAAAAGAGTGGGTGTCACACTTGAGACAAATGGCCATGAGAAATTATAACCATCACATGAGCACTACGAAGAAATAAATGATGTTGGATCTGGTTCATCCAACTAACAAGAAGACACCAGATGGAATGAAAATATACAATGATGAGGTAAAAGTAAAGTTGGAAAAGGTAGGGCTATTACAACTATATGAGATGCCTTAATTTTGCAAGCCTAGGTGGCTATATAAGTGGTTGATGTCACGTGTGCATGAATACCATTTCTAATTTATAGGCCGTAAGATGTGCATAACACCTCAACTTATCTCTAAATTCACTAGCTTGAATTGTGAAGGAGAATCCATAGATGATGATCTGAGTGATAAGGAAGCCATCAAGGAAACAATAACATCTTATGACTACAAAAAGGGTTTGCGGTACTTTGACATCATAGAAATTCCAGACCTATTATGAGGATGGCCACATGCTTGGTCACTAAGCTTAATGATCAATAAATATGGATGCAAGTGAACAAGGCATGGTTGAATGTATGCTCAAAAATCTCAGAAGGGACCATATATAACTTGTCCACCTTTATTGCAGATGAAATAATAACTAGTGTGCATGAAGGAGAAAGGATATTATTTAGAAACATCCTCCTCACCATCATCTTCTATGAGATTTGAGTACCAGATGGGCCATAAAATTTGTTTGGGAGTATCTAGAAGAGAACCCCTCACCCGCAAAAAGGTTTGAGAAGTACACTTGTGAAACCATGATGGTCACTCATAAGGCATGCCTAGAGAAGTGGTACAAACAAATGCATGATGCATTTAGGGTAGAGTGGAGGATCCCAGAGTAGTCAGACGCACTCATGGATGGGTAAGAAATTTTTTTGGTTTATCAACATTTCTCGCA
This sequence comes from Taxus wallichiana var. yunnanensis, assembly GCA_018340775.1. Lineage (NCBI taxonomy): Eukaryota > Viridiplantae > Streptophyta > Pinopsida > Cupressales > Taxaceae > Taxus > Taxus wallichiana. Next base: position 687,721,139 of record CM031240.1, on the reverse strand, counting down.
TTGGCATATTTACATTGACAAATGGGACTAAGAGCCCATTGTGCAAGCTTCCCTTGTCCTTCACCAAGCCATACTTCTAGGCAGGATTAACTCATTCAAGGAGGCCAAAAGGATAAGGTTCAACCTTAGTGAAGTCAATTAAGACTAGTGTGAGCTGTGCTAAAATATCATGTACCCTAAGAAGCATACATACATGGAGAAGTATGTCTCCCACAAAGTACAAATGATGAAGCCGATAACGTTGTTGATCACTAGAAGGGCCGTAGTAAGGGTATGTATGTGCATAAGGCCTAAGTTTGAGAAAGGAACCTATCAAGAGAGTGATGTTTCCATTTCGAAGACCCCACAGTCGGAGAAAGGCCACACTGAAGAAGAGGGAAAGAGAAGAGGTGCAAGATAAAAAGGCACCAAGTGTGTAAATTGTAAAATTGGTGGTGGGCGTGTTGCAAGAATTTGCGAAGCCTAGCACTTACGCGCGTGTAGAAAGAAGTCCCAGTCAAGGAAAAGACCCCATAAGAAGAGGAACCGGAGCATAAAGAGCCTCTCACACATGAAGAATGACCAAAGAAGATTTCACCCATTAAGGAGAAGGAGAAAAATAATCCCTATATTGGACTCACTAGTTTGGAAGAAGCAGAAGGTGGCATAAGAGGCGGACTAAGAGGAGACAGAAAGCTTAGATGCCTATATTAGTGACAAGGATGATGATGATCTTGAAGGAGGTGAAGACCACCCGGTATATGATATACACAAATCGGAGGAGGAAGGTGAAGAGAAGTATGACAAGGGAGATGATGAGGAGAAGAATGAAGAGGAGGAAGCAGAGGATCAAGGAAAGGGGGTGAGCGAAGAGGTAAGCACCAAAAATCAAAGAACCCAAAGCCTCACTAAGAAAAAGTGGAGAAATCCATGGAGAGAGATGTGGCGAGAAATCATTAAGGATTTTGTGGAGCAAGAGTTGGAGCGGAGATGAGATTTTTAAGGAGATGGAAGAAGAAAGTGTTGGAAAATAATATGGTAGCATGGTTGGAAATCCCAATTTGGTGGTAAACTTCACAAAGGTTACATGAATAGGTTGGAAGGTCATAATGATAGCACAAAGGGAAGGGAATGGGATACATTAATGATCTAATTAAATTACTTCATGTGTGCTTCCAAAGCACCATACCAACGGAAAAAATCTAGGCTATGTCTTCGTTTGACAAAGAAGGTGCATAACCCTGGACCAGGAAGATGTTATCTTGCGCATTCAAGTCCCACATGGATGAACCTAAGTTCAAAGTAAGTCAGTGAGCACTGCTGAAGGTTCTAGAAATAAAATAAGTTAATCCCTTGGTGAATGCTAGCAATTATCGATGAGTAGGTCTGTAATGCTACCAAGAAAGTCTCGATTAAGATTGAGGCTAGACTATTTAGAAGGAATGATAGAGTGAGATTCTTGGAGGAGGAATTTGAGAAGAAAAATAAGGAGCTCACTGAGAAGAGAAAGAACTTAAAGCAGGAAGAGCTTATCAATGCACAATTAAGGTGTGAACTGAAAGAGGAGAAGGCAAGGGTGAACGAGCTGCACAAAAAGATTGAAATGATTACAGGTGTTTTTTTTAAAGCATCCTAACTTAGCACCACCCAAGAAAAAAATATGAATCAACCTTGCAGCTCATGGAGGATTTTACCCACATCCTCATGATGGAAAGGAGGCCACTTGCCTTAGAGTCCATAGAAGATGCATTGGTGCACTAAGGAAAGTAAGAAAAGATGAAGGTCATTGAGATTGTTGCTCGGTATACTAAACTCCTTGCTGAAGTAAAGGCCTCCATGTAAGTCGTAGAAGCTGCATATTATGAATGCGGCCGATAGGGATAGAATGGAAAGCATCCTATTCGCCACTCATGAAATGGAACTCAAGGAGTTTCAAGAAAATAATAAGGGGAATAGGGCAAAGAGAGATAAAATCCTATCCGAAGTAGAACATAAGTCAGAGGCTATCAAGACCTTGTGAGGCTCGATCAAGAGTTGGCTAAAAGAATTATACCCCATATCACCCGCAGGATAGATGCATTTGACAAATTGGGAAAACAATTGGTAAGTATTGTTGAGACAATGAGTGCCAAATGGGAGGAATTAAGTTTTGAATAGGTGAGCACCTTAGTAGGAGACCTTTGTCAGCAAACACAGAACAAGGTTGAAACCTGGGAAAAACTTGAGGATAAAATAGGGAAGGAGTTCCCTCTCCTCCTTCAAAAAAAAGCGTTGATCTCATTCATTCTCCCCATTCTTTCATTCTTTCTCCCAATTCTTCATTCCTTCATTCTTTTTCCCCTATTATGAGACTATCATTCTTTATTCATTAAAGAGAAATGTTTCTGAGGATGGAAAAAAGTGTAGTGTGGGGTGATGTTGGGCCTCAAAATATTGGATAAGTAAAAAGAAGGCGCATGGGCGTGTGAGACCCATTTGAAGATGGGCATGCGGGTTGAAGGCATGCGGGGCATGGTTCGAGTAGGTTTTAGTAGAAACACACGGCACACGCGCATAATACAAGATAGGTTTTGGGACTTAGCCATATTTGAAGTTCCAAATAGCACACGAGGAAAGTGTGACTGTCAGCATGTGGAGTGGATAAAGTTCCACTTGGAAGTGTAGGATCAAAAATGGAATATTCTATGCATGTGATGGAAGAATCCATAAGGACATCATTACAAAGAGTGGAGAGCTCAGATCAAAGGATTCATGCTCCATTGGAGGACCACTTAGACACTTGGCAACTGATCTATTATCTTAGAAGGCATGAAGGTGAAGGAAAAAATCTATATATAGAGATGTGTGGATGGTATAAGGTAGAAGTAGAAGAGCAGCAGGGAGGTGGAAGAGAGGTGAAGCTCTACAAAAATATTATGGAGGATTCTATGGGTTGGGATTAGAGGAAATATAGGATTGATGGCATATTTAGAGGGATGGGTCTATGTTTTTCCTTGTAATATGAAGGACATGGTTAGTTCTGATGTATGATCTTGCTCTACATTATTATATGGGTTTGTTATGACCTCAATGAATGTAATGTGGTTATTGAACTCTTGAATATGAATATAAGGTCCCATTCTAATACATATATGTGTTCATGAGTATAATTCCTAGTGCATTTCCTTTGTGTATGAATCAGTTCTATATGTTGTTTGATACTTCTCTTTTATGGATACATTGATATGATAACTCATCCTAAGCTTTTAGAATGAATGCATGGTTTTTCCCAATTATTTTTCACTTAAGTATAAGACATAGATGATGAATTCTCACAAGACTCACATAAAGGAGGGGCTCGATGCCCGCACGTGCCTTGGGTGAGTGCCTAGCACCCACTTGGTGATAAGCCAGTGCACATGGAATTAGATGGTTATTCTAAGGGTATAAAATTGACTACACATGTGGTGCCTTATCAACTTGTTGGAGGATACCTGTATAATATGGGTAGAGATGAGGTATTGCGTAGATGTGTGCTTGAGAATGAGTGGAAATATATCATGGAAGAAGTGCATAGAGGAATAACATGAGGAAACTATGCAGAGAAAAACCATGCATAAGATCTTATTAGCAGGTCTATGGTGGGAAACATTGTACAAGGACACTAAATCATTTTTCAAGTATTATGATCATTGTCAGAGAATAAGAAATCCTAGAATTAGAGATGAGATGTTATTGTTCCCTATTTCAAGCACACAACCCTTTAAAAAGTGGGAAATTAACTTTATATGCCCCATTGCACCACCTACGCATAGGACTCGACACACACTATATCATCACATGTACTAACTACTTGACAAAGTAGGTGAGATTGCACCTAAAAAAAGGATTGTACTACCGCTACTGTAGTTAGGTTCCTTTGGGAAAATATTATAAGTCAGTATGGATTTCCACTGAGCCTTACAAGTGATAGAGGGGATTATTTTCTAATTGAGACTATTAGAATCCTACTATCGAGTTTATGATAGAACACCATAAGACTACCCCTATCACCCATAGGCTAATGGAACTTCGAATCTTTCAAAAATATTATGGGATACACTTTGACTAAAATTTGTGATGTTGGAAGGAAGGATTGGGATGATAAGGTATCATTCATTCTATGGGCATACATGACAACTTATAAAGGGTTGAATAAGGCCACACCTATTTAATTGTTGTTTGGCGCAGAGGTTGTTTTACCTATTGATTTTTTACCATCCATGTGTATTCCGTGTGTAGGAGGGTTGGATGATGAACAAGAAGTTGATGAGAATAATTATAAATTGATACAACTAGATGAGTGGCATTCCATTACACGTTATAGTTAGAAGATAGAGAAGGAACGACATAAGGCTTGGAAAAACAAAAATATCAAGAACAAGTCCTTTTCTTTGGGTAAGATGGTAATTTTTATGACTCCAAGTTCACACACCATCTTGGGAAGTTGAAAGTTCATTGGTTGGGACCCTTTGTAGTAACTAAGATATAAGAATCAGTGCATAAAAATCAAAGGGGTTGGATGGCACCATGTTTTTGGTTACTTTAATGGGAGTAGGATGGATCCCTATATTAAATAAGCTTCCTTTGTGTTTGAAATAAGGAAATATTTCCACTTAAATTAGATTTCCATTTATGTTTTTTTTTCTTCACGCGTAGGAGCTGATTACGATTTATTAAGTTTATGTATAGAGGACCACACATACTTTTAGTGTGGGTGAATAAGGTATAAGAACATGTAATATAATAAGTGATGATGGTACATCTTATAGGGTTGGTCTAGGAGTACACATTGATATGAGACAGGTGTGTGTTAAAGGAATCAATTGATGCACACAACTATGTGAAAAGATGATATGTGATGGAAAAGAAATTGGTGCATGAAAGATGGTACGATAAATGGTTATATTTGGTGAAAATTTGCTCGGAATGTTGTTACTTGAAGGTATAGAATTTTTTTGTGATGGATATTGCTCGATTAGAAACCACACAGAGAGATGATCGTGGCAAAGTGTAAGGAAAGGGAGGTAACAACAAAATAAACTACTTGGCAAGTGGCACAATGGAATGGGTGTGTGGCACAAGAAGATGCATGTAAGAGGTTCTGCAGCTCGGGAAGTACTATGTGCACTGAAGGTTATAGATCGTTGCATGCTAAAGCAAGGAAGAGAAAAATAAAAAAAGTGATTTAAAACAAAAAGTGTAGGAAAAAACGGAAAAGTGTTTTAAAGCAATTAGTGTGAATAATAATAAAACAATCTATAAATAGGGAAAACAATTTTATTATTACCTTGAATTTGAGATACTTGTGTGATTAAAGACTTGAGTGATGAAGTGTGAAGAGTGAAGTGTGAAGTGCAAAGTGAACCAAAAATCCAAGACAAACCAGAGTAGAGTGCACATGGCCTTCAGATTTGGGAGATCCTTTAAGGAAGTAGAAGTAGAAGCTTGGAGAGAATGTGTGAGGGCACAAACGAGTAAAGATTGGGGTTCACAAAGTTGGAAATTTTAGAGCTATGGTTTACAATATAAGTAGTTAGGGAATAGGGAACATGAGAACATAAGAGTTGGAATCTCTAGGAGATTAGACGCATGACACTAAGGAGTAAGTAAGTAAGTAACCTTTAGTACCTAGGGCACATTTTTCTCGTGGGTTTTACAATTTGAAATTTGGGTTTTGCAATCTCAATAGAATGATGGCACGACAAAGGGAACCCAAAAATAAGAAACCTTTGGATGAAGCACCGAGAATTGGTTCTTGGAAATGTAATACCCATTTGAGGTGATAATAGGACTATCATGGACATCCCACCTCAAGAAATGTAAAATCGGTGAGTACAATCACCGAGTACTGAGGGCATAAGACCGACATAAATAGGGATACTTTATGGAAATCACCCTCTAGAACTAAAAAGGGTAGGTTTTCATGGATGACACAATAAGGAAGGATTTGGAGAATGTAAGGGTTCTTCATTTGTTCAAATTTCCCTTCTTTTAATGGCCTGCGTGCACCTTTTCTAGTGGTTGATGTCCCATTTGCACGAGGATTAGTTATATTTATTTGGAAGAAGGATGAGGTAAAGGTAGGTTAATTATAAGAATAATGGGTTATATCATATCGGTAAATACATAGACAACAACGTGCGTGATGAAACCAAGATATATGAAATAGCTACAAAATTACAGTATGAGAGGGGAAAGCAGAACCATGAATGTTTATAAGGTTGCTAACGTTGGAACAAGAGTAATGATACACTTGGTCACTACTAGCTAGGATCCTCTAAGTGATGGAATGAGATAAATTGAAAATTCCTTTATATTGCACATAGGATGGCACATAAAACTCAATACAATATTGGGCAATACATAGTCGAGGGAATTATAGAAGAGGCAAGGACACAAGCAGACAAAGGGGATGAAATAACTTGGATATCTATCTTATTATTGATTATTTTATGGGAAATTGGTGTACCAGATGGACCATAAGATGATATGTGGGTACAACCACTTAGGAAAAATCCCCTATAAAATTATTTTCCAAATTTATATGTGAAAGCGCAATCACAAATCCTTATAAGGTACACCTTTAAAACTGGTATAGAATAATGTGTGGGGTGTTTAAAAATGAGTGCCGTGTTCCTAGGGAGTTATCAAAGTGTTAGGCCAGTAGGAAAAGTTTCCAATCATGTAAAACTTTATCCTTGTAATATTTTTGATGAATAATGATGACATGGGGTCATGGTGTGAATCACCATTTGCATTCACCATCAAGTACTTCAAATGTGTGGTGAATAGGATCAAGGATGTGTGTAGGCTAACCTTCAATGCAGAAAATGTTTATTCAGATTGGCATACCTTATGCTAAACATATGGATATGATTCCAAGTCGACATACTTAGAAAAGATAAAGTCAAGCAATTTGGATCTCAATCTAATTATGGCATTAATGATTAACAACATTGTATGCAAAGACTTTGTTAACCTATGAAAAAGATGTAGAATGGTAAAGAAATTGAAGTATGTGACTCCCACATTCCATAGCTACCAAAGAAGAATGTGTTGAAGATTACAAAGAGAAGGTGCATGGAGACTCCACCTTGGTGAGAAGAAGAAGAAAAAGAAGAAGATATTACATTTGATTATAAATGGAGAATGGAAATGCAGTAACAAGTAGAAAGAAGGTAAGGGTGCAAGCTCTTCAAAACCAACTAAAGTGTCTCCATGAGTGATGGTGTCTAATCCTAGTCCATCGAATAAAAATAAGTTTCAAAAGATGCCTTGAGCCATAATTGATGACAAGGAAGATGAAATGGATAAGAAAGTGTTTGAAGAGATAGTGCGCGAGGAGTCTACACATGAAGTGAAGGAAGATGTGGGGTAGTTAGTGTAAGTGGAATCAATCCTAGAGAGAGAAAAAGAGGAAGGAGAAGAAGATGGGCATAATGAGAACTTGCGCGTGGAATAAGTGCCAATCATGAAGAGGAGAGGTAAAATGCACAAGAAGAGGAGGATCCTAAAGAAGATAGAGAAAATGGTGATGAATAGTATGTCATCAAGGAGGATAAGGGTGTTAGTGGAGAAGCAAACAGGGAACCATTTGTTTTTGTGCAAGATACACCAAGGAAATTACACAAAAGGAAAAGGTGAGAAGGAAACAACCCCCCAACCACCTTTGATGTCATACATCGATGATCCTACAAAATTACTAAGGGCTAGATTCTAGAGTTCAGTCCCCACGAAGAATTGTTTAGATGGGACATAATAAGGATGGAAGATTGTCGCACATGGAGCATGCATACACATGAAGAAGATTCATCCTTTGAGATGATTAATGAGTATTATTCCAAATTAAAGTTAAAGAAGGAGCCAAGGAAATTATACAATGTCATCAACCACATGAAGTTGATCGATGAACAAGTAGGTAATGCGCTAAACAAGTTGTCAAGCAGAGATAGGAAGAAGAAATTTAGGTAAAGGGGAAGAACTAAGGAGAATGATGGAGGTAGAGGAAAAGGATTCACAAATGTATAATCTCAAAGAGGAGATAGTGGAACAAAAGGAAATCATAGTTGATGCATATGATAGAACATGTGAGATAATAAAGGGTATCACGAGAGCATGCCTTGAGCTTTGAAGAAAGCCCAAAATGTATATTCGAAAGAGTTGGACTATCTTGAATACCTTGTTGAGATGTTACTCCATAAGATAAATAATATCATGGGCCCATTGACAGAATAATTGGCCAAAATAAAGAAGAATAATAAAAGAGGAGTTGAGAAAAAGATATTTGAATATGAGGCATTGATCATAGAGATCAAGGATGCCAATAAGAAGGCAGAAAAAACATTTGATAGATGCCAAAATTTTGAACCAATTATTAATGCACATGTTATGAATGAGGAGGTAGAGCTAATAGATATTAAAGCTACCATGAAGAATAATAATCTCAAATGGGAGAAGTTCATGACAAAAGTAGTAGTGCGAGAGAGACTTGATCTAAGCCAGAAAGGCACACTCAAAGAAAGGCTAAAGGAAATCCACATCATGGTCATGTGAAGAATGGATGCCTTAAAAATTGTGACCATAGACTTGGATGTTGTGGTAAAAGAGTTAAAAGAGAAAGATGATGAGGTGGTGTTTGAGAAAATATTTGGTGTTTTGAAGTCGCACTGCAGACAAATAAAGCCGCAAAGGAGCTCACCAAATGGAAGGAGCTGGAAAATACATTTAGCAGGAGTTTCCAAATCTTATCCAACCACCTCAAGCCTAGGTTTGGATTCTTGTAATCAGAGGATTTTCATTCTTTTTTTCATGGGATAAATGCCCATATTCTTTATTATTTAGGTTTATTTAATTATTTGATTCATTCATTCTTTAGAGAAGCATTTATTTTTGTAATATTTCTAAGGATGGACAATACCCTTAGTGTTGGTGAATTTGAGTAGAGAAAAATGATAATTAATAGTCATCCATGGAGGTTAGAGACCATGCACAAGAGGTGCATGAAGGAGCGTGAAACATCCGGAAGGTTTAGTACGTGAAGGTCCGTGCATGTGCACACATGGTTTTGAGACTATATTGATTTTCTATAACATGGCTAATTATAGAAAATAAAAATATGGAGTGACACTCAAGCAAGATCCATAAATTGATAAAAGTAGGATATCTTGGCATGCACGTAAAGGGATATAATTAGGAAAATCACATGCAAGACAAGGAAAGATATGACACATGTAAGTGAGATAATACTATGATTAAATTGGGATAAAGCATAGAGCTATTTATAGCTTGATCTATTGTTAAGACAAACATTCAATCTATTATTAATCACACCTATTATTAAGAAGGTGCATGTAGGTGGTGAAGGGAAAGTCCCCACCCTTTGTATACATAGATGATGTGTTCTAATATTGACTAGTTGGGAGAAGCACTAAGAAACCTTTTGATATATGTAGCTTTTGGGGTCTATAGCCACATTATGTATACACACATGGTCCAATGCTTGATTGTAAGAAATATACGATGTAATCAACACACTTATTATGTGATCAATTATTTGTTTTCAATGGATAATTGTGTATGGGTTGCTAATATTATTATATCCGAGTATGCCTTCACTGAGTATTAAAATCTTCGTAGTCATTTAACTGGATGATTTCCTTATTACATGTGTTGCCAAATTGTTAAGATAGGACGTGTATTTTTCATGAATGGTTATGATTATGAGTATGCATGCCTAACATCAAGATAAGAAAATAAATGAGGGAAATGGAGGTTGCACGTGCTTCGGGTGAGCTTCCATACTTGTCTCGATGAAGTGATAAAGCGCGCTAGCTAATATTGGGTAAATAAATACTACATTGATTTCAATTTTAAAATATTATTTGGGTTGTTTCATCTTCCTAGGGTCATACTTATTACAATATTTCACTTACGGAAGGCTATATAAACAACCCAACATCACCTTATAACTCACTTAACACTCTCACAAAAGATGATTGCAAAAAAAATCCAAAATAACTTAAAGGTTTTCTAAATCTGCCCAAATTAGCTACACATCATCTAGCGTAGTCCCTACTATAATTTTAAATTACTCAACTGGGTCAAAGAGTCTAGCTTCATCCATTTCCAAGCATGTTAAATTCATAAATCAATGTTTTAGCATTAAAAATTCACTTGAAGAAGTATACAAGGGTTTCAATCAACAAAGGTTTTAATCACATAGTTGAGGCACACCACATCTCACTACTATCACACTAGTGGATTGTATACTATGTAGTTAGTCTACTATCTTGTTGTCAAAAGACACAAGGGAACCTATAGGGGGTTTTTTAGCTATTCACACTTGTATAAGCTCTAGGATAACTACATGAGACTTGATCCTATAATGAGGGCATGTAGTGCAACATTTAGATCAGTTCAAGAGTTGAGATCATGACCACCAAGGGTAGTCTAGCCTCACCACACACAAGTGTTTTCTCCTTTTCATTATCTAATGCTCTAATGAAGGATTATATATGTTGTTAGGATTTCCAATTTTTCGTGGGTGATTATAGGTCATCTCATAGTTGACGAGAAAGGGTGACATATAACAAATGTCATTTCAAAAAAAATGAAGTACATAGAAAGTTACAACTCTAGACTATCAAAGGGTCCAAGACCATACAATTTTAGGTCAAGACCATATATATTAGGTTTTTACCATATAGAATTCATACAATCCTTCCTTGTTGGGTTGTTAGCCCCAAAACTTGCACCAAAGTATCTACAATTCCGTATTATCCTATTACACTATCTTGCAAATCTAGACCATTCTTGATTTTTCCTATATAACTAAGTCTATATCTCCTCTTATGTATTTTAGTAAGTACTTATTGTTTATTAGTTTTTATATGTATGAATTAATTATATTGACTATGAATGATTAATGTTGGAATTTAGCTAGATCATAATTGTCTACATGTTACAAACTCCTACATCCTCTTAATTGATGTGTACTTTCCATAACATAGATTTAATTAGGGTGTAAAATTTTGTGAACATGACTATTGAATTGAATTTATCACTCAAACCCTAGTGGATCTATGGTTTCATAATAAAAATTTGGATCCTCTCTTCTATGTCATCATTCCTCTTCCTTCAAAATTTTATGTTCATTATTACCAATCTAAGGGTCCTTTCCTCATCCCGGTATGGGTTACCATCCCACTCACAAGGTCCATGATCATGCCCGATATGAAGAAAAGGGTTTATATATTGGTTATACTTATTTCATGACTTATGTCCCTCCTACATATGTTGATATAAAAATTGGATATATTCATCCTTCTCAAAAACATCCACTTCACTTTGTCTCACCCCCTATGACTTAAGAGGTTAATGTTGTTACAAATTGTCATACCAAGAAACATGTTGGGGGAAACCCAAAATTTCCTCCACCACCTATGGATCCTCTTGTTAAACCTAATTATTAATCTAAAGGGTTTGATATATTAGAACAATTAAATAATACACCCATTAAAATTTTTCTTTTCAAGTTACTTTAAAAGACACCCATTTATAAGAACATATTATATTACAATCTATACATTATCTGCTACAATCGCTACTAGCACTTATTTTACATCTATTATGGATAAATTAAAAGTTTTGAATAAGGCCATCACTTTTATCCTAACTGATATTCCATCACCACTTGGTGATGACCCATGTGCACCTCTTCTTATTACAACATAAATCCACATTTTTATCATCAAACGTACCTTAATCGATAATGGTTTTACCTCAAGGTTTGTATAAGTTATTTACTTCATAAAATGGGCATTTCTGTAAGCACAACTGAAGAGACTATTAACATAGTAAGAGGCTTTGGTATCATCCCCAAATCTATGTTAGGAATTATTACTCTTGACCTCCTTGTCAATCCTAATATGGTGCCCTCTACATTTCATATTATGGATACAAATTTACATTACAATATCCTTTTTGGTCATCATTGGTTATATGTTATGTAGGCTATCTCATCCATGATGTATCAATGCCTCAAGTTCATACATGAAAAATTTGAATATATAGTGGTTTTTGATCCATAGCCTTTCAAATATTTCAAGGTTAAAACTTATGTTTCTCAAGTACCTATTATTATTGCTCCTAAATAATCTATCCCCATGAACAAATTTCCCACATATGTTTTGGGAGAACCTATTCACAACTCTAATAATACCGCTTCTTTACCATTATTGTTGGAACAACTTGCAACTTTATATACTAGTGTTTACTCTACTAATAATTCTTTATCTCCTCCTCCTAATGTGTTGTCTTATTCCATGCAATTGTTGACACTCAAATTTAGCAATCTATCCTTTGACATTGTTGATCTTCACATTGCACACTTGCGTGTATAAATGCACTCTCCTCACTCTTTCTTAGCACACCCTGATATTTCTTTGATTACATGATTATATTTGCAAACCTATCTGTTGTCGATTACTAAAGTTTAATTTCACAAAATACACCTAGAAAAATTAATCCTCTAACCCATTAAGTCAAAACATGCTCTTTTATCTCATGGTTTAAATATCCATTTTCAGTTGGTTTTTTAAATATCTACAAGCTGACCCTACTATACGGTTTTGAACTGACATGTTTTCAGATAATTATTTCAATCCTATCACATTATTATGAATAAATATATCCCCTTAGTTGGCCTATCATGACATAATAAATTTCAGAAGCATGTATAAGAAATTCAATCATAACTCATTAAGTAACCCGACACTTTAAAAATCCTTATGTAAAATTAAGCACAAAAGGAACTCCAAGCTCCTTCAACTGTAAAATAACTCATGAAAATTCACTAGGGAAACACCCTCTATAGGTATGAAGTCTCCTTCCAAGTCTAGGAGTATCCATATTTATTCTACAAGCAAGTAAAGTAACTATTCTCAAGTATTTGAGAAAGTTTGAAAATCAAGCAAAGCATTGTTAAAACATGGTTGTCAAGACATGCAGTTTGATCCCTCTTCGTAGTAGTGGCAATGTTAGTGGTACAAAGGTGTGCCCATAACCCACCTAACTTTTTTTTTCAGGAACTCCTTCTTGCATTACAAGGTTTCTAGGATTTGAGCAAAGTTTATAGAGCTATTATAAAGGTGAGAAAATAAGATCGACACATAGTGACACTCATTTATAAGTGGGTAAAATACTCATGAAGTTGTAGATATACATTCCAAGTAGGTCCAAGACTATACAAAAGGGTCAGGATCATACATATGATTTTGATCTAGTTGTAAGGTTTTGACCAGGTTCAATTTCAAGTGCTAGTTTCGTAACAAAGCATTTTCAATCTCGAGATCAACCTATTCTTGTATTCGAGATCACCTAGAATCTTCTATATCCACATAGAATCATCTAAATTAAACTCTCCCTTGTGTTTTTATAGTTGCTAGATCAAAAGTCACTTTGAAAAGCATTATTCTGATTTACCAATTAATGTTTGAAGTTAATTAAATTAGAATATCCACTTGTAACATTATTTCATCCTTTTTATGTATGATAGTGTAACATTATTAAAACTTAAAAAAGAACAAATAGATTCACAAAAATTTGAAATCAACAACACAAAAAAGTTGAAGACTATTCCTCGACAATGATGTAGATAATATTCCACTTATCGATGATAATTTGTGAAAGTTAAATTTTTATCTCCTACTAAGTTATCTCGGTTACTGTGTGTAACCCCTTCTATGACTATCACTACATATATGGACATGACACTAATTATTGTGAGGCCATCATTACTAAAATTACTAATCTAATGGTTAGTGGGGTTATCATAGGAATTTTAAAAGAATCACCACCCTTTAAACGATCATATTATTTCAAAGTATATTTACCTCTAGTAAGTGATCACATCTTCATGATTCAACAAGTATCCTTATTTTTCATGGATAATTTATGACACATGCTACAACAAGGGTGAACACTAATAGACACATTATATGGTCTTACTCCCTTAGATATCATTGAATTTGACCTTGATGTATATGATCTCCTTGATGATCAATATGCCTCTTCATGGGGATCTAATTGGGTAGTCATGGTGATACTCCCACTCCTTCTTGTACATAGCTATCTTTAAAACATTAAAAAATTATTTAAATAATCACATAACACATTTAAATATGAGAAAAATAAAAATCAAGACATGTTCTAGTTTACTTGGCTAGCTTGTTACTTTATACATGTTGTTTGTCACATTGATTTAATAGATAACATATTTATTCTTTTTACACATGCATTCACACAATATATTGAGCGTGATGCAAGACATTTACTTATTGGTAGATGATGATAGGATGAAATCTTTTGGGGCATCCCTCCATGTTATATAAGTGATTTTATTTCATTATATGTTACTTTACACCTTCCTCATCATGCTTGATCACATACATGGTATTTATTGTTACCTATTGGGTTAACAAGACTAACACACATGTCTTGTACAATGGTAGCCTACCTTGTTTCTTTCCTTATCAATTTTTGTGTACTTGTCTCATTTATTGTTATCACTAATTGTTTATATGGATTACTTTCTTACTTGTTTAACACATTATTTGACTTGATTATCTTGCATGATTACAATACAATGATTATTTTCTTGATATGGACTAAGTGATTTTATTATCTTATCACAACATGATTGTCTCAAGTTTGTGGCCCCATGCCTCGATTACATGTATACACTTGTTTTTCTAAATGTGGCACATTTTTCCTCCTATTATGATTATCTTGTAACACCATGGGTGTCCCATGTATGTGTCTCTATGCCTACATATGACTTGTTTTTATGCTATATAGCTTACTTGACTTTACACTAATATTTTTACTATTTCTTCTAACATGCTTTCTATCACTACAATGTTTCTATACTTGTCCTACGATGGAGTAAGAATTTATTTTTAATTTTCTTTATTTTATTCTTTTCTTTACACATGTAATATTACATTTTGCTTGTTATTTTTCCTCTATGCCATAGTTTCCACCATGTGCAACCCCTTTTGTAGGTACATGTTCTTAAAGGTAGCCACCATTCCATCCTTCTATATGATCCACGTAGTTTTCATAAATATAGTATATGGCTACACATATACTATTTTGAGCCACATGCTCAAATGCTTTATCATATGCAACTCAAAAGAGGGGGAATTTTTCAAGTTATTTCTATAGTTACAATAAGTTACAAACTAGAGGAGCCTATTTTTACAGGGTTTAGATCCTTAGAAAAAATCACAAATATTGAAATGTGTTACAATTAAAACAAGTTCAAAACTGTTCAGGGTATGACAATGTCAATTTATTATAAGACCTTATTGTTCATGTTAGTATAAATTAGGCATAAATTTATATTCACTAGTGTGTTATATGGATTTAATAGAAAGTGTCAAAGAAAATATCTTATGTATAGATTGATCTTTACACTTCCCTCACCAGATTCTGAAATGAGGAAGATGTTAAAGTAGGTGAGTCCTTTATAGTATAAATCCTTCCCTCTACAAATCTCCAAATGGGAGGGGGAAAAATGGATCCTCTCCTCACTCTCTCTAGTATTGGGATGTACCCAACACTCTAACATCTCCTTTGGCACAATGTTGAGGAATTATCACCCCCAACCCTTGTGGATTTTATCAACAACTCCAATTCTCTAAGGCATGACATGAAACATGATCTCCTCCCTCTGCAAAATGAACAAGTGTATTCCTTTCATGTTTTGATTCTCTTTAATTACTTTTTTGAAAATTTCAAAGTTACATGTATGATCTATATTTTCAATTAAAGTTAAATTTATATCATAGATACTAACTACACTCTATGTTACAAGTTTCATCATCGAGCATGCTAAAACCAAACACAATAGAGAAACATTATTGAGTAAAGAAAAAGTGTGTGCACACTTAGGTACATTTTTCCTTTAAGCATGTAATTTTCAATTACACACTTATAGGGGAAATGTAGACACTAAAATTTGGCAACCTATCCTTTATGGCAATACAAATTTTGACCATGTTCCTTGTGTTATCCCGTGAAATTGTCAAGGGCAATTTCATAGGTAACCATACCAAAATTTCTGTTTTGGTCCCCCGTTGAGGTCTCTTAGCATTTGGAATGACATAAAATCCCTTTCCGAAAAATCTAGTTTTTAGAACTTGGTCATTTTCAACCTTTTTGGGTTGGGTGCAGTTTTCATTTATGAAACATCAACCAAAACTGTGCCCCTCCTTTCCTTTGGCACATTCTATTGAGTGTCAACACTCCAAATGTTGCGCCTCTCAATGTTGCACCCCTCAAAGGTGCGCCAAGGCACATGCGCCAACTTGTCAACATTCCAAATGTTGTGCCTCTCTAAGGTGTGCTATGGTGCTGAAAACGTAGTGTCGACACTCCCAAAATGCGCCGCCATAGAAAAAGTTGGTGGTGCATTTATTACACTTTTTTCTATATATAGGTGCGTTTGACCTGTCATTTTCACAATTCAAAAAACATGAAAAATTTATTCCTCTGTACTTGTCAGCATTCTGTCAGCCTCGCATGTTACTATTTGTCATGTTCATGGAGCCCGCATCATCCCCTTTATCATTATATATATTCTGGTAAGTGGCCCTTGCCCTTCTTATGGATTTGTTGTGGTTTTTATAATGGTTTAGGTGATTAGGATTGATAATAAACAATGAACCAAAATACTCAACTCTAAAAACCCCTTATCCTCCTTCCAGATCTACAAAACTGGAAGACTATGCCAAAAACCACTCAGACTCATTTGACCCTTGCTTTGCTAAGTTTTCCCTCCCAAACATCAAAATTTGAGCCAAAAGAGTGAAAATCATAAATTCTTTGCAAAACAACCACTATTTTTCCTTGGCGCAAACTTCATCTTTGTAACATCAAACATAGTTGCGCCACAGGTGCACTATCCCTACATGCAGCATAAACCTTCTCCGCACCTTACAAACATTGTCACAAAATTTCCTAGGTGCAAGTGTTGGTGCCAAAACAACTACAACAACATCTGAATGTTGTGTAAACCTTTCCCGTCGCGCAATCTAAACCACTTGGTGCACCTCACTCTCATGCAACATCTACCACACCGCACCAATGTCACATCCTAGGACCTTGCAACACCAACCATATCTATGCCCCACTTAAAAGGACTTCTAATGGCGTAAGTGCACATCCCTCGACACCAACATTTGAATGTTGTGTGTAGCCTTTCCACGCCCTGCGCCCCTTTTGGCATTGTTTTCTCCCATGCAACACTTTCCCAAAGTGTGCCTTACTTTTCTAAGACCCTGCAGCCTATAGTAGAATTGTGCCTTGCACCCAGAGGCTCATAAATTGCTAACTTTTCATTCTGTAAGCTTTGATGGATGACTTAATAGCTAACATGGCTCTTCTGCGATGGACTTCCCTAATTCTTCTTGCAGATCAACAGTTGAACTCAGATCCACACATGTCTTCATTGAGTAAGAAGCCAACTAAGTCCAAGGGTAAAGCCAGGCTAATAGAAGAAGAAATGAAATATAATTACAAAGGGTCACGATGCTGAATCCTCATCTTGCGAGTCGATCTAGATATCGAGATTCAGAACTCGGGCACATTGACATGGAGGACTTTTAGGCCAAGACCAAGAAGGTCACAGGAAGCCCATGGATGGATAAATTGGTTGGAAGTGGTGCACTTTGCTGCAGGGATCCCTGTGAGTGCAATCAACAATGAGTTCATGATGTTGATAGGCCGTTGTTACAATAAGGACACAAGATGTGTCGAAAATGAGAAGGGCGAGGTAATAATCAACCTCATGGCCTGAAATTTTGTGATCATGTTGGGTATCCCTCACCACTGACATTTCATAGTAGTAAGCCAAGAGGATTGCATGAAGACATGGAGAAAAAAAGACAAATATATGCGGCTAATGAATGAGGTGTACCTCAAGAACAAGAAGGTAACAAGTAGGTGGCCACAAGTCATTCATCGTAGTGACTTTTCAGAGGAGTTGAGTGACACCATCACCTTCCTAAGTAGGGTTTTTGGGCTTCCGGATGCCCATTACTTTCACAAGTGGATGCTCAGGTATTTATAAACAATGAGCAAAAATGTTCCTGATATACATTTTGAATGGCGGGAGATTATCAACAGCACGATCTTGGAGCATATTTAACAACTTTCAACAACTGGGAGGCTCTATATGAACTCCTATGTGGTATATGATGTTGCCTTAGAGAGGGACTACTCAGCATTGAATCGGTATGGGGTATGGCCCCAGGTCAAAATATACGAGTACTATCTAGAATTAAAACTGGAGAACAACATAGCCTAATTAAGTAAAGTCAATAACGTCTTCTTCTATGGCATCATCTGCCTCTTGAGGCCCAATATGACTTATGGTCAGATGACCAAAAGCGTGGTCACCACCACAGAAAAGTGGGGAGTGTTATTCACGTAATTCCCCACTTTCACCTATCTCAGGACGCTAACTTCTTTGGAGAGCCCACCAAATTGCCAAGGTATGCGGGACCCAAACTAATCTTGTTGGAGCTGTCTAGACAGCTCACATACCATGAGAATTGTTTAAAAAGGAAAAAGGGTGGAACTCCATTCCCCCTCACAGTGGGTAGGTACACCTGCACTTCAAAGGGAAAAGCCAAGGAGATGTTTACAGAGCTTGAATTGCTCAATTTGAAGCATAATTTTCTCGATGAGGCCAACCTTTAATCCTTGTGATTGCCTTCCAAGGGAAAAAATTGATCCAATTCACGTCCCTCAAATTGAAGATTTCCACATCAATCTATATCACAAGTTTGAGCTCAAACGAAAGGATCACTCCTACCTGGCCCTGGCAGAGATCATTCAATATGGTGTGGCCATCGTCCCAAAGGGTTTCAAGCAACTGATCAAGAATTTGATCAGGTTTATCTAGACACGGATGGGGACAATTGGCTGTTTTCTAAAATTGATAGAAATAAGGCCCCTCAGACTATTGAGGAAAGGGTCAAAGGCACTCTGCAACGCACCGAGCATTGGTGTAAGAAAAATGGTATCATCTACCTTGGGGTAGACTTCACCATGTCTCCCTTGGGCGATGCACCCACCAGGCCGAAACACTTGCCTAAAGGAAAAGGAAAGGATATAGAAGGGGAGGTAAGCACTACTTAGAAAGAAGTTCCTAAGAGCCCTCCTTCCACCACCGAGGAACAAGTTGTGGACTTAGTGTCCCTAAGAAGAGAAGAAGCGGCCAGTGCTCCAACGGACACATCCACTCAGGATGTTGTCACATCTACAACTGGTGAGGTCCCAACCATTCCCTCTCTTGCTCCTCCTTCCCCTCCTCATGTCGCTCAACCAACCGCTCCTTTGGTTGTGTCTTCTCCCCATCTTCTACTATTCCCCCTCCCTCTTCCTCCATCTTCTCTTCCCTTGTGGATCTGTCCCCAACATTTCTTCCCTCATCTCACAGATCCCTTCCACCCCCACAGTTTCCTCTCCTGTAGTCACTCCTAACCCCATGAGCATTGGAGTGTTGGCTTCTTTCTCAATGCCACCACCAAGTGTCTCGACACATTTCCCCATGTCCACTGCAGTTGCTCCTTCTTCCACCCCCGTTTCCTCCTCTTCCTCTAGTCCCACTCCCTTAAGTCCAAAATGGATCTCCAAACACCTGAGCCAACACAAGAGGAAAGTCCCTATTACACCTATGGACTTCTCTGTTATTCTAGCTAAAGGGCCTAAGAAGCAAAAAGCTATAACCCACTTCTCTCAAAGTGCTTTAGGTGAAAGGGTTATGGAGATCGCATACCCTGATCTCACAAAGAAGAAAGAAGATCTGTCTCCTATAGATTTTACAGTGACTCAGGTCACAATGGGAACATCATCAGAGCCTGTAAGGAGAGGCCTTATATGTAGTGGATGCCCTTTGCAAAAATATTCAAGAAGCAAAGGAAGAGAAGAGAATATTAAAAGAGAAAAACAAGCATCTTCTCCAAGCCCTGCAAAAGATGGGCAATGCCCCTCCTATGATCTGCCATGACCCTCCCGAAGTTCTTAGTCAGGAGAAGATAAATGAGTATGCCAAGATCGGTGAGCAAGGTATAGCAGTGTCCGCCTGGAGAGAGCAGATCCTCAAAGATAGTGAGGAAGTGATTACAAAGTTCACAGAGCTTTATCAAAATATAGATCAAGCTAACAAGGAACTCCAGGCAATAGCAGGACCTATCTCCGAAGAGTTAGACCATGCTAGGTTACAACATGAGACATTCTAGAAGATGCTTAACTACCCAGTCAATGACTTGGTGAAATTCAGCGTTTTTGATCACCCCGCATGAGCACCCAACAAAGTC
Source organism: Taxus wallichiana var. yunnanensis (assembly GCA_018340775.1). Taxonomy (NCBI): domain Eukaryota; kingdom Viridiplantae; phylum Streptophyta; class Pinopsida; order Cupressales; family Taxaceae; genus Taxus; species Taxus wallichiana. The sequence goes on along the minus strand of CM031240.1, from coordinate 687,700,752 downwards.
CTTGCTGCTTTAGACTATCGGGTTGACCAAATGGAGTTTGTCTTGGAAAAGATAGACAAAATCAAGGAGGAAGCCCTAGATGTAATGCATCAAATGGAGCAGATTGTCTTAAGAATGTCTCAGGGTTGCTCGGTGCATCATACGCCTTGAGGAAGGTAGATGATACTATTTGGATTTTCAAGGAAATTACGTCACAAGGTTTAGCGTCAGAGGCCACTTTTGATATAGAATCTATCAACAACCTTCTGGCCTGCCGTGACTTTGTTGGATACCTAATGGAGGTAGGAAATGAATATTTCAAACTCTTAGAAAGACTCAGAGATGAATGGGAGACTTGCAGAAGTCATCGGGGATCACACCAAGGGTCTCGCTTAGGATCAACTTCAAGTGATGGTAAGCAAGTTCATGGAGTATCAAGCTCAATTTCACATTACCTCCCTAAGTAGAAGCAAGACACTCCTTTCAAGCCAAGGGATGATGACGAATAGGCTCCTTCCTCCTGGGATTAATCCCATTTTTGTAAAAATATTTAAAAGTATGTTGGCACAAATGATGACATCATCCATGTTGCACCATGGGATGTTGTCATCCAAAATTGCCCCAAAGTCAACATTTGACTTTTAGATATTTTGTAAATAGTTGTTGGCTCCTTTTTGTCTTCTTTCTCCTTCTCCTTCTATAAATACTTGGATACTTGTAGTATTCAGGGTGAGAAAATTTGTATGAAAAATAGAGTGAGGAGAGAAAGACTTTGAGCTTTCTTGTAACAGAACATTATTAATAAAAAAATTGAGACTTTGTGTTGAATTCCTGTGTTATGTGTTAGATCTTTCTTAAGTTAGATCTGCATGCTTATTCTATTGGATTCACATATGCTTTTGTCATTTGTTTATCAGTATTGCTTTATTTGTTTATGTGAGTAAGTTTGGCTCTGTTTACTACCAGCCCAAAACATAAACCCTCTGACCTTTCTACTTTGGAATTCATTTCTTTTCTCCCTTCAGATCCACCTTTATTCTACTCCTTCCTTCATTCCTTTCTGTTCTTATATGGAACTAAATCTACTAGGATGAGATCCCAAACCCCCTGAAGGAAGAATACTGTAAGACTTACACAGATTCCTATTGGTAGAATAGCAATAAACTAGTTTCGCTTTGCTTTATCTCAAAGAGGGCTATGCCCGCACACTGCTGCTGTTGTCATCCATAGATCGCCACCCAACATGATTTTCGGACCAACGGTTTTGGTGACTCACTGGGATCGAACCGAGATCTATGTAAGTGTTATGTCAGCTAAAAGACACCAACAATTTTCAAAAGCTGCTAGGAAGAATAAGAAAATAGCTAAAACTTTAAGAAATCACTACCTGTTTGCAAATCTTAACTCTTTGTTTAAAATCCAAAATTTTTGCAAAAGTGATCCAAACTAAAATTTTTCTTAAGAGATCCATAGATCCGGACAGTTAGAAACCTTTAGTTTGCTTTGAGTTTTTATAAAAATCTCTGTATTTTCATAGATTTGAGATTTTGATAGTTTTGCAAATATTTTCAAACCCTTGCAAAAAAGTCAAATCTAAGATCTTAAAATCAGCTTACTAAGTCAATCATCATTTTATCCCTATTAATCTTTGTCATTAAACTGCAATCGGTTTTCAAAAGAGGGATAAATTCAAATATTTAGAAAAGTACATGCTGCTGATTTTTGTCTAGAAAAATAAAAAAATCAGCAAGTACAAACAAAAAGAGTTTTTATAAATCTACTCTAAAATCACTGCAGACCTGAACAGATACACTGGTGGGTGAGCCATTTACCCATAAAGCAGGAGAGCTCATGGAGAATTCGATCCTATTTTTGATCTACTTCAAAGGCACAACTTTAGTATTACACCAGCATGCTTCTCATCGCTAAGTTCAGTTGATCGGTCAGCTAGAAGTACCTCGCCTCCACGAAAGAACCAGTTTTCACAAGGAACCTCCACATCAATTTGCAGTGCCCTATTATTAAGTAGAACTACCCTCTTGGCTCGCATCCTCTTTCCAGCTTTTCAAATGGCAGTACCATGGGGAAACGCTATGGGCCCTCTTGCATTGCGCATCCGGTTCACACACTCCCCATGGAAATTGCAAGAATTTCCCAAGATTTGATGGGAGTGGAAATCAAAGCACAGATTCACATATATCCACATTCATTATGTCATGTATCATCCTAGATAAGACTCATGAAGATGTGTCGGTATGCCTCTTTCTAGAAACCTTGCAAGGACCTACAGCAGAGTACTTCCAACATGTGCCGACTAGATCTATCACTAGTTAGGCCACATTACAAACGCATTTAAAGACAAGTATAAACCTTCAAAATATGCATTTGCATTCTTGTCAAAGATTACTCACTTAAAAAAGGAAGCCAATGAAACCATGTGATTTTATCACCCATTTTAATTCACTAATTAAGCTGTGTGCCACCATTGCCATGTTACAAACACGAGAAAATAAAAATGTTTCTTTATGAACACCATGAGCTCAAGAGTGAGTTTCTTACTTTTACAAGAACAAATCACCACCTTGGTCCTCACTCAAGCTGTGGCCATTCGGATAGAAGACAACCTACTTATATCTGGTGAGTTAAAATGAGAGCCATCCAAACCTAAGGCTTTAACTCCTTCTCAAGCCACTTCATCAGATCTAGCATTCCAGAAGATGGTGAATGACTTGCTCGCATTAAAAAAGCAATTAGCTCAAGCTTCATCTACCACTCCGTACCGAGATATCCCATGGAGGAACTTCACTCCCAACAACACCCCACAAAGGCCACGTTTGCCTGTTGTTGCTCCAAGGTTAGCACTTGAGGCCCCTCTGGTTAATGCCCTGGTCGAGATCGAAGAAGAGGAGAAAATTTACGAAGAACCTTCATCGCAAGGTGAAGATGATCAAGATGTCGGTGAACCGACTGGCGACTCTACAATTAGGTATATGGAATTTGAAGATGAGGAGTCTGATGAGGAGGAAGGTACTCAAGGGTATGCAAGTGGACAGTCATATGCTATTTTCACCCACTCATAAGGAAAAGAAGTGGAAGTTGCTACCAAGATATAAAAGGAGAAGGCTGTGTCGAACACGTCTCCAACCATTGCTAAAAGAGGTAATCCTCTTCCTACTCAACCTCCTATTAAACCTTTTACGAAGAAGTATTTTCCTCCCATCTCTCCCCCAAATCAGCCTTCTTTTGTTTCCATAAAGACTAGTAACCCTACCCTACCATCGCGAAACAAGGGACTCATTCCTTCATCAACGCAACCCTTGGTCGCATTCGACATAGTTGATCATGCTAAAAAGACTAAGATTCAAATGTCTGAAGCTAAGTATCTTCATTCTAACCTTGAGCATATTGTAAGATTGACCTGAATATATTCAAAGCCAATTTACCATCCCCTCTCCTGTCTCCCCAAAAGGAATCCTTTCCACTCCTCCTACATCTCACATAAATGTTGCCTCGACTTCCGCATCAAGCAAAATTGAGCCTTTTACCTCCTCCTAATCAATGGTCACAAACTAAGCAACTGCATAATTGATTTTGGGGCTTCCGATATGTAATGCTATAGCAAAGGTCACTCATGCTTTATGCCTCACCCTTACCAAGCCTTTTGGCAGATGTTACTCAGTGGAGACCAAACAAATTCCATTAATTGGTGGATCAAAGATGCATAGTTTACATTTGTAGCGTTCCCAGAGAGAAAAGGGTAAACATGACCATCCTCGTTGCTGATATCCCAACAACATATGGAATTATACTAGAAAGAATATTTTGTAGAAAATTTAGTGAAGAGATTCGCATGGATTGGTCCAAAGCTAGAATCCCCGTTAAGGGTGTAATGCAGACTTTGGAGCCTAAATCACAAAAGAAGTACCTAGTCACCAACTCTGAAAACCCCAAATCCCAAATTATTTTTGAATCATCAAGGATGGGGAACTACTTCTTATCCACTAAGCCTGATAAAATGGACATTCTCATCTAGGAGGAGGACCTTAACAAGATATGGACACTGCAGTTTGATGGCAGTTGTGCAACAAGTGGATGTGGTCGCTGGAGCCATCCTGATATCTCCTGAAGAAGAGATTTTCCCTCTTTCTTTCAAATTGCAGTTTTTCAATACAAACAATACTGCGAGTATGAATCTTTGTTACTCAACATGCAAGATACAAAGGAAAGAGGAATCAAGAACCTAAAAGTACAAGGTGATGTCGAACTAATCATCAACCAGGTAAAAGGGGTATACCAAGTGAAAAATGACAGACTCAGGCACTACCGCAATGTAGTATGGGATAACATTGAGGAATTTGATGCTTTCTCGATAAAATCTATTCCAAGAGCTCAAAATGACATGGCTGATTCATTGGCCATCTCAGCGTCTCTTATGCTCCCTCACCCAGGGTTGAAAATAGACACGTATACCATTGAGGTAGTCTTTCACCCAAGCATGCCAGACAATTCTCAGCACTGGAAGGTATTCAATGATGACAATCAGCTTGTTGCTTTTCTAGAAAAAGTTGATAACTTCAAAGAGCTTCATTTTGAGGGATCCACTTCTACATGCTGTGAATCTATCACTAGTCAAGCAAACAAATCAAAAGAAGGTGATGACATATGTCAGCTCAAGGGAAATAAAATTCTGAAGGGTTTGGTCTCTCTGGAACGATTGTTTGACAAACATGATCGTTTTGTCAAGAAAAAGTGACAAGATGACCCTAACTCCTCTCCAGAGACCGAATCGGTTAACCTAGGTATTGTAGAATATCCGTAGTTTGTGAACATCGGGAAATGTTGTACACCGAGGAAAAGTGGAAGTTTTCAAATTGTTGAAGAAATATATGGATGTATTGGCATGGTCTTATGCCAATCTAAAGTCTTTTAAGCCTAAGGACATTTAGCATGACATCCCGTTAAAAGATGATGTCAAACCCTTTCACCAGAAATAGAGGCATTACAATCCTAAGATCTCGGGTACCATCCAGGTGGAAATACAAAAATGTTGGATGTGAGAATCATCTTTCCTATCCATCACAGTACCTGGGTTGCAAACATTGTGCCCATACAAAAGAAGAATGGTGAGATACACATATGCGTAGATTTTCGCAACGTAACCTAACTGAATCGGGCGTCCTTGAAGGAAAATTACTGCTCCCCATAATGGATCGGGCCTCGCGTAGCAGATAACCGGTTCGAAGATGTTGTTCATGCTTGATGGTTTTTCGGGCTATAATCAGATTGAGTTCTCTCCTGAAGACCAATTCAAAATAGCATTCACCACTCCCTAGGGCACATTATCCTACGTGAGAATGCCTTTTGGCTTGACTAATCTTTGGTGCCACCTTTCAATGAGCAATAGACTTCACATTCAAAGGTATGATGGGAAAGGTCATCATAGTTTATTTGGATGACTTAACTATGTTCTCAAAAAATGAAGCGATCATTGTGATCATTTGGATCAAGTATTGATTAGATGCCAAGAACATAGGATCTCCCTAAATCCAAAAAGTCTTTTTTGGGTCTTTGAAGGAAAGTTCTTTGAGACACATTGTCAACAAGGAAGGAACAAAGATAGATGTCGAAAGGGTTAAGGCTATTCAAAACCTTACCTTACCCATAAACAAGACCGGTGTTCACTCCTTCTTTGGAAAGGTGAATTTTCTCAGACGCTTTGTTCCCGACTTTCGCTGAAAAGACTCATCACATATCAAATATGATGAAAGGGTCACAAACATTCCGGTGGAGTGAAGAAGGAAAGACGTCATTCAAGGATATAAAAGCCTCCGTTGCTCATGCACCCATCCTAGTATGTCCCGACTTCTCCAAGGATTTTATCATGTACAGTTATGCATCTGCACATACTGTATCAGCCATCTTAATGCAGAAGAACTCTAAGGATGTTGAATCTCCAATCGTGTTCATGAGCTCCCCTCTCAAAATTCATGAATTGAAGATGTCTTAGTTATAAAAGCACGCCTTCACCATTGTCAAAGTAGTCAAGAACTTCGGTACTACATCCTAAACTCTCATATGGTAGTATTGGTTCCTGACATGGTAGTTAAGTCTATCCTAACTCAACAGGAGTTAGGAAGCTTACGAGGGAATTGGATCGTAAAGGTCCAAGAGTATGATCTAGACATAAAACCAACCAAGATGGTAAGAGGCAAGGGCCTATGTCATCTTATGGCTGAAAACAAAGATTCAGAGGTCCCTAAAGAGAAAGATGATTGCATCGACGGAGCGTAGGGTCAGCTGAAGAAAGTTGATTCTCTACCTATGGTTCTATTTGTTGCAACTAACGACGAATGGTATTCAGACATCACTTTCTTTCTCACTTACGGTGAGTGTCCAGCTCATCTAACTTCAAAGGAGAAGTGGACTGTAAAGCTCAGGGCAGCTAGATATGTCATATGGGATGATAGTTTATACAAGCGTGGGATTGATGGCATCTTCTTGCGATGCGTTGACAAACCACAGCAGATCAAATTGCTTGAAATTTTTCATGACTCGGCCTACGGCGGTCACTTCTCCTCATCTATAACAACACATAAGATCATTCGAGGCTAGGTACTATTGGCCAACACTATTTCAAGATACTGACCACCTAGGTAGCAAAATGTGAGCTCTGCCAATAGTTTGTTGGCAAACCAAAATTGGTTGCTTTTCCCCTCAGGCCCATCATTATTGACGAACCATTCAGGAAATGGGGAATTGACTTTATCGGAGCACTACATCCCTAATCAAGTGTCGGACATAGTTATGTCCTAACAGCAACAGATTACTTCACCAAATGGGTGGAGGCCATACCTATCAAAAATGCCACCTCTGAAGTTGTTTGCAACTTCATCAAAGAAAATATCATCGTGAGATTTGGCATCCCACACAAGATCGTTGTTGATAATGCTTCCAACTTCTCCTCACGGGAAGTTATCAATTTTTTCTATGAATATGGGATAACCTTGGCCCATGCCTTAGATTATTACCCCCAGGGAAATGGTTAGGTAGAATCCAATAATAAGAACCTAGTAACCATCATACGGAAGTTGGTCAACGAGAATCAGTGGTCCTGGCACAAGTCAGTAAATGACACTTTGTGGGCAAACCGTATTACTCCGAAGAGGTCTCTCGGTATGTCACATTTTCAAGTGTTATATGGAATCAATGTTGAACTCCTTGCTCTACGCTTGGCACTAGCGATTAAGGATGAGACTTTCTAGAATTCTCTAGATAAGAGGATCATGTATCTAACAGAACTTGAAGAAAAGAGAGTAAGAGTGGTCGAAAGGATCACTAAACATCAGAAAGAAGTCAAGAGACTATTCAATAAAAAGGCTAAGTAGAGGGATTTCTAGGTGGGAGATCTCGTCCTTCTATGGGACAAGCGAAGAGAGCCAACGGGTATGCACGAGAAATTCGACTCTCTTTGGAGAGGGCCTTTCAAGATCAAGCAGCTCAATGGAGAGAATATATTTTATCTCTCATATCTAGATAGAGGCGAGCTCTCGCTTCCCTATAGCGGGCAACATCTCAAAATATTCAGGAAGTAGAGCTTGCTCTCTTCTTTGTACAGTTTACTTTAATTGTGTGTTTGTTTTTAGTCGTGTGTTTGCTTTCTATTTATTGTGTGTTTTCCTTTCTTTTTTGTCATCCTTGTTTTTGACTCCAGCCTAATGGATAGGCACATGTTGATCTGGGATTCTCTACCCTTAAGCTTCATTTAAAGTTAGTCCCCAGAAAGAGCCAGTTGTTATCCTATAAAATTGACAAGGGCAATTTCACAGGTAACCATACCAAAATTTCCATTTTGGTCCCCGTTGAGGTCTCTTAGCGTTCAGAATGGCATAAAATCCCTTTCCGGAAAATCTAGTTTTTAGAACTTGGTCATTTTCAACCTTTTTGGGTTGGGCGCAATTTTCATTTATGAAACATCAACCAAAATTGTGCCCCTCCTTTCCTTTGGCGCATTCTATTGAGTGTCAACACTCCAAATGTTGCACCTCTCAATGTTGCGCCTCTCAAAGGTGCGCCAAGGCGCATGCACCAACTTGTCAACATTCCAAATGTTGTGCCTCTCTAAGGTGCACTATGGCATTGAAAACATAGTGTCGACACTCCCAAAGCTACGCCATAGAAAAGTTGGTGGCACATTTATTGCACTTTTTGCTATATATAGGCACGTCTGACCTGTCATTTTCACAATTCAAAAAATGTGAAAAATTTATTCCTCTGTACTTTTTAGCATTCCTATCAGCTCCGCATGTTGTTATTTGTCACGTTCGTGGACCCCACATCGTCCCCTTTATCATTATATATATTCTTGGTAAGTGGCCCTTGCCCTTCTTGTGGATTTGTTGTGGTTTTTATAATGGTTTAGGTGATTAGGATTGATAATAAACAATGAACCCAAATACTCAACTCCAAAACCCCTTCTCCTCCTTCCAGATCTACAAAATTGGAAGACTATGCCACAAAACCACTCAAACTCATTTGACCCTTGCTTTGCTAAGTTTTCCCTCCCAAACATCAAAATTTGAGCCAAAAGAGTGAAAATCATAAATTCTTTTAAAAAAGCCACTATTTTTCCTTGGCGTAAACTTCATCTTTGTAACATCAAACACAGTTGCGCCACAGGCACACTATCCCTGCATGCGGCATAAACCTTCTCTGCGCCTTATAAACATTGTCGCAAAATTTCCTAGGTGCGAGCGCTGCGCCCGAAACAACTACAACAACATCTGAATGTTGTTCAAACCTTTCTCGCGCCATGTAATCTAAACCACTTGGCATACCTCACTCTCATGCAGCATCTACCACATCTGCGCCAATGGTGCATCCTGGGACCTTGCAACACCAACCATATATGTGCCCCACTTAAAAGGACTTCTAATGGTGCAAGTGCACATCCCTCGACACCAACATTTGAATGTTGTGTGTAGACTTCATGCATCTGTGCCCCTTTTGGCATTATTTTCTCCCATGCAACACTTTCCCAAAGTGTGCCTTGCTTTCTAAGACCCTACAGCCCAGTAGTAGAGCCGTGCCTTATGCCCAGAGACTCATAAATTGCTAACTTTTCATTCTGTAAGCTTTGATGGATGACTTAACAACTAACATGGCTCTTCTGTGATGGACTTCCCTGATTCTTCTTGTAGATCAATAGCTGAACTCAGATCCACACATGTCTTCATCAAGTAAGAAGCCAACTAAGTCCAAGGGTAAAGCTAGGCTAACAAAAGAAGAAATGAAATATAAATACCAAAAGGTGGGAATGCCTGAATCCCTTGCATGTGATCTGGATATTAGAGATTTAGAGCTTGGGCACATTGACATGGAGGAATTGGGCCATGACTAAGAAGGTCATAGTAAGCCCATGGATGGATAAATTGGTTGGCAGTGGTCTACACTTTGCTGCAGGGATCCCCATGAGCGCAATCAATAATGAATTCATGATGTTGATAGGCCGTTGTTACAATAAGGACACAAGATGTGTCGAAAATGAGAAGGGTGAGGTAATAATCAACCTCACGGCTGGCATTTTGAGATCATGTTGGGTATCCCTCACCACCGACATTTTGTAGCAGTAAGCCAAGAGGACTGCATGAAGACATGGAACGAAAATGAAGACAAATGTATGTAGCTAATGAATGAGGTATACCTCAAAAACAAGAAGGTAACAAGTAGGTGGCCACAAGTCATTCATCATAGTGACTTTTAGAGGAGCTGAGTGACACCATCATCTTCCTAAGTAGGGTTTTTTGGCTTCTGGATGCCCATTACTTTCACAAGTGGATGCTCAGGTATTTAGAAACAATGAGTAAAAATGTTCCTGATTAACGTTTTGAATGGGGAGAGATTATCAGCAGCATGATCTCAGAGTAGCTTCAAAAACTTTCAACAACTGGGAGGTTCTATATGAACTCCTATGTGGTATATGTTGCTACCTCAGAGAGGGACTACCCAACATTGAATTGGTATGGGGTATGGCCCCAGGTCAAAATATATGAGTACTATCTAGAATTAAAACTGGAGAACAACATAGCCCAATTCAGTAAAGTCAATGACGTCTTCTTCTATGGCATCATCTACCTCTTGAGGCCCAACATGACTTACGATCGGATGAACAAAAGCATGGTCACCACCACAGAAAAGTGGGGAGCGTTATTCACGTAATTCCCCACTTTCACCTATCTCAGGGCCGCTAACTTATTGGGAGAGCCCACCAAATTGCCAAGGTATGCGGGACCTAAACTGATCTTGTTGGAGCTGTCTAGATAGCTCATCACATACCATGAGAAGTGTTTAAAAAGGAAAAAGGGTGGAACTCCATTCCCCCTCACAGTGGGTAAGTACACCTACACTTCATAGAGAAAATCCTAGGAGATGTTTACAGAGCTTGAATTTCTCAACTTGAAGCATAATATCCTTGTGGAGCCAACCTTTGATCCTCGTGATTACCTTCTAAGGGAAAAAATTGATCCAATTCACGTCCCTCAGATCAAAGATATATACACCGATCTATATCACAAGGTCGAGCTCAGACAAAAGGATCACTCCCACTGGTCCTGGTGGTGTGGCCATCGTCCCAAAGGGTTTCCAAGCAACTGATCAAGAAGTTTATTAGGTTTATCTAGACACGGATGGGGAAAATTGGCCGTTTGCTGAAATTGATAGAAACAAGGCCCCTCAGACTATTGAGGAAAGGGTCAAAGGCACTCTGCAGCGCACCGAGCATTGGTGCAAGAAAAATGGTATCATCTACCTTGGGGTAGACTTTACCACATCTCCCTTTGGCGATGCACCCACTAGGCTGAAACATTTTCCTAAAGGAAAAGGAAAGGATATAGAAGGGGAGGAAAGCACTACTCAGAAATAAGTTCCTGAGATCCCTCCTTCCACCGCCGAGGAACAAGTTGTGGACTTAGTGTCCCCAAGAAGAGAAGAAGCGGTCAGTGCTCCAATGGACACATCCACTCAGGATGTTGTCACATCTACAACTGGTGAGGTCCCAACCATTCCCTCTCTCACTCCTCCTTCCCCTCCTCATGTCACTCAACCAACCACTCCTTTGGTTGTGTCTTCTCCCCATCTTCTCTGTTCCCCCTCCCCTTCCTCCATCTTCTCTTCCCTTACGGATTTATCCCCTAGTATTTCTTCCCTCATCTCACAAATCCTTTCCACCTCCATGGTTTCCTCTCCTACAGTCACTCCTAACCCCATGAGCATTGGAGTGTTGGATTCTTTCTCAATGCCACCACCAAGTGTCTCGACGCATTTCCCCATGTCTAGTGTAATTACTCCTTCTTCCACCCCGTTTCTTTCTCTTCCTCTCGTCCCACTCCCTTAACTCCAGAATAGATCTCAAACACTTGATCCAAAGACAAGAGGAAAGTCCCTATTGCACCTATGGACTTCTTTATTATTCTAGCTAAAGGGCCTAAGAAGAAAAAAGCTATAACCCGCTTCTCTCAAAGCACTTCAGGTGAAAGGGTTATGGAGATCGCATACCCTGATCTCACAAAGAAGAAAGAAGATCTATCTCCTACATATTTTATAGTGACTCAGGTCACAATGGGAACATCATCAGAGAGCCTACAAGGAGAGGCCTTATCTGCAGTGGATGCCCTTTGCAAAAAGCTTCAAGAAGCAAAGGAAGAGAAGAGAATATTAAAAGAGAAAAACAAGCATCTTCTCCAAGCCCTGCAAAAGATGGGCAATGCCCCTCCTATGACTATCTGACCCTCCTAAAGTTCTTAGTCAGGAGAAGATAAATGAGTACGCCAAGATTGGTGAGCAAGGTATAGCGGTGTCCACTGGAGAGAGCAGATCCTCAAAGATAGTGAGGAAGTGATTACAAAGTTCACATAGCTTTATCAAAATATAGATCAAGCTAACAAGGAACTCCATGCAATAGCGGGAATTATATCGAAGAGTTAAACCATGTCGAGTTCAAACACCGGACATTCTAGAAGATGCTCAACTATCCAGTTAATGACTTGGTGAAATTTGGTGTTTTTGATCACCCGCGAGCACCCAACAAAGTCCTTGCTTCTTTAGACTATCGGGTTGACCAAATGGAGTTTGTCTTGGAAAAGATAGAAAAATCAAGGAGGAATCCTAGATGTAATGCATCAAATGGAGTAGATCGTCTTAATAATGTCTCCTGGGTTTATTCGGTGCATCGTACGCCTTGAGGAAGGTAGATGATACTATTCGGCTATTCAAGGAAATTACGTCGTAGGGTTTAGCGTCAGAAGCCACTTTTGATATAGAATCTATCAACAATCTTCTTGGCCTGCTTACGACTTTGTTGGATACTTGATGGAGGCAGACAATGAATATTTCAAACCCCTGAAAAGACTCAGAGATGAATGGGAAACTTTCGAAGTCATTAGGGATCGCACCAAGGGTCCCACTCAGGATTAACTTCAAGCGATGGTAAGCAAGTTCATGAAGTATTGAGTTCAATTTCACATTACCTCCCCTAAGCAGAAGCAAGACACTCCTTTCAAGTCAAGGGATGATGATGAATAGGCTCCTTCCTCCTGGGATTAATCCCATTTTTGTAAAAATATTTAAAAGTATGTTGGCACAAATGATGACATCATCCATGTTGCACCATGGGATGTTGTCATCCACAAAATTGCCCCAAAGTCAACATTTGACTTTTAGATATTTTGTAAATAGTTGTTGGCTCCTTTTTGTCTTCTTTCTCCTTCTCCTTCTATAAATACTTGGATACTTGTAGTATTCAAGGGTGAGCAAATTTGTATGAAAAATAGAGTGAGGAGAGAAAGACTTTGAGCTTTCTTGTAACAGAACATTATTAATACAAAAAATTGAGACTTTGTGTTGAATTCTGTGTTATGTGTTAGATCTTTCTTAAGTTAGATCTGCATGCTTATTCTGTTGGATTCACATATGCTTTTTTCATTTGTTTATCAGTATTGCTTTGTTTGTTTATGTGAGTAAGTTTGGCTCTATTTACTACTAGCCCAAAACATAAACCCTCTAACCTTTCTACTTTGGAATTCATTTCTTTTCTCCCTTCAGATCCACCTTTCTTCTATTCCTTCCTTCATTCCTTTTCTGTTCTTCGTCGGAACTAACTCTACTGGGATGAGATCCCAAACCCCCTAAAGGCATAATATTGTAAGACTTGCACAGATTCTTACTGGTAGAATAGCAATAAACCAGTTTTGCTTTGCTATCTCAAAGAGGGGCTATGCCCTACACACACTCGCCGGCCTGTCATCCATAGATTTGCCCACCCAATGATTTTCAGGACCAACACACTGTCTAAGATGAATTATCACATTTAAAATACAATCTCCTCATCTCTCTAGATCTTCTAAAACTTACTTACAATTACACTTTTCTCTATTGTCAACTATGAGAATATTATTTGATTAAAGCATTATTAAACCTATGATATTCACAAAACAACTTTCATTTTTGGTTTTCATCTCTTCGGTTAAAAACTATAGGGAAGGGTTAGGATGTGAGGAGGTATGGTCTTGCCCCTTCACATTCACTGAATTTGATTTCACTTTCATAATATTATTTGGGGCATTTCATCTTCATAGGGTTGGGATTATTATAATATTTCACCTACATAAGGCTATAAAAGCAAGTTAACATTACTTTATAACTCCCCTAACTCACACAAGTTACTATTGAAAATATCTTTCCAAAAGCACTCAAATGGTTCCTAATTCTTCCCAAATTAGTTGTACATCATCTAGAACAATCCCTACTACAAGTAAAAATACTTATCTAGGATAAAGAGTCTAGCCTCATCTATTTCCAAGTATGCAAAGCTCATAGATCCATGTTTTTATAATATCAAAGTAACTCCAAAACATTACATAAGGGTTTGAATAAAAAATGGTTTATTCATATAGATAAGGCACACCAAATATCACTATTAACATCCCGAGAAAAATTTAGATGACATTTTTAGCCTACTATCTTGGTGTAAAGAGACATAAGTGCACCCCTAAGGGATTGGTTAGATATTAAAACTTGCACAAACACCTAAAATAACTACATGAGGCTTGATCCTAAAATGAGGGCATGTAGTGTATCTCTTGGATTGATTCAACAGATCGAGTTTAAACACTAAGGGTATATCAACCTAACCACACACACATGTTTTATCCTTTAATTTTTAATACTTTGATGAAGCGTTTTGAAGGTTACTAGTGTTTCCACTTTATTTCATGTGATTACAGGTTGTCCTGAAATTGTGCCAATGAGAGCATCATATAACAAAGATCGGTACCAAAAAATTAAAGAACACAAAAACTTACAGGTCTATGCTTTCAAAGGTTACAAGATCATGAGCTCAAATATGCACCCATGCCCAAATCATAGACAATTCATGATTTCATAGGATTGTCTCCAAGTTGTGGGACTCAAACTAAGATAGACCTTCAGGAGAAGGCCAACTTCCTCTGCTTACTCCTAATGCTAAACTACTCCTATGAATTTAAATGCAACTATTTAGCTCTACTCTAACTTTCCAAGGGACCAGGGTGAGAAGGAGATGCATAAAACATAAACCTAAACTAGAGAAGGTGATATCACCAAAAATAAGGGGATGAATACTTAAGCAAGAGAAAATGGAAGAAAATGATGATGAAGAGGGCCAAAATGAAAGCCATAGATCAAATTTGTATAAAGGATTCCATTTTCACGACGTAAAATAGACACAAACCTTTGAAATAACACATACAACACACCTATGAATGAATGAGAGGAAAGAGAATGCAATAAAACAATAGCTAAGGCTAAAATGAGCCATAAAACCAAATATTTTATTGCTTAAAGATCATGCACAGATCATCACGATATAGGAGGAAGATGCAAAACATTTACAGAGATATAGCCCAAGGTATGTGACTCTTAGAACACTTGTGTAGCATAAAATGATGCCCTCATATTCCCAAAGTATCCAACATTAAAAAGGAATCACTTTACAATATATAGAAAAATGGAAGAAGTAAAAGAAGAAGAAAGAGAGGGAAATTGAATTCCCCTTTGCCCCCAACCACCTTCATTTAATTTTCTCATAAGATCTGATTTTTCTGTAATTTCACTTCCACATGCCATTTTCCTTGTCAAAGGAGGAGCGACACACATAATGCATTTAATTCTAGTGGTTGAGCCATTCTGAGTAGACCTTTTATGTGTTTGGGGAGTCTTCCTTTACTTCGCCTACCTAAATTCATGAAATCTGATTTTGTTGCATAGAGAAGGCTAAGATTTCTTCAAATAATATCATATTTGTAAAGATCAAATCATCAGATTGAAATTCATGTTCATTTTAGTAATCCATGGAAAACTATTGTTTTCCTTTGATATGTGGCTTTTCTATTTCAGTTCCACTTGGTTTTATGCCTTTGTGGATTTATCTCCCATTATGTGGTTCTAACAACTTCTTCACTTTACTCCTCATCACTGATATGGTGAGGCCTCATGTTGACCTACACAGACTACCTATTTTTCACCCCATGGCTTTTGTATTCACTTGGTTCCATGAATTTTTCTTTCCATTTCGTGGCATGCCTAAACTCTTCATGGTATTCATCCCCACCCCAGGGCTCTTCAATTTGTCTAATTTTTGCAATGGTGCAAAAATAGACAACATTTTGGTGACTCATAGGGGCCATCGACTACTAGATGAGATGTTTAGTAGCCTTAGCATCCATTGGGCATGGAGTCAGATTGAAATCCTTGAGTCTGATTTAGTTGCTATGTATTTGATTTTCTGAGGTGACTGCAACTAATCCTTGATATTTTGAACCTCCTTCCTTTCGGCAGAAAACTTGAGAACATGATGAAACAAAGTGCACAAGAACATCTCCAAACAATAATATTGTGCAAAGCATTTAGAGAAAGAAACCTACACTACAAAAATACAATGTGTTGAAAGCACTTGGAGGAATTAAAATTATAATCTACTATATACAAGATGCATGAAAAATCTTAATGAGAAGGTTTGAGATGAATCCCATTGATTGGGATTTGAAACATGTTCCCATCAAGATTAGACAACTCAAATGAGTTAGCTGCCTTACATGAGGTGATGATGTATGGTCCACTCTAAATAGCATCAAATTTAGAGTATCTCCATGTTTATCTCAATCTGCGTCCCACTTCAAAACCAGATCTCCAACCTTGAATGTCTAATCTCTAGCTTTTTGTCAAACCACTGTTTGGTTGACACCTGATGTTGTTCCATCCTAGCCATGGCAAAATTCCTAGACTCTTCAAGTTCAACCAACTCTTCTATGTGGATCTCCCTTTGATCTCGCACCATTGAATTTCGGTTGTTAAGCTAACTCAAGTGATAAAGGAAGTATAGCTTCTATGCCATATACCATTTTGTATGGGAAGTTCCAATTGCCTTCTTGATTTTTATCCTATCCACCCATAGATCAATTTTCAATTTTGTGTATCACTATCTTTGATTGATGTCCAATGTCCTCTTCATGATTTTGATCATTATTTTGTTAATAGATTACGCCAACCCATTACCTTGGGGGTAATAATTAGAAGAAGTTTTCAGATAGATCCCAAGTCCCAAATCCCAATTAGAAATTTTGGATCCTAAGAAAGCTTTAGCATTATCAGAAATGATGGTCTGAGGGACACCAAACCTTGTAACAATTTCTTCAAAGAATTATAGGATGACTGGTTCAGTAGCTTCCTTTAATGGTGTGGCTTGGTCCACTTGGTGAAATAATCTATCACTTTGAGGACCCACCTATTACCAACACTAGATGGCGGATTGATCATACCAATGAAGTCAAGACCACATTGTGCAAACAATTGATCTGATTGAATTGGATGAAGTGGCAAGGTTTTCAATATTTTCTTTCCAATGAAGAGCACACATTATTTGCATTTCCTAACCCACTTGTGAGCATCCATGAACAACATAGGCCAAAAGTAACATGCTTTTATAATCTTCATGGTTTTATCTTTAGCATAGAAATTTCCACTTGAGAAACCATCATGGAACTTAGTCATGGTGTCACATTGTTCACCTTCAATGCACCTCAGTAGCACTCCATCAATGTTTCTTTTGAATAGGACACCATCAATCAATACATAAGGAATAGATCGCAACCTCAGATGTCTTCTCTTTGTTTTATTCAAACCAAGAGGGTAGGCACCGATGATCGACAAAAAATTGAGATATTAGCAATCTAGTTGCAATCCTTGAATACATTCTTTTCATCTTCTATCATTCAACACCATGCCTCATCTCATCATTTAAAGGAACCTCATTCATGAGGGTGGTCTCTTGAGATTCCAAAACATCTAGAGCCAATTGCTCACAAAGTTCTCTTCCTCTTACTAATTTTGTGGCCTTAATGGTCACATCATACTCCATGATTTTAGTAACCCATCCAGCTCATTTCTCATTGATCTCTACTCCCATGATTAATTTTCTAACTCGGGATGTGACACTAAAACCTTTATGTGGCTGGAAGAAATCATACTTTTGATTTTAGTTAAGGCTATCATGATGGAAAATACATGTTTTTAAATGTGAATGTACTTGAGCTCATAATTCTTGTTTTTGGCTGAAAATTGCCATGGGCTTCTCTCTTTGCTTAATCATTTAGTTGTGTCAAAGCTGTGGCTATACTATATTCTGCCCCATGATCATTTAAGATGAAATCCTTGGTAGAATCAGATTAATCCATGTTGGGGCTTGAGAAATATCTTGTTTTAACTTTTCAAAGCTTTACTTCCCTCTCGTGGTTTCTTGACCTTTGTTTCTATCTAATTGTCTTGATGTTGGGATTAAGATTAATGGAATGATGGACTATATCTAGATTGAATTCTTTTAAATATTCATAGTCCCAAAAATTACATCATTGAATTTTTGACATAAGTAAACAAAAGCTTGTTCTTTGCCATCACATACATTTCCAAGTAGAAGTTATTTTCCTAGAGAAATTAAAACTGGATGAAAATCTTCCTTCTCTTCTACCATGTTATTTTTGATTCCTTTCAATTCATCATCTAGACTAAAAATATGCTCCAGTGTGACCAATCCTTTGGGAAGCTCATTTGATTTTAGTTGAATAATCGATCCCCATAGACCTCTTGCAAATTATCTTACATCTTCGAGGATAACTCCACCTCATTTTGGATGAACTACACAATTTTCTCATCATTTTCAAACACCTACCAGCATGCCTAATTGTCTGGAATAGATGGCCTAGCCACCATTTTGATATGTTGGGCATTCCCTTTGATCAAATCCTCAGCAGGGGAGAATTGAGAGCCAAGGGCCACCATTTGGTTTGCATCTTTGTTTAAATTTCTGGGCACAACTTGTAGGTTAATGGCATCAAATCTTTCTAGAAAATCCCAAAATCTATGTTTGTAAGCTTTCAACAACTTATTCTTTGTCACACATTTTCCGTGGACTTGGTGAATGACTAATTTAGTGTCTCTAAAGACCTGTAACTCCTTTATTTTCTCTTTTCCACAATCAACAGACCATGCACTAACACTTCATATTCTACCACATTATTTAAACATGCAAATTACAATCTATGAGCAAAGAAGAAATTTTCATTTTTTGGGAAATGAGCACAACACCCGCCCCAACTCCATTTCTTCTTCTAGAACCATCAAAGAACATCTGCCATAGTCCAGAAACATTTTCCTTTTCTTGTTTGAATGTCGTAGGTATCACAAATTCCTCTGTAGAATGCAATAGGTTCCCAGACTAGTCTCAAAGGTTTTAAGCTCTTCATCATAAGGATCAAACTTATGATCTCTCTCATCCCATTCATCTAACATTAAAAAATCAGGCATGGAAAGAGGAATGGTATGTTCATCTAGAATTTAATCTTGCTCATGTTCTTCTTGTATTAGGAAATTTTATTGGATGGGAGTGGGGTCATATGACTCAATATGGTAAGAAAAGATAGGCTTAGCATGTGTAAATCGGGTACCATATCTGGTTCTCAGAAGCATGTGAGTCCATTCTAAGGATAAATAGCTACCTATTTTAGCAGTGAAGTCTCTAGAAAAATAGATGACAAACATGGGAGGAAGGTCAATGAATGAAATATCATGGGTTATGGTGAGGCTTGGGCAGGCATGAAGTGTCAACTCAAGGTATTTTATTATGCCTAGGACATTCACAATTGATCCATCAAGTTATAAAACTCCCCTAGACATAGGACTGTATTTGAGACCTAAGATATTAGCAATTTTCTTGGGCATTACAGAGGTACTAGCCCCTGAATCAATCATACAATTATGAACTAGGTATTTACCCACAATTATTGACATGTAAAAGGGTGGGGTTTTGATAGTTTTACTTACTTGATCATCCCTTTCTTGACAAACATGAACCACGACATAATTTTTTGCATCACTAGATCCACCTAGGAGGTAATTACTTGAGGATTCACACGGGGAGATCTCGATGTGATGGAATAGCAAGCACATCCCACATTGAGACGTTGACATTGGTCTTCTTCATTTTCTCAACAATGTTAAAAGGAACACTCATGGATTTCTGCATCTTCGAATTTTACCTTCTTTTCTTTGTTGTGGTGGCATTTGACTTAGTGGCTTTGGTTGAGCAACAACCTCTATATCCGCGGCTTTACCAAGAAGCTCGGGCATCTTTCTTTTGTTCATCGTGGCTTCTTTTTCCTTTCCCATGACATTGGCGTGATCCGTGGAAAGTGAATATTATGACTCCAACATCCTTTACTTTTTCTACATATTATCAACAACATGAATTAATGGTCTACTAGAAATTCCTGCCACTTGGTTAAGCTGTGCAAAATTCTTCAACACTAAAGAACATTAGGTTAGTGTCATTTTTGGCCTCTTGACTTGCTTCTGTGGTTGGATTTGTTCCTCTAGCAGTGGTTCTATTGATTGGAAGATAATTGAACCATGTATGCTTGAAGATGCATTTCCCTTTCACAACCAAGTTGGTTATGTAGAAGATTACATGGAAAACACCACTTTGTTTCTTGTGCCATATTATTTTACACAAGAACTAAATCCTGGCTTGAACTAGGAGGAGGAAGTTCTTGTGGAGGAGGGATTGTTGCCAATGGAAGAGGATCACTTTAATCTGCCATATGTTATTTTGTTGGTTCTGTGCATATCTTTGATTAGGCTGTTGATTTATCTATGGTTGATACCCCTGATTAGAAGATTTCCCTTGATTTTGATAATTCTTATAAGATTGGGCTTGTTGTTTCTCTAGGGATATAACTTTGTTTGTCAAGTTTCTAATCAGAGCCTTCATTTCTTCATCCTCCTTTTGTTGAGCGGGAGTTTGTGAGGTGGAAGCAACATGTTGCGGATTTGGCTTAGGGATAAGAGCAATAGAAGGTTGAGTAGATTTAGGTAGTTCAAGATACTAATGGCATGGGTGGTCTAGGAGCTAATTTCCCAACTTGTATTAAACTATTCTCAGCTCTAATTACAATTGCTTAGGTTTACAGTAGAGTTATTCCTCCCATAGATTGTATCAACGAGATATATCGAGTTAAAAGATTTTAAACAGTAAAGAAAGGAACCTTCTACTGTAGGTCTCACAAGAGCTGGAATCTTGTCCCAAGTTCTCACGAAATCTACCATTTTCTCATTAGGTGCTCTCTTTATTGTAGTTAACTTCTCCAATAAAGACATTTTTTACTTTCTCTCTAAATTGATTGCAAAAATTTGTATGCATCGATCCCAATTTTGAATTGTTCATGCCCTTGGGCTTCGAACTATTGTAGAGTGCTTCCTTTAAGTGATGAAGATAAAAATTTCTTTTGCCACATCCATCTCATCAACTTTATGGATAACATAGACATTTGTAATGTCTTAAATGTGATCAATTGGAGTTGTGTGATTTTCTCGATAAAACATGGGATATTTTTAAGGTTATTCTTTGGAATAGGATTTCGGGCATTCAAGGCAAGAATATTGTTTCTATGAAGTTCTGAATCGATTCTCTTGTGGTGGATATTGTTGATGAGACATTCTAATTGGTTTGAAAAATCTTTTCAATAGAAATAAAGGCCTACTAGGTGGAGGTGTTGAAAGAGTTTGATTTGGAGGAGATGGAGATCTTTGAATTTGTCTTCCTCTTCTACCTCTACCTGGGGATAACTGTAAGTATTCAAATACACCTTCTTCTCTTGTTCTTGACCATGTTTGGATCCTTCTCATGAATTAGAAACACTTAGATCACTAGTACTACTGAAACTAGTTGATATTTTGAATGGAGTCACTAGATGTGTTACTGCAAAGCCTCAAAGGCTAGAGCTTCACCAAGATACACATCAAAACTTGATAAAACTAGAAATATTAATTTTTACATCCCACTGGGTGTGCTAAAACTGTTGGAGCTCAAATATGCACCCGTGCCTGAATCATAGATAATTCAGGATTTGAGACAACATAGGGACCATCTCCAAGTTGTGTGACTCAAATTGATATAAACCTCGGAGAAGGTTGAATTCCTCTACTTACTCCTAATGCCTAAACTACCTATAGGAATTGAAATGAAACTATCTAGGTCTACTCTTACTTTCCAAGGGACCAAGGTGAAAAGGAGATTCAAAACATAAACCTAAACTAGAGAAGGTGATAACACCAAATATAATGGGATGAATACTTAAGCAAGAGAGAAAGTGAAAGAAAATGACAATGAAGAGGGCCAAAACAAAAGCCACAAATTAAATTCATATCCAGGATTCCACTTTCACAATGCACAATAGATATAGACCTACGAAATATAACATAGAACCCACTGTGAATGAATGAGAGGAAAGAGAATGTAATAAAACAATAGCTAAGGTAGAAAGGAGCAAAAAAACAAATATTTTATTGCTTAAAGATCATGCACAGATCATCACGATACAGGAGGAAGATGCAAAACATTTATAGAGATATAGCCCAAGGCATGTGACTCTTAGAACACTTGTGTAGCATAAAATGATGCCCTTGTATTCCCAAAGTATCCAACATTAAAACAAGGCATCACTTTACAATATATAGAAAAATAGAAGAAGGAGAAGAAGAAGAAGAAAGAGAGGGAAAATTCAAATTCCCCTTTTTCTCCCAAACCACCTTCATTTAATTTTCTTATATGATTTGATTGCTCTACATTTTCACTTCCCCTCACCATTTTCCTTATTGAAGAAGGAATAGTTCCCATATTGCATTTAAGTCTTGTGGTTGAAGCATTTCGAGGAGACCTTCTGCATGTTTGGGGATTCTTCCTTTACTTCGCCTACATAAATTCATGAAATTTCATTTTGTTGCATACAGAAGGCTAAGATTTCTTCAAATAATATCAAATTTGCAAAGATCAAATTATCATATTTAAATTCATGTTCATTTTAGTAATCCGTGGAAAATTGTTGTTTTCCTTTAATATGCGGCTTTTATGTTTTGAGTTCCACATGGTTTTATGCCTTTGTGGCTTTATCTCCCATACGTGGTTCTACCAACTTCTCTACTTTACTCCGTAGCACCTGATATGGCATGGCCTCATTTTGACCTCTGTGGACTACCTATTTTTACCCCATTGCTTTTGTATTCACTTTGTTATGTGTCTTTAGACCTTCGTGGATTTTCAATTTTTTTCCTTCACTCTGTGTTACTCAAAACATCCGTGGACTTGTTTCTTTCACCCCACAGTTTTTATATTCATTTGATTCCATGGATTTCTCTTATCCATTTTGTGGCATGCCTAAACTATTTGTGGTATTCATCCCAGCCCATGGCTCTTCAAGTTATTCAATTTTTGCAAGGGTGAAAAAATAAACAACACGTACATTTATAGTTCAAGACTAATATAGATCATACAAAATTTATTTAGTCTTTTCCTATTAGGTTTTCAACTCCAAAACTTTCACTTTGAAGTATATGTAGTTCTAGATCATCCTATTCCATTATCTTACACATTCAAATCATTCCTAATTTTTCACATATAAGTATATCTATCATCTTATGTATTTGAGAAAGTACTTATTGTGTATCTATTGTTACATGTATGAATCCATTATTCGATTGTGAATGATTAATGCTAAAAGTTAATTAGATTAGAATAGTATACCTATTACAAACCATTACATCATGTTTATTATTATGTGCTAGATTTAATTAGAAAGTAAATAAATATATCCTATTGCAAATATCATTCCAAAAGCACTCAAAGGGCTCGTAAATATATCAAAATTAGTTGCATATCATTTAAAGTAGTCCCTAATAAAAGTTTAAAGTACTCAACCATGTTAAAGAGTTTACCTTCCCCATTTTCAATCATGCAAAGATCATAAAACCATTTCTTAGCAAGATTAGGATCACTCAGAGCATTATTCAAGGTTTAAACAACAAAGGGTTAGGCCATATAACTAAGGCACACCACATCCCACTATTATGATGTTGGGTACATTCTATACTATGTAATTAGCCCACTATATTGGTTTCAAGATACATGAGGGAACCTTCAGGTGTCTTTGGATATCTTTTCATGCTTACACAAGCACCTAGGATAACTACACGAGACTTGATCATGTAATGAGTGAGTGCGACACTTGGATTCATTTAATAACTTGGATTTTGGATACCAAGGGTAGTCTGACCTTAACCACACACATGGGTTTTATAATTTTGGCTTTATAATGCTCGATGAATGGATTTTCAAGTTTCTAGGGTTTCCAACTTGTTATAGATAATTACATGTCATCTCGAAGTTGTGTGGACAAGAGTGACATAAAATGAAGGACATTTTCAAAAAATTAAAAAACATTGGCAATTTTAGATCCAAACTATCAAAGGGTACAAGATAAAATAATTCCATCCCAAATAATACATAATTTGTATGGCCCTACCCCCTGTTGAGTCTATAGTTCCAAAACTTTCATTAAAGAACTTACGGTTTCGATCTGGTTGATCCACTATCCTACACACCTATATAATCCTTATTTTCCATGTATAACTAAGTTTATCTATCCTCTTGTATATTTGAGAAATTATTTATCATTTATCTATTGCTACATGTATGAATGCATTATTTTGATTATGAATGATTAATTTTGAAATTTAGTTAAATAATAATAGTCTACCAATTAAAAACCCTTATATTATTCTTATTTCTTGTTTACCTCATAACATTATAGAATTTAATTAGGGTGTAAACATTTAGTGAACCTGAATTGTGATTGAATCTTGTACTTTATTCTAAACCCTATTTTACCTAGGGTTTCATCTCTACATTGTATATTTAGATCAAAACCTAATTTTCATCTTTAACATGCTCTAAAATACGGATTTCACCATTTCCCTAGGGTCTCATGGTTGGTCCTCACACATGGTCTATTTATAGGGCTTCCTAATTGAAAAATAAACTTTCATCACATATATCAATCATAATGGCTATATTTTCAAATTCTTATGAGCTTTTTCTTAATTTTTATATAGTAAATTAAAACCTTTTTTGTTTGGCATAATTTTTAGCACAATTTTTGGAAATTCAAAATTACTATTTTTAGAAATCAAGGTGTCATTATAAAAACATAAAAAAATCACCAATCAATTAGAGGTTTTTATTCCATTTATTTTATTTGTAAAGCATGTCTTGGTTTTGTTCAATTCACTATTTTTTCATAAATCGGTGTTTTAATAATTTAATGATGGTTGTTTTTGCTACACATCACTTTTGAGGCTCTATTTCTTTTGAAACATATCTAAAACCTAATGGATAAATTTTAAAATTATTTTGATGTTTTCATTTATTTTTGTACGTTAAACAAAAACTTATTTTAGTTTGACTTAATTCTTTACAAAATTTAAAAAAAAAGTTATAATCATTTTTTTAGTAATAAGGGCCTAATCAAGAGAATATACATTTTTACAAATTCCTTAGAGGTTTTTATTCCACATATTCATATTCTAAAAATACATCTTTATGGTTCCTTAAATTCACTTTTTGTTTTCACCAATGGTTAGTTTAATAATTTTAAGATGAGTGCTTTTTGCTAAACATCACTTTCGGCTTTTATCTATATGGTATTTTAGTTAGTGTCCTTTTATTTTCTGATTAAGTGCATCATTTATTATTTAATTATAGGTCATTATATTTTTTTGTGCTATCATACATTCTTCTAATGATCCCACCTTGTATTTTGATGAGTACCTTTTCCTTAATCATGCATGCGATGATATTATTTGTGAGATGTTTCGGTCTACATGAATCCATCCTAATACAACTATTGAATATGAGAAATATATTATCAATACTATGATTTTCACTAAGGAATATATATCATTTGGTCTATAGGATCCTCTTCCTTGACATGTCATTGATAATTATCTCCCATTATATATTTAGGTGATAATGTGTAATAAAGTCGTTAATCATATACTTGTCGACAATGGACAAAACCTCAATATTAATAGCATATATCCTTCCCTAATAAGTTTGGTATCCATGCCAAAGAAATTAATCTCTATAATATGAGTATTCACAACTTTGATAACACATTGTGTTGGGCACATGGGAAAATCATGTTACCAATTACCATGAGCATGTGCACCCTTTATATTATTTATCAAGTAATGCATGATTATCTTAACTACAACATCCGTCCAGGGCATCCTTAGATACATGTCATGGAAATTGTTCATTATACCCTTTTTTTCTTACCAAGAATACTCATATCAAGGATGTTATCACACCATTTCCATTAACCCCTCCTAATTCAAATATGTTTCACTACTACACATGATGATTTTTCTATTTATTATCCTGAAAATGCTAATGTTTTTATGTCTACTAAATGTAAAAATTCTTCTCCTATTGATGTTTCTTCCATACCTCTCATTGATGGCAAGGTGGAAAATGATAATGTCTTCTATGCCTCTTACAAATTAGGAACATGTTAATCCTCTTGTTACCCCTCATGTTGATATCAATGATGTTCAAAAGTAACTTGACATACATAATATTGATACCATTTTTTTCCACCATCTACCATTGATCATGAATTCTTCATTAGGATACCCTATAATCGATTCAATCTTTACAAAATTATTTTCACCTACAAATTCAAGCTATGAGTATTGAGGTCCAATATATCAAGGATGAGATAGCATATCGAAGGATTCCTCTCATGCCCATGTCCACCATGTCTTTACACATCATGATCAATCTGGTTCTAAGGTTATCGAGAAGCAATGTGATACAAATGTTATGAATGATACATGTGCTCATATATGTGAAGTGAAAATCCTACATAGAGGAAACAATGTGTATGTTCTAAAAGATCAATATTGAATACTAAAGAAACCACTATGGAAACCACCTCTTTAGTTTGACAAGAATGCTTTATAACATGAAATTTTATATGAGCTACTTGATAAGCAATTAATCACATTGTTACCTACTCATTACTACCCTCCCTATCGATTGGAAAAAATCAAAGGTTAACCAATTTTTAATTATCATGGTATTAATGAACATTGTGAAAATGATTTTTATTCTTTACAATGAAGAATAAAACAAATTGAGCATAAGGATTTTATTTCCTTCGATACACGAAATTATAATATGTAGTCATTTCAAGTCCCAAAATCCAAATGGGTTCAAAATTTTGATACATTTATGTATAATAAATATAATGTGATTTTGAATGACCTTGATTACTATGAAAAATTTAATATGACTAATGAGAATTTGTGACAATCAAATCAGAATCCTATTAATGAAGAAGAAGATACTATTCTAATATAGGTATTGTGTATTTCTCAAAAAATTACCACTAAGAATCTAGGTACATAAAGCAAAAATCTTATATGCGACTTATTACTATACATCGTTTTCAACAAATCATCAACAAGAGTGCATCTTTAAGATCTTGAGTGGTCATGCCCTATTCAACTACCTTACCCATCATGACACATAATTGGACTTAGTCACGTTACTTTATCAATTATTAAATAATATTCAATAATTAGCTATATTCATTCACAAATACTACCTTCTTGAATACCTCGGGGAATATGCAGATTACCCTTCCATATTTTCTAAAAATAGGTTTCCTTGTACTATGTATGTCCCTATGTAATTTAATAAGGAGATGCTTCCAATATGATTTATTTTGATACTATCCCTAGATCTTGTATGACATGTGTCATGGCTTATATGATGATCATACATGAACATCCTTTATCTCTTTTGATATTTGTGAGGCTTGTGTCCCCTCCACCTACTAAGTGCAACATTCCTCTTCATGAGGACCTTAAAAAATAATTCTTATGTTATCCCCTTTCTCATATATAGTTATTTTCAAAACAACTCAAAAACATTCAAATAATACAAAAATATATAAACATGTGCAAAGATACAAAATCAGGACCAATTTATGATTTACTAAGATACCTTATTACTTTATACATGTTTTTGTCACATTGGTTTGATGGATAACATATTTACTCTTTACACACATTCATTCATGAGATATATTCAGTTTTATGCAAGACACGCACATGTTGATACTTGTTGATAGGAACTATCTTGGTTCATTATACTACTCTCTTAGGGCATCCTCCATGATATATAGGCACTTTGGTTTCATTATATGTTGTTTTACATCTTCCTCATCATGTTTAGTTATATACATAATTCTTACTTCCATCTTTCAAACTAACATATGTATCTTCTACAATGCTACCTTATTTGGTTATCTATGTCTTTGTTATAACTATTATATATACTTAATTTATTTATTGTTGTCACTATTTTCTTATGAAGATTATTTCCTTGAATTATTATTGTGTGGATTCAATTTATCATCTTATTTGATTACATTGTTATTTTTATTTTCTTTATACTGCCTACGGTTCTTGATTATCTTTTAACATTGTGGGTTTCCCATGTTTGTGGTTTTATGCCTATCTTGCATATATGCACATGTTTCTTTGGTTGCGGAACATTTTTCTTTATATTTTAATTATTTTATTACATCGTGGTGTTTATGTATTCATGCCTACATAAGACTACTTTTTATCTACTATTACTTACTTGGCTATATAATGTTATTTCTACTATTGTACTATTCTAGTTTACAACACACTTTGTTTACACTTTGATAATTACACTATTGTATTTACTACGGATTCGACATATTTAATGACAACACATTATTTCTACTAATTAAATATTTCTATCATCACTTACGAAACACTTGACATCTAATCTTAGTTACACTATTATTTGTGTTAGGGCTTCGACATGTTTACTACTTACCATGGTGTTTCTACACTTATACTACTTTAGATTAACATGATTAACACTATTATTTGTTATTCTTATTATGTTAAACTTATTATTTCTTATTTTTTGTTAAATGTTGTTATCTTTACCACAATATCTACCATGCACAACCCCTTTCATAGTTATAGGTTCTCAATGGTGGCCAGCATTCCATCCTTTTATGTCATCCTATGTAGATTATCGTACGTATTACACATGGGTAAACATATATTATTTTAAGCCACATGATCAAATATTTCATCACACATGACTCAAAGAGAGGACTTTCATCTAGATATTTCTACATCTACATGCAAATTACAAAATAGAAGAATGAGTTTTTACATGGTTTAGATCCTTAGAAAAGGTCACATATACTAAAATATGGTAGAATTCAACAAAATTAAAAACTATATAGTACATTCATGACCATGGTATGGTATTGACTATGATGGACATTCTCGAGACAGGGGAAATTTTCTAGATTCTTCATATTCTTCATATTCTATTAACAATTTACAATATTTTCATTGATTCTTAGACATGGATGACACATGATATCGAGTATAATATAAGGAGAATTAGTACTTCATTCCTCCTTAACTAAATTATTCATATTTAATTTAAATAAAATGGTATGGGGGCATGGGATCCCATACATGATCAATTTCAGTGGAATTACACATTACAAGGGCATGAAAATGTCCAACCCTTATAAGGTTTGAGTTTATACAAGTAGGAATAAAATTAGGCCTAGATACATTTGTAGAGAGTGGTATGTGGGTTTAGTGGACCGCGTTAAAGAAATTGAGTTCTTTATACCCATATATTTCTCTTCTCTCACTATATTCCCAAATGATAAATGTGTCAAAGCACTTAAATAATTTGTAGTATAATTTTTTCTTCTCTACAAAGTTCTAAAAAGAGACTAAACATGGCACCTCTTCTCACTCTCTCTAGTGATGGGATGTACTTGTTTTCATCTAAAGTTGTACCCTTGTTAAAATGAGGTTCTAACATCTCATTGAAACATGGAAATACCTCCAAAGTGTGGTAAAATAATGCCTTTTGAGGTAAATCTCTAGAGAAGGTTGAATTCTTTCTATCCTATCTTATTGTGACTAACTAACCAATACAACATTATAGCTAACTAATCCTATCCTAAGAATTCCAAGAGGATAGGATTGAAAGATGAAAATGATGAGATAAAGAGAGGTGATTCACCAAATGGAATAAGGTTTGATTCTGGCTCTAGGGACATGTTGTCACTTGGATCGTACACCCTCTATATTGTTAAATTGATCCAGTACAACATGGGAACATCCCCAAGGTGTGGGACCTTGGATCCTTGGGATGAACCTTTGGAATAGGTGACTTCCTACTAAATTACATGCATTTGATAAAATATCGGGATGGAAAGCCTACGATTAGTGGAAATAAACTAGATATAGCTATTCAATTCATTTATGAGAAAAGGGAAAGAAGGATAACTGAAAGTAAAATGTGGTGATGCGATATTTAAGGAACAAAATTATTAGCTTATATAAGCACAAAATATTTAACAAAAGGATAACAACATGCACAAATTCCTATCTTAACCTCTTAACATAAGTATTTTGTATGAAGGTTAGAAAATTAAATAATAATAGAAGGGATTCACATGTGATTCCACAACTATCACAAATAAGATTTGTTTGTCACAACATACAACTTTCCAAGAGAAGAACTAACTTCATATGAAGGTAAAATGGATCATATAAGTACTAGGAAAGAAAGATTCACAAGTACAATATTTAACCATCAATATACACAACACATGCAAGTGGAAGAAGGCTAAATATCAATTCTACATATATATTAATACCTAAGCATGTATACAAGTGCTCAAAAGGGTAGAGTCTCCTTATACAATAGATAAAAATTCCCTTAATCCATTGTGCATCCTAGTATATATAGCTAAAGAGGTTGAGAAATATCAATTTCTCTTCTTAACTAATTACATTCTAAAAATAGGATGCATTCAAAACTATGAAAAAGTCAGAAAAAATAGTCAAACGATTGTGCGAGTTTGGTAGGTAAAACTACAACTCAAAATTGGGGGCTAATTTGGAGGCGAGAAAAAATGGTAGCGTTCGGAAGGAAAAATTCATCTAGAGCTGACACAACCCTTTGCTTGTGCACCCAGATATTTTTCTATATTGGTTTCCTTGGTATCCTCTCTAGTTTTTTCTTACAATAATAAAGAAATCATTTGATAATTTATTACAATTACTTTTCATCGGGCCTGCATGCATAATGATTCAAGATTTCAATGGATTCAACTACAAGAATCGAGTTTCTGGGTAGTTTCTTAACTCTACTCATGATCTTATGAAGTTGGCCTAAAAACCCTTGATATAAAACTAACATGTAAATATCTTGGAGATCAAAGATATGAGATACTCGGGTACCTTCTTCAACCAAGCTCTTAAAATCATAAATAATTTTTTCTCTTTGGAGTGCATTAAGATCATTGTCCTGGAATTTGCAATGGATTTTATCAAACTCATCAATGATATCATAAATAACATCAATTCCTTTATTCCTTGTAGTGGTCAACTTCGGGTTGTTTCCTTAAGAATTTGAATATGGAATTCATTAGCCTTGAAATATTTGAAGAGCTTAGAAGAGTCATCAATGACCCCTTCACTGACAAGAAGATCAGGGTTCATTTTTGTAATTCTTTCCATGTTTCCAAAGTAATTTCCCAATTATCACATTCATCCCCCAAGATATTGCACATCTTGGTCACAATATCCTTTTCTATCTCAAGATCATCGTGCATAGCCATGGCATCTCTGATCACTTGTTCTCCATCTTAAATCATACAATCTATCCAATCCCATTGCTTGCCATAGTTGACTAATTTTCTCCATTGTGGAGAAGGAATTGGTGTCAAATATTGTTGAAATTGTGAGGGTAGTAGAATTAGTGGGTTGTGTGATCTTGTGAAGGACGGATGTCAATTTCACCACTTTATTCTTGAGCTCATCCTTGGTGACCTTATCTTTATCAAATTTCTCTAGAAGGTTGCCAATGGCAATTTGGACATCTGTTTGGCACCTTCATGAGTGGATTTTCCCAAGGAAATCTTGGAAATATGATACTCTATTATTATGATGTCTTCTTTGGATTTATCTGTAGCAGGTGTTGCAATCTCAATAAATATCTCCCCCTATTTATCAACCAACATATGAAAAATGGTCTTTAGCTTCTATAACTAGCGTCGAGGAGTTAGATCCGAGTTATGAGACTAAATTTGTTAGCAATGGATACCTTCTTCTTCTTTGGATTTTTCATTCTTATCCAAGAAGGAGTGTAAGAACAGGTCATTTGTTGAGATTACGGTAAGGCCAAGGAAACCATGGGGGTAGAAATAATAGGTGATGAAGTAGCGATTATCGTAATGGTAGTGAGTGGTAAAAAAGTATTAACTAGTGGAGGAGGAATGGATAGAATGGTTGCAGGTATGGATGAAATGGGAAGGGTGATAAGAGGGGAAGTGGGAAGAGAAAGTTGGGGAAGAGGAGTCCTTAAAGGATAAATCAAAGGTAGATTATCTCAATATTAAAGAGAAGGAAGGGAAGTAAATACTTGAGTTATGAAAGGAGAAAATGTGGACAAGATGAGAAAATCATAAGTGGAAGGATAAGGAATATAGATTGTGAGTGGAGGAAGCATGAAAAGTAGAGGAGGAGAAGGAACTAAAAATAGGGAAGAAGGAAGAGGAGGTGAGAGAGGAGACTACAACACTTGGGTGGTAGAAGATGGAGAAATACTTAAATCAATTACTTCTGTAGAAGGAACAGAAGAAGAAGGTCCAACACCCTTACTTACAAATTTGATTTTGTGAGGCTTGGGAGTGGGCCTTTCTTCTTTTGTAGTAGTATGGTGGCCCACCACTGGTTGTAAATGAGTTATTAAAATGGTAATGTGATCTACGAATCTTTTGGTGGAACTCCCAATGAAAGTAGCCATTGGTAGGTGTGGTTGAGGATACTCTCCATGCACTCTTTGGAGAATTTGCATTCTTGAGGCGACCAATTGATTGAGGGTAGTGGCTGGTCCTATTAGTGCAAATTCACAACACCCCAAAATGAGTTATGGATCTAATTTTCTAAGTCAATTTCATTTGGTGTGATTGCACAACATTGAGCTTTCCCAAAGTGTGGGACCTTTCAAATGGAGAAAGCTCTCGAGAGAAAGGTGGTTCCTCTTCCTAAACTACCGCCATAAGCTATTCTAGTGCGAGACAAGCTAATCCTAAACCTAATCTAACTTCCAAGGAGATAGAGAGAGAAAGAAAACTAGAAAAAATAGAGCCTACACTAAAACGGTGATACACCAAAGAAGGAAAATGTTGATCATCTATCAAAACTGCCATGGAACAAGAAGAGGTGAGAAATGGAAAGGATGGAAAAGTGATGGATTTCACACAAAAAAAGTTCCAAAACTCCATGAACATAGCTCCAAAACCTGCAATGAACATCCAAACATGCATAAATACTTGCAATGAAGAAAGGCAAGAAGAAAATAACCAAAAAATGAGCAAGGATGGACAAATGCATCACAAAACACATTTTTATTGCTCCAGAAGTTTACATAGAACATCATTTCATGGGTAAGAGGAAAAAAATTCATTACAGAGCAAGGGGAGGTTCAAACTCCATTTTCGACCCTGGGGAAGAAAAGAAGGGAGAGGTAGAGAAGAAGGATGAACAACCTTTTACAAATGAGCCAAAATTGGCTTTTATCACTTGAACAGAACGAAGAAAGGTGAAAAAACGTGGGTAAATCGATTTAAAACTTCAACCACTGATAATATCTATTTAATTGTCCTATAAAATGATGGGTTTCCATTAAAAATCCCATACTTCGAAGTACATTGCTTCACAGAGCAAGAAAGAGGCCCATAATTAATTTTGGTGGTTGGGGTCGTTTTCTGTAACTTTTCCATGTCAGAGACATTTTCCCATTTTTATCCCATAAAATTCCATCAAAATTTAAAATTTACATGTCCATCATGTAAAGGATCTCAACAGATTTCCATTGATACCAAAATCATGAAAATATGAGCTCTGGATCGAAAGATATGGTCCTTTGAAGATTTAGGAAAAAATGGCAAAATTAGGGCAAAATTCAGGTTCACGAGCGAAATTTGAACTTTTTCCCTCTTTTTTCAAATTGGGAAAATTTCCCAAAAATCTCCATGCCCACTCCTCAATGACACGTGGTGCCCTCTGGTTGATCCGGCTTCGAAAAAAATTTTCCCCCTTTTCGCAAAATTGGAAAATTTTCCAAAAATCCTCCATGGCCTGTCGCTCCAAGACACATGGCACCTTCTAATTGCTTGGTGGGGATGCGCTCCATTTTTCACCACTTTGGAAAAAATTCCAAAATCCTCTCGGCGCCCGATTCCCATCGATGAATGGACATGTGGCATCTTTTGATTGCTCAGCAGGGATGCGCTTCTATTTTTTCCTTTGACACATTTTGACCAAAATCTAAAAACTTGAAGTTCTCTTCGACACCTGCCACTCTGCCTTGACACGTGGCATCATTTCATTTGTTGTGGGCCTTAACCAATTTTTCTCCATTGCGGGCTTTCGGGGGCACAAATGAATTTTGCGCCTTTAGCCCAAAAAGTGCTAAGTTCCCAATTTCTTCCTCCACTATGCTGGCCTGAGCCTCTTTGGCACAAAACTCTCCCAAGCTCCATGGGCCCGCCTAAGGAAAATTTCCCCTCCAAATTCCACTAAGCCATAACTCAAAAAATACAAGGAGTTAGGAGGACTTCTTTACCTTTCTAGAAAGGGGAAGAAAAATCTTATCTGATGAATCCATTTCTAGAATCTTTTGAGTGCTTACAGATGTGTGAAAATTGAAGTTGAAGCACAAGGAAGGAAAGAATGAAGGCAAGTTAGCAAAAATAAGAAAGGGCTCATTTTGGATAACAAGTCCTTTATATTCATTTGAGTGTAAGATGGTTCTAGGACTTCCTCATCATCATCAGAGACGACTTCATGAACATTTTTGATGCCATATTTTTCACTTCCTCAAGATTCATCTTGCTGATAATCATTTTCTCTTATAGCCACCTCATCTCTGCAATCAATCCATATATCCTCTAATTAAGGTATATGGACACCGGTTAGCTCAATTCTGTTGAAGAAACCCCATAAATCAAAGCTTATTCATGGGTGGAAGGTCTTGATTGTCATTTTTGCATCTCTACCTCGACATTGTTGGCCTTGTATGATAACGCACATATTTATCGGCTCAATGTTACAGGAATTCAACTCTACCTTATGTTTTCTATTATTAGAAGAAAATATTTCATAAGTATGAACAGCACATAAGGATGGGGTGCACGGAAGGGGGTGCTTAGGTACATGTGGAAGTTTAATAAAATAAGGTCACATCGGGAAAGACGGAGTCTAGAGACTTAGTCATTATGTATATACGGGATAAGAATAGCATGGAGTGTGAAGCATGAATTGGAATGAGGCATGAAGACTTGAGGACACTCAAAGCTATTTTGGGAACAATAACAATTCTAGGCATCATGCAAAGTTGAGCTAATAATAGGATGTGGATCTAGTGTTAATTATAGAAGGTCTATTATTAGACGAAGATTGCATTCTTCATTAGTTGCTTTTGTAGCGGTGCATGACTATTATAAGTATGTATCCTATTTTGAAGTGCATGGGTAGTGAAGGGAAGTTCCCCATCATCTATATATATATGTAATGATTTTCATGGTTTTGGCATCATGATATGATTGTATGTGATGTTATGTTGGTATGATTTTACATGCATGACTTGGTGATGGTAATTATGATGTATTCACCTATTGGTTTTATCATAACTTAATTTAATAGATCATTATGGGTTATTGTTGATGTGCCTATTCATGGTTATTATATGGTGAATCTGGTATTAATCATCATGAGATCTGTATGTTTACTTATTATGTGTGTTTGTGGTGAGTGCTCAAATATGTCTAAGTGATGTACCGGTGTATCTAGGGTTTTGAGTGAGAAAATAAAGACTACATTTTGGTTCCATTTTCAAGACTTATTTTCAAATAGTTTACCATGATTTTTCATGATAATGGCATATCGATTGACTCTTGCGTCCATTGAAGATTGGGTGATTAATGGACAAGATTAGTTTGCTTGAAGATATGGTTCTAGACCTAATTTCAATACACGCAAGTGGGTTGAAGAACATATTTATCATGAGATTTATGAGTCGTTATTTTTTTATATTTTCTAATAGATTTGTATGAGTGGTTGTCTGCGTATGCATCAAATAAAATATGGTGTTACAAACTAAGGACTTGGACGTAGGAAGAGTATCAAGCTTTGTTTGATGTAGATGAACCTTGGACATGTGTTGTAGATCATTGATGGGCTGGTGTTGTGCGCAATTATACTTTGGAGTACGTTATGTCTACGTATTCTTATCTAGAAGTTACTAAGTTTGAATTCTTACATGAGCCCAAAGGATCTTACCTTCGCATTATTCCTTTGTCTATTAAGATCTTGATGGTGGTGTTGAGTTTAGAGTACCTTCCTATGGCTAGCTAAACATCCCACCGCGCATAAGGGAAGGAGAAGGTGTGGTGAAAGATGGTGGACCTTGCAGTATAAAGGTAGAGAGAAGAAAGGCGTCTTAAGTATAATGAAGTGTAGGAGAAGTAATTCATGAAGAATCACGATATTAAGGAGTCGGTGGAGTTGTGGGAGATGATTTCTCATGAAGTATTTAAAGCTCATGTGGAAAATGTGGAGCGAGCATCAGGCTCTACCCCACTTAGGAAAGTGTAGTAGAGAATCCCCTATGGATTCTAATGAGAGCACATCCGATGGAGAGAGACTAAGGATCGTATGTGTGCATCGATCCCCACCTAGAGACCTAGCCCTTGCACTTGGTGTTCAAGTTCCAGAAGTAACTATTAATAAATAGGTGAGTATAGGTAAACCCGGTGTCTTGGTAGAGATCATTTTCCTTTGAGTATAGAAGTGCATCAGACAACATCTATGACATCATAGGTAACAACATCTTTTTGTTTGGAGGACCAATTGGAGGAATATTTTTGGGTGCATCATTAGGACAGAGTTTGGGTGCATGAACATTAGGAACACATCTAGAAGTACTAAAACTTTGCAGAATGTGGGAGTTTAGTTTAGTACCAATGTTGGGACACAAGAAGTACATCCACTAGTCTGACACCCACTATAGGAGGTGGTTCATGTGGATCAAGAGGCTCGGGATCAAGTGGATAAGATGGATCTAGTGGTGGAGGAAATATTGGTGGCAGTTTTGGTTTCACGATCTAGAGGGCAAGTCCCACATCCCTAGTAACCCCGACATCAACCTCGTAATTTGATTATGATATTTCCCTCCACTTTCTAGAATATAGGGATATTGAAGATGATGCGAGATCATGTAAACAAATGCAAGTTTTTGTGGCACATTAAAGGAATCACTACTTCAGATAGAAAGGTAAGTCAGTTTGGTACTACTCTTCAAGGGCGTACGTATAAGCTGGTATAGAGAGTATAACCCACACTTGGACTCGTGGTGGATTATGATGCTTCATGCTGTACATTCTTAGTTGAGTTCTATATCCCTAAGTTTGAATAGGAGAGTATCAACATGCTTTAAGCAAGGCTTATCAAAAATCATTTGGGAGTATGACGCATGTTTTAAAACAATGTTATCAAAGTTGTTTTGTGACATACATCTTAGTCAACATGCACAAGTGGTTTTTGGAGGGTTGTTGACTCCTTTTAAGGGTGTTATCTCATAAGACCTTTGGGGATCCATGTGATGCTTTGGAAGAATCTCCATGCGTTAAGGCGGTTGGGAGCATGGAAACCGGTGTGAGCCTATTCTTAGAGGCACACATGTAGCTATAGTGAAACAGTGTGAAAAACTCTCTTGTAATTAGGCTCACGAGACACATAGTGGGATATGGTGTATAGATTGTAAGGTTGAATGACATATTAAGGATAGTTATCATATAAAGTTAGTGTTCGTCATGTTGTTGGATTATGAAATTTTTCATCTAGACCATGATTCAAGTAGATGTCCTCTTTTGCAAAGTGCATGATCAAGAATAATGTGTCTATATATTGTAAAATTTGTAAAACTCATACTCATGATACCATTAACTGTAGAGTGATTGATCATATTCATGAAGCCATTGAAACTAGTGTGCACTAGACTAGTGTATCAAGTGGATCTAAGGAACACGGAGAACAACATAATGAAGGGCACAATAGTGGAGATAACATGAGTAGAGGCTTTTGTGGTGGATATAGAGGCCTAGTTCATGGTGGTGGAAGAGGGGATTTCTTATAGGAACTTGTTTTACTTGTGGATCTCCTAATCATTATTAGTGCGAATGCCCTCAGAATTTGGTTTTCTCATGGTGTTAAAAATAACATAAATTTGAAGAATGCTTTGACTTGTATGAGCATATGAGAAAGTATCACAAGCAAGACAAGGTAGAATCTATGATTAAGATACAACACACAGATGGAGATCAATGGATTCCAAAGGTTAGGTTGAATTCTGAATTCTGACCATTGTTAGTTTGACACGTGCTTTGAGGTTACGCACGCACGTGAACCTCGGAAGTATAAGCCAACTATAACAAATAAAGGAGTGATCAATAAAAAGTACCCTAATGTTGAACATCATAAAGAATTTTATTTATAGACTATGGACATTATCAGGAATCTAAAATGAGAAATTTAGAGTTTGAAGGAACATGCAGACATGTTGGAACATGCTAAAAATGTTGAAATCCCATAGAAGGATGTAGATGATTTAAAGTAATTCTATCAAATATTGTGTCAGGAGATATTAATCCCTTTGTTAGGAGCGTTTACGAAAGAAAAAGTACCACACACAGGTAATGAGCATGAGAGGCAGATCCTCCATGCAAATCTTCCTCCCCAAAATCATGAATATGACAAGGAGATTACATTAAATGTGGTTATTTATGGATGGCTTCTAAGAAACATTCTGATAGATACATGTGCATAAGTTAATGTACTCACATTGGACACTTGGAATCAGATGGGAAGACCACCATTACAACCTTCTTTGAATGTGTTGTATATGGCAAATAGAACTAGGGCTAATCCTATTGGGGTGTTAAAAGATGTTACTATTATGATTTAGGGAGCCAAGTTTACTGGGGAATTTGAAGTATTGGAGCTCACAAGAGGTAGATAGTTTCCAGCGTTACTTGGGTGCCCTTGGTGTTATGCAAATAATACATATTTACACTTCAAAAAGGGGTACATTAGCTTTGAGAACAAAGAAGAGTGTGTCATTATACCTTTGAAAGATGCAAAGGTTACTCTCGTTTGTTGAGACTTTGAGTGAGGAATACTTGAACAAGATATATGCGCATATAATCAAAGACCACGAGGTAATTGAGACATCTAAAGGAGTGATTCAATGAGAGGATGTTAATTCAATTAGTGACACTACAAGTATTACTCGTGACAACTAGGTGCATGGAATGTATGAAGTAGTTGGGAAAGAGATCAAGAATACTATTACTTGTGTGATCAGTCACGCAGATTCGGCACTTGAATCATAACCGGGTACCTCAAGTACATTGGTGAAGGAACCCTTGTGTATTTTTACATGCCATGGAATCCCATTGGAAGGATGAGGGTGACACGAGAAATATGCTAGTTTATACCCTACATGGGAAATCATTGCGTTGGTGGAATACACATAGGGACAACCTATTGGAATGGTGAGAGGTAAGAATCACCTTTTCTACTAGGTTTCTTAAGAGCAATATACCTTCATAGATATGTGAATTCCATGGGAAGGATTCTACTTCACACCATGTTCAGAAGTGTGAGAGACTCTGGATAGAGGGGTAGGAGGCCTTGCCATCCCTCCTCTAGGTAAATAAGTTATATGCCACCCTAAGTGGTTACACGCACACATGGTATGTCCATATAGAGTTAGCACAGAGACAATTAATTGGCAAGAGATGACCTCAAGTATGATCCATAATTTTGATTACTTTTCTACTAAACCTTCGGTCAATGAAGCATTGCATATTATGAAGTGCCTTACTTTGGGAGATAGTGTGAAGGTGGGGATTTTGTTTTATACATGTTTGGGGAGATGGATTTGGAGGTACACCTTGACCTTGAAGAGACTAAAGAAGAAGAAATGGTTTGCTGGGAAGAAAAGGAAAGGGGTAAACTAGTATGCATAATAGATGATGATGATGAGGATAACAACCTAGATGTTAACCATATTGAAGGTACATGTGAGGTGATGGACACAACAGATGAGAAGGCACGTGTGTATCATGAGCCTATGAAAACAAAGAAGGTTAACATTGGGATAGATGCATAGCCTAAATAGGCAATCATTGGTGATTATTGGTCTGAGTAGGAGGTGGCTATGATTATTGAGCTCCTATGTGACTTTCAGGATTTATTTCGTGAGGCTATCATGAATTAAAAGGATTACACCCTTCTTTAGGTGAGATTTGAATCAAACTTAAAGAAGGCGCATGGCCAATAAGGAAGAGGCCATACAAGATTAATCCTAATCTGCATGTCAAGGTGAAAGAATAAATTGATAAGATGTTGAAATATGGAATCATTGAGCCCATTGAGGAGTCAGAGTGGGTTAGCTTAATGGTAATAAGCATTAAAAAGGATGGGAGGATAAGGATCTGTGTGGACTATAGAGAATTGAATTCTTCATGTGTTATTGATCCTTTTCTTACCCCATTTACTGAGGAGATCCTAGAAGGAGTTGCAAGGTGCGAGATATACTTTTTACTGATGGATTTTTAGGATATCATCAAGTGCGCATAGCAAAGGAAGATCAAGAAAATAAAACTTTCACCACTAAGTGGGAATATTTGCAACACTGATTATTCCCTTCAACTCGAAGAATGCACCTACAGTATTTTCATGCATTATTGTGAAAGGATTTTAGAAATTTATTCATAAGTTTTTACAGGTATATCTCGATGATTAGATAGTGTATGGTTTGGTTAAGGATCATTGTGACAATTTGAGGCTTATGTTTGAGAGGTGTAGGAAGTTGAGTATCTCTCTCTGAATATTAAGAAATTTATCTTTGTGACATCTTTTAGCACTTTTCTTGGGCATATTATTTATAAGGAAGGCTTATTGGTAGATCCAACCAAGGTCGTTGTGATCTTGGGATTGGAAGAACCTAACAATAAAAGTGAAGTGCATGGATTTCTTGGACATATAAGGTAGAAATTCATAAAGGGCTATGAAAATATTTCCGTGCCTCTAGAGGAATTTCTAAAAGCTAAGGGAAAATTCTATTGGGGTAAGGCGCAATAGCAGGAATTTGAAACACTGAAGGAAAGGCTTACCACTGCACCTATTTTGTGCTTTCCTTTATGGGAAAAATTGTTTCATGTTCATGTTGATGCTTCTGGGATGATGATTGGCCTGCGTTAGCACAACCAGGTGAAGTAATTATAGACCACCCTATTTGTTTTGCATACAGAAAGTTGACACTAGATGAACAAAACTATACAACTACTGAGTACGAAGATTTTCCCATGATTTACATGTTGCACAATTTAGACAATACTTATTGGCTACACCATTTATCTTCTTTACCGATCATATGGCACTTCCGTATTTGGTTAATAAGCCTATTTTACAAGGAAACATTTGCGAGGTGGATATTACCATTTCAAGAGTTTCAGTTTATAGTGGTTATGAAACCAAGAAAAAGTAAATCAAGGCCTTATCCTTTGTCAAGAATCAATTCTAGTGAGACACAGAGCATTGAGGACAAAATTCTAGATGCACATCTCTTTAGATTGAATCACGTGCCAACCGAGTTGGAAGATATTGTAGTCTTTTTTGCAGACCGCTAGGTGCACGAGGGAATGAAGACATTAGAAAAGAAAAAACTTGTAATACATGTGAAACCTTACTAGTTTATTGGTGGAGATTTATACAAGTTAGGTCATGATGAAGTTTTGTGTTGGTGTGCTCTGGGGCATGAATGCGAAGAAATCGTGGAAGAAACTCATGCTAGAATTACGAGGATGTCATTATGCATGAGATATCTTTGCGCATAATATTCGATGGTTGGCCTTTGGTGGGAAACTTTATACAAGGATATTAAAGAATATGTCAAGGCATGTGATCATTTTCAGTGCCTTGGGAAGCCTAGATCTAGAGATGAGATGCCTTTAAGGCCTATTGCAAGTGTTGAACCTTTTGAGAAATGGGTGATTGACTTTATGGGTCCTATTTCTCCACCCACGTGTAGGACTTTTACACACTATATTATAACTTGTATAGATTATTTGACAAGGTGGGTGGAAGCAATGCCTACAAAGGATTCTACAATGGCTACAATAGTGAGATTTCTATGGGAAAACATTATCAACATGTATGGATGTCTGTTGAGCTTGATAAGTGATAGGGCACTCATTTTCTTAATGAGACCATTAGAATTATTTTGGCTGAGTTTATGGTGGCGCACCATAAGACAACACCCTATCACCCATAGGTCAATGGTAGTGCTAAGGATTTACAAAAGATTTTGGGACATACATTGACAAAAAAAAAATTATCTTGAAGGAAAAGATTGGGATGATAAAGTATTTGTTGTAATTTGGGCATACAAGAATACTTAGAAATGATTGAATAAAGAGACACCCTTTCAATTGGTGTTTGACATGGAGGTCAGTGTTACTGTGGAATGCATGTTTCTATCCTTACGTATTGTAAGATGGGATGATTGGGTGATGAATAAGCTGTTGAAGAATGAATAGACAAATTCATGCAATTGGATAAGTTGCATGTTATTGCTCAATGGAGCTAGAAGATAGAAAAATCAAGACAAAAGGCATGGCATGATAGACATATTCAGAATAAGGAATTTGAGGTTGGAAATATGGTCTTTGTATGATTCAAAGTTTGTGCACCACCCTAGGAAGTTGAAATTTCATTGGTTGGGACCCTTTGTTGTAACAAAGATATTGGAATCAGATGCTTTCCATTTATATGCACCTTTGGATGGAAATTTATTGCCCGGTTACTTCAATGGGAGTAATTTGAATCCCTACTATAAATCAGTCTTCTTGGTGTTTGTAATAAGGTAGTATTTCCATTTAGATTAGATTTCCCTTAAATGCATTTTCTTTATCTATTTTTCCTTTCATCATTGCTTTATGCTTTGTAAATTTAGTATAGTAGTGTTTTGTGTAATAAGCGTGTGTGTGCGCTTGTAGCTGATTACTATCTAAGTTAATTCATGCATAGAGGATGTGCTTACTTTGTTAGTGTGGGGTGGAGAAGATATATGTTAAATGGGCCAAGTGGAAAGAGATTAAATGTCCTCTCGGAAGATGGGTATACTTATAATAAATATGGTGTAGGTCTTGAAGTAAAGGTGCGGATCAAGAAAAAATATTCTCATAAAGGAGGACCATGTGTATATGGATGATTACATGATGTAACGTGAGGTAGGAAACAACATGGGAAAGTAATTGGTATTAGGCATATAGGTTTTGGACTTCGAGTGCATGAAGGTGCATGAGAGAGGTCTATGGTCGAGAAGTAGTGGGCATGCCAGAAGGTTATGACTGGGGCACGAAAAAATCAATGTGGAAACGTTACTTACAAAGTGTGGAAAAAGGAAAGAAACACCATTTAATGTTGAGTACGGTGGTAGATGGAGAGTATTAAATGTGGGGAAATTTGCAAAGTTTATAAAAATTGGGCTTGCGGTATCATTTTTACCTTGAATTTTGAATGGTTTGAGCTACAAAGAGTGATTTTAATGTGAACATGTGTGGGGAGCTATTACAAGCATCGAACTAGAAATATTTTTGTATGGCATTGGTTGGAGCTCCATTAGAGCGTCTTTGATTGAAGAGAAGGTGTATGAGGGAGAAAAATTGTGAGCTAGGGTTCATGGAGAAGCTATGGCATGGGAATTTTAAGTTTCAGAGATCGAATCTAGTGCAAAAATTGTTGAAATCCATCGCTATGGCACCAAAATGAGCACCTGGAGCAACCACAAGGCGAGAAAGAAAAATAAGTGGAAGTATAGATGGAGGATGACCCTAAACGCAAATTTTCATAAATGCAGTACCTAGAAGGGGTTATAGTTGGGTGTGACTGGGAGTCCCACATCCACCACAGTAAAGTAAGTGAATATAAACATATAAAAAAGGCTAGAAAGGATGAACTAGACAAACATCTAGTGGTAAAAACAAACATGCGCACAAAGGATGATAAACCCATTTACTATAACTCTGGTGAGAATTTTCTTAGAAAATTCATTATTTTATAGTTATATGAGCTCCCTTACTTTGGAAATCTGGAAAGAATGTACCAATGGTTGATGTCAAGAGTCCAGGGGACTTCTTCTATTTTACAGGGAGGCGGGTGTGCATCACTGCACCCTTAATTAGTTCATTGGTGGGTTAAGGAGTTCGAGAACAGAGATATCTCGAGTGATATGATGAATGATCAAGATATTGATGTGATTTCTAAAGAGTTTTCCTATGTAAAAGGCATATGTGCGATGGACACAGGGAAACTAGACAATTATCATGTAGTTCTTTTAGTTGTGCACCTTTTGAAAAAACTAAACAATCAAGAGTGTTAGACACAATTAAATAGGTGATGGATGTACATCATGAAGAAAATATCAAAGGGAATGGTATACAACGTTGTTTCCTTCAT
Source organism: Taxus wallichiana var. yunnanensis (assembly GCA_018340775.1). Classification (NCBI taxonomy): domain Eukaryota; kingdom Viridiplantae; phylum Streptophyta; class Pinopsida; order Cupressales; family Taxaceae; genus Taxus; species Taxus wallichiana. The sequence continues at coordinate 687,656,616 of CM031240.1, read as the reverse complement.
TGCTAAGGTGATTATTGAGGAATAAAAACAAGGTGATAAAATCAGTTTTAGTGTCATTCTTCTTTCTTTGCATTTTTTAAGATTGGAGTGCCCGATGGGCCAAACAACAAGATGTGGCAGTTTCTAGAAGAGAAGAAGTCTCTGGCAAGACCATTTTGAAAAATAAACATGTGAGGGGTCCATGAGTGGAACATATAAGTAGAGATTGGAATTATGGTATAAGTGCATAAGGGAGGCATTTGAATATGAATGGAGAATACCCAAGGACCTTCCTTCGGTATTGGATAAACAAGCATAATTTGTAGTCTTCCAACACTTTTATATTGGAAGGTTCAGGATGAAGGATGTGACTTGGAGCCCAATGTGTAAGTTTCCATATGCATTCATAGCATGCTACTTCAGAGCATCTATGAACATATTTTTAAATGCATAGAAGCTGAAGTTTGATGTGGATAAAGTGGTGCTGGGAGTACCATATGTTGCAGAAGAGGTATGTGTACCCAAGAAAGTCTGCCTACATTGAGCACATGATTTGTGATGATATCAATATTACCGCTTCCAGCTTAGCAATTGGGGATATTTACATGTCTAAGGTATACATATACCTTAAGCCTAAACTTTTCAATGATAAGTATATTGAAAATGAATTCAAGGTCCCTAAACTATCTAGGGGAAACACACGGTGGGCATGCTATAATATTTAGAGCCCAAAGTGTCGGAAGAATAATTTGATTAAGAACTAGAGGATGTCGTTGCATTGGACCATGGCTCAATAAAGGAATTGACTATAGGAGAAAAGAGGATGTGAATGGAAACCCCTCCCGGACATGAAAAATTTGGAGAGGTGAAATATGCTATGGGAAAGTAGGAATGGAGATAGGTGAGGGTGGAAAAGACCAAAAATTCGGGAGGTTGTTGAGAAGGACAAGGCCATAAGGTGCAAGCACGGGACCCTCACAACCACCGAGGAGATCACCCCAAAACTCCTAGTGAAGACTAAACCATAGAAGAAGAAGAGGTGCAAGTATATTCCCACTAAGGATATTGAGGAAGAGAAGTCGATGGGAGTGGATGCACAGAGATGGAACCACTTGTTATTAAACTAGATGCAAAAGAGCCTCGGGAGAAATAGGTGAGATAAGATATAGAAATATTTGAGGAGCATGAAGATATAGATGGGAATAAGGAGGAAGAAATATATAAAGATTAGGAAAACCATCTAGTGAGCCTCCAGTTGGAGAAGCAAGATCTGCATAGGGGGAGGCAATATATGGTTATATTGATGATCCCATAAATATCATTTATGCTAAGTTTAAAAGTAATTTTGAGCCTCATAAGCTTTATGGGTGGTTGTTAATGGATCTAGAGGTAGAAAAATTATGCATAAGAAAGTAAGTTATATTGAAGTATGCAGATGCATATTGATGAGACTGAGTTTGATGTGAAGGAAGATGCATGCATTAAGAGGAAAATGAAGAAAAAGGCTCAGAGCGTGCATTAGACAGTGAGGACCATAGAGTTTATAGATGAATAGGAAAGCAATGCCTTGAATAAGGTGGCCATTGAAATTGTGCACAAGAATGTTGATAAAGCATCTATTATAAGGGCTTTTATGGAAGATAACAAAAGTTTGAAAGAATAGGTGGAAAATTTGGCTACATAGTAGAAGAGGACAAGGAAAGGAAGGAATAAATTCTAGAGTTCGTCGTGGAGTTCGTTGGGGAAATTATTCATGAACATCCAGAATTCAATACGCAAATAGATAAATCATATCATTCTTCCTTACATTTCCTTCAGCATTGTGTACACCTGTTACTTGCGAAAGAAATCAGAACACTATAGGAGACAGAGGAGACTACGGAGGAAGGTGCACAAAGAGAACAAGAAGCTCTTGAGAAGAGGGAGAGAATGAAGAAGCGGGTCGCATAACAAATAGTAGAGTATGATGATCTACGCAAACTATCAAATATGAATCCAAACACATGGATCTAGTATTAAAGGTATGTGAATACCCTTAAGCATATCATTAAGATAAGGACTCTAGTAGAAGAAAATGAAGTCCTTGCAGCAAATAAAAATGAGACTTTGGGGCATGAGGAGAGGCTAACACTACTAGCTGAAAAGCATGATGTGCTTATCGCATCCTGTGACCCTCACAATGAAAGAATAAAAGAGATAGGAAAACTGATAGCATGAAGGATGGATGTTATGGAAGGCATGATTTCATGCTTAGATAATGTTATCAGGGTGCTGAAAAATAAGGGCGAAGATATGACTATTGATGAGATGGATGGGGTATTAGGAGACATCCTGATAAGGAAAAGAAGGGACTCAGAGATTGGAATGAGTTAGAGGCAAGGCATTAAGAACGAGTACCCAAAACTTTTGTTTCCTTTAGAGGAATAGAGTGCCCATAATATTTTTGGTATATTTTCATTCATTAAGTACAGTCATTATTTTATTCATTATTCTTTATTCTTGGAGAGATAAGGCATGATTACCCATTTCCGGGGTGAAAATGAATTTAGTGTGGGGTAATGTTGATTGAAGAAAATAATGCCTACATATTAAGAGGTGCATAAGGATATGTCATGCGGGAAGGGGGCTCATAGGTACGTGTGGAAGTTTAGTAAAAGAGTGGCGCTACTGGGAAATATATAGTCTAGATACTTAGTCGTTATGCCTATACGGGATAATAATAGCATGGAGTGCATAGCATGACTTGGAACAAGGCATGAAGACTTGGAGGACACACAAATCTATTTTGGGAACAAGAAGAAGTTCAAGTGTCATGCAAATATGAGCTAATAATAGGATGCAAATATAGTGTTATTAATAGATGGTCTATTATTAGGTGAAGCTTGCATGCTTCCTTAGTTGCTTTTGTAGCGGTGGATGGCTATTATAAGCATGAAACCTATTTTAAAATACATGTGGAGTGAAGGAAAGTCCCACACCTATATATTTATTAATTTTCATCATTTTGGCATCATGATATGACTGTATGTAATAGAGTTATGGTGGTATTATTTTACGTGCATGACTTGGTGATGGTAATTTTGATGTATTCAGCTATAGGTTTTGTCATAACTTAATATAATGGATTGTTATGGGTGGATTTTTATTGTTGATGTACCTCTTCATGGTTATTATATGGTGAATGCGGTATTAATCCGTATGTGATCTATATAGAAGTTGGGAAGGTAGTTGTCAAGGCTATACCACTACCATAAATGATTTTAATCGGGTAGACTATGATGGAGCTTTGATTTTGTCCCAAAACTCGGGAAGGTCTATATGAACATGATCTGTATCTCCATGTCTTGTCAAAGTCTAATGTGATGCTTGAAGGGGGAGCTACCCCTTGGAAACTATACTTCATTTTTCCCTTGCCTTTTGATGAAGACTCCATCATTTTCTTGAATAATCCTTTGAAAATATATTTGGGAACACCTGAAACTAAATGGTGGAAGTCGGGTCTTGAAAAACAATCGTCATCCTCCGAAATTCAACGGTGGAACACGGGACTTGAAAATCAACCTTTAAAACTCTGAAACAATTTGGGTAGAACTTGGGGATTGTAATGCACTTGTGAACTTCCAACTTGATATGGCAGAGGTGAGGGCTTTCAATACAACTTTAAAGTTTTTAAGAATACCTAGCAAAACTCGGACCACATACAAAAATATTTGACTTCCAAATTGTAATTCAATATTAAAAACCTCCATCCTTGGTGGTTTTATGAAAACTTTAGAAAATATGAGTTTCTTTTTCACATTAATAATGATTACAACAAGGAAAGAGAGTGAGAACACTCAAGGAGGCAAGTAAAAACAAAGAAAAACCTTGTTTAAGACATATCAAAACAAAACTAAAGAAGAAAACCCTAAAATCCTCAAAAATGGAAAAAAATGTCTCAAACAATGACATAAACCTTACAAAAGAACATTAGAACACAAGAACTTACCAAAAACCTTACGGGTCAAAGGAGAAACCACGAAAAATGCCTAAAAAATCGATAAGATGTACCGCCGGAAGTTGGAAGGTTGTCCGACAAGTTAGAGTGTACAAAAGGGCAGTGAAAATGATGTGGAAATCTAACTATAAATAGAAAAGGGTGCATCAATTACATGTAGGTCACACATGCGAGTAGGTGACAAATAATGCATGTACTAGACATTGGGGTTTGACCACTTTTTTACAAGTTGGTTGGGTTTCGATTTTGGAGTTTCAAATTACAATTTACATGTAAATTGCAAATGAGAACTCAAAACCCAAAATGCATTGATCTCTTTATTTTTCGGGGATCGGGCTTCACTTTATAATTTACATAAAAATTTTAAATTGAAACCCAAAACCTAAAACCTGAAATGCATTGGGGTGTCATGTTTTGGGGATCATGTTTCACTTTGATATTTACATATAAATTGTAATTTGAAACCCAAACCCGAAATACACTAAGTTATTTGTATTTTGGGTTTTGGGGTTGGGGAACAATTTATGTAAATTACAAATTGTTTCCCAAAACTTGAAATTTGAAATGCAAAGAAAATTTTCAACACTTGGGCAATTTTTCAAGATTTCTCAAAAAATGATTTTTAGTAAAAAGGGATTTTTACAAGAAAATAGTCAAAAATAAAGAGGAAAATTGGGCAAGGTGACTTGAATAGTCAATAGGACACGTGTATGAAAACATATATGAAGATCCTAGATAATTCACATAGATATTTATCATAAATAAATATAATAATACTAACAACAGTGAGTAAGAGGATAGAGATATTCACCATAAAGACCAAAGCATTCAAAGGAAAAAAATCACACTTGCATTTAACATCAAGAACTTATCCATTTACAGTTTAGTAGAGCTGAGGAGCATGAAATCTTCACAAGTGCATCACATAGGATTGTAAGATAAAGCTTCAAGCTTAAAAGGAAAGATATCTTGGAATTAGCAAAAAATGTGAACCCTTTACATGTGCTTTTGCACTTACATAAATAGAAAATTTTAAATAAAGGGAGGAAGGACTGATTACATCCAATGATCAATGATTTCAAGCACCCCACTTGTTCTAAATACCATTCGCCATTTTTTTGGCCAAGTATGGGTGCCCCATTTTACTTTAATGGCACACCATCAAATTGTTAATGCAAGATAATGATTTTGTTCAACATTAAATTAAAGTTTTGGAGTGGTTGAGTGCCTAGTTTGAACTAGGAACAATTTTTGTACTTCATGGACTTCTAATATTCTGTCACTTTAATCGACCTCCACATGATTTCTTTACTTCCTAGAAAAATCATGGTGATCCATGGATTTCTTTCTAAATTTCACCTTTATTCATGAACAAAATATTAACTCCACAATTATTTTCACCACATGTGACGTTATTTACTTCCTCCCATGAATTATGCTTCATTATGCAAAGTCTTATGAGTTTCATGAGATTTTATTTGTTTCATGAATATTTATTTTTTCTTTATTCCACAAAGGATTGGTACTTTGTTTCATGGGTTCTTTTTGATATGCAGATTTCATTTTTGTGCATCCTTTTAAACCTTGCATGGGTTTTACCTCACGCTTAAATTTGTATTACTGTGTGCTTTACTTGCTCTCTCGCAATGTTGCATATCATTTTTCTATTAATTTGTGGCATATTTCCTTATGACTATATTCCTTTATTCTACTGCTTGATTAACTCCATGAACACTACATTCGAAAACTTGTAGAACACTAACATTTTCCCAAACTCTATGGAACAATGGTTTTTTCACCTATGCATTTTTCAAATAAAAGCACCTAATTCATTGACTTCAATAAATTTTTCAAAACAGCATGGGTAATATTTTGGACAACAAGATACCCAACCGTCTCTCCTATAACCCAAATTTTGTAACATATGAAGGCTTTAGAATTTTCAGAAAAAATGGTTTGAGGAACCATAAACTTTGTTACAATATCCTCCACAAAATCAACGATATTTGATTTAGTTTCTTCCTTGAGTGCTACCCTAAATTTCCCATTGAGAAAAGGGTTCATCCTTAAATTGGATGAAGTGGGAGGGCCATTTTTTCTCATTGGAACAATGTAACACGTACCCCAATGATGATACAAGTATCCGCAAGGTGTTCGGGATCTAGAAAAGCTCTCAAGTATGCCTTAACATCCCGCATTCCCCGCCTAGCCCCTGCGTGCTTTGTTTTTCCCTTTTCCCCTCTTTTCTTAGCCTGCTGCTCTTGGTGACAAAACCACCGCCTGCCAGGCGGCGGTCTCGTGACCACCACCCAGGCAGGCGGTGGTCTTGCAACCACCGCCTGCTCGGGCGGCGGTCCTTTACGCATTTTCCAGAAAGCTCTTTTAACATGACTCACGTAAAAATCAATGATTCACTAGCTTTTTTCACCGCCATAAGCTTGCATTAATGATTCTGGTTCCCTGGAATAGTGTTTTGCCATTGTTTATAGTTTAAGAGTTCTATTTGGTTTTTACCTTGGGTAAATGCAAATGCTATAAATAGTTGGCTTGTGCTCAAGCAAATGGCCCCTCAAATTTGCCTCTAAATTTCTCTTTGCAATAGATTAGTCTTTCATTTTTTTTAGAGTCCTTAGTTTCTTTCATTGCATGCTTAGTTAGTATTGTTTTGTTGTTAGGAAGCCACATATCCATCTTGTGCAAGTGTTGTTGATATTTCATCCAATCCATTGGAGTAGAATAGTTTGTTTTCAATAGGAAGCCATTAAAGTTGCAGGTTTTGTTCTTCAAGCAGGATAGTTTCAGGTTCTGGACGTTTTATGTTGCATGACTCATAATAAATCCCGCTAGGAATTGCATAAGCCAAGCTCTGTACTCTTACGCTATCCCTCTCCTACTCGCATTGTATTCAGTCTGTATCTTGAGCTACCTTTGTCCCAATATCTACTTCTATTGATGCTAGCATTACACGCTTTTCTGGATCCACGTGAACACGAAGGAACGAGGAGATCACACTGAGGGGACAAGATCACACACACCATCGGATTTCGCCACTATTCTGCAGAATCCAGGTTCTAGCTTTCAAAGTTCTAAATTAGAAACATATCAAATAGAGTAGTTAATCACTTTATTTCATCAATTTCACTTTCGATATTGCGGGGAAGTTGTGGGGATTGATAGTTTCTGAGAAACTATGATTCATTCCTCACTTCTGAGGTAGGATCGAGAGTCTTGCAAATAGACTAGATCAAATATTTCATTATTTAGAATAGATTCACAGTTGCACAGACAAATAGCTATACTCGGTTATCTTGTTTGTTTTAATTTGTTATTTTAGCTGTCAATTCTAGATATGTTAAATAGTTACTCTTTAAATTCGTTTGAATAGTTCATCAAAAAATACAAAAATAGAGAAATCATATATGCTATAGATATACTCAAAGTAGTTAAATTTCACTTTGTTGTAGTTAATTTACATTGTTGCTTCTGTATGACAATCACGGGACCTAGGGAGCCCAGAGAATACATATTCGAGCCAATCGTGCCCCAACCCAATCTCATCACAGCCATAACTGATATAGATCAAGAATCTCAGGATCCAAGTCTTCCGAACAACGGTAAACTTGCAACAAATCAGTTTCCAACTGCACGGGTTAAACATAGAAGATGACCAAGCACACATATTTTGGTCAAGTCAACCAAACTACAGATTACCCTAGATACATGCCCACATGACTGTGGAGGGGTTTGAAAGAGAGAAAACATTTGGTTGTGATCCTTTGGTCCCATAGCCGGACGCAGGAGACACCCTCATAGATATAGATACCAGCCTAAGAATTCAGGTTGCACATGAACAACTGTAAGATATTCTGAGAAGATCGCACAGTTATTGATTCTAAATATAGAAGCTGAGAAAGCATACGATTACTGGATACTAGGGATTAGGGACTGATTCCATACATGACCATAGCAGGACTGCAACAACCACGAATATACGGTTGTGACCCACAAATCCCACAACCCAATGAATCCATAGGTGAATCAGACATAGATACTGGCCTACGTACACTAGTATTCAGATCTACTCCACTTCCACCTATCATCATCAAACATAGTTATCCTTGCTAGACACAGCAGCTAACGAAGCTAAGGAGTTCTGGACTAGGCCAGAGAATCACCCATAGAGTCAACTATATTTACCATCCACCCTATGACCTTATCTGGAGACATACATGAAACTATCCCAGGTCATTTTCCACGTATTCCACAACCTATAGACCGAATCATGCCAGAGCTCGATATTGATTGGAGCCTTCGAGCAGTCATCCTTGCTGATCGATCTATCACATTAGTTCAAGTTAGAAGGGCCTTCGTTGCCTTAGATTCGTAATTTCCACTAGTGCGTGTAGAAGACATTAGATTGCCTAACTAGTTTGTCTGTATCCCACACATATTCCATCCCCACCGGCTGTCTCGGCATGACCTCGGGAGGTCGGGTGCGAGGAAGAGTTACTTGAAGATTCCCAAGCTCACTTGTCACTTTTCCATCATACAAAATTGGTGAACCCAACGTGAACTTTTCTACTTTCTACTCTGGAGTCAGATTTCTACTAGTTCTTTCAAATTAAATGACTCTTTCATCTTTACTACCTCATTAGCTTTTACCATCACCTTCGCTCCTTCCCATTATTCTGCGGGTATTCATATACCCCGAATATGTCGGGATTCGATGCATATGGCAGACCCCTCTTGGGTCTTGAGGCATACTACGCCCAACAGAATAGACAATCATCACCCTCACTCTCAGTATGGGGTGATAACTACTCAACTAACCAGTTGTCAACACAAACTCCAAGGATTAGATATACCTCATCCCTCTAAACAGAGGAGTTGGATCAGTTCACTCAAACATGGCAAACAGAGCCTTCAGGCTCGAACAATATGACGCTCACAGGAGAATCAAGTTCATCTCCTCAGGTACTACTTAGACCACAAATTAGTAGACAATCAGACTCATACCTAGGTTTAGATGATGAACATTTGGTACGTTATGCCAGGAATGAACAACGTTCTCGAGGTATGTACCCACCTATAGGAGGTTTACAAACACAACCGAGGTCTTTTTCGAGAAAATACCTCTATGCCACTGCATATAGAAAATACCCTCGGAGAAACTTGGCAGGGCAGCGATCAGTTCATAGCAGGATATCACATGCCTATACAACACCATGATATACAACAAATGCCACCAAGGCAAAGTATCGGGACTTCACCAAATGAAGTCATTTCAACTCTAGTAGAAAAGGTTAGGGAGTTAGAACTTGCCCAAGCAAGTCAAAATTCACAATTTATGCAGGCAGGAAGTTCCAATCCTCCACACCATCCTAGCCAAGTAGACCTCCTCACAGGAGTAGGCACGTTAGGCATGACTCCTCAGTATTCACAACAAACCCCAACAAGAGCTGCCATTCCTAACACCGCTCCTCCCGGTCTAATACAAAGTAATCCATTTTTGGACAATACCCCTACATACTTAAACATGTACTCCAAATCACCACAAGGGGATATGTTCTCCTCTCCGGCATGGTTCCTCAAACACAGGGGTTTCCTTACGACCCCCACTAACATGTACGCTATGCCATGTCAACAACCCATTCCACCGCCGCTCCCTCAACAGGCACCATCAATGGTCGAAACCTATGCGATAGGGACCTACTCAGAATATTTGAAAGAGCCCTTAGATTTCACCATACGAAGCGTCATGCTTCCAAGACCTCTTCCCGACTTGCCCAAATACAAAGGTGAGGGAGATCCGAATGCACATATCAAGGCTTACGCTACAGCCATTCGAGAACTACTCCCATGGGATGGGGTTGTTGCTAAAATATTCCCAAAAACCTTGGAAGGCATCGCTCTCGATTGGTATTATAGAATACCTGAGGCTTCCATCCATTCGTTCAAGCAACTCGTGTCAGAATTCATCAAGGCCTTTGACATGAACAAATTATTAAGGACAGGAATCAGGGAATTCTTACACATCAAGCAAGAACACAATGAATCTGTCACCCATTTCATCCAAAGGTGGCGTACAGTTCTTTATTCTTGGAAAGTGCTCCAAACATGGATCAGATGGAACTATGTGATTTATTCCTTCATTCTCTTAGCAGAGAGGTGAAGGAAGAAGTCCAGAAGTTCCCATTAAGAACTTACGATGAAGTACTTGAGAGCGCTCTCGAATAGATCAAGCGGCAATTGATAGTGGTCGCAAAACATATGGAGCAAATGGGAGGTTAATCACCTCCAACCAGAACACTACAACTTATCCTACTACCATGAACGTCAATCAAGGACCTAAAATCCTTAATAAAAATGGGGTGTAACAACAGATGGAGTAACCGACCAGCCTAAGAAGGTAAATGTTGTCAATACTCCATCACAAATAAACAACCAACGAAACAACAACTTTACCCGACAATCAATACAGTGGATTTTAATCATCCACAACAACAACAACAACAACGGAAAAATCCCACACAGGGTCCAAGCCAAAATTCAACTAGGTACCAAAACCAGAATTCAAACCAAAGACAACAAACACAAAATTTTAATCCTAATAGGCAACGGTTTGATCAAAATTTTGGGCCACAATACGCACCAAACCAACAAACTAGGAATTACAATCCTAATTCGTATTGTGGTTTCCACAAAATTCAGGGCCATGACACTAGAACGTGCCGTGACTACAATAAATTCATGCAACGCTTGCCAGATGAACAAAGACAACTTTTCATGGATATGTTCTTGGCAGATCCTACGTCACCAGCATCAAATACTTTTTTAGGGGCAGTTTCCCCTCAAAATGCACCCCTGAAGATCTTTAATGATCCGCTCCCAAATCATGATAACAATAGGCTAAATCTAACTGGGACAAACAAGAGCGTAATGATAGGAAACAATGATCATGAAGCTTCAACTTCGCTAAATCCATTAGTTGCGCCACAACTAGGAAGTCAGCCATGACCTAAGATAGTCGGTTTAGTAGAGTTAGATGCCGAACTACCCATCGAAGCTGTAACAAGGACACGAGAGTATTTCTCTCAGCCAAGTCCAAGCCACCTACCAGGGACAGATAACTTCCAACAAGTAGTAGCAAAACCTGTGGGTGCCTATGATTTAATTAATGACCTAACAAAAACCTTCTCACACATTTCATTTTTAGACTTACTAAAGAACTCTCCTGCCCACAGGGCTGCTCTTTTAGAAGCATTAGGTTTAGGTCATTTAATTAACATCACTCCACCTCCTGAAACATAGGTAAATCATATAGACTTTGATGTTCATCCTCTCAGGGCAGGCGGATAGGGATGTCGAATTCATATTTGAAATAAACAAAATGCCGATAGATGCTGAGATTGCACCGAGGTGATCCAGCCTTACATTTGCAAGTATGGGTTTATAACAACTATGTAAAGCATGTAATGATAGACGATGGGGCAGCGGTCAACATAGTCCCCTTCTCTTTTCTTCAAAAGCTAGGGTATGGAGAAACCAATTGTTCCACAACTCGAAACACACTAAGAGGCTATGATAGCCTTAAAGCCACCTCGGTTGGAACTATAATATTACCGGTCACCTTAGGACCCAAAACCATCCTGACTGAGTTTTATATTATAGATCGGGAAACTAACTATAATATGATCCTCGGCTGACCATGGATACACCGCATGAAGGCAATCCCTTCTACGCTATTTCAAGAAGTAAGGTTTTTACACTTAGGGAAGATATTCGTAGCCAAAGGTGATCCAAAACCATTCGATGTACACCTAGCTGACTTAAAGAAAAGACCAGGCGTGCACTCGGAGTTTGAACTCCCAACAAACCAACTTAACAAACCTACCGATGCAAAACCAGAAGAAAAGTTGGTACCTACGACAGATTTTGAAACTATGAGCCTAGCCGAGGCAACCCCAGCCCCCAAAGATGAGGCTAACGCTGTAGAAACAGTATCATTAGGAACTACTACAAAAATTGTTGAATTATTAGAACAAGATCTACCAATGTTCCTACCATTTGATTCTGTAGGCGTGGGATATTCCCTAGGTGTCGGTTCTCTCCCAGCGGTAGATCTCTGCATGGTAGAGGTAGAAGATGTTAACACAACAAATATCCCAACATCTATACTCCCAGCTAAATATTGGACTCTCCATTTTGATGGAGCTAGATGTCGTTATGGAGCTGGGGCAGGTATAATCCTTACTTCTCCCGAGGGAAAAGTCCTACCATTTTCCTTTAAACTAAATTTTGAATGCACAAACAATGGTGCTGAGTACGAAGCCCTCCTCCTTGGCCTCATCTTAGCTAAGAGAATCGGTGTTGATAACATCAGAGTCTTAGGAGACTCACAATTGGTAGTGAACCAAGTCTCTGAGATATATGAAATGAAAGCCGAGCACTTACAGCTTTACAAAACAGTTGTATTAGATTTAAGCAAGGAGTTTGACTTCATATCAATTGAAGCAATCCCATGAGAGAAAAATCTTCTCGCTGATTCAATAGCAACTTCAGCATCACGCTTCACTCCAAACAGTAAGTTAGAGGATACCCGTTTCATGGTATCCCTTCGTGATGAACCATTGGTAAAAGCAATGTCAAGCCCTCTTTTAATGAACAAAGATGAGGACAAATCTACTATCCTAACACACATTGATAGTGATACAACCACTCTTGATTTCTTAAATGCCTATGCAGCATTACATCTCTCCCATCACGTGATAGATTTGTCCTTAATCCCACATTCATCTTCCTATTATGGGAATCCCATGATGGAGCTTCTCCCACAAAAGGAACTTAGCATATACTCAGTCGAGAATGGAGACGATTTAGATTTACCTCCAGCCCCACCTGAGTTTGAAGAAGGTAACGCCTCTTTGATCGAAGAAACAATTGATATTAACATCGGAACAGAGGATGAACCAAGGATCTTAAAACTAGGATCCTCGTTAACTCCATCAGAAGTAGAAATACACACTCGAATCCTCAAAGAACATCAGAAGGCTTTCGCATTTAGTTATAAAGAAATGACAGGAGTTGCACCGCACATTGCGGTACATAACCTCGTCACTAAATCAGATGCAAAGCCAATTAAACAAAAATCGAGACCAATGAAACCTAAGGTAGCTCTCATGGTGAAAGAGGAGGTGATAAAGCTCCTCCAAGTAGGATTCATCAAACCAGTCGATTACTCTCAATGGGTATCTAATATCATTCCCGTTCTCAAAAAAATGGGAAGATACGCATCTGCATAGATTTCGAGACATTAACAAAGCGTGTCCTAAAGATGACTTCCCGTTGCCATCCATTGATGTCATTGTTGATGCAACAAGCTGGATTTGAACTTTTGTCTCTCATGGATGGATTCTCGGGATACAATCAAATCAGAATATCTAGAACAAGATCAAGCTAAAACCACGTTCATAACTCCTTGGGGAACCTATTGCTATGTTGTTATGCCATTTGGTCTCAAGAATGCTGGTGCTACATACCAGTGAGCTATGACATATATATTTCATGATCTAATTCATAAAATCATGGAATCCTACGTAGATGACTTGTTGGCTAAGGCCAAGAAGCGTTGTGACCATCCGGAAGTACTTCGCATCATTCTTTCACGTCTGATAGAATACGGAGTCACGCTAAATCTAGAAAAATGCGTCTTTGGTGTAACAGGAGGGAAGCTCTAGGATACATCATATCATCACGAGGGATAGATGTTGACCCAACCAAAATTTGGGCTGTCCTCGAAATGGTCCCACCCTCGGATGAATCTGGAATCAGGTCATTTCTCGGAAAGCTTGGTGCAATCCGGAGATTCATCCCGGACTTAAGTTTTACCATTCATCCAATCAACAATCTACTCAAGAAAGATTATAGCATTGATTGGACTGAAGATTGCAATGAAGCTTTGATGCAGTTAAGCATTTCTTGTTATCACCACCTACGCTAATGCCACCTAAGCTAGATCACCGTTAATTTTATACTCGCGAGCTACCAATGTCTCGCTAGCCTGTATGCTGGCTCAAGAAGATGATGACAAGAGAGAACGTGTGATTTATTTCATTAGCCGAACGTTGCTCGACTATGAAACACGTTATACACAAGCAGAACGAGAATGCCTCGCCATAGTCTTTGCAACCAAACGCTTAAGACATTATATGCTAAATCAAGAAACAAGGGTCATGGTAAAAATGGACCATTTACGAACTTTCCTCACGCAAGGGTCCTTGTCTAAAAAGGCTGGACGTTTTATAACCTTAATGGGAGAATTCAAATTAACATTTGTAAATCAGAAGTCCGTTAAGGGACAAATCATCATGGATTGGTTAGCTGATAACCCATTAGATGGAGGCGATCTAGTAGATCTGGATTTTCCAGATGAGTGCGTATACTACATTGAAACCAGACCTCCTATCTCTGAGTGTCCTTGGTACACTGATATCATTAATTATATCATGGACCATACGTATCCAGAAAGTGCTACTCGCAACAAAGAAGGTGGTTACGCATTATCGTAGCAAAATACGTCATTATAGAGCAAGTGCTCTATCGAAAAGCGTTCGATGGAATGCTTCTAAGATGTGTCGACACAGAAGAATCCAAGAAGATTCTCCATGAATCTCACAGTGGAATGTGTGGGGTCACTTCGGTGGCCATGCCACCACTCGTAAAATACATCGAATGGGCTATTTCTGGCCCACTCTAGAACATGATGCAGTAGAGTTTGTATGCAGATGTCATAAGTGTCAAGAATTCTCCCACGAGATTCACATGCCAGCACAAGCTCTATAACCGATCGCTACTCCATGGCCCTTTTCCACATGGGGCCTAGATTTGATAGGGAAATTCTCTCCCTCGTCCATGAGACAGCCATAATTTTATAATCAAGGCCACCGAATATTTTACCAAGTGGGTAGAGGCTATGCCTCTACTACTATATCCGGGTTACTGTAATGCCAAGTTCATTTTGAACCAAATCATTTACAGGTATGGTGTCCCGCAAATCATTATCTCAGATAATGGAACTTCTTTTAAGAATGACGAAGTTCACGAATTGTGTAATAAATTTAAAATAAGCCATCATACGGCTTCATTATATTACCCTCAAGCCAATGGATAGGCTGAGGCGACAAACAAAACATTAAAAGCCATTCTCCTTAAAACGGTGAAAGAAAACAAACGAGATTGGCATTTGAAGTTATATCCGGCCTTATGGGCCCACCGAACCTCAATAAGAACACCAACAGGAGTGACTCCTTTCTCACTAGTATTCGGGGCAGAAGCAGTTCTCCCACTTGAGGTTGAAATACCCAGTCTCCGCATTTCATTACAAGGGATCCTGGATGAAGACGCTTATAGAGAAGCACGTCTTTCCCAACTAGAAAGCCTAGATGAAGCTAGGTTAGATGCTGAACAGTGGCACAGAGTCTATGCTGACCGGATGTGTTGGTAGTATAACAAGAAAGTCTATGAACGTGACATATATGAAGGTGATCTAGTTCTAAGGCTAGATAGCCGGATCGACAAAAAGACCGGCGAAGGAAGGAAGTTCCGGCCCAAATGGTTGGGCCCATACCGAGTCATGAAGGACTATGGAAATGGTGCATACCTCTTATGTACGTTGGAAGGTGAGGAATTTGGTGAAACAGTCAATTCCCTACACCTCAAATGATTCTACGCGTAAGCAACTAGCACTATTTATAATTACATCTACATTGCATCTTCATATAGATTAGGATCATTTTGTCCGCTTGTTTTATGCAAAAAAAAATGTGATCAAGGAATTTGTTCTCAAAGCAATTCATTACAAACTCATGATGTTGTTGGCATAAACACTCTAATCATACTTCTCCATTTCCATGATATCATCAAACTATCTCGGAATCATTTCATCAAATAAAGCTAGATATGACAAGGTCTTAATGGTAACCATGCCAAGATCTGCGGGTTTATTCTCACTTTTGGTTTCTTCTTAGGATAGGTGTCTTGCCTATGGTCTATTCTAGAAGCTTCATGGTGTCACATCTATCCCATATGTATATCTCTTTGGAAATAAGCACATACTGACATTTTACTCAAGTAAACAAGTCAAATATTGATCAAACAGAAAATTTTAATTTTACACATTTCCTTGCCCCACCAACCTTTGGTGATGAGCTTGCGTCTCTTACTAGTGACGTAGGGTTGGGAAAGGATGGAAATGCCCTTACTCACCTATGCTTTTCCCACGGTGATAAACCCACGCTTCTTACTAGTAGCATGGGGCAAAGTGTAGGGGGTCCTCTTGACAAACAAATGCAAAAGGTCATAAACAAACAATTCAAATCTTGAAGTCTTGAGTCAAAAACAAATGAATCGGATGTCCGAAATTCCAAGAGAGTTCAAAATCCTAAAAGCCCAGATTTTGTCTACCATGTGGCCATCTACGGATCTAAGTCTAGATAAACCGTAAAGCAAGTTGCATCCCAAAACTATGAAGTCACTCGAGTGGAGTAGGCTTGTGGCATCCTAATTTGGTTCCGCCAAAGCTTTGTCTATCTTTCATCACTATCATTTCAACACATTTCATAACTTGTGCCCTTCCCAACTCTCGGTGATGAGCCCTCGCATCTTACTAGTTGTGTGGAGTTAGGAGTAGGGGCAGGTTTATCTGCTCATCATATCAGTTTATCTTCACCACTTTGCCAAAACAAATATGAAGTATCCAAAATTGCTTACAGAAACTAAGATTCAAAATCACATTGTATCTACATTATCATATATCAGCATCATGAAATACAAAAAGAAAATAAAACACTTGCATCATTTGTTCTCCATTACATACATTCTAAGGAGCATACATGCATAACATCATAATTTACATGAGGAAACTGGAAAGGAAACAAAGCCATAAATGCCAAAAGTCTGATCAAAAAAAATATATATATATATATGATCAAAGTTTCTGTACAATGCCATCATGCGCTAAGCATGGTCAAAATGCTCAAAGAGCCGGGATATACAAAAGAATATATCATACAAAATCTAGGAGAGCCAAGTGGCTTCTCAATCCCTACGAGACCCCTCTGAAGGTGCACGCCCATGCCTAGGACTCGGCTATGCCGGTGCTCTGAGTGCACGGAGGGCTCAGGATCCGAGGGGCAGCCGCAGTCTCGCCACGAGAATGACTCCTCATCAAGCGCTCGGCTGTCCTATACCCCGCTAGCTCCGTGTGGAGAGTCGATACCATCCTGGCCACATGCCAGACTGGGGAAAAGACGTCAGTATGTCTACCAGCTGCTGAGGGCTCCCCAGCGTCCATAGACAACTCTGCGTGGGTCCTCTCCATGGGGATCATTAGGGTATCGGTGCATACCCTACGAATCAAGTCCCGCCACTCATCGGTGGTCTCTGCAAACAAAGGAGAAAACAAATTAGAAACAAAACAAGAGATTAGAAATACAAGATAAAACAAAAAGAGAGATAGCAACTAAGGAAATCCTAACTAAAAACAAACATTAAAAGGAAGGATGGTAACTTACTCGGATCACCAGGCCTCCAGGATGGATCGCTAGGGTCAGCACCTGCCACGGATGCCATGCCGCTGGCCTAGGGTGTTGCTCCTGTGACTGGAGCAACGTAGCATCCCGCAACGGACTCATCCTCCCGCCATGGCCCTAGGAGAGTGGCTCCTCTGAGACCAGAGTAACTCTCTCTGCACTCTGCTCGGCCCTCTGCTGCTGCATAATATCCTGAGTGTCATGCCACTCAGGATCATTGTCCTCCTCTATCTCTCCCCCTGTAAACTCCTCGGACTCGGAGTCTATGTCAATGGGGTCATCGCTACTATGGGCAGGGCCCGTGGCAATCTGAAGCAAGGGTGCCTGAGGTGCACCAGCTCTCCCTCTAGCACGTACTACCCTCCTGGCCGCAATAGGAATGCCAGGAGTAACCACTATCCAACCCGGCCTCTAGGACCCCCTCTGGCCTCTCGGACTGACCTGTATACTGGCGCTACTGGGGGAAGCATGCCCATGTAGGGTAGGCCAAACTGCTAAGGAACTCGGCCAAAGGGGTGTATCTCCACTCATCCCACTCTATCAATAAGTTGCCCTGTAGTGGAGCAGGAGATCAAAGTAAGAGCCTCCTCGCCCCATATACCTGCCATAGTCTGATACGGTGTGGCCTCCATGTCAGCGGTGGTCAGTGAAGCAACTGGATGATGAGGTGCTCGGAGCACCGACATATCTATCCATCTAGCTGCCCTCACAGCTCGGGATCTATCACCTCTACACCTCTACCATAAGGAATGAAGTGCTCGTAAACCCAACTCATGACCAGGGTCGGGTGGCTCAAGGACTACCCCTGTAAATGGACTACCCTGTATAAATCATGGTAGGTAGTCCCAAGAATATCTGCTCCCCAGGCATATATCCGGCCGTGTCCCTCTATCTGTGCAATGATGGGGGACCAGTAGTATAACAGTGTGTCTCCTCCCTTGTCCCCGATCAATCTCGAGGCAAGGATCCCCATAATAGCCTGGCGAAGCAAGGGGATGGGAAAACTAGGAATGGATCGAACTCTGACCCCCTTCTTCGAACCCGTGGAGATGACTGCATCTCCCATGTATGTGGCCCACTGTGCTATCTGGGCCCGTGAGCTCTTGTCTCAAGGGTCAGACGTCTCCCAATGATTGGGACCCCAGAATGCGATAAACATCCTCCAAAGTGATGGTCCACTCACCGCGGACCCCTGGTAATCGGAAGGTGTTCGATCAGCATCCCAATATGAGAATAGGTCACAAAGAATGTGACTGGATGGTGCAACATGTGGAACGCGTGAGATACGTAGTATCCCGGCCCTCTGAAGAGTGTCCTCCTCATCCTGTGAAAGGGCATCTAGTACTCCTGGGAGCCAGTCACACTCCCTCTCTCGGCTCCACCGGATATACTCCTCTCTCACTGCATACACCCAAAAACACACAAAACAAAGCAAGTTAGCATCCGAGTGATATTAGAAAAATCATGAAAACACGTAGAAATGCTAAAAACACAAAAACAACCTTAAACAGATATTCTTTTGGCATTCTGTGCAAAACCGCCGCCCTGAGCAGGGAGGCGGTTTTGTAACCACCGCCTTAAGGGGCGGTGGTTTGTAACCACCACACTGGAAGGGCGGTCATGTAAACCGCCACAGGGAGGCGGTGGTCGTGTCGAAAACCCACGCGGGTTTTATAATTTAAAAGGCCTAAAAATGCTAAAAAAGGACCGTTTTGGCTAAAAACAAAGCCTACCCAGTAGGCGCCCCCTAGATGGACCTTTTAACACTAACATTTTCAAAAATTACCCCCCCATGACAAAGATTTTAGCATTTTAAAATTAAGGGGTAAAAAGGATAAATTGAAGAAAACTAACCTGTGATCTCGTGGGTCGATGTTCCACTCGCGGAGGCATGATCACTATCCATCATGAACGTTTTGACTCTACTCACGCAAGAAACCATCACCGTGGGTTCCAGAGCTCAGAATCAATCAAATCAACTCATGCAAATGAATAGGAAAATGGGCCCACTTTCATATATATAGCAAACTTGACTTGTTTTAAAATGTTTTTTTGCGAGGTTTGGAGCACCGACGGAGGTAAGTTCTTATCCCCGCACGAATGGTACGTTCTCATTTCCTATTATTTTAGCATTTATTTTCCAAATTATTGTGTCTATCTGCACTTGAGTTCTCTTTTCATTTTGCAGGTGGCAGGAATTTTGGATGGCATCATTTCAACACACGGACGTATCAGGTATAACTTCTAACTTCCCATTTCGGGACCGCCATACTCGGACCCACCGTTTTATGCCTCTTCATGGCTAAAACGCTTCTCAGGGGGAATATGTACGTACCCAAAATTGTAGAGTGCTTGCTTTGCTGTCGAACAACGTAACACGTGCCCCAATGATGATACAAGTCTCCTCGCAAGGTGTTCGGGATCGGAAAAGCTCTCCAAGTATGCGTTAACATCCCGCATGCCCCGCTTAGCCCCCGTGTGCTTTTTTTCCCTTTTCCCCTCTTTTCTTGGCCTTTTGCTCTTCAGTGATGAAACCGCCGCCACTGCAGGCGGGCGGTCTCGTGACCGCCACGCCTGGCAGGCGGTGGTCTGTAACCGCCGCCGCCCTGCTCAGGGCGGCGGTCCTTTACACGTTTTCAGAAAGCTCTTTTAACATGACTCACGTAAAAATCAACGATTCACCAGCTTTTTTTCACCACCATAAGCTTGCATTAATGATTCTGGTTCCCTGGAATAGTGTTTTGCCATTGTTTATAGTTTAAGAGTTCTATTTGGTTTTTACCTTGGGTAAATGCAAATGCTATAAATAGTTGGCTTGTGCTCAAGCAAATGGCCCCTCAAATTTGCCTCTGAATTTCTCTTTGCAATAGATTAGTCTTTCATTTTGTTTAGAGTCCTTAGTTTCTTTCATTGCATGCTTAGTTAGTATTGTTTTGTTGTTAGGAAGCCACATATCCATCTTGTGCAAGTGTTGTTGATATTTCATCCAATCCATTGGAGTAGAATAGTTTGTTTTCAATAGGAAGCCATTAAAGTTGTAGGTTTTGTTCTCAAATAGGATAGTTTCAGGTTCTGGATGTTTTATGTTGCATGACTCATATAAATCCCGCTAGGAATTGCATAAGCCAAGCTTTGTACTCTTGCGCTATCCCTCTCCTACTCGCATTGTATTCAGTCTGTATCTTGAGCTGCCTTTGTCCCAATATCTACTTCTGTTGATGCTAGCATTACACGCTTTTCTGGATCCACGTGAACACGAAGGAATGAGGAGATCACACTGAGGGGACAAGATCACACACACCATCGGATTCGCCACTGTTCTGCAGAATCCAGGTTCTAGCTTTCAAAGTTCTAAATTAGAAACATATCAAATAGAGTAGTTAATCACTTTATTTCAGTCAATTTCACTTTCGATATTGCCAGGGAAGTTGTGGGGATTGATAGTTTCTGAGAGACTATGATTCATTCCTCACTTCTGAGGTAGGATCGAGAGTCTTGCAAATAGACTAGATCAAATATTTCATTATTTAGAATAGATTCACAGTTGCACAGACAAATAGCTATACTCGGTTATCTTGTTTGTTTTAATTTGTTATTTTAGCTGTCAATTCTAGATATGTTAAATAGTTACTCTTTTAAATTCATTCGAATAGTTCATCAGAAAATACAAAAATAGAGAAATCATATATGCTATAGATATACTCAAAGTAGTTAAATTTCACTTTGTTGTAGTTAATTTACATTGTTGCTTTTGTATGACAATCACGGGACCTAGGGAGCCCAGAGAATACATATTCGAGCCAATCGTGTGCCCCAACCCAATCTCATCACAGCCATAACTGATATAGATCAGAATCTCAGGATCCAAGTCTTCCGAACAATGGTAAACTTGCAACAAATCAGTTTCCAACTTGCGGGTTAAACATAGAAGACGACCAAGCACACATATTTTGGTCAAGTCAACCAAACTATGATTACCCTAGATACATGCCCGCATGACTGTGGAGGGGTTTGAAAGAGAGCAAACATTTGGTTGTGATCCTTTGGTCCCACAGCCAGACGCAGGAGACACCCTCATAGATATAGATACAGACCTAAGAATTCGGGTTACACAAGCTGTAAGATATTTTGAGAAGATCACACAATTATTGATTCTAAATATAGAAGCTGAGAAAGCATACGATTACTGGATACTAGGGATTAGGGACTGATTCCATACATGACCATAGTAGGACTACAACAACCACGAATATATGGTTGTGACCCACAAATCCCACAGCCCAACGAATCCACAGGTGAATCAGACATAGATACTGGCCTACGTACACTAGTATTCAGATCTACTCCACTTCCACCTATCATCATCGAATAGTTATCCTTGCTAGACACAGCAGCTAATGAAGCTAAGGAGTTCTGGACTAGGCCAGAGAATCACCCATAGAGTCAACTATATTTACCATCCACCCTATGACCTTATCTGGAGACATACACGAAACTATCCCAGGTCATTTTCCACGTATTCCACAACCTATAGACCGAATCATGCCAGAGCTCGATATTGATTGGAGCCTTCGAGCAGTCATCCTTGCTGATCGATCTATCACATCAGTTCAGGTTAGAAGGGCCTTCGTTGCCTTAGATTCACAATTTCCACTAGTGCGTGTAGAAGACATTAGATTGCCTAACTAGTTTGTTTGTATCCCACACATATTCCATCCCCACATATTCCATCCCCTCTAACCGTTATCAATAGATAGATCTACAACAGATTGTTCTTCCTCCTCCTCCATGAGATATGGATCTTCTTCATCATTTCCGTAAATAAATATCTACCTAAACAATGTTCTTCCTCTAACCAACTTGGTGGCCCTGATAGTCACATCATAATCCATGATTTTTGTCACCCATACAACTCTCTTTTCACTAATCTCTACCCCCATACTAAAGTCTCTCACATTGGGATGGGATAATAATATCTTGATGTGGTTAGTTGCGAGCATACATTTTAATTTCTTGAGATCTCTCATGATGGAAAAAACTTACTTTTACACATGGCTGCATTTGAATTCATAATCCTTCAATGTCTGACTAAAGAAGGTCGGTGGTTATTTTGAACCTTTACTACTTTGTTTTTTTAACACCATGGAAATACTAGCCTCAACCCCATAGGCATAGAGAATGAAATCCTTTAAATAATTAGGGTTGATGAGGGTCGGTGCTTGAGAAATTTCTTGTTTGATCTTGACAAAAATTTCCTTTCCTTCCTTGGTCCATTTGAAAGTTGCATCCTTCTTGAGCATCAAGGTAATGGGCTTGAAAAGTCCTGCAAAGTTAGGAATGAACCTCCTAATAAAATTAATCTTTCCAAGGAAAGATTGCAATGCTTTCTTGTGATTTGAAAATGAAAGAGAGAATGGTTTCAATCCTTTCTGGGTCAATAACAATACCTTCTTTTAAGACAACATGACCCAAATTTTTTTCCTCTGGAGCTAAAAAGATGCACTTTCCTGGGGTTGAGGATACCCCAAACTCTCTACATATTTCAAAAACTTTCTCAAGATGTGTAAATGTGATCTTCTCTTGCTCTTGAGAAAATGATATATCATCTATGTAGATGAGGATGAACTTATTTATATATCCCTGAAAGTAATATCCATAACTCTTTGAAAAGTAACACCTGCATTGGTTAGACCAAATGGCTTATATTCCCCATATTTCCATTTTTAAAATATATCTTATGTTGATCCTCCTCCTTAACTCTGATTTGGTTAAAGCCAAAATAACCATCCAAAAGAGAGAACCTTTCAATCCCACCACTATTTGTAGAATTTGGTCCATAGAGGGTAGAGGATAATGATCCTTTAAGGAGGCTCTATTCAAATCCTTGAAATCCACACATAGCCTGATTTCTCCATTCTTCTTCCTAATATGGACTAAATTAGCAACCCAAGAGGAATACTTGATGGGGAATATGATTTTAGCCTCAATGATTTTGGATAATTATTTTCTCATGAGGGGCTCTATTTTGGGATTGAAAGACCTTTTTTTTTTCTAATATAATCAAGATCTATAACATATTGGGAAATATTTGGATCAAATCCTTTGAGATCTTCATAACTCCAAGAGAGAAATCATTAAATTTTTGACATAAGGAAATAAAATCCTTTCTTTCAGCCTCATTACATACCTTTCCCAACAATAACTCTTTGTCTTGTGAATGGTGACTAATGGTAGTAGTCTTCTTTGTTTTTATATTCTTCCTTTCCCCTTTGAATTCATCATCAAGGGTGAAGATATCCTCAAGTGTAACCAATCCTTTAGGTAATTTATTTGTCCTTAGTTAGATGATCTTCTCACCATAGATTTTTCTTGCAATTTAGGTTGCAAGTTTGATGAAAACTCTACCTCATTCTAGATGAATTAGACAATTTTTTCATCACTATCAAAAATCTACCAATTTATTTCATTATCTATAATTGATGGCCTTACCACAATCTTGACATGTTGATCATTTCCTTGGATAAGGTCTTCATATGGAGATAATTATGATCCAATAGCCACCATTTGATCTTCTTCTACATTTAACTTGTTTTGCACTACTTGTAAGTTGATGACATCAAAGTTCTCCATGAGATCCCATACTCTATGTTTATAATATTTAAGAAGATTATTCTTGGCAACACATCTTCCTTTGACTTGATGAATGACAAGCTCAATATCTCAAACACTTGTAAGGCCTTAATATGCCTTTTCTCTACTAACAACAAGCCATGAATCAAAGCCTCATATTCTGCTACATTGTTAGAACATGAAAACTACAACCTATGGGAAAAGAAGAAATTCCTACCCTTTAGAGAAATAAGAATTACACCCGCCCTAGCTCCATTTCTACTTCTAGAGCCATCAAAGAACATTTTCCATAAACCAAAAGCATCATTTTCTTCTTTATGTGACATAGGGGCTATGAATTCTTCTTCATGAATGAAATAAGTTCCCAAACCAATCTCTATAGATTGTATCATAGGGATAAAATTCATAATTCTCCTTGGCCCATTCATCTAATAAAAGATCAGGTATTAAAAAAGGAGGAGTAGACTATTGTACTAATATTGATTCATTTTCTTCTTCTTTTTAGATCATAAAATTAGAGTTGAGAGGAACATGGTCAAAGGATTCAACATGATAAGAAGATATTAGGTCATATCTAATGGTAAATATTATACCATATCTAGTTTTAAGAGCATGTGAGACCAATCAGAAGAAAAATACCCACCCACTTTGGCTGTGAAATATCTTAATAAATAGATGGAAAAGAAAGGAGGTAAGTCAATAATTGAGATATCTTGAGTTATGGTTAATATTAGGACAAGCATGAAGGGTTAACTCAAGATCTTTTATCACTCCTAATATTTTAATAGTTGATCCATAAAGTTACAGGACTCCCTAGAAATTGGGGTATACTTAATTCCTAAAATGTTTGTTATTTTCTTGGGCATTACAAAAGTACTAGCATGAATCTATCATATAATTATGTACTAGGTGTTTTCCTATAATCAAAGACATGTAGAAGGGTAGAGGATTCTTAAACTTACTTGTTCATCCTTTGGTTGGCACAGGTTGACCACGGAGTTTGGCTTCTGCATAACCAGCTCAGATTGTGATAGCTACTTCAAAGCTTCTTATAAGAGATCCCTTTGAGATGGAATAGATAAGGCATCCCACATTGTCACATTGAGATTTTTCTTCTTCATTTTCTCAACAATGTTAAAGGAATGCCCATGGATCTATGCATTGAGGTGTTGAGGATTTTCTCTTTTTATCTCAATCAATGGAAGTGAAGCTTTGGATGGATTTTATTTTTTATAGAGTTGGTGAGCTACATATTTTCTTTATAAAGTGGATAACCCTAGATGAATCCACTTGTGTGCTTATACTAAAGTTTGCAAATTATTTTTCTTTGAGATGTGGAATTTGCATTGAATGGGATGGAGAATACATCTCTATCTACCTCTTCTTTGATATTGTATTATCCATAACATGAAGATGTGGTCTATTAAAGTTTTATGTGCCTTGATTAACCGCACAAAATTCTTCTGGAGTAAGAAACATAAGCTTGGATTCATGACATCTTTACTACATTGCTTCCACATTAGCACTTGTCATTTCCATCAATGGTTTTTGTTGATTAAGATAATTTTGTACCATGATGTCCTTGGATAACTTATATACCATTTTGCACAAGTGTTCTGATTATGTAGTTGAATGCATGGAAAACACCATTCAAATTCTTGAATAACATTTTTATCCTAGGAAAAGAGATTTTAGTATTTACGATAGGAAGTGAAGTTGTGTAAGAGAAATTGTTTGAAGAGTTAAATTTGGATTATGGCCTGAAATCTATTTTTTTGATTATTTTGGCCATATCTCTGATTTGGATACTAAAAACTTTATTGTTGATGAACTTGATTGAACATTTGATTAGAAGATTTCCTTTGGTTGAAACTTGAGTAATTTCTTGGTGTTTGAGTTTATTTCCTCTTCAAAGAGATAATTTCATTAGATAGATTTTTGAACCAAGGATCTAATATTTTTAGTATCATATTCATTTGTAGATGAATAAGATGTGGAGGTGGATGATGAAGCATTTTAGCTTTGGGATGGGATGTAAGGGAAGGTTGAATATTTTGAGGTAGTTCAAGAAATAGAGGCATAGGAAATCTAGGGGCTATTTTTTCATCTTGAATCAAACAATTTTCAGCCCTAATGGCTATTGTATATGCATCAAGAAATGTTGTAACACCCATAGATTATATCATTACAAAATATTAGAATTTAGATCTCTTAGAAAGTATAATAAAGCACCTTGTGGAGTAGGTCTCAGAAGATCTGAAATTTTGTCCCATGTTTTCTGAAATCTGAAGTTGAAATTCATCCATAAGCTCATTGG
Source organism: Taxus wallichiana var. yunnanensis (assembly GCA_018340775.1). Lineage (NCBI taxonomy): Eukaryota > Viridiplantae > Streptophyta > Pinopsida > Cupressales > Taxaceae > Taxus > Taxus wallichiana. Next base: position 687,630,104 of record CM031240.1, on the reverse strand, counting down.
GAGCTCTCTTGATAGTTGTTAGTTATTCTAACAAAGAGATATTGTATACCTTTTCATCAAATTTCTTGTATATGTTATCCCCAAGCTCATCCCATGTATAAATATAAGCGTGTTACAAACTCCTATACCATTGAATGATTTTCCTTTGAAATATGAGGCTAAGAGCCTAACTACTACATCATCTTCAATGACAAGATGAACTAAAAAACATTAGTTTAAATAAGATGTGCTCTACATGGGTATTCAATTTTCCTAGTAAATAATGGAATATCTTTAGGGAAGATACTAATATATCATGTTGGGCATTTACATCCAAGGGAATACCACCATTAAAGGTTATAAAGGGTAAATTTATTTGATGGGCCATGAAGGGAATGGTCTTAAATTTTGATGGAGAAAGAGAAGGGTCTACTAGGAGGAGTGGAAAGAATTTATTGGGAGGAGAAAGGGATATCTGAATTGATCTTTCTCTTCTTCTTTTGGGTGAGAGTTGCATGTATTCAAAAGATTCACCTCTTTCTATGCTTTGTCTTTTTGTATCCTTCTCATGAAATAAGGTACTAGACTACTTGAAAATAGTAGATATGAACATGGGAGTCACCAAATGTGTAGAAATATTCCTCTAAAGGCTGAAATCCACTAAGATACACCAATATTATGGAAAGAAATCAAAATGAACTATAAATGACTCAAATTGTCCCACCGGCATGCCAAAAATGTTGTCACCTGAAGTTACACCCTTGTTGAAACTAGGTTTCAACACCTTAGTGAAACATGGAAAAACCTCCAAAGTGTGGGATAATGAAACCTTTTGAGTTCAATCTCCATAGAAGGATATCTTCCTTTTATCCTTGCTTTTTATGACTAACTAACCAACACTACACTAGTGTTAACTAATCATATCCTAATAATTTTAAGGGAATCGGGTTGAAAGAGGGAAATGTTGAAATAAAGATATTTTATGCACCAAACTATAATATGGTTTGATTTTGGATCTAGGGAAATTATTATGAAAACATATGTGAATATCTAAGACAATAAACACAAAAAATTAGTATAAATAAGAAAAATAAGACTGAAAACTAGCAAGAGGATAGAGATATTCACAATAAACACCAAAATATTCAAAGGAAAGAAATCACACTTGCATTCAACATCAAGAACTTATCCATTTACAATATAGTGAATTTGAGGCACGTGAAATATTCACAATTGCATCATATAGGTCTATGAGCAAAAACTTTGAGCCCAAAATGGCAGAGCTCTCGAACTTAGTAGAAAATGTGAACCATCAACATGTGATTTCACACTTAAATATGTAGAAAATTTTAGAGAAAGGGAGAAGGGACCAAGCACATCCAATGGTCAATAAATTAAACAACCCTTCTTGTACCAAAGACCATTCATAGTTGATTTTTTTGTCCATGTATGGGCACCCCATTTTCTTTAATCACACACCATGAGATCGATAGTGTAGGAGGATGGCATTGTTAAACATTAAATTTGGTTTGTTCGAGCGGTTGAGCACTTGGTTTGAACTAGGCACAATTTTTTTGTACTTCATAGACTTCTAATATTCCATCACCTTGATCCTATCTTATGTGGCTTTCTTTGCTTCCTAGAAAACTCATGGTGACCTACAAATTTCTTTTTAACTTTTGCCTTGATCAATGAACACATTAAATCTAAAATTATTTTCACCACCTACACCCTTCCTCCTATAGATTATGCTTCATTTTGTGTAGTCTTCGTGTTTCAAAACATTTTCTTTGTTTCACGGATTCTTTATTTTTACCTTGTTCCACAGTATGAAAGTTACTTTTTTCTGTGAGTTCTCTTTGATATGTTTCTTTTTTGTATGTTGTATGTCCTTTTAAACCTTGCATGACTTGTACGTTGCACTTAAATTTTTATCACCTCCACACTTTACTTGCTCTTTGAAATGTTCCATAGCCTTTTTCTATTATTTCGTGACATATTTCCCGAAAGTATATTCCCTCGTTCTGCAGACTTGGTTAAATTTATGAAAACTCGTGTTTTGAAAACCCTGCAGAACACTAACTTCTTCCCAAACTCCGTGGTGTATTAATTTTTTCACCTTTGTGGATTTTTAAACAAAAAGTGCCTAAGTCCTTGACTTGAATGAAGTTGTCAAAATATCATGGGTGTTATTTTGGATAACAATATACCCAACACTCTAGTCTCTCCTATGAAACAAAAATTGAGACCGATCACCCCCAATCCTACAACATATGAGGAATAAATTACAATTTTCCAAGTCATGACATGAAATTGGAGCTCCTCCTCCATAAAAAAACATGTGTATTATTTCCATGTTTTACTTATTTTTATTACTTTTTACAAATTTCAAAGTTATATGCATTATCTATATTATATAACACACTATGTGTTACAAGTTTCATCATGGAGCATGCCAACACTAACATATTAGAGAACCACTATCCATTCAAGAAAACGTGTGTGTGCACACTGGTACATTTTTATTTTAAACATGTAACTTTTAATTACACACTAAAAGGTGGGAAATGTAAACACTAAAATTTGGTCACTTTCCCTTGTATAATGTCAAGTTTGATCATATTCCCCCCTAAGAAAAATGATCACATTCAATATCAAATCAGCTCATTTGACTATGTCTATCGTGACTTGCTTATAATTACACTCTACTTTTTCATCAATTCTAGGAATATTATTTGATAAAAGTAGTAAACAATACTTGTTATTAATTTCAAAAATTTCTAATTTCATGTTCTTCTCCTCTTTCCAAAACCTTATAACTAGGTCGATATGTGTGTTCATGTTTTGTCCAAATTGTAGAGTCCTAGCTCTTTAAGTTCACCAAATTTGATTTTAATTCAAATATATTTGGGTCATTTCGTCTTCCTTGGGTTAGCATTATTAGAGTATTCATCTATGAAAGGCTATATAAATAAGTCATTGTCACTTAGCACTCTTACAAGCTCCTATTACAAATATCATTCTTAAATTACTCAAAGGGTTCTTAAATATATCCAAATAAGTTGTACATTATTTAGAGTAGTCCTTATTATAGGTCTGAAGCACTCAACTAGGTCAAAGAGTCTAGATTTCTCCATTTCCAAGCAAGAAAAGATCACAAATTCATGTCTTAGCAAGAGTAATATCACTCCAATTATTTCTACAGGTTTCAAGAAATAAAGGGTTAGGCCACATAACTAAGGCATGCCACATATCACTACTACCATGCTAGCTACATTATATACTACATAGTTATCCTACTATCTTGGTATGAAGAGACAATAGGGAACTACTAGGGGTTGGTTAGATATTCACACTTTCATAAGCACCAAGGAGAACTACATGAAGCTTGATCCCAAAATGAGGACATGTAGTGAAAAATTTAGATTGGATCAAGTAGTTGAGAGTCGATCACAAAGAGTAGTTTGTCCTTAACCACATAGTGATGTTTTCTACTTTTGTTTTACTAATGTTCGATGAAGGTTTACATGTTTCTAGGGTTTCTAATTTTTTGGAGGTGATTATGGTTCATCCCAAAGTTTTGTGAGCATTTTAGACATACAAGTAAGGAATTTTTAGAAAAGTGAAGTATACAATAATTTTTAGATCTAGATTGTTAAAGGGTACAAGACCATACAATTCTAGGTCATGACCATATATATCTAGCATAGATCATACAAAATTTGTATGGTCATTCCCCTATTAAAATTATAGTTATAGAAATTTCATTAAAGAAAATAGATTTTTTTATTTTCTTGTTCTACTATCTTATACACCCATATCATCCATGTTTTTCCTTGTACAGCTAAGTTTCTCTCTCCTCTAATGTATTTGATCAAGTACTTATCCTTTATCGGTTATTACATATATGAATACATTACTCTAATTGTGAATCATTAGTGTTGGAAGTTAATTTAACCATAATATTCTACTTGTTACAAAGCCTTACATCCTTCTTATTTATTGTGTAACCCATATTATTCTAGAATTTTATTGGGGTGTAAAAATCTCTATGAATCTTTCAACATACCCACTTATGTACACTACGGACATTACAACCCATGAGACCACATTTCTTTAAGACATTTTTCAAATATGGGTGATAAAAATTAGGACACCGATAATTTAATGACATGTAATATGGTTAAGAACACAACATGTAAGAGTGTAAATAATTAATACAAATACATGGAGTTTCAAGTGAAGAAATTTTATTTAACAAATAATGATTATGCAGACTATGTGCAATAACTTGAGTGTATTACTAGATGTGTTTATCAAGTAGAGGATCAATGTCAATAGGTGTAGGGATCGTATCATGAGATATAATGTAATGTATATCATATTTAAAATTACAAAAGTAATCTCATGTGTTATAGTAGCTAGAATCATTGATAGCTATGTCACTTAGTTGTGCATTATGTATATTCATGTAATAACCACATGATCTCAATGTTTCACCATATTATTAACAAATTAATGAAATAGATAAGGGTAGTAGGCCAAGGAAGAATAAATGTTTGTAATGTTGGTAGAAGGTTGTGCGCATGTTCTGATTTCCTGATCCAAGTTGACTATGAGAGCTCCCTTTTGGCTAGGAGGAACTACCTGTAAATTCAAAATAATACCACTAAATAGAGTTGAACAAAGTAATGAGTGGAATTCCTAGCAAAGCTAGATCCAAGAAGCATGTTGCTTCTTGAATAGTCTGTCATAATTCACTTTATTATAACAATATTAATACTAGTTAAATCATACATGAAGTAAATATCCTATTGGAATTGAAACAATTTAGGTATCTCGTACAAAATAATAAGAAAGGTCGTTCAAAATGTTTTTTAAGGTCAAAACGGGAGGGTTGATTGCTTGGTGTTAAGTTACACATCCAGTACAAGATCTAGGTAAGGTTTAGTAATGATTAGGAAATATTTTTGGCTATTGGGAAGTGGGTATTATCTTATTGGTCTTAGCTATCTTGATAGACACGGTGACTAGTGTCGATTGACTAACCAATTCTAGTTAGGTGGAGTGACCAACGTCGGTTAACAAACCGACAACCGTAGGGGAAATTAGTATAAAGTTGTTAAAATTGGTTTTTCAGACTCCCTGTGATTGTACAGAGGTTGGAAATGGTGAGAGTGGGGTCGTAAAATGGTTTTGAGGACTCATATATGATTAAGAGAGGGTGAAAATGGGTGAAAATTCTGAGTATGATTAGGTGATGGGTTGATGGAAGGAAGGAAGTATACAGGTGTGGAGATAAATAGACTATAGAGATGAATAAATGAATCTACACAAGGAAACTAGAGATTTAGTGTAGAGATGTTAAATACTTACTGGAAAATAGATTGGAGGATGTAGGTGATGAAGATGGTGATAGTAAAGATCTAGAGACAAGATTCATTATATTCATGTTACGGCATTTCAAACCTCTGTGCCTCTTTGTTGTGAATTTATGATCGTGAAGAGGATGATGAATGGTGACAAATGTTGGTAGTGCTCCCATGTGTCTTCTTTTTCCTGAGTGCTAAAGAAATTTGAGTGCTCCAAGTCTCTGGAAAAAATGAGATCCTAAATGAATTGACCAACCTAGGAAAAGGATTTTGGAAACATATTTAACCTAACCAACAATGGTTAGGTGACCGACATTGGTTGAGATATAATTGGCATCGCTCAAGGTGGGAATATCTAGGTTGGCCAAAAATAGCTAGATTGTTGTTATTTTTGGCATGATCTCCAACCTTCACATCGAGTCTCGATTGATAGATCATAGCAATATAAGTATGAGTCCTCTTTAGGTTTTTAAATAGGAGTTAAGTATAGGTTTAGACTAATTCCTAGTTAGTTAGGATTAGACTTGGTCTTAGGTCATTAATGAGGTTTGAGTAGGTCATTGAGTGAGGTGGCTAGGTGAGGTGGTTAAGTGATGATATTAATTAATTTAATGAAGATAATTAAATTAATAATCATGTGCATTGTGGGATATGGTTAATTTAATTAACGGGGTTTTAAGGGGAGTATGGCCCAATTTTGGTGTCTACATTTTGACCCTTTTTTTGCATATCTTTTATTTTTAATCGAAACTATTAAAAACAACAAAAATTGGTGTTCCATGTGTGAATCGAGGTTATATTTCCCCAAGTAGGGTTGAAGGTGAGTGTGGGTGGAGGTGATCCCCTCAAACCAAGAATCGATGACATGTTAGACGAGTCAATGAGTGGTTTGATAAATATGAAGTGATGAAAGTGAAGGTAGGTGGGTTATAGGTAAGGGTATGGGCACTTTAGGTAATGGGTAATGGTCAAATTAGGTAATAGGTAATGGCAATTGAATGCACGCAAACATATAGACTATGACATGGTACTGTAGAAGAGCATGCAAGCTCTACATCGTCCAAGGTCGATAGGTTTATCTAAATGAGGTTGTAGTGATTGGGTATCTAGGGTACAAGATATGGTCTAGAAAAGAACTTAGGTTAGGTGTAAGACCATTTACGTATGATCCGGTACACTAAAGGTTTGGTCGAGATAAACATCACGAAATAGGTAAGGTAAGTTCATTAGGCTAAACCACACGGTAACAAGATCAAAAGGTATAACGAGTACATGAGTTCAAAGGTCACAAAAGGTAGTTCCGGTCATGGTATGTAGGTCATTAATGAAACAAAAGGTACCTCCACAGGATAAGGGAAAGGGTCTCATACTATAGGTAAAGTGGTGGGGGACAGGTCCCATGGTACATGGAGGAGGACAGGAGGATCGCAGGTATAGGGACCTAGGCCACGATTACAATTTCAAGACAGGGAACACATGTTGCTTTGAGAGGAAAGGTTTAGGGATTCCCTAACTGAGGCATGTTACTATCAGGATCACCTAATGAATTTTGGGATAGATGTCCTTTTTATTACGAGTAAAAGCACAAAGAGAAGTGAGTGAGAGGACTAAGTCTCACACTCACAACTCAGAGAGCACAAGGGGCTGGTGATCCTAGAGACAGAGTCAGGGTGAGGCTACTAGTTCACGTAGGCCAAGCCCAGCTGAGGGCTAGGTGGAGATTAGACCGAGACCCCTGGAGGGTGGAGAGATATTGGCGGTGGTGAAGCATGACAAGTAAGGAGGAGGAGACAGGTGACACTGGCCTAGAGGATATGAGGTGGGGTGACAATTAGCCACTTGGTATGATTATTGTTTTTGAGATTTTGATATATATATCGGTCTATGTGTCGAAGATAGTGAGGCTGTATATGAGAGTTTTGTGATTTTTATGTTTATATCAGCTTGCAGTGTCGAAGATAGTGAGGTTGTATCTTAGAGTTTTGTAATTTTGATGTTTATCTTTGGCCTACGTAGAAGATAGTGAGGCTATATCTGAGTGATTTGAGATACTTTTATGTATTTGTATATGTGTATATGTGTATTGATACACAAAATTTTTCCTAGTTATATAGATGATGATATTTATTGTATGGATGATGTATCTATGTTTTTAATTTCCATTGTTATTGTGTATTGATGAAAACTAGGTGAATTAGGCATGATTGAGTTGAGGTCATATAGGCATGATGGAGTCTAGGTCATGTAGGCATTATGGATTCTAGGTGAGTTAAGCATGATTGAGTCTAGGTCATTAAGGCATGATTGAGTCTAGGTCATTTCGGCATGATTGAGTTAGTTCGATTAGGCATGGTGGATTTTTAGGTCAATTAGGCATGGTGGAGTTTTGGGTCAGTTAGGCATGATTTGGTCATGTTGTTGGGTTTGATTTAATTTCCATGTTATTGGTAGTATGGAAAATTAATGATGATGTATATTTATGTTATGGTGTAAACTTCCAAGTATTTGATATCATGGAATGGTGAACTGATTGATGTATGATGTGATGAAATGTTAGGTAGGCTTATTTGTATTAATTTCCAAGTGTTGTATAAAATGGAAACTAAGGTAGAATGTGAATAGGAAAATGGGAGGAAAATAGGTTATGGTAAAGAGTGGTTGAGCTAACCTCCAAGGGCCCCATGCCCTTGGAGTGTTGCCTACATAGCCCCTGGTGAAAAGGGGCCTCATGCCAATGTAGTTCTCTCATAAGCTAGGGAAGAATATGATAAGGTAGAGGGATGGGTTAGTAGGTTTTAGGCATGTTTGATTCTAGGTCATTTAGGCATGGTTGATTTTAGGTCATTTTAGGCATGGTTGAGTTTAGGTGATTTTAGGCATGGTTGAGTTTAGGTCATTTAGGCATGGGTGATTTTGGTGAAAGGGGAATTCTTAAAATGTAGGTGTCGATGGTCTAGTCCTGTATAGGAGAATCAACAAGTAATGAAGAAGGTGAAGGGTAAGAGGTGACCAAAAGAGCCACCTAATTGGTAAGAACCATAACAAGTCTACCATACCAAAGGTGGGCTTATGAACATAAGACCCTAAAGGTGTTGCATGATTGACTATTGCAAAGGGTGAAGAAAGTCACATGATCATGAAATGTCACATTTGTGGCACATCCCTTGAGTGGGAAGAAAATTAGGGTGAAAAAGGTGATGAAATGAAAGCAAGTTGGTTTTAGTGTAACCTAGTGTGAGACAACATGCCTATTTGGCAAGAGACCAAGATCAAAATAGGTAAATTCATGACGAAAATGTTAATCTTTTCTTTTTGCTTTTGCTTTTTTATTTTGATAGACTTATCAATGCGGGAAGTCTATGTGGGATGAGTATATTTTCTCCTTGAGGTCTTCGTGAAGCTAATCGATGCAAGAAGCTTTTCAATATTTGATTTTATTGTTTTCAAGAATAGTCTTCTTATTATGATAGACTATGTGAAATATGACCAGCTTTGTGTAGTTGTCCTTCGAGGGAGCAGTCTACTTATAACAATGAGATAGAAGTAATAGATGTCCTTTTTGAGGGAGTCATATTTTTGTTGGAAGTTTGACTCAAGGAGTTGAATCCCATTTTACTTTTGAAATTGGTTTTCTTTGTACTTTTAGGTAATGGACAAGACTAAAGAGACTGATAGGCTCTTATGTTGCAGAAAAAACCATAACACAAAGAGGATAACTATGAAAGAAAGGGTTTAAGTGATGAACGACCATGGAATTCCATCTTGAAAAAGATGAGAATTACCCATGAGAATCACACCATTAGTAGAGCCATGGTACTCATAGTGAAGATAAGGCTTAAAAGGTGACAAATAATCACATGATTCTTGTTTAGTTGTTGCTCCTTAAAATAGGTAAGTGGAAGGTGAATGATACACAATGGACAAAAGATTAATGGACAGAAGATGATATAGGACTTGATTCAACAATAGAATGGTTGAAGATACAAAGCATTGAGGGGCTCAGAGTTCGGTTTACCTTTGAGTGAAGACAAATGATAAGCACCTAATCCATAGGTATGAGTAACAATATATGGTCCAAGCCAATTAGGAGAAAATTTTCCCCATTTACTTTTCTCTTCTTTTGTTACATGTTGATTTTCCTTCAAGACGAGGTCACCGACCTGGAAGGTTTGTTCATGGACACGTTTATCGTAGGAACATTTGATACATTTTTGGTAGATTTGGAGATGGTTGAGAGCATTGAGACGACATTCATCTAATAACTCAAGTTGTGCCAAATAGTCTTGGTGAAAGTCATCGTCTTTGAGATTCTCTTTAATGAGATACAAAGAGATGGAATCATAACTTCAAGAGGTAGAACAACCTCTCTGTACCATAGACTAGAGAGAAAGGCATGACAAAGCAGTTGAAGTATGAATACTAGTGTAATAATCCCATAAGGAAAAAGGAATGTACGTATGCCAATCCTTTATAGTATCGTCAACAACTTTCATAAGAATTTTGTTTAAGGTTTTGTTGGTTGATTTAGCTTAGCCATTTGTTTGAGGGTAATAGGGTGAAGAAAATCGAGTTGAATGCCAAAGGCATCACAAATTTTCCGTAGGGTTTTTTTAACTGTTTTCCTTTATCAATGATGAGATGATGAGGAATACCAAAACAAAAAATGATGTGATGGTTGATGAATTCACATATTTTATTGTCCTTTGTAGAAATAAGAGGTATGGATTCTAACCATTTAGTGTAGTATTCAGGAGTGGTAATAATCCATTGATGATGTTGGGAAGAATGAGGATTGATCTCTCCGACAAGATCCAAAACCCATTGAGAGAAAGGTCAAAGGTCTCGTGTCACTTGTAAGGTGTGACTAGGCATGTGATGAAGATTAGCATGTTGTTGGCACTTCATACAACACTTGACATAGTCACAACAATCACGGTTTAAGGTTGGCCAGCAATATCCCACGCGGAGGATGCATTTATCGACAGTTAAACCACTTAAATGACCTCCAAAAATTCTATCGTGAACTTCCTTAATGGCGTAGGGAACTTCAAAACTTGTAAGGCATCGTAAGAGGATACCGTCAAAACCACATTTATAAAGAAGACCACCCATGATGACATAGTGAGAGACACTTTTGAGAAAGGTTCATTGTCCATTACGAGTAAGGTCTAGAGGTAGAATTAAAAGGGAAAGGTAGTCCAAAACTACTAATACCAAAGGTCACGTGGGTCAATTTCAATGGTTCCAAAAAGGATGACATCTCAACATAGATAGGAAGATAATTGTAGCCTTTGTATTGTGACAAATATTTTTGAGTCGGAGGGTGAATTGGATATCCGAGAAGCAAGGCAAGCCATGGTATCTACAAATTTATTAGTGGATTACGAGGTGGTTTGAAGTTCATAACGGTCAAAGGTAGTCAAAATTATGTCTACATGATGCTTATATTTTTGAAGTATTTCGTTATGACACTAGTATATACCATTAACTTGGTTTACAACTAGCTGAGAGTCACCAAAGATTTTAATTGACTTAACATCTAAAGCAATGGCGGTTTGAAGGCCTAATACGAGTGCTTCATATTTGGTGATATTGTTAGTACAATCAAAATCTAGTTTGAAAGATAATGGCATAGGCTCACCATCAAGAGGAATGAGGATAATTCCGGTACCACCCCCATGCTAACATTTGGAACCATCAAAGAATAAGGTCATCTAGAAAAATGTATCATCTAAAAAGAGGGTAGCAATGGATTTGTCTCAGAAATCAAAGTTAGAGGATTGATTTCTGATAGGGGTGCATCTACAAGTTGGTCAGTGATAGTTTGTCCTTTGACATATTTTTGATGGATGAATTCGAGTTCTAGGTCTACAAGAAGCATAAGCCAACGTGCAGCTCATTGATGTTGGTAAGGCTTGGTGTACATGTAATGTAAGGGGTCCGTATTGGTGACAATGAATGTTTTGTGGTTAAGTAGGTAATGGAGGATTTTAGTGGCGACAAAAATAAGGCTAAGTAGATTTTTTTGGCATGGATGTATCTAGTTTCATATTTTACAAGCATACAGATTATATAATAAACTACTTGCTCCTTATGTTATTCATCGTGATGAACAAGCATGGCACCCAAAGAATGATCAGTAGCATAAATGTAAAGGTAAAATGGTTGGTCATCCTTAGGGGAATGAGCATGGGTGGTTGGAGGAGGTACTATTTTAAGACGTCAAAGGATTTTTAGCATTCATCATCCCATTTGAAGGAGACATCGTTTTTAAGGAGATGATGAAATGGATGGTAGCGTTCAAAATCGATGAATAGATTGCAACTTTTCTTGCAAACTACGAAGTTGATGAAGGTTAGTAGGTGGAGGAATTTCAAGAATAGCCTTGATTTTAGTAGGATAGACTTCTATGTCATGCAAAGAAATGATAAAACCAAGGAGCTTGCTAGAGAAAATAGCAAAGACACACTTCTTAGGTTGAAGGTGAACACAATACTTGACGAGATGGTCGAAGATGACCTTAAAGATGGTAAGGTGATTGTACGTACCCAAAATTGTAGGGTACTGCACCACCAAAACGATGTTACACATGCCTGAATTATGATACAGGTCTCCTTGTAAGGTGTTTGGAATCCAGAAAGGCTCGCCATTTATACACTTATACCTCACATGCCCCGCTCAGCCTCCACATGCCTGGTTTTGCCTCTTTTTCCCCTTTCTTCTTTCATTCTTATCTTGAGTGATGGAACCCGTCACGCCTGCGTAGGCGGTGGTTTTGTTCGCATTTTCCAAATTCTTTCGACGATCGTGTCAAATGTAAATCTTCAAATTTACATGCTTTCTTCAACACTTTGGCTTCCATTAATGTTTTCTGCTCCCTAGAATATTGTTTTTCCTTTTTTATACTAAAAGAGATCAAATGGGATTTACCCTCCGGTAAATGCATTATTTATAAATAGCCATCTTGTTTTCAAGAAAATGGCCCTTCATCATCTCAATTCTCTTATTCAATCTTTCAATTTCTTGCTTAGAATTCTCGTTAGTTACATGTTTTGCTTCCATTGTTGGTATTTTAGAGGTCATATAATCTTCTTGTTGTAGTCTTGTTCCATTGTTTCTTCATATAATCAGTTTAACATAGAATAGCTTCATTTCTAGAGTAGAATCCATTAAACTTGCAGGTTTTTTTGTCATAAGGATAATTTCTAAAACTCTCGGTACACTTGTGTTGTATTCCCACAATAAATCCCACTAGCAATTGCATAGTCAAACTTTGTTCACTTTCGTTATACCTCTCCTACTCGCATTATATTTGGTCTATATCCAAAGCTACCATTATTCGATTACTATATTTTTTTAATACTATCATATACACACTTTACGGATTCACGAGGACACAAAGGAATGAGGAGATCACACTGAGGGGATGAAATCACAAAACTCTAGATTTACCACTTTGTTATGTAAACACCTGGTTTGAGCTATCAAAGTTCTAATTACAAATATATCAAATAGAGTAGTGAATCATTTTATTTCAGTTAAGCTCACTTTCAATATTGCCAGGAAGCTATGAGGAATGATAGTTTCTAAGAAACTATGATTTGTTCCTCACTTCTGAGATAGGATTGAAGGTTTTTAATTAAGTTAATTAGTTGTCTTTTATCTAGATTCACACATTTGCACAGGTGAATAACCACACCATGTTATCTCACTTCTTTAGTTTTAGTAAAATATTATTTTAATTATTGTTTGTAATTATAATGTTTCAATCATGTATTTTATTTAGATTAGTTTCCGTTTCAGCAGTAGTATAAATTGTTATTTTCAATTTAAGAGACTTCATTTTAGATTAATACTTAGATCCTAATTAAGAGAATAAACCATAGGGAACTTATGCTACCCATTCATAGCCTCTAAATCTCCCCTTTGTCATTTCAATTACTAGGAGATCACACTACCAGATCTTAGTCACTGATCCTCCCATAGTTAGCTATAGGAAATTTGCTTGTTGATTCTCATCCTCGCCTATAGCTTTTTCTATCATAGAAAATTGGCCATAATCCCGACTGTGGCTTCATCTAAGTCACCCGCATTACAAACCACCGGTTGTCTCGGCACGACCTCGGGAGGTTGGGTACGGGGAATGTCACTTGTTGATTATCATCCTTGCATGTCACTTTTCGTCAGTATAGTGATAGGCCGGATGTTTAGATTTGGCAAGGAGATCATCAATGTAATCTTCTAATATGCAATACATGATGTCATGAAAGATATAAGTCATATCCCGCTGATATGTAGCACCAGCAGCGTTCTTAAGTCCAAAGGGCATGACTCGATAGCAAAAGGTCCCTAAAGGAGTGATGAAGGTGGTTTTGTGTTGATCTTCTAGGGTGGGTAATATTTGGTTATAACTTGAGAAACCTTCCATGAGTGATAGCATCTCATGGTGGTAGTAATATCAATTAGTTGGTCAATAGTAGGTAGAGGAAAGTCATCTTTAGGGAAAGCTAGGTTAAGGTTGTGGAAATCCATGCAAATGTAGAGTCCCCCTATCACTTTGGTGACAAGGACAATTTTATAGATCCATTAGGGATAATCAATGGGTAGGATGAAGGAAAGTGAAAGAAGATGTTGGAGTTCTTCTTTGATAAGAAGGAAATGTGAGGACGCATTTTCCGCGGCTTCTGTTTTACGTGTTTGGCTTCAAGAATAGTTACGATATTATAGACCACAATGTTTGGGTCAATATCGGGAATTTTGATGTAGGACCAAGCAAAAGCATTGCTATGATCTTGGAGGAATGAGGTAAAATCTTCCTACACGGTAGTATCTAAATATTGGCATATCTTTAAAATGTGTGGGTCATCTTGAGTGTTAATGTTGATTTCAATGGTCAATTCATTTAACATGGTTCGTGCCTCAGAAGGTAACGACCGATGAATATAAGAATATTCCACACCAAGGTAGGTGATAATAGACTCATTATCCTAACATTGAACGATGTTAATAGATGGTGTATCATCATCGATCATGTTAGGATAATGAAGGGAATAGAAGAGGGATTCTCTCCATCTCGATGATAAGTCAGAGGTCCCAGGGAAATGGTGTTCATGAAAAAAGTTAGGAGGAATGGATTCCAGATCCATACACTCCGTGGGTGAAGGGGGTGATGTTGGTAAATGGGGTGAAGGAAGGTTTTCATCCCTAATTCACTCAATAGAGAGATAAAGGAAGAAGTCCAGAAGTTCCCACTAAGATCTTATGATAAAGTACTCAAGAGTGCTCTCCAAATTGACCAAGCAGTGATTGATAGTGGTTGTAAGACATATGGGACAAACGGAAATTAACCACTCCCAATCAAAACACCATAGCCTATCCTAATGTTGGGAATGCTAATCAAGGACCTAAGATCCTTAACAAGAACCACGGGGTTACAACAGATGGAGTAACTAACCAAGTTAAAAGGGAAAATGTTGTAAACATTTTGCCACCTATTAATAATCAGCGAAATAATAATTTTACCCCAATAATCAACGCGGTGGATTTTAATCGTCCACCATGACAACAACAACAACAACGACAAGTCCAAACACAAAGTCCAAATCAAAACCCAACTGGATATCAGGGTCAAAACCAAAGGCAACAACCTCAAAGATTTAACTCTAACGGCTGCAACCTTATCAGAATTTTGGGCCACAACAGGTTTTTAAATCAACAACCTCAAAATTATAATCCCAATCTATATTGTGGCTTCCACAAGATTCAAGGCCACGATACTAGGACTTGTTGTGAATACAATAAATTCATGTAACATTTTCTAGAAGATCAAAAGCAACTCTTTATAGATATGTTTTTAGCAAATTTTGTAGTACCCATGCCAAACGCTTATGCAGGGGTAGTTTCCCCTCAAAATGCACCCCTCAAGATCTTTAATGATCCACTCCCAAACCATTCTAACAATAACAAGTTAGATCCTAATGGAACAAACAAGGGTGTCATGATAGGAAACAATGATCATGAAGCTTCAACTTCATTAAATCCACCAGTCGCACCCCAATTAGGAACTCGACCTCAAACTAAGATAGTTGGTTTAGTGGAGTTAGATGCCAAACTACCCATAGAAACCATAACAAGAACATGGGATTATTCATCCCAACCTACTCCAAGTTATCCATTGGAGCTAGACAATAGTCAACAAACATTGGTAAAACCCATAGGCACCTATGATTTAATTAATGATTTGACCAAAACCTTCTCTCACATCTCCTTCTTGGATTTGTTAAAGAACTCTCCCACCCACAAAGCTGCTCTCTTAGAAGCATTAGGCCTTGGTCATTTAATCAACATCACTCCTCCCCAAAAATGCAAGTAAACCATGTGGAATTTGACATTTATCCTCCGAGGCAGCTGGATAGGGATACTGAATTTATATTTGATATAAGCAAAATGCCAACAGAGACTGAAATTACATGAAGAGGTGACCCAACTTTACATTTACAAGTTTGGGTCTACAATAATTATGTTAAATGTGCAATGGTTGATGATGGGGCAGCAGTTAATATAGTCCCCTTCACTTTCCTTCAAAATTTAGGATATGGAGAGACAAATTGTTCCACGATGTGAAATACGCTAAGAGGTTATGATAGCCTCAAAGCCACTTTGATTGGAACCATAGTTTTACCAGTCACTTTAGGACCCAAGACGGTCCTCACCAAGTTTTATATTATAGATCAGGAAACCAATTATAATATGATCCTTGGTCGGCCATGGATACACCGCATGAAGGAAATCCCTTCCATGTTATTCCAAGAAATAAGATTTCTACACTTAGGGAAAATATTCATGGCACAAGGTGACCCAAAACCCTTCGATATACACCTAGCTGATTTGAAGAAAATACTAGGTGTTCACTCCGAGTTTGAACTTCCAACAAATCAACTTGTCAAACCAACTAATTCACAACCAAAAGAAAAGCTGATACCCACCACTGAGTTGGAAATTTCAAATCCAGCTGAGGACGTTCCAGTACCCAAAAGTGAGACCAATGCTATAAAAGTAGTATCACTAGGGACCACCGCAAAAATTGTCAAGTTGTTGGAGAAAGACTTACCTATTCTCCTACCGTTTGATTCCATGGGTATGGGACACACCCTGGGAATCACTTCTCTTCCATCAGATAAAGTTTTTATGGTAGAGGTAACCAAAGCAAAAGAAACAACTATGACAGATATCCCAACATCCATTTTTCCAAGTGAATATTGGAATCTCCACTTTGATGGAGCTAGATGTCACTTTGGAGTTGGAGCGGGAGTAATCTTTACTTCACCCGAGGTGAGAAAAATCCTACCTTTCACCTTTATATTAAACTTTGAATGTACAAACAACGTGGTTAGGTATGAAGCTCTCCTCCTTTGCCTCCTTCTAGCCAAAAGAATGGGTGTTCGATGACATTAGAGTGCTAGGAGACTCGCAACTAGTTACAAACCAAGTCTCCGAGGTATATGAAACTAGGGCTGAACATTTACAACTATACAAAATAGCAAAGTGTTAGATCTAAGCAAGGGATTCAACTTCATATCAATTGAAGCAATCCCACGAGAGTAGAACCTTCTCGCAAACTCAATAGCAACCTCAGCTTCCTGTTTCACCCCGAAAATCAAGTTGGAGGATACAAATTTCACAAAGTATCACCATCTTTGAACCATTAGTGCGTAAAATACCAACAAACTTACTCCTGACTCATGGAGAAGCTGAGGATGATTTTTCTATCATGGATCACTTTGATGATGATAGAATCACTCTCGAATATCTAAATGCCTATGCGGAGCTACACCTTGCTCACCGTATAGTTGATCTTTCCCTAATACCACATTCCTCTTCCTACTTTGGAAATCCCATGGTAGAGTCTCCTCCATAGAAGGATCTCGATATCTATAAGATAGAAAAAGAGAAATCTTGGAGCTACCTCTAGCCCCACCTAAATTTGAAGAAGGTAATGCTTCTTTGATAGAAGAAACCATTGACATAAACATTGGAACGGAGGAAGAACCAAGAATTTTGAAGTTGGGATCCTCGTTAACTCCAGAGGAGATAGAAATACACACCCAAATCCTCAAATAACATCAAAAGGCTTTTACATTTAATTATAAAGAAATGATGGGCATTGCACCACAAGTCACGGTACATAATCTTGTCACTAAACCAGATGCGAAACCAATTAAACAGAAGTCAAGACCAATGAAGCCAAAAGTGGCTCTCATGGTAAAAGAGGAAGTAATAAAACTTCTCCAAGTAGGATTCATCAAGCCCATTGACTATTCACAATGGGTGTCTAATATTGTCCTTGTCCTCAAAAAGAATGGGAAGATACGCATTTGCATAGATTTTAGGATATTAACAAAGCTTGTCCCAAGGATGACTTCCCATTACCATTCATTGACATCACCATTGATGCAACAGCTGGATTTGAACTATTGTCCCTCGTGGATGGGTTCTCAAGGTATAATCAGATTAAAATATCTGAACAAGATCAAACCAAAACTACATTCATAACTCCATGGGGAACCTATTGCTACACTGTCATGCCATTTAGTCTTAAGAACGTCGATGCTACACGTATTAGCGGGTAATGACATATATATTCCATGATCTTATCCATAAAATTGTGGAATCCTATGTGGATGACTTGTTGACCAAAGCCAACAAATGTTGTGATCATCTAGAAGTGCTCCGTATCATCCTCTCACAATTAATTAAATATGGCATCACATTAAATCTAGAAAAGTGCGTGTTTGGTGTGTGAGGCAAACTTATGGGATACATTATATCTTCACGAGGATTGATGTTGATCCGGCCAAAATATGGGTTGTTCTCGAAATGGTCCCACCCTCGGATGAGTGCGGAATCATGTCATTTCTTGGGAAACTCGGTGTAATCGCGAGTTCATCCTAGATCTAAGTTTGAACACGATCTAAGTTTTACCATTCATCCAATCAATAATCTATTAAAGAAAGATTATAACATTGATTGGACTGAAGAATGCAACGAGGCCTTCAAAGAAGTTAAACACTTCTTGTTATCTCCACCCATGCTAATTCCTCCCAAACCAGACCATCCTTTGATCCTAACTCATGAGCCACTCATGTCTTGTTGACATGCATGCTAGCTCAAGAAGACAATGATAAATAGGAACATGCGGTCTATTTCATCACCCGAATGTTGCTCAATTATGAAACATACTACACATAGGCGAGAGAGATAATGCCTTTTCATAGTCTTTGCAACAAAACATTTAAGGCATTACATGTTAAACCAGAAACAAGGGTCGTTGTAAAGACAAACCATTTACGTTCATTTCTCACATAAGGATCTTTATCTAAAAAGGTTGGTCATTTCATAACCTTAATGGGAGAATTTGAGTTAACGTTCATGAACTAGAAATCCATTAAGGGACAAATCATTATGACTGGTTAGCTAACAATCCACTAGATGGAGGTGAGCTGGTAAATCTAGACTTTCCCGATGAGTGTGTATACTTCGTCGAAACTAGGCCCCCCATCTCTACATGTCCCTGGTATACTAATATCATCAATTTTATCATGGACCATACATACCCGGAAGGTGCCACGTCACAACAAAGAAGGCGGTTACACATTATTACCGCTAGATATGTTGTTTTAGACTAGGTACTCTATCATAAAGCCTTTGACGGCATGCTTCTAAGATGCGTCGACATAGAAGAATCCAAGAAGATTCTTCATGAATCCCATAGTGGGATATGTGGAGGCCACTTCGGTGGTCACACCACCGCTCATAAAATACATCGGATGGGCTATTTTTGGCCCACTCTTGAGCATGATGCAGTGGAATTTGTGCATAAGTGCCACAAATGCCAAGAATTCTCTCACAAGATTCACATGCCAGCACAATCCCTACAACCAATAGCGACCCCGTGGCCCTTCTCCATGTGGGGGTTGGACTTGATAGGGAAATTCTCTCCCTCATCAACCGATGGTCATAATTTTATAATTACAGCCATGGAATACTTTACCAAATGGGTGGAGGCCATGCCTCTCACCATAGTACCAGGTTTGGTAATTGCCAAATTCATTCTGAACCAAATTATCTGTAGGTATGGCGTCCCACAAGTCATTATCTCAGATAATGGCACGTCCTTTAAAAATGACAAAGTCTATGAGTTATGTAGCAAATTCAAGATAAACCATCATACGGCCTCTCTTTACTACCCTCAAGCCAATGGATAGGCCGAAGTGACAAACAAAATGTTAAAAGCTATTCTCCTCAAAACGGTCAAGGAAAACAAGCAAGATTGGAATTTAAAACTATATCTAGCCTTGTGGGCCCATTGAACCTCAATAAGAACACCAACAGGAGCAACTCCTTTCTCGTTGGTATTCAGAGCAGAAGCAGTTCTCCCACTTGAGGTTGAAATACCCAGTCTTTGTATCTCATTACAAGGGATTTTGGATGAAGAAGCTTATAGGGAGGCACACCTCTCTCAACTAGAAAGCCTTGACGAGGCCAGGTTAAATGCCAAATAGCAGCAGAGCCTATGCTGACCGGATGTGCCAGCAGTACAACAAAAAAGTCTATGAGTGAGAAATATATGAAGGAGATCTAGTTCTAAGACTAGACAACCAGATTGATAAGAAAACCGGTGAAGGAAGGAAGTTCCGGCCCAAATGGTTGGGCCCATACTGAGTCATGAAGGACTACGGAAATGGTGTGTATCTTTTGTGTATGCTAGAAGGTGAGGAATTTGGTGAAACTGTCAATTCCTTGCATCTTAAGCGGTTTTACGCATAAAACATCAAGGTCATTACTTGTACATTATAGCTACCTACATTGCATTAGTCTTTTAGCTACTTCATTCTATCCATTTCGTAAAAGTGGTAGTCCAAGAGCTTACTCTTAAAACAATTTGTTACAAATTTCTAAAAATATTGGCAAAAGCATTCATATCACATCTCTTCAAACATCATCAACTATTTTCAAATCTTCTCATCAAATTTGACATACAAACATCACGAAAACCATACCAAGGCCTGCATACTTGGCTTTGCTCTTTCTTTCTTCTAGGTGATGTTTTCCTTGCCCACGGCCTATTCTGGAAGCTTCTTGGTGTCACATCTATCCCTCTTAAATCTCTTGGAATGAAAGGATATCCCAAAGTCATAAACCAGAAATGTCAAAATCAAATGAAATCAAAAGCACCAAGTAAACAAAATATTTTATTTTACACACTTCTTTTCCCCATCAACCTTTGGTGATAAACCCACGTCTCTTACTAGTGGTGTGAGGTTGGGAAAGGAAAGAAGTGCCCTTACTCTTGCCTATATCCTACCTTTGGTGACAAACCCATGCTTCTTACTGGTGGCATGAGGTAGGGTGTGGGGGGTCTAGTCACACAAATTAACAAATCTTGGTATGCTAAAAACACAAATTCACCTCTATTAAGAAAAAATACAAATATCCAAATTCCAAAGAGATCAAATCCTCAAACCAAATTTTGTCAACCAAGTTTCCATTTATGAATCTAAGTTTAGATAAACTGGAAAGTAAGTGGCCTTCTAAGCATGGTAGTAGTTACGAGTAGGGTGGGTGTGTAGGTCCAAATTTGGTTCTTATTCTTGGTTTTTCTGTCTCTCATCATTCCATTTAGTCAAACTCATACAACTTGTGCCCTTCCTAACTCTTGGTGTTGAGCCCTCGCATCTTACTAGTTGTGTGGAATTAGGATTGGGGAAAGTTCATCTCTTTATCACTATGCATTCATCACATTTTGCCAACATAAGAAGAAATCACTGACATTTGCCCAAAGAGTTCAAAAAGTTTAAATACTTACCATATGTTAGTATCATCTCATATCAACATTACAAAAACATACAGAGTAAAACATTCTATCTACTATCATTTGTTATCCATTGCATACATTCTGAAAACATGAAAACAATATTCTAAAAATATCTAAGTACGCATGTGGAAACAAGTCACAAAATTCTAGATGCCAAGAGTCTAGATCCAAAAAGATACATATATATATATATCAGATTTTATATACAATGCAATCATGCACTAGGCATGGTTAAAATGCTCAATGAGCCCGAAAAGTACAAAAACACTCATATAGACATCGAAAAATGCTACCTTGGTAGTCTCTCAATCCCTATGGGATCCCTCAAAGGGTGCGCGACCATGCCTAGGACTCCGGCTACGCTGGCACTCCAAGTGCACGAGGGCTTATGGTGCAACCAATAGCTACCATCTCGCACAAGAATGGCTCATCCTCATGGCACTTTCTGCGTATCCAGCTACCTCCATGCAGAGGGAAGTCATGATCTTTGCCACATACCAGATAAAGGAAAAAACATTAGTGTGCCTACCGGCCAGCTGAGGGCTCCCCCACATCCATGGAAAGCTCAACATGAGTCTTCTCGAGGGGAGAAGTAGGGTATCAGTACACACTCGGTGAATCAAGTCTCACCACTCATCGCGATCGGCTATGCAAACAAAGGAAAAACAACAAGTTAGAAAATGATCAATGATAAAACCAAGAGTAAACAAAACAAAAAGAAACAACAAACTAGGACAACTCTAACTAAAAAAATGTCAAGAGAAGAGTGACAACTCACTCGGATCTCCAGGCCTCCAAGAAGGATCTCTAGGATCCGTGCTGCCACCTGACTATCATTGGTGCCCCTCACCCACATGCGGGGCAATGTGATGGACCTGCAACAGAGACTCGCCATCTACACAGGTCGAGAAACTCCTCTAAAACTAGAGTCACTCTCTCTGTGCTCCGCTCCGCCCTCTCAGCCTGTAGGATCTCCTAGGTGTCATGCCACTCAGGATCACTATCATCCCCCACCACCCATCTCACTGATCTCCATGTCCTTTGTCTCCTCCTCGGTCTCTCCCCTAGTAAACTCCTCAGACTCGAAGTCCACGTCAATGGGCTCATCACTACTATGAGCGGGACCGGTGGTAATCGAAGTAAGGGTTCCTGAGGAGCACCGGCTCTCCCTCAAGCACATACCACCCTCCTAGCTGTAATAGGAGTACCGGGAATAAAAATCATCCAACCTCGGCCTCTAGGACCTCCCGAGCCTTGTGGATAGACCTATAAACTAGCATCACCGAAGGGAGCATGTCGCTATAGAGGAGGCCAAACTACTGTGGAACTTTGTCAAAGGGGTGTATCTCCAACTTTCCCGCCCTGTCTCATCAGCGGAGTTGGTGGTCTGACAGGCAATCAAAGTGACGGTCTCCTCTCCCCATACCCCTGCCATGGCCTGATAAGGAGTGGCCTCCATGTCTGTAGTAGTCAAGGAAGCCACTGGCTGGTGGGGTGCTCTAAGAACTGTCATCCCCGTCCACCTCGCTACCTTGACGGCCCCGAGATCCTCCACCTCTACACCTCTCCCATATGGGATAATGTGCTCATACACCCAACTCATGACAAGAGTTGGGTGGCTTAGTGACTGCCCCTATAAACGGAATACCCTGTATAATTCATGGTAGGTAGTCCGAGGATATCTGCTCCCCAAGCGTAGACACGTCCATGGCCCTCAATCTATGCAATAATAGGGGCCCAAAGCAATATAAGAGGGTATCCCCTCCCTTGTCCCCAATCAGTTGGGATGCAAGGATTCCCATGATGGCCTTGCGGAGCAAGGGAATGTCTGACTCAATGATAGAGTGGATCCTCATGCCCTTCTTCGACCCCATCGATACAACCACATCTCCCATGTAGGTGGCCCACTTGAACCACCTGTGATCTAGATATTGTTGTCTTAAGAGACAGCCACCACCCAAGGATCGGAACCCCTAGTATATGGTAAACATCCTCCAGGGTGATGGACCACTCACCCCTAACTCTTGGCAATTAGAAGGTGTTCCGATCCGCATCCCAATATGAGAACAAGTCACACAATATGTGACTGGCAGGTGCAACATGAGGAACCTATGTAATCCTCCATATACCAACCCTCATGGAGATTATCTCGCTCCTAGGAGAGTGCCTCTAACACTACCAAGAGCCAATCACACTCCCTCTCCTGGCTCCATCTAATGTACTCCTCCTTCTGCATACACCCAAAAACACAAAAAGAAGTGAGTTAGTATTGAAATCCAATTGAAAAAACTAGTAAAAACATGTAAAAATTCTATACATGCAAAAATAAGTTAAAATTTTGTATTGTTTTGTCCTCTGTCATGGACCACCTCCTATCAGGGGTGGAAGTCCCTGTAACCGCGCCACTGCGTAAGGCTTCGGTCTGTCCCACAAAACCAAACGGGTCGTAAGCCCTAAAAATGCTTAAAAACAAGCAAAAACACCTTTTTAACAAAAAAGAAACCTACCCTATGGGTGCCCCCCCTAAAGACACATTCAAAACTAACATTTTCAAAAATGATCCCCCGAGTAAAAGATTTCATCATTTCCACATTTTAGGTTTAAAAACAATAAATTGAGAAGAAAAAACCTAAGACTTCACGGGTCGATGTTCCGCTCTCGGAGGCATGATCGCTATCTCACCATGAACATTTTGACTATACTCTCGTTGAAAACTATCACCGTGGGTCCCAGAGCTCAAAAATCTATCAAATCAATCCATGTAAATGAATAGTAAAATGACTTTGTTTTATATAAATAACCCTCTTAATTTGATTTCAAATGTCTTTTGCAGGGTCGGAGTGCCGCGAAGGTAAGTTCTAAAAACCCCGCGTAGATGGTAAGTCCTCTTTTCATGTCAATTCAATCTTATTTCTCAAATTGTTTTATCTATCTGCACTTGAGTCCCCTTTTCATTTTTTATAGGTAGCGGGATCTTGGATGGTGACTTTCCAGCACACGGGCATGTCAGGTATAGCTCCTAACTCCCCATTTCGGGACCACCATACTCGGATCCACCGTTTTATGCCTCTTCATGGCTAAAATGCTTCTCCGAGGGGGCAATATGTACGTACCCAAAATTTTAGGGTACTGCACCATCCGAACGATGTTACACATGCCCCAATGATGATACAGAGTCTCCTTGTAAGGTGTTCAGAATCTAGAAAGGCTCACCATGTATACGCTTGTACCCCGCATGCCCCGCTCAGCCTCCGCATGCTGGTTTTTCCCCTTTTTCCCCCCTTTCTTCTTGCATTCTTGTCTTCAATGCAGAACCACCACCCTGCCTAGGTGGCGGTCCCGCGACTACCGCCGGGATAGGGTGGTGGTCCCATGCTTCACCGCCCGCACTGTGGCAAGGCGCAGTTTTGTTCACATTTTCCAGATTCTTGGATGATCGCATCAAACGTAAATCTTCAAATTTACATGCTTTTTCAACCACTTTGGCTTGTATTAATGTTTTTCACTTGCTACAGGAATAGTGTTTTCCTTTATTTATAGTAAAAGAGATCAAATGGGAGTTACCCTCGGTAAATGCATTAGTTATAAATAAACTTGACTTGTTTTCAAGCAAATGGCCCCTCATCTTCTCAATTCTCTTATTCAATCTTTCAATTTCTTGCTTAGAATTCTGTTAGTTTCATGTTTTGCTTCCATTGTTGGTATTTTAGAGGTCATATAATCTTCTTGTTTCAGTCTTGTTCCATTGTTACTTCATACAATCAGTTTAACATAGAATAGCTTCATTTCTAGACTAGAATCCATTAAAGTTGCAGGTTTTGTTTTGTCACAAGGATAGTTTCTAAAACTCTTGGTACACTTGTGTTGTATTCCGTGATAAATCCCACTAGGAATTACATAGTCAAGCTCTATTCACTTGCACTATCCCTCTCCTACTCGCATTGTATTCGGTCTATATCCAAAGCTGCCATTATTCGATTGCTATCTTCTGTTGATACTATCATATACACACTTTCTGGATTCACGAGGACACAAAGGAATGAGGAGATCACATTGAGGGGATGAAATCACAAACAATTAGATTTACCATTGTTCTGTAAATGCCAGGTTTGAGCTATCAAAGTTCTAATTACAAACATATCAAATAGAGTAGTGAATCATTTTATTTCAGTTAAGCTCACTTTCAATATTGCCAGGGAAGCTATGGGGAATGATAGTTTTGAGAAACTATGATTTGTTCCTCACTTCTGAGGTAGGATTAAAGGTTTTCAATTAAGTTAATTAGCTGTCTTTTATCTAGATTCACACATTTGCACAGGTGAATAACCACACCAGGTTGTCTGGCTTGTTTAGTTTTAGTAAAAGAGTATTTTAATTGTTGTTTGTAATTATAATGTTTCAATTATGTATTTTGTTTAGATTAGTTTCCCTTTCAGCAGTAGTATAAATTGTTATTTTCAGTTTAAGAGACTTCATTTAGATTAATACTTAGATCCTAATTAAGAGAATAAACCATAGGGAACTTACGCTACCCGTTCATAGCCTCTAAATCTCCCCTTTGTCATTTCAACTACCAGGAGATCACACTACCAGATCTTAGTCACTGATCCTCCCATAGTTAGTTATAGGAAAGTTTCTTGCTAATTCTCATCCTCTTTATATAGCTTTTTCTATCGTGGAAAGAACTGGCCATAATCAAGGCTTTGGCTTCATCTAACTCACCCACATTACAAACCACCAGCTTTCTCGTGACACGACCTCGGGAGGTTGTGTATGGGGAAGGTCACTTGTCAATTATCATCCTCACATGTCACTTTTTTGTCATACGGTGATCGGCCCAATGTTTATATTTGGCAAGGAGATCATCAACGTAATCTTCCAATATGCAATACATGATGTCATGAAATATATAATTCATAGCCCGCCGATATGTAGCACTTGTGTTCTTAAGGCCAAAGGGCATGACTGATAGCGAGAAGGTCCCCAAAGGAGTGATGAAGGTAGTTTTGTGTTGATCTTCGGAAGTGGGTAATATTTGGTTATAACTCGAGAAACCTTCCATGAGTGATAGCATCTCATGGTGTGCAATAAGATCAATTAGTTGGTCAATACTAGGTAGAGGAAAATCATCTTTAGGGAAAGCTAGGTTAAGGTTGTGGAAATCCATGCAAATGCAGAGTCCCCCTATCACTTTGGTGATAGAAGCGATTTTATAGATCCATTAGGGATAATTAATGGGTAGGATGAAGGAAACCGAAAGAAGGTGTTGGAGTTCTTCTTTGATAAGAAGGGAAATGTGAGGATGCATTTTCCATGCCTTCTATTTTATGTGTTTGGCTTCAGGAATAGTTACGATATTATAGACCACACTATTTGGGTCAATACGGGAATTTCAAGTGTAGGGCCAAGCAAAAGCATTGCTATGATCTTGGAGGAATGAGGTAAAATCTTCCTGCTCAGTAGTATCTAAAGATTGGCCTATCTTTAAAATGTGTGGGTCATCTTGAGTGTTAATATTGATTTCAATGGTCAATTTGTTTAACATGGTTTGTGTCTCAGAAGGTAATGACCGATGAATATAATAATATTCCACACCAAGGTAGGTGATAATAGACTCATTATCCTGACATTGAAGCGATGTTAATAGATGGTGCATCATCATCGATCATGTTAGGATATAAAAGGGAATAGAAGAGGGATTCTCTCTATCTCGTTGATAAGTCAGAAGTCCCAGGGAAATGGTGTTCACGAAAAAAAAAAGTTAGGAGGAATGGATTCTAGATCCATACACTCCGTGGGTGAAGGGGGTGATGTTGGTAAATGGGGTAAAGGAAGGTTGTCATCCTAAATGAGTTCAACACGGGTTGTCTTGGAAGATGGTTCGGTAAAGCCAATACCACTATGGTTTTTATGTTTATGAGTGGTACATGGGATGATAGTATGGTGGCCCTTTTCATAGAACCCAAAGCCAAATCCTTTCCATGCACAACAATGGAGGAAAGTGTGGGCGAAGTGATGATTGGTGAGAGATTGAAGGTCATATGAAAATGGTCACGTTTGGGAAGGTGGATCGAGTGAGTAGGTAGAAGTATCAAGTCCCCCATATGTTAATTTGGTGTGAAGGTGGGGAGGAGGCGTGTAGGGAATACCTCATCTATGTGGTGATC
This sequence comes from Taxus wallichiana var. yunnanensis, assembly GCA_018340775.1. Taxonomy (NCBI): domain Eukaryota; kingdom Viridiplantae; phylum Streptophyta; class Pinopsida; order Cupressales; family Taxaceae; genus Taxus; species Taxus wallichiana. The sequence continues at coordinate 687,602,712 of CM031240.1, read as the reverse complement.
ATAGCAAGGATGTTGGCGTAGGCTACCATAATCTTGAGGAGTAAGGAATGTGTCGATGTTATATAGGTGATATTCCCCGAGTGAGACGTTGAAAAACACCTTCTAAGGGATCGGTAGTTGGTATATGGGTAGCAGGAATAGATGAATCACTAGGTGATTGTGAAGAAGAAGCATTGGGTGGTTGATAATTTGATGGGTTGTTGGGTGGGTCAGCTGCAAAGGTTATGGCATCGGTGGGAATAGAGGAGTTAGGTGTAGGAGAGGTGGCGACAACATTGGTGGATGGGGTTGTGGGTGAAGGAGAAGTGACAACGGTGGTAGATGTATTAACTCAGTACAGTACATCATTAGGTCGAGGTTACAACAAGTTACTTGAGGTTTTGAATGTTGGTGGGTCATCTTGAATGGTATAGTTATGTCCTTCATGTTCAAATTTTACACAATGATGTAAGGTTGAAGGGACACAACCCATGACATGTATCCAAGGTTGACCAAGCAATAGGTTGTATTGGAATTCCCCCTCTAAGATAGAACAATTCCAGAATAGTACATGAGCTCACACAAACCTGGAGAATGATGGTGCCAAGGGTGGAAGTGATGGCATCATTGAATGAATGCAATATAACTGGGTTATTATGCATGTAATTGGTAGAGATGTGTATTTTTTTGTACGCATGGGATGAGATGATGTTGATGTTGGCACTACCATCAATCATAACGTGTCAAATGCATATATTATCAATGTAAACAAAAATGAAAAGGGCAGGATCAAGATCATCTGATTAGAGAGGTATAATCTCGTCATCAGAGAAACTGAGGGCGGCTACTTGGTGAGTAGTGGTAGGTGTAGAGGAAGGGGATGAATTGGTGAGGGAGGCCACATGGTGAGGGGTGATAATGGAGGCCATAGACATCGGATCATTAGGTAAAATCTTGATGGATTTCAAAACCTCCATGAGGTCCTATCGATGGGATTCAAAAGTTTGGACAAGGTCATACAAAGACATTTTTAGAGGGGATTGGTGCAATTGTTTTATCATTGTACGATGGGTGACCCCATCAGAAATAGGGTATGTGGGTCCCTAAATGGTGATTTTTGGTGTGGGTGCAAATGGTATATTGGGCATAGGATTGGCAAATGGGCTAGTTGCTTTCTCCTTTCCTTTATCTTTTTAGGCGCGAGTGGAAATATCAACCATATTGATATGGAGTGAAGGAGTAGGTGAATTTATATGTGTAGCGACAGGATGGAAAATATAATGAAGAAAAGTGTTTTTGTGAAATAATTTAGATGCACTGACATTTTAGTTGGGTTTTGGCTAGATCTTTTATACAGACCATGTTGATATTGAATTTCAAAGGTGGATAAAAGGGTTGTGGAGGTGGTGATGTGGGTCATTGAATAGGTAGTGGGTGAGGATGTCGATAATAGGTGGAGGTGGAACCGGGTCCTTGTCTAGAAGATGAACATCGTCAAATTTTTGTTCAAGAGGAAAAATTTGGACAAGATTGGTTTTTAGATTCTTATAATTCTCTGCCTCATGTCTGGCACACGATGGTAGGTGCAAATTTTAGTATCGCCAAACCATTGTGGTTTGGGTTTGAGTGGGTCATAAGGTCTAAGGAGCGACAATGTGATGACAGAGGTATCTTAAAGGTTAGCTAGAATGTTGGCATAAGACCCTACCAATGGATCACAATGTGAGGTGAGTGTGGGTCTGGATTTAAGTGTGGGTGATTTTGGTAGGAGAGGCATCACGGGAGGTGGAATTGGATGTGAAATGGGTTTGACCATGGGCTTGGAAGGTAGTACTATTTTGGTTGTTCCTTCTTAGGTAAAGGCGTAGTAGATGAACTAGATGTAGAAGGTGTTGTAGGCATAACTACCTCTTTAGGGGGTAGTGGGTTTTTCAACTTTGGTTTCACCTTCCTAGGTAAAAGGTAAGGAAGGATTATGTGATGTGGAAGGGAAGGAAGATGGAGGAAGAGGATGAGTTAGCCAAGGTGACAAAGGAGGCATGGTGAAGGTTTCTAGTAGAGGCAAGATGGAAGGTATGGGTTGAAGAAAAGGAAATATCATAGGTACTGCTAGGGTTACTATAGGTGGTGGGGTATATGCAGTAAGAAAGATGCATGTAATGGCAAAGGTGTGCATTGTGCAGGTAAGTTGGGTGTGATAAAAGGTCATGATGAAGAGGCTAGTTGTTGTGCTTTTGGTTTTCCTTGGATAGGAGGTTTTTGACCAAGGTCGACATGTGAGGTCCTAGGATGGATGGCAGTGGTGAAGGTGACAAAGGAGTAGTGGGAGAAATAGGTGTATGTGGCTTAGAAGGTTGGGTCTTCCTTTTAGGTGGAGGAATAGTTTTTGTGCAGGTTTTTGAAGATGTGGCTAAGTCCAATTTGACAAGAAGGTGTACTGGGCTTGATTTCGGCATGGCGCCCAATGTGGTGATGGCTCTGGACACATGGTAAGGTGTAAATACATGTAGGTTCTTAGGCATAGGAACGGGTTTAGTTGTTGGTAAAGGTTTGGATGTAGGCAAGGATGATGAAGAAGAGGTTGTTTCAACAGGCATGGTCATGGTTGATTTGGTCATCTAAAATACCTTTGGATAAATCGTGGAGGTATCAGTAGGCAATATTTACATTTGGGTTGAAAAGGGTAGCTAGAGACGTCCCCAAAGCATGAAATTATCAACGTAATCCAAGTGGTCAGCTAGGCATGAAAATGGCACTATTGTAAGAGGATATGATGTTGGTTTAGTAGAAATCCTTGTAAAATATGTCTGTGAGATAGGGAACTGGTTGGCTTTGGACTCTATGGGTAAGAGAGCCAAGAGCATATCAATGGGATCTTGGAAGGCTAATGGGGAATTGTCACCAACAAGAAGTGGTGCATCTAAAGGATCCCCTATGGGTAGGGGAGATGGCATGTGGGATGAGGTAGGTTCCTCTTTCGGTGGAGAGGAAGGTGAGCATGACCCTCCAATGGGTAGGAGAGTTAACACTACAAGTTGTTCATTAGGTTGTGAGGAGAGTGATGAAATGGCATTGGCTAGATATTGTGGTCTCATCCATGGGTGAAGGGGGAGATGAAGGGAACTCCTTTGTGGATGAAGGAGTAGATGAAATAGGCTCCTCCATGGGTAAAGGAGCTTGTGCTAGAATCTCCTCGATGGAGGGATAGGAGGAAATTGTGGAAGGGTTGGTATGGTGTCAAACACAACATGGACCTCATGGACATTACTGTCATTAGTTGAAGGTTCACCAATTTTTTTAGATGATGGGGTGTGATTAGGAAATGGCTTCTTGAAGATATGCAAGTTCTGATTGGTCAGTGTGTTCGGGTTGTCTAAGATGAGATCTCTGTTGTCTAACATTTCCTGGAAAATGTTTTTGAAGGTTATACAATTACCATCACTATGACCTTTAACACAATGGTAGTTGCAATAATCATGTTCCTTGTATCATGCAGAATAAGACAAGCAGGGTCAAAACCAGTATGTGTTTTGATGGGTGGAAGAGAAATTGCTTTTGCTTTAAGAATTTTTTATAATACTGAAGAATAAGGTTCCCGATTGGAGTGTACTTCCGTTGCTCTCTCCGAACTAGAAATTTTGAATGGGAGAAACATTGGAAGAAGGTTTCGATTGATTGGATGGGTGAGATGCGCCACTTTTAAAATCATCTGCGTTGGCAAATCCTTTAGCTTTGGAATAATTATTTTGTGGTTTTGAAGAGGAATAAGCATCATTGGATTTAAATGCAGTGTTTTTATTACACAATTGAATTTTCTTCTCTTCTATGGCATGGATTTCAAGTTTTCTATCCATGGTGAATGTTTCATGAAAGGTCTATGGAAGGTTTGGACTTGGAGAGTTGGTGAGATGTGCCTAGCACAAGCTCTAGTGAACAACTCTATAAGCTCGGTTTGAGGTAGCTGGAATGTAAGTTGGTTGATGAGGCTCCACCAACGAGTGACAAAATCTGTGATAGAATTGTCATCGTATTGTTGTGTTGAATATAAGTCATTCATGGTGACCTTCTTGATGATATTGATCAAAAAATGGTCCAAGAAGGCTTGAGCCACTTAGTTAAATGAGTAAATGGAATGTCGAGGTAAACCACTATACCAATCTAACGTGGGTCTTGTTAAGGACATTGGGAATGTTCGCAAGAGTAGAGCATCATCATGAGTGATTAGATAGCACCCATGTTTGAAAGACCGCAAGTGTTGTTGTGGGTCCTCTTTGTTATTGAACCGGTTGAATTTGGGCATTTCCTAATGTGTAGGGTATGGACGAATGGGAATAGACAGATGAATGGGATCATTACAGATTTCATCATATGTTAAAGAGTTGTAAGAGCCAGAAAATGATGCTTCCAATGTTTGCATCTTTTCCATCATCATTTTAATAAGTTCATTGGTAGGTTGTGATGATTGGGAACCCCTGCAGTATAAGGGGGTTGATGATGAATGTATGATGTGGATGACATTCCAGTATATGGTGGTTCGAGTATGAGAACTGTGAGGGGGAATAGATGCAGGTGGAAAATATCCCGAATAGGTGATAGACGAGATAGGTGGTTGTTGGTGATATGTGTAAGTAGGTGGGGTGGATGTAGCGATCCTTGTAGTGATTGGAGGTAAAGACTACAAGATGGAGAGGATGATGTTTTGGAATGGGGTATGGGTTTCCAACACCATGGGTGGCTATGATGCAATAGGTATATATGAGGTGGAGGGTGCATACAAGGCTATGCTCAAGGTGGCTAATGAAGGAATGGTTGACACCATGGGAGCAACTGACATCAAAAGTGCAATCGATGTTGTAGGTGCCGCAAATATTGATGATGTGGGGTCAAGTTGGGATACTACAGGTGGTAAGGTGGATGAAGGTAACGCCAAGCTAGTGGTAGTTGATGTGAAAGTGGGGGCGAGGGAAGGAGGAATGGACACAGGCATGCCATATACCAATTATCTTGATGAATTGCAAGTGGAGGAATGGGTGAGATAATGTTGTAAGGTAGTGGGGTTGTGGTCAAGGATTCTTGTGAACTCCTCGTCACCGGTACTGATGATAATGGGCTGAGTAGGATCCATAGGTGATAGGATGGAAGGTGGTGATGGGCTAGGTGGGAGTGGTGAAGGATTGCATGGAATACAAGGGCGTTGGCTTGACTACGAGTCAAAACCATGTGAGTTGGTGTAGGCTTGGTAATCTATTCTTTATAAATGACACAAAAAAAAATGGGGAAAATAGTTTGGGAGGCAAAAACAAGTCATTGTTTTAATTAAAAATTAAAACACAAGAACCGATGGTGGTTGGGGTAATCGATGATGGTGATATGGTGATCGATGTTGGTTATGTTAACCGATATCGATTACTGTAGGAAATAAAAAGTTTTGTAAATGGGGCAATAACTGATGAAAATGAGACAAAACTAGATCTGATGGTGATTTTAAAGATCTAGGGGTATGATGATATGTCTGAGGAATTTCAAAAAGAACAAAAATGTGGTGAGTGTTGTTTTTGGTAAAAATGACCAAAAATCAGATAACTAACAATGGTCGTAAACCAATGATGGTCGAGTAAATCGATGTCATCATTTGGACCGATGTCGGACATTGTGAAATTTGAAAAGATGGAGAAAGTTGATTTTTGTGACTTAGATCAGTAAAATATCAACCCAGAAACCTGAGTATGATAGTTATGGACCCTAACACACTCAGAAAAAGTCAGAATACACCAACTATAATTGTGGAGTGTGAAAGGAAGAAAGAAAAAATGGAGAACACGTTCTCACAACTCAAAACATAATTCAAGCAAAATTTAAGAAACACGAAATCATATGGGTGAATATAGAAGGTGTCCTATGAAAATCCAAGATCTAAGGGTGGTTTCAGGTAATGTTTTGGTGGGGTAGTCCTTTCTATGATATAATGACTGGATAAAGAAACCAATTGAGTGCAAACTGTCAATCTTCTGATCGTGTGATCATTGAAAGCTTCTTCTAGGTATGAGGATGTTTAAGAAGATGTGTAAATTATGTAAGTGGTTTGGTATAGAGAGAGTGTTTGCAAGTGAACTACGATTAAATTATTCAACCATCAACTCAGCATGACTTCCAGCATATAAGTTGCCCTCAAATTAATGTGAGCTATAATGCAACAATCTAGAATGAAATGCAAGTGTTTTAATCCCAAATCCACAATTATGTTCGATGTAACAAATGGAGAACAGGAAGAGGGATGTTCTTTCACTAATGCAATGCAGTAAAAGGAAGACGTTTTCTTTTTAAAGCACTCAAAGTACAATTTCTTTTAGACAATAACTAGAAGGAGAACATTCCAAAGAATAAAATTAAAGTGAATACTTCTCGAAGGGAAATAAACACACAATTTTTCCTAGGAATGAACAAATGCAAAGGAACCCCTGATGGGTCCCACTAGGTGTGCCAAAAATGTCACCAAATTCCGAGCAAATTAATTAAATAGATAAGGGTAATATGCCCATAATGAATACCTCTTTGTAATTTCAGTTGAAGGTTGTGCGACGTTCGATTTCCTAATCCAAATTGATTGTGAGAGCTCCCTTTTGGCTAGGAAGAACTACCTATAAATGCAAAATAGTACCACAAAATAGAATTAAACAAAACAATGAGTGGACTGCCTAGCGGAAGCTAGATCCAGGAAGCATGATGCTTCTTGAACAGGTTGTCAATCCACTTTTATATAACAATATTAATACTAGTTAAATCATAAATGAAGTGAATATCTTAGTGGGTATTAGCTCACTTTGGTCTAAGCTATCTTAACAAACATAGTAGCGGTGTTAGCTAACTAACCGATCTTTGGTTAGGTTGAGTGATTGACGTTAGTTGGCTAACCAAATGTCGTCAGAGGGGCAATTAGCATAAAGGTGTTAAAATTAGTTTTTCATACTCCACGTGATTGCTCAGATGTTGGAAATGGTGAGAGTGGGGTCATAAAATGATTCTGAGGACTCAAAGATGATTAAGAGAGGGTGAAAAAGGGTGAAAATTCTAGGTATGATCATGTGATGGGTTGATGGAAGGAAGGAAGTATATAGGTGTGGAGAGAAATAGACTACAAAGATGAATAAATGAATCTACACAAGGAAACTAGAGATTCAGTGTAGAGATGTTAAATACTTACTAAAAATATATTGGAGGACGTAGTTGATGAAGATGGTGACAGTAGAGATCTAGAGAGAAGATTCGTTGTATTCGTGTCGCAGCAACTCGGACTCTCTGTGCCTATTTGTTGTGAATCGTGATCGTGAAGAGGATGATAAATGGTGACCAATGTTGGTAAAGCTCCCGTGTGTCTTCTTTTTCCTAAGTGCTAAAGAAATTGAAGTGCTTCAAGTCTCTAGAAAAAATGAGATCCTGAATGAATTGACCAACCTGGGAAAAGGATTTTGGAAATGTATTTAACCTAACCGGAAACAATTAGGTGATCGACATCGGTTGAGATATAACCGATGTCGGTCAAGGTGGGAATATCTAGGTTGGCCAAAAATAGCTAGATTGTTGTTATTTTTGGCATGATCTCTAACCTTCTATCGAGTCTCGAGTGATAGATCATAGCAAGATAAGTAGGATTCCTTTTAGGTTTGTTAATAGGAGTTAAGTCTAGGTTTAGACTAAGTCCTAGTTAGTTAGGATAGGTTTAGACTTAGTCTTAGGTCATTAATGAGGTTTGAGTAGGTCATTGAGTGAGGTGGCTAGGTGAGGTGGTTAAGTGAGGATATTAATTAATTTAATTAAGATAATTAATTTAATAATCATGTGCACTATGGGATATGGTTAATTTAATTAACAGGGTTTTAAGGGGAGTATGGCCTAATTTTGGTGTCTACACTTAGTGTAAATCAAAGGCAATTAGTTTCCTTAATGGGTCACAAAAAAAAAATTCTATCGAATTACATCATGTCATGAAAAATTATGTATTATATATTATCAACAATCCTATCACAAGGTAGAACCTAGTAGTAATAATATATGAAGAAAAGGCTCTAAGCTAGAACCACCGTCATAAGGCATGAGAGAATTAAGGCTACTTTGATCCATTTGTGGAGTGACCTATTAGGCTTAATAGGAATTTATATACATCTAATAGGCTCAATATACTTTGATGGTAGACATCATATGTCATAATTGAAGAAAATTCTATACTCCTTATTAGATAGAATATAGTTTAGAAGAAAAATAATAAACAACATAATGTTTTTAATTCCCAATCTCCGATTTTTAAAATTATTTTTTACCAACCAACATTCATATAGTAAACACAAAAAAATAGAGTCACAAAACACATAAAACATAACTAAAAATATCATTTTTGTTATTATATTTGGATAATTTTCTCTCTTGGAATAGATTTCCCATTGAATTTATTTTTTTGATACATATTGGGATGTAATCTATCACGAAAAATCATTTTTTTTTCTTATTTTGACGACTTTCTTTCTTGAGTTGTAATTATGTGTACCATGTTAGTTAGATACACATGAGTGGCTGCATCAATGGGGTACATGATTGTTTTCTGAAATTCCCCAATCAATGCAAACTCATGGAATGTTATCATTTTAAGATAAAAACAATATGGCGTTCCTTACAAGGATTTAAAGATTCGAATGAAAAGTTCTCGATGGTTATTTCATGGAATAAAATCATCACAAGAAATGCACAATAAATGTCTTATAAAAAGTAATTTAAAACAACGTAACAAAAATTGGTAGGATAAATAAACTCCCCATAAATATGCTAACATTATTTCAACCTTCTCCTTTGTAGGCTATGATTTGGAATATGTCTCAAATAGGGATTCCATAAGTAAGACATTTGACCAAAAAATTCTTTTTAGTCTTTTGTTGGTGGATTCCAATAGAACATTTTTAAAAATAAGGCATTTTCTCTCACATAAATTAAGGTTTATTAACAATGCACATTTCTAATGCTCTTACACTTTATACACATCATGTGATAAAAATTGATAGTGAAATTTAAATTTGTAACATTATAAAAAAATCTTTAACTTTAGGGAAAATAGTTTAAAATTACATTTATTATTTTATGTAATGTCATAATTTTTTAACATTATATAAACCTTTTTAAATCCTGACATTTGTTTTTGTTTTGTATTATATGTAGTTATTTAATGGATTTCTTAACTAAATTCAAGGAAATCCTGAAATGGCTAAAAACATTATGGTTACAATTAGAAATGCACATGGTATGCCTCCTCCCTCCACCCACCCACATTCCTCTATATCACCTCCCTCCAATCACCCAAATTTATTTTTATCGATCCCTCCATCAATACACGTACCACACCTTTGTCTATCTCGATGATGTCCATGTCAAATTGATACCCCTCATCCTACATGCATTAGTGTAGACCCCCAAATATTTTTTCTATTAGATGTTAGGAATGATGTGTCCTAGCCCTTCCCTACCTCCTTCCCCACAATTTTATATAGGATTATATCTTTCACTTCATGGAATACTAAAAGAGAGGTATAAGGGGTCTTGTTCTAACAATAAGAATAAAACTATATTCATAGAGACTTTTCGGGATATCTACCACAGAAAAGAATGGAAGGCATATTAATATTTTATAAATGAAAATTATATTTTAAATTTATCTTGTAATTATAAGTTTTAAATTTATCTTTTACTATGGTTTATATTTATAACGAGTGGATGATTAAAAACTATTATGATGTAGACTTATAAAATTCCATTAGAAAGCTAACCAAGAATGCAAAGATTATTATGTCTTATATGTTGATTTCTCAAAGAAACATAAAATATGGATGTTCAAGGAAATTTGATAAATGTATGGTCCATTTTTGGATCATGGTAATTTTATTTCTTGAATAATAATTAATTTGAATTATTCTCTAATGTTTTATTACATTATGTTTTATTTTCTAACTTATTTTTGTAATGCAAACATGGTTTAAAGCTACATTGTTGAAATAACATGGCAAGAGAGATATAATCTAAACATAAATATGAAGATATATTTTTAACTTGATGAATGGAAAACACCTAGGAGGTAAATTTTGATGTCGAACTAAGTCATATTTAATTTAATGTTTTTTTAAATGTAGTTTATTTCATAATTAGTTTTACTTTTTTAAAATGTTGTGCTAACCAATTTTGTATGTCTAAATTATTATATGCAAGACACAAACCTAATTTGTGGTGTAGGTTGATTAACTATTGGGGTAGTTGTGATTCGGTTTAACCAAGCCAACAACAAGTCAGCAAATGCCTAATTAATATTATAAATCCCACTTGGTCATGTGGGTTTTGTTAGAGCATGGGCTCAATTTGTAAGTATTGTAGTTTAAATTAGTTTATACTAATAAGTGTTCAATTTTTTAATTACAATATAAATTAATATTATATTTGCATTTTCCAATAGGAGGACTATGGGAAGCCTATCGAGTCTTGGCATAAGGATCATATCCATACTTATGGATATTTTTCTGTAAAAGGATATTAGTGCAAATAGATTCCAACCATTTCACATGTGCTATATAAATTCATTGTAAAATATATTTTCAAATTATTTTTGTGTTTTATCAATTATTATGAGATTATTAATAGTGTTTTATTTTTATTTTATGTAAAGGACACACAATATCATACCCGAGAGCAAGTGGAAATATGTCTTGAGTAATAAATGGGAGCCACATCACTAATAGGGTTATCATTTAGTAGTTGCTTGAGTAGTGCATCCATTAAGGATTTATACGTTGGATAGGCTTTTCAAGGTTTTAACGATACTATAGTTGAGGGGGATGTTACTCGTGAGAATGACAAAGATAAGAGTTAGGGAGAAATGAAAATGGGGACCCTAATTTATGGGTTCGATATTAAATATTATGACTTTCTATTATGGATGTTGACCCTAATATTGTATGGAGTCAATCATGACTCTATAACTATTTTTATTATAATATTATTATGAATTTTGATTAATTATTGAATGGTTTGATTGTCATGTTTAAATTATGGATTATTTTCATTTTTTCTATTTTTTCAATTTTTAATTTGTATTCAATTTTTTAATATATGTATTCATAAAAATTTAAATGAGTTGGGACATTTTAGTGAGATGAAGACTGACTAAATTCACAAAATGACCTAAGTTCGGGCTTCAAAATTTGGAAAGCTATAAATTGGGCTAAAAAAATATCTAGGGGTAGTATATGGAAAATAGGGAAAGGAAATGAATTTGTTTCGAATGATAAATGTGAATTTTACCCTAAAAGAAAAATTTCCCCAAATTGCAAGGTTGATTGAGGAGAAGTATGGGGAAAAAATTATCAATTATATGGAAGATGAAGACAACTTTCAAACATGGAAAATTTTAGAACTGGATGTTAGGATGTCAAAGAACACTTGGTTGCTCTCAATGATTTTCTAAAAAATTATGTGTCTTCTAACAAAAGGATCTAGATAGAATTGTGTGGGACAAAGAACAAAATGGTAATTTCTCAGTCAAATCTGCCTACTCACTATTCTTTGAGGGGGAAGTTAGAGATGAAGACTTAATGGTTGGCAAAATTTGGAACAAGAACATATCTCCTAAAGTCAAGGCTTGCTATGATAAACAAGATTCTAACAGTGGATAACCTGAATAAAAGAGGCTTCCAAATGGTCAATAGATGTGTTCTTTGTGAAAAGAACATGGAAACGGTGAACCATCTATTCTTAGAATGCCCTCTTGTTCTCCAAATGCTATCTTCTATTTTGGTTTGCTTTTCAGTTCCTTGGGTAAACCCTAATGGAATCCAAGATGCATGGATTCAATGGAAATTCCCTTTCATCAGTCAAGGGCTTAAAAATCTTTGGATAATGAGCCTAAGTCACCTATGGTGGGAAATATGGAAAGAAAGAAACAAGAGGATCTTCAAAAATAAAAAACTTCCTAATAGGTTGTTAATAAACCATTTCTTTCAGGTTGTTAGAAATAATTTTTCTATCCTCAGGAAAAAATAAGTTGAAGTTCTTGAATGCGAACAAAATATCATTAGGAATTGGAATTTAATTTATGACCCTCAACCTAAGAAGCCCAACCCTCAAGAGGGGGTTAAGTGGACTCCTCCTAGAGGGGGCTTCCTTAAACTCGACTTTGATGGTCTTTGATAAATGGAATCGGAAAAGCATGAGGAGGAGGTGTTTTTCATGATGATGAAGGGAAGTTTCTTCTTTCCTATTTTTTTAATCTAGGTATCCAATCAAACAATGTTGCAGAGGTTGTTGCTTTGTTTTGGGGAGTGAAGTTGGTAAGAGAAAGGTTTCAAGCATCTGGTTGTGGAAGGGGACTCTTTGTATATTATCTCTTGTGTGAAGGGAGTGTCTCAGGCCTCTATTTCTATAGTTGACTTCATCAATAAATCCAAGGGTAAATTATCCTCCTTCGAAACTATATCCTTTCAACATGTGTTTCGTGAAGGAAACAAACTAGCTGATATTTTGGCTAATATGGGGGTGGATGCTAAGGAATTAAAGGTGGTCGAGGATCTTAAAGAGATGGATGCTAATTTCATAGACACCTTGAAAAGGGAAAGAATCCCTAATATCACACCTATCAATGAGGACGTAATTATTCTTTTGGCTTGATGTCTCATGATTTCATGTATCTCAACATCATTCAGACTTTTATTTCATATCTTTGTAAAGGCAGGACAGATCTCTGTGTGTTATGGAATCTCACTTTCAAGTTAGGTATAGACATTAACCCTCAAAAGAAAAATAAGAACAACATTATTAGAATGGGAGGGGATTTAGTACGTACTGAACCAAGCAAGGTCCTGGCGATGTCAAAAGAGGCTGAGGTTTTTCTCGAACAGGCAAGATTGTTATGCTTATTTAGCATTTTCGATGGGCATGATGAAAATTTGAGTGAAGTTGTGGCGAAAACCTGGAAGGAAGGCCACGTCTAGGTTGGAAATTTCTCTTTCACCATTTCCCCAAACTTATTTCTAAAGTTTCTGGTCTATCCATGGAAGGAAGGAGCATTTTCAAACCTAAGTCGACTACAACCTGGAGATTGAATGCTTCATGCAAGGTAAGGGTGTTCCCGTCTCTCTCCATAATGGTTATGCTAGAGGTAATTTTCCCCATCCTTATGGGGAAATTTCTTAGTTAATTATGGCCTATATTACTCTTGAAGGGCGTTACAAAGTGATCTATGGGTACCACTTTCCCATGTTGAACCATGTTAGAAACAACAAGCCCTACAATTTCCCATATTTTTGTTCTCTTCTTTGTCCAAATCTATATCTTAGGTTGAGAAAGGTACTTTCTCCTTTCCGTTGCATCAAGGTCTCATTAAAGCTATGCTCAGGGAACTCCCCTCATTGGCAAAAATGAAAAATTGGGGGCCTCTCCGATCCTAAAGAATGATTCTTCATAATGGAATTCTGAAAGCCTGGATGTCAAGGTGGTTATTGGTAGTGAGGATTTTCCTGCTAGGCCCGTGGCAAAAGAACTAGATCCCACCTGGAAAATTTCAGCCTCAAGAAGTAGCATAGGGAGGAGAAGGTTTCGGCTTTGGCTGAGAAGGTGGAAGTTATTTTGGAGTCGGAAGAGAATCAGGAAGGTAAGTCTGTTCATTCTGCTCCCAGTGAAATTCGGAGGAAGAAGACTTGGAAGGGGATCACAGTGAGGAGATGGAAAGTGGGAAAGATCTGAAGCATCTAAGGGCAAGAGATCAAAGAACTCAAAGGAGGCTATAGAAAGCCTACATGCTCTCAAAACTACCCAAAATAAACTCTTTAATGCTCAAGACTGTGTGGTCAAATCCAATGTTTTTATGAGGGAATTTGAGAATTGCATGTTAGACACTGACATTAACAGACATAAGATCAAGTATGGTGTCTATGGACTTGAGGGAATTGAATGAAAAAGTGGAGAAGTTGTCTTCTATTGTTCTGAGTGAACAATTAAAAAATGCTAATGAAAGAAGCCTGGCTATGGAAAATGAAATGCTGAAGATGAAGGAAATTATTCTTTAGATTAGAGATGTTCACATTCTCAATGTTAAAAGTACCATTCATCACCTTAAACTCCTTGCTGAGATGATCCATTCTATGGAATTAGCTAAGGAGAAATAAAAATAAGGAAATGGCCCCAAAGTATAGATCGTTGAACCGAACTACAAGTATTGGAAGTCCACTATAGCCAACCTTGTCAAAGAATGGGATGGATGCATGAGTACTGTGGGGGAACTGGTAAAAGAAGGATGAAGGGGTATAATCTCCTAGATTTTTTTTTTTCTTGTTAAGACTTTGTTGCTTCATAAGTTTTATGTTGTTAGTTACTCGAGACCCTTGTTGTTAGTTACTCTTCCATGGGTTATCTATGTAGTTTCTTTTTGATGTTTTGAATTGTTGCTCTTTTGGTTATGTATGGGATTCAATGGTTGAACCCTTGGCCTTCGTGGTTGTCTGGTTGTAATATTTGTACGGGGTAGGGTCCCCTCAACCCTCTTTTACCTCTAATAAAAAAAGTTACGAGTTGAAGTCATAATAAAGTCAAAATTGAAGTCTAACTTAAGTCAAAATTGAAGTCACACTAAAGCCATAAATAATGATGAAATTAAGTCACAATTGTAAACCGCCTAAAGTTGCAATTTAAGTCATAGCTAGTGTTGTAATTTAAGTTGGATGTAGAGTCACAATTTAAGTCATAAATATTGTCACAATTTAAGCTTGATGTAGTTTCAAAATTTAAGTCAAATTACGGTTGTAAGTAAAGTTAGATTTCAAGTCACATGTAGTGCCATTTTTAAGTTGCACTCAGGGTCAATGTAAAGATGAATCTAAAGATCCTTATTAAATCAGGTGTTATGTCATACTAAAGTCATGAATTAAGTCACATATAAGGTTACCTTTTTTTCACCCTAACATCCCCATTTAAGTTTCCCTAACATCTTGCTAATGTAACTTAAGGGTGACATTATGGTAGCTTAAACTGGGATGTTAAGGTGTCTTTAATGTGACTTTATAATTTATGTCATTTAAAGTCATAGCTTAAGTCATCATTAAGTCATTTTCATGACATTAAATTTGAATTTAGGGTAGCTAGTTGGAATTCATAAAAACCATATTTGGTGACTTAAAGATGACTTAATAGAAACTTAAATTATGACTTATTTCATCCAAAATGTTATAGTGCTATCACAAATTTGAAACATATCCCTTTTCCCGATTCTCTTAATTTTTTTAGGATCAAATCAAGTAGGCTTAGGGAATGATGGTACTGATGTGATATAGTCTCTAATGTTAGTGAAATTACTCCTCATTATGGAAAGGAATTTTTTTCCCTGCATGTCATGCTAATAGAATAAAAAACATTGGTTAGTTCAAACATTCTTACTTTATATTAGATGTGATCCTTAAGACCTCCTAGAAATTGGTCATTTAGATTATCATCTGTAATTTTATCCACACAAAAGGACAAGTTATGGAACTACTGAATATAACCCTTCAATGACTCTATTTACCTTATATTTTCTAGTTGGCTAAAGTAATTCTCTACCACATCACTATTATAGTGCATTTTTAGCTCCTTCGTAAAAATTGACCAAGTGACACTAAGAGACTTCTTCTTTTGAGTGGAAAACTAATGATACCATGTGAATTTTTTCTGGTTCTAAATATAATGATTTTATACTAACATTTTTACCGCTTGGGCTCTAATGTAGAACAAATAAATTATCCAATTGAGAATGTCCTTACCTCATATTTATGCATATCTACCATTGGGAGTAGGTTTCCGACCCAAAATTAATGCTCACCTCCTATGAATGCTATATAGTACATAAATCACTATTTTTAATTCCATTAGATATACCTTAAGTTGTATGAGAGGATAACAAAAACTCAATATTTTCATATATCTCAGGCATATCTCCTTGTAGGGCCTCCACCTCTCCTTGCATGTTATGACCCATATGATTGACACGTACCTTTATGTTTTTCATGATCTCCATAATGGTTCCACAAAGGAAATCATAACATCAAAAATTCCACCACATTCTAACTCTAATTCATCCTCTTCCTTGTTAGGAGTTTTCCCTAGAGTAGAAAAACATTTTCCTTGCCTCTATTCGATATCCTCTCCATGGTGATTAGGTTTAATTTTTTTATATGATGTCATCTAGATATAAAAACAACCTAAGAACAAACCTAAATTGAAATTCATAGAGATTTCTGATAGTGTAAACAATTTAGAGAAATTCCACAATTTGCATCCTAAGAAGTGAATTTGGGAAAAAAATATAAAATGAAAATAACTTTCAAAAAAATGGATCAAACTATGCTGAAATTTGTATGGTAACTCAAAATAATTATTTCTATAATCTACTAAAAATATTCTAACAAAAGTCATAGTGGTTGGAGAGATATATGTGAATCCTAAAAATTAGGGTTTTGACTTAATTTTGGCTTAAATCAAAGCTCTTATATAACTTTTAAGGAAATTACTTAATCAATATGAATATAATTATAAATAAAACACCTAAGAACACAAAAATATAGAGAGAATATTAAAATATTGAAGTATAATGACTTAGCCACTCTAACTAAAATAAAACCCATGATTAAGTGGACAAGGGATAAAAATATATACCTTCCACTCATAAAAATATAACTCCTTGTGATGTGTTGTATTTTCTTAAGATGATTGATTAATGTTGGTTGCTTCAACTGTTAATTTGTGCATGAATTTTGGTAGTACCTCCACTTGGAAGATTTATGATTGATTTTTATGTGGTGGATTGATTAGCTTGATTCTCTTACTTTCACTCTCTAAGGTGATGGATAGTTTTATTTATAATTGGAGGATGGTAAATTCAATGGATATAATGAAGGCATGTTGGATTTAGATCAATGGTTGGGATTGATTTAGATGAGGAAGGTTCTAGAGATGGTACGGATTTTAGCATTTTTAAATTTATTGAAGGTGGTAGAACATGAAGGATATAAATATGGAGAAATATAGAAAAGTATTATATTAGGTTAATGATTATTATATGAGTGATTATTTGGAGTATTTGTAGGATATTCTAGGATTATAGGTGGATGCGAGTAGTTACGAATTTTAAATTCCTAAAATTTGAGAGGGTGTGATTAGATAATTGATCAAATAAATTAACCATGATGAAGGGGTATGTGGGATGTTATATGGTTAGATGTGATGATAAGATATTTGGTAAGGGGATTGATTGATGAGGGAGATTGATGTTAAGAAATTAGGGGTGTTAAACTAGTGTCCAATTTTAGGTGTAAAAATTTCTCCCTCTTTGAAAGGTCATTAAGACTAGAGGAAGCACTAATTTTTTTTAAAATATAGAAGAAAAATTTGGGTTAGTAAGGGTGATTCCCCCTAGAGGGGTTATGCAGGGAGGAAAAATATAATTGACCACTCAAAAGGAGGATAACATATTACTATACTAGACAAAATGTGATGTGTATGGGATAAGATGTGGTCAAAGATATGGTTTGGAGGCTTTCCTGCATTGAGCAATGATGAATCAATTAATATATTGAGAAGTGGATAGATTGATAATGCCATAGGCAACGATATATGCAAGGTAGAGATTTTGATTATCTCATGACATTGGATATGCCCAAGTCAACAATATATGAAAGGGGGATGTCATACATTTTTAATTTATTGGTGGATTTTTAAATATGTAAGCTTGGATGTGCCTTAGGAAATGATGTATGTGAGGGGGAGCTATGATATTTGAACTAATTGATTAATAGTCTAATTGATTAATAATGATTTGAGGATAGAAATAGTTAATCATTATATTATAATATACAAGAAGTATTTTTATAGCAAACCAACTCTAGGGGGTGATGAATAGATTTTAAATGATGTTACTTATATGTTTGATAGGTCATGGGGTATTTCTTGATGAACATGTGTTTTCTATATGAAGAATAAGTGATGATTTTTTTATTATGGATAATGCATTGGAGGAGGATTAGAATATTTGTTTAATGTAAATATGAGGATGGGAAATATTTAATATGTGGATGCAAAGAAGATCGATGTGATGAATGGAGGAGATTAGCCCTTTGGATTTTATGCTTAGATGTGGTGATTGGATGAGAGTAATGAGATAAACAAATTGATAGATTGATAGATTGATTTATTGATGATAGATTGATGATGCCCTAGGTAACAATGTGTGTGAGAGAACAAGATTGATAAAGTTACTACCTCGGATGTGTCCCAATTAATGGTATATGAAAGGAGGAAGTCATAAAATATGTATGTATTGATTGATTTGATAGAATATTTGATAAACTATTTAGATAATTTATTTGGATTAGATTTAATTAAATCGATCATTGTTGAAAAGGATTTAAGCATGATTAATGAACTAATTGGTACTAGAAGATGATTGGAATGATGAGGATGCAATTAAAATATCAATGACCGAGGGATAAGTAGATTGAGAGATGATAGGGTGATAGGATGTTCCTCCTAAGTGGTGAGGAGGGAGATATGGTTAGTGATGGGTAGTTAGGGTAGATATGTAGTTAGGTTGGATGAATGATTTGTGATATAGAGATGGTTATCATAGATGAAGGTTGGTTGTTAGATTGTTGATAAATTGGTTGGTTGATAATTGATGGTGGGAGATGATGGGAGAGGATGATTATGATGGGGAATTTGTTTCCATGTTAGAAAAATTTCCCATTGTTTTCATCATTAGTATAGACACCCTAGGTTTGCCACATTATATTTAGTCTAAAAACGCTTAAATCATAATAACCTCATTTTTAATTTATTAATTAATGAATCTTCATTAATTAATTGATCCCCTGTTAGATAAAAATTAACCAACTTTCATTAATGAAAATCATCTTCACTCATTAGTTAATAACTCATTATTAATTAATTAAATTTCCTCGTATTCCATCTAATTAATGACCTTCATTAATTAAATTATTTTCTAAAATCATCTCCAAATCTCATCAACTTCCTCTAAATTCACCGTCAAATAGCTTCTATAAGCTAATCTAGGCATATTAATTAATCCCCATTTGATTAATTAAGCCCCTTTCTTCCCATATAATTCCCATGGAGTAGTAATCGCATTTAATTACTTGTAATCATAATTAACTAATAATATCTCCACTATCCCGATTCACAAAAGTGATCCCATTTCCCAAAGAGGAAAGCTATAAAATAAACCCTATACCACATTCCCAAAACATGCCTTATTCTCATGTTATGCATTTATACTTATAAAAAGATCAAAGTAAGGGAAGAAACCCCTTTGGTTAAAAAAATGGAGATCCAAATATGGCTCGTGCCATTATGAATGGACCTATTTCTTCACAAAAAATCCTTTTTAAACAACATATCAGTATTTTCTCTTGCCTACAATGGTTCAATAGACATGCATATATCGAAATCAAATCTATGAATCAAGGGAGGTTTGCATTTTCATGATTTTTTTGTGTAATTTTTGTTTTCTTCCCATTTAGATTTATCTTGATGTTTTTGTATTAGTTTTAGATTATGATTAAGTTGGTTTCAAGTCCTAGTTTTATGTCTACTTTTAACAAATATATACATATAACACACTTGGTGGGACACCCCATTTTATCACATGCATTTTTTTTTCAAGTTTCGTGTATTTTATGCAATTTGATTTAAATTTCATGTTTTTATTGACCTTTTGTTGTGCTTGGAAGTGTTGAGATTTTATTTTAGGTATTAAAGAGGTTAGGTGATATCAAAATCCACACTTGAAAGAAAAAAATCAATCTTTTTGAGATTTTACCATTGTTTATGTTTAGCCTTTAACTTTAACGTTCTTGTTGTGTATCTTAGCATACTAGCATTGGTAAACGATGACTTTTGGCACCCCTTGGTGACCTCTCTTAGACTAGTTTTTCTGATATTTACATGTTTTATAGAATACGTAGCAACCCATAGTGACCTCACCTAGATTATTTTTGCATAGATTTGTATATTTTAGTGACTTTGTGGCATCTTGCAGTGACTTTACTTCTATCGAAACCATATGAGCCTCATGAAAAATAACTCGAGTTTTCCCTTTTCTCAAATTTAATCACTTCATTTTAAGGATATAGTTGTTTGTTTTTCTTTCAAACTACTAAAACTCTATGTGTTGGTTCCTTATTTTTATTCAAATATAATACTATGCCACCATATATACATCAAAGCCACACTATCATAACAAATAAGTACATAACCATGACCCAGCCACAACAAGAACATCATAAATAGGCACCTTCCACAATGTCACATTTTCATGGTTAAATATTTATTGTAATCATATTTCATTGTTAGCCTTAAAGGTTTGAAGAAAACTTAACATGCAAACATACATTTTCCTTTTTCATCTAGACTACATTTCTTTTATTTCATTTAACACTTAACTTAAGATGGTTCCATCTTAACTACCATTTAAAATCCCTTATTTAACCTTATAGGTCTCAAAATCATTTATCATGTAAGCATATATTCTCATTCACAACGTTGCATATTATTTATTTCATTTCATATTTAAGCTGAAAAAAGTACACTTAATCACACAAAAGGAATGAACACTGATTTGAAGGGAATGGATTCCATATTTTGTTTACTCAAAAGTCAACATCTTAGGGACACATTTTTATAGACAAATTTGACTATAGGTTTGAACACCAATAGCATATAAAAAGGTCCTAGGTTTTAATTTACTTCTATTTGCACTCAAGGACTCTATGTCCAACTAAAATTCAATTTTGGAGTGGTTCAAACACATTTATCTCACAAACCTACAAGTTTTACTTTCTTTCAAAAACTAGAACCTCATGAATACAATTTAAATTCTAAAGGTTATTAACAATTTCATTCACATTAGACTCTTATTGTTGTAATTGAGAACACAACTTAGACAACGGGATCTAAAATTAAATTACGTATGCAACTTAACCATCTAATAGATCTCTCAATAAACATCTCCTATTTGAGTCACCCTAGACTCTCCAAAACACTCATGTACAAGGATTAATTAGCCTATATTTAATTTGAGTCGAGATTCTTTTGAGGTAAAAACAAAATGAGTGAACCACCACACTTTGCAGTTTACCAAAGTTTGTTTGATCACATTACAAGGAATAAAAATTACCTTCCTTATTTTCCCTTATGACCCCATACACATACATTGATTATCCCTTCCAGAGAGGCTTAGAAAAAGATAACCATTTTAAAATGTTGTTCAACATAACATCATTTTTGTCATAAGTTAGCACAATACCTTTTTATCCATTACAACTAATATACCTCCATACACATGAAAAACCTCCACTTGGTTCATGGGGAAGAATCATGATCACATTAACAATACCACTAAAATCTCAAAGACTACAAGAGAATTCTTGCTTGATCATCTTTCAATGTTATAAACTTATATTCCCCAATTTCCCAATGAATCAAGTAAATTCAATGCTTAGCCCTCTATTCTTAACCTCAAGACAACTATACAATTAATTTGTATAGACCTTTCATCTCACATGTCACAAAATTGAATCTAAAGCATCCCACACAATTTCAACATGTATAAATATAATTCCTAGTGGGAACCCCTCATACTTTAATATTGTTTAACCATTATCATTCCCATAGGGTGGTTTCATGATTTAGTTGACAAGCGAGATAAGATTCTATATAATCCTAAATTTTTGCTCTTATTACCTCTAAACTAGGAGGTACTAAGGAATGATAAGAAAACTAGTTTTGTCCTTTAATTTTCAGCTTTCTAATTTAATGTGTTCACACACAAGGGTGTTTCAAACAAGAATCTTACTCTAAGGTTTTCCTTTTTGCTTTGGTTCTTCTACGAATTCCCAAGTAATTAGTAAAAAACAAAGGAGTTCATTCATTAACACACACAAAAACACACTATGAAAGATCATTTCATTTCCAGTTAAAATGTACATCTACACCATTAGCAAGATATATACCTACAATCAAAATAACTCCTAGAATAGAATGCCCATTTTCCCCAAGATACCAATATGTTACAATCTCTTACACATCACAGAAAAATCCATAAATAACATTCATGTTTATAAACATAATGTTGATATACATCCATTTAATATTACATGTATTTTAAGGATAACCTATTATTACAAAAGCATATAGAATGCTACAATTTTCTTCATGTCCCACATACTTGTAAACATTGCATGGTCAACACAATTGTTGGCATGACATATAACTACAATCAAGCATGATTTGCAACTTCACAATTTTCCAATAATAATGAAATAATACTTAACAGACTTTGAGGGAGAGTAAGAAATATAAATGCCATTTCATTTCATTTTCAAGCTAAAGATAGAGCTAGAGAAAGGAGAGAGAAAAACATCATTTATTTTAGATTCAATATTTTTTCAAAAATCGTCAAGATGGTTTCCTATAGTCATGTATTTATGTTAATAAGGTTTCCGATCATCATTTTTCTTGGATAAGGTCATATAACAGTTTTTATCTAGTTAGTTACAAGTTTCCAAAAAGGATCAAATTTAGACAAGTTGCTCAAAAATCAGCATTCAAAAACAATCTTCAAGACTCAAGCACACACGGAAACCAATTCCTACCTACTCCCCTATATGCAGGGAAACACTCAAAGCTGACAAAACCCAAAACTAGTGAATTGCATTCAAATGGGATCCATTTTTCTAGCATTTTCTATCATAATTGCACCTGAATGGCCTCATTGTCCAACAATGACCGGGGGCCTACAAAACCCACCTAGAAAACTAACTTGTGAGATGATTTTATCTAAACTAAGGGTTGGTAGTGATTGACACGGAGAAATAATAGAGGTATGTGGAAGCCAAAAATTATTTCTACACCTAGGGCCAAAACGGTGGGTCAAAACCAAACTACATTTTAAACTTTCAACAGCTTGTTAAAATCTTCAAACTAGCCCTCTAGGATCCTAAAAATGTGACAAACCAAAGTAAAATGAGAATCTAAGGGACAATTTAGGGTTCTATTAAACACTCCATGTGACAAGGAACATGATCAAAGTTTTATTTTCTCATTTCACCTGTTGATATGGATGTTTTAAGCCTTATTAAAAATAATTTTTATTGAGATCACACAAGGTCCTCAAGAAATTTTTTTCTAAGTTTCACATTTAACATGCTAACCGTGTGGTTTTCGTAACCAAAACTAGTATTGTAGTTTATCCATCCATCTTATGAGGTAAAAGAGAGTAGTGTTTACATTCATAGATATTGTTCTAGTGTATAAAAATAGAGGTACAACTTGCTTTAGTGAAAACAAGTTTCGTTTAATTCACCCTAAAAATCACTCTTCTTTAGTTTGATTTACAACTCCATTGAAATTAGGAAAACTAGAAATTTAAAATCATACAAATATATATTAAGATGACCATGTCTCGGTAGTTGCCCAACTAGGGTACACCGAGCTCCAAGCGATCTACATTCACGATCCTTAAGCCCATAATTTGTTAAGGAATTTTGTTAAGCATTTCATGCGCCTTATCTAATATTCCACATTATTCATACTTATCTTGCACATATTCTATAAACAATTTTCAAACAAATCGCATGCCTTTCTAGGCTCCACATTTTGCATACACGTCAACTAATATCTACAATTTTAAATTTTCAACACTCTCCTCCTTCCTACAACTTTGGAGGAGATCCCACACCCTATTTCAAAACTCCCAATTTGGTGTTGGTTGGGGTATGTTGACAATGTTTGTGATGTTTGGCTTTACACTAGCTAATTTGTAATTATTTAAAAGTTTCCAAGGCATATTCAACAAAAATTGGTGTGAATCAAGTAATTATGGATGTCCATGAACCACATATTCTTTCATGCATTCAAAAATAGTTCATATGCATGCGCATGATCCAAGCTAATCTTCTCTATTTCTTTCCAATAAACTCAAACAGTCCATGAGAACACACTTTCTAGGAATTTTATCAAACAGTTCACAAAACCTGTGTATGCTTCCACATTTTGCCTAATTATCTACTAGTGCACTTGTAAATTGCTATATCAGATAACATCTTCCTTTCAACACCTAATAACCACATTTTTTTGAAAGTTTATAAGTATTTTAAACAATCCATTTTGTGCAGCACCTTGCAATGATCGCAGTCTATGTAACTACATATTTTTTTGGAGGCATTAAAACAAACATTACAAGCCATACAAAGGGGGTTTATGTTAACATCTCTTTGGTGTCCCAATACAATTAAATTTTTTACGTAGAATGTATATACCTACACATTCTGCAAATAAGATAATTTAGATAGTACATAAAACATCTAAAAAACTATTTAACTTTCCAAGCATATATAATGAATGTCCATACATTGTTATTTTTTTTTCATCTTGCCGCAAGTTTGGAGGATAATATCAAAGGTTGTGGTGTCTAGATTTACACCTGCCAAAATTACATTTGCTTTGAAGTTTCCAAATCCCCCTTTTTTAAATTTGTTCTATCTACTGACTAGTAACCATAACATTCTATTTTATTTTTTTCCTACCATTGCAAACCTGTCTAACCAAGAAAACAAATCCACACAACCACCACAAGTTTAAATAGGTAAATGGAAAAAATTCCACATTGAAAACTTTTCATTAGATCATTGGCAACATCCAAACCCTACTCCATACCTCCCAAACAGTGCAAACATGGAGAATCTAAAAGGATTTTTGGTGCTTAGCTTCACACCGCCAATATGCAACATACCACACTTAAGCAAAAATAAAAGCTGGATAAAACCAACCATGCCCATGTTGTACATCGCTAATCACAACTCAAAACATGACCATTCAAAGTAAAATATGTAACCAAACTATCCTCACCAAGAAAGCTTCCATGCCAAGCCAAGAATTATGCAAAAACATTCTATGATAATTGACAAAATCCCCAAAACCATGTTTCCAAAAATCCTCTCATGCATTCCTAGGAATTTCATTAAAAACATTCACGCATTAATCAAAAATCCCATTAATTATTTCTTGAAAGGAGGTTTGGCACAAGCTCCAAAAAAATGAGGGATTTAAGAATATTAATGCATTATTTATATTTATATCAAATCTCTTCTATTATTTAAATTTCATGATTTATTTTATTATTTTTAATAAAAAAATTAACCTAAACCTCTACAACTCCCCAATATGGCACTTACTTACCATGTAATTATTTTTATTTGAAGGTTATGAGAATTGACTTTACTATCATTCATGATACAATTTGGTTAGGTCAACATTAATGTTATAAAAATACAACTAACAAACTCAAACATCAAAAATGATCCGAAATGGATGGATTGCAAGAAGAATGACACCACCTCACAAATCTAAGACACGAAGATTCTCCAAGGTTTTTCAAAGGGTTATTCCACGGAAGAATAACTTCAAAGTTACCCTTATTATGTTATTATCATGAATGTTTAATTTATTCTATTGCTAATATATTTTATGATCACTTTGAGAGGAGCCAAAATAACAACCCGACACGAGTGTTTTTCAACAATCCACGCAACCATCAAGGATAGAGCAAGGGATGACCTAATTGTGATGATGAAGTATAATTGTTATGGTTCATGCATATGAATATGGTTATGTGACAAGTATGATAGTGAACACATGATGAACTTAAAGACATTGAACATGAGACAACGAATGAGCTAAAATAGGATCTTAAACAAGGTCTAATCACACAAGGTGACATACTAGACTTGGGACTCATTGAGATCATGTGTGTGCACGTGAGAGTTAATTGATCGCTTTTAATGAAGACTGTGAGACAATGAGTGAAAACACAAGCCAACGTGTAGGTGTGAATTGAAATAGGTGATTGGTGAGTATGAAATGGAAGGTAATTGTAAGTCATGCATTGCTCCACTATCAATCGAGACATCCATATGCCTAATGGAGATACATTTAATTATATTCATAACATTTATCTACTATTAGCCATGTGTCCTTAGCCCCGATAGAGATATTGGAAATACCCCGAGAGAAAGTTTTTGATATTGCTCTTTTTTCTTCTTTTGAATTTTGAATTTTACTTGGTTTTTTTTTTTTTAAAAAAATTTCACATGATATTCAACTCTCTTCATTTTCCAAGGGGTTTAAAACCATTAGTGGCTTGGTGGGGAGTTAAAATTATTACATAGATAACATTGTCAAGCGTCAATAAAGAATGCCTTGGGGTATTCAAGACAAGTTGTTAAGTGTGTAAGCATGCATGGATATCTAAGAGGATCACCATCATTAATTCACCAAGTAAGGAGAGACCAAGTTCAAGTAATTTTAGTAGAGACTATTGACTCATGAAATGTGACAACAAGATGATCAAAGTGTTCACCAAAAGTTGTGAAACAAACCGAAACATGGAATGTGAACGAACTATAAATGAAATGTGTAGAATGAATGGAGAATTGGTATGAAATATGAATGAAGTCAATGTTGAATAACATCCATGAGAAAGTGTTGTTTATTGTATATATATATATATATATATATATATATATATATATATATATAATATTTTTGAAAGATGTTTAGTTGTGTGGGGATGTGTCAATGATGATAGAACAAGATGTCTAGAGAATCGGTCGTGTTTGAAATCAGACCAGATGAAGAGAATTGAAATGTATGGAGCATGCAGAATGTGATAGTAAAGACAAATGAAATTCCCCCCATTCCACATAAGAATGAGATGAATAAGGGACTTGATGTAAAAAAGCAAGTGATCGATGATTGGAGTGATGGGGATGATGTTAATGGTAAGAAAATCAATAATTCCAAAGAAAAACAATAATGAATGGGTGTGTGAAGGACATGAGTGTGGGGATGAAACACATAAGAAAGGTTATAAATGTGGTGGATGTGTGAGGATTTTTGGTGGTTTAGGACATGAAAATAGACCAATGGTAGACAGTACATGGTTATGAAGCATGGTGTTATGGGTAATATTAGGTGAATGAGGTGTATAAAATATGGTGATGTCCAAAGAAAGTGTGATAACCAATGGTGTGATCTTGTGATGAGAACTGCTGTGATAAGACTAGGATGCCACAAAATGGGAAGAGGTATATAAAAGGAAATGTCCAACACATGAGAATGTGGGAGAAAATCATAATGATTAGAAAGTGTGATTAGATATGTAGGAGGTTTGTGAGCCACATTGGTAATAACAAAGGGACATGTGTGTATGATTGATGATGTGAACTCAAAAGGAGGAGAAGATAATAAAATGGTGCTTGAATGAGTGGTGTTGAATGTAAGAGGGTGAATGTAAAAGAAATCTCTAAAGGGGTGAAGCGATGAGATCATGCGAGAGGTGGCTTGCGAGGAAGAGATGAAAGAACATGTAGATATGTATGATGGGGAATATATGCAAGAGGAGTGTAAATGACTGTAATGGATGGTATAGGATGTAACAAAGGTGATGCAAGAAAAATGGGGATTGAATGAGTGTTGATGAAGGAAGTGAGACATATGTTAAGAATTTTGTAAGGTAGGTGAAGTGATGTGTGGCACCCTATATGATGAAGAGTGGAATGTAGATGTAGTAATGGGTTGTGTGATAATTTGGGTGGGGTTGAGTGAAGAAAATGAATATGTATAATTTGTGGTGTACAAGATGGGATCACATGATGATATAGATGGGTGATATTTAGATAGCAGTGTGGATTTCAAATTGGGAAGATGAAAGATCATGACTATTTCTTTTCTAGCCATGGGAAGATGAAAGGTCATGACAGTTTCTTTTCCAGCCGTGGGAAGATGAAAGGTCATGACTTTCAAACTTCTAGGGTCAAATTTTGGACTTCTTAAAGGATTGTAATCTTATAAATAGAGATGTTAGGGTATCTTGAAGATATCTTGTGTGTTTAAGAGGTCTTGAGTCTTAGTGATCAAGAGGTGATCAAGAGTGATCAAGGTTAAGCAATTGGGTGTCAATTGTGGTTTAGATGTGGTTTAGCATCTTTGGAATTCTATTGTGAGTTCATAATTGAGAGAAGACTGTGAGAGTTGTTTTACTCTTGTTGATAATAAAATTTGAGCAATTTCTTGGTGGACGTAGCCCACATTGGGTGAACCATGTTAAATCTTGTCTTGTCTTCTTTTGTGCATTATTTATTTATGTTGTTATATTTTTGCATGTATAATTCTGCTATATAGTTTCCTACTACTATGGTTTGAGGAATTGTTTACGCATATTTTTCTCTAATTCCTAACAGGTGGTGAGAATGTGGAAGATTCCGAGAGAGGAGGGGGATGAAACCAAGTCCATAGTGGAAGTATATGATATTGTAGATCAATACAAGGATGATGTTGATAATTAGTGATTAGGTGAGAATAATGGTCTTGAGTCAAAGGTGGGAGCATGTAAGGCAAATGATTGTGAATTTTTGGATTTAGATGATGAGACACTAAAAGTGCATGATGATTGTGATGTAGTGGGAAGTGAAAAATTGGATGATGGACAAGTAACACATGGAGAAGAAGTGAGAATAGTATTGTGTGAAGTGATTGGATAATCGGTAGTGGATGAAGATGGAGGAGATAGTGGTTCGGTGTGACAATGTCTCCCTTGTCGAGAAGGTCTTGAATAATATTACGGAGTTGATGACATGAGTCATTGGGGTGACCATATGTATGACGATAGGAAATTTTCTCATGGGAGGAATGCCATAATGGTGAGGGTGGTTTAGAAGGGAGAGTGATGAGATTGACATCAAAAAAATTTGGATAATAGAGGAAAGTGGATTAGTTAATGGGGTGAATTTGTTAGGGGGTTGGATAAAGTTAAAACCTTACGAAAACATAATGAATGCAAAGATGTGGATGTACAAGGTGATGAAGTGTGAAGCATATCGATTAGATGACATTGTTAACATGGGAGTGTAATTGTATGGTAGGTGGAGGAATGGAAACATAGGGTAAGGAAGGAGGATGACTAGGATGGACATCCTTAAGGTGTTGTGCCATGTGCATGGCCTCATCAAATGTGTGGAATGATTGAATTTGTAAGTGGTGGGATATGTGAGGGACATAACTTTTGGAAAAGAGGTCAATGAGCTCAAATTGTGGGAGGGGAAATGAAATGTGGTGAACAAGTGCATGCAAACACATGACAAAGTCAATGATGGACTCGTAATGGTAATGTTGAAGCATGTGAAGGTCAAAAAGTGTGGCTTTGGGAGAGATATGGATGGAAAAGTAAGATAAAAAAGTATTTGCAAGTTGTGTAAAAGTGTATGCACTATAGTTTGGATGGCATGAGTACCAATCAAGTGCACGACCAGTTAGTGAAATTGGGAAATTACGTTGGAGAAGAGTGTCATCATGTTGGATAAGATGGCATGTGTATCCTAAAAGATGTAAGTGGTGTTGAGGGTCTTTAGTACCATCAAATTTATCAAATGTGGGAAATTTGAAATACGGTGGATAGGGATGACACAAGTATCATGGGTTGAATAGGCTCATTACAAATGGAATGATAAGTAGGTATGAGTGGAAGTTCCCACAAGTGTTAGGGCTTAAGCTTAACAAGGAGGTCAATAAGGTGTTGATGAAGAAAATTAGGATGATAATGAACATGGAGATGAGTGATGCAGCCTAGAATTTATCAGTAAAATCCCAAGCGCATTGGCATATCACTCATCCTAGACTAAGTGCTCACCCGAAGCACGCAAAGGTACCAAGCCCCTCTTTAGGGTTGTTGTTATAGGATGTTAGCATGATGAAGACTTAATGCATTCAGATCCATAATTAACATACCATTCTACAGTGCATGTTCAAATCTATATCTAGAGAATAATAGACTTTAAATGATAACCATGATGGAATCAAACATGCAAGAGACAATTATACTCAAGATTAATACTCTGATTTAGCCAATACACTCCATTACATTAAACATGATAAATACACAAAATCTCATTACAATAGATAATACTATAGTTTATGTGTGCATCAAATTTGATAAGCATAACCTCATAATAATTCAGTTCTCACATACCACTACTATACTACGTAGTTCATTACATATTTATAAGGGTGGGGACTTTCCCTTCACCACTTATCTAATCCCAAAATAGGCATGCTAAGAATAGTCATGCCTTTAGAATAATAGGCTCACATGCAAGAATGCTAACAATAGACCTCTCTTAGTTGACTATCAGTAGAAACTCTATTCTTAGATTGATCCCATGTAAAGCGCTCCATAGCCATTCTTCCAAAAATAGATGATGTATGTCACGTAAGTCTTTTCTTGTTTGTGTGCTTGCACGCCATCTTCCAAAAATAGATCATAATCGTGAAAATATCTAAGTCTTGAATCTATCTCTATCCTCTGTGTGTGATTCCTTTTCGATCCTCCCATGCCTTGAGCGCGCTCTGCTCTTCCGCGTGAATATTTTGTATGCCCTTCGCTAAGTTTTATACATTTTATCCTCAACATTATCCCACACATGTTGCATTTTCACCCGGAAATGGTTACCTCTTGAATGTTCAAAGAATGAGAAATAATATAAATGGAAGATAGTAAAGAATTTTCTATACAAAAGAATGATTTACTCAGCAGTATCCTCTACTTCAACTGGAAGAATGAGTTCTGGATATTCTTCCTTTATTTTGGCCTCTAATGTATGCCATTCACTTAGTGTGGCCTCTGATTTTTCTAGAATATCTACCGCAATAGACTCCAGCTCATCTTGGGAAATTTCTCCCTTTTCATTCTACAAAACCAAAACAATGTTGGACATTGCAGACATTCTTCCCTCTAGCAGATCCATCTTCTATGCTATAATCTTCCCCAACTCATCTAACCTTTCCTTATGGGGTTCGTGTGTTGCTGCAAGGGCCTCACACTTTTGTTTTACCAATGTAAACCTATATGCACAACCCACTATCTCATCCTTCATCACTTTTAGGACTTCATTGTTCTCTACTATGGTCCTTACTATGATGACTACCTCGAAGCTATGCAAATATTCAATGCCTGGTCTACTTTCCTAAGATCCTCAACAAGGTTTGGAGTAATCCCTCATAAGATGTAATCTTCCTCTTCATTAAATCCTTTTCTCGCTCTACTTCTTGCTCAGGATCTTTTGGTGTTGGCATGCACGTAGGTCCATCCTCAAGCACCAAATCCACCAAGGTATGTACATAATGCATTCTTTGAAGGAAATTTTTTGGGTACCTTGGACTCCAAATGTGGTCTTGCTTTCAAGACATGGTCTCCAATTTCCTCTACCATGTTGATGAAAGAATTTTTCTTCTTCTGCTCTAAGTCCTTCTCTTGTCATAGGTGTGCTATCTCTGCATCTTTGGCCTTGATCTCTTCTTTCAGTGCCCTAATAGTTATAACTTTATCCACATTCCTCCTTGCCACCTTTGTAGATACCTTCACCAAGGCATTACTTACTTGTTCATCTGATATAACAGTAGGCTTTACCATTATGTGTTTGGCCTGAGGTGTCTTCTTCAATCTTTTTGATACATAGGACTCTTCAAATGTGTGAAGTCTGGTTCATCCATATGTGTCTACATTTACCAAGATAGTTGTTTCCTTATACGTATGGTGGCCATATCCTCATCCATTAGCTCACATCCATATAATTCCTTAAGGCCCACTGTTCTTTGGAAACGGGAGTGGAAAATTTTACTTGTGTCCCCATCATAGCCCATGACCGGTGTAGTATACTCCCCACTTGTCCTCTTCGACCTTAGCCCCTTAAGAACTTGAGTTCCAAGATTTGGAGCTTTTTCTGCTATGCCCTGAGAGGTCTCTTGCATTGTCCCATCTACCTCATTTACTCCTTCTTCTCCATCCTTCATTTCTTCGTCCTTTAGCTCCTCCACATCCTCTAGTTGTGTTAGAGATTTTGGTGCACTCTCCTCAAAATATTTCACCTCCTCATTCAGTTTCAACTTTCTCCTCCTTTTCTCAATTGTCTCCTTCTATGGAGAGATTTGTGGTGATCTGCGCACTGACTGTGGTGTAGCACCTTGGGTTCTAGTTCTTCTGAATACCCTTTTGAAGTGGCACTCTCCTTGTACTGCATCCAGGTCCTCATCACCTCCTTCTTGCACCTGAGGTGGTGTAGTCACGTGCTCAGTTCCTACCTTGTCTATAGGCTACCTTCATCCTCTATGCTCCAGGCCACCACTATCTTCTCATTCATCTTCCTCTTCATCCACCACTATAGTCTCTACAGGCTGTGGAGTTGGCACATTCTCTATTGTATGCTTACCCTTAGGTAGCCCTAGAAGTGCGAACTCATTTTCCACATATTTTTTGTTCTCCAGCTTGGGCTTGAGTTGAAGATACACAAGTGTTACTCCAACGTCTCGACTACCAAGCTTACCAACTTCATGTTTATTACATCTAAGATAAGCCTCTCAATGTAGGTAGTTCATCCTGGATATACATATGTTTTTCTTAGAGTGTGATAATCACAATCTACCTTATCTGTGATGAATTTTAGGCAGCATGCATCTGTGAACCGGTGAACTGATGCCTATAAGTAGTGTGTTGTGAAGGCATATGGTAGTTTGCACCAAGGGCTCCAAGCTCCATCCTTCATCACAAATTATGCGATGTAAAAATGTTGGTAGACCATGAACTTGTACTGCCTTACCCACCACCGAAGGTAACTCCTTGGGTATGCACCACTCCTCTTCGAATGTCATGCAAAGCCTATCATACCACATCTCTACCCTCTATTTAAATGGCCCACCCATGGTCCCTTCACATAAGTATTTATCAAATCTTTTCGCCGAGATTTATTTTCGTGGGGTACTCCCAAATCTTTTCCTTTGGCCCATCGGGCACTCTAATCTCCATAAACACCAAAGACAATAAAATAGCACCAAAACTAATTCTGTCACACTGTACGTGCTTCTATAATGATTGTCTCTACTATGTAACCCATGATATTGTAGATCACTCCTTGAGACATTTTCCTTGCAATGTGCAGCCACATTGTATTCACTATGACCACCTTTCTTATTTATTCAAAATTTTATCAAATTTGCAGTTATCTGTACCATTGGGTACTTCTTCAATGTATCAATGTCCATGCTGCGTGGACCCTTGGTATATCCTAGCTCCTTCCTTATCTCCAGGATCGCTGCTTTATCTATTAATTCACTCTCCAAATCTACTCCCGAGGCCCTTAATCCTGTCATTGTTGAAATTAAGGTGGTTGTAATTCTAACCCTTCGTCCGACAAAGTAGAAAAAGTCCTCATGGACTCTTCTCATCAACCATCAATAAACTGGTTCATACTTTCCAAAGTATGGCAGATCGTACAACTAGTAGACTCCAATATGCTTTAGCAACTTTTCTCCAGCGTCATCGTACACTGGCATGTCTTTGTTGTTCATTTATTTGTTTTTGTGCTCAATAACACATCTAGTTCCTTCTAATCATCCAATGTGTGATGGTTTTAATCAATGATCTTACATTTGCAAGTTTGGGAATCCCATTCTTGTCCCACAATCATGCCCTCCAGGATCTGCGTTTCGAGAAATCACTCTCGGGAGAAATTTATTCTTCCACCTTGACCTTATTTTTCCCTTTCACTCTTGCTGTAGGTGCTTTCTTTGGTGCCATTTGAAAATATCTCCTTTCTATCCTCTATAATGAGCAAGTTAAAACCCTAGTTTGAATATTTATGCCCTATTGGAAATTATGTGCCCTAGCTCTTTTGTAACACATCTTCTTTGCTCAAACCCTTCACCTATGGGGATGCAAGCTTCTCCTATGCACAAATCTTCTCTCCATGTATGGTTTCACACTCTTTGCACCTCAACACGATTCTCTTGGCTCATTTACACTTAGCTCTTTTCAAATTCTCATAATTTCAATGGTAAGAATGAACTTGCATCCCATCCTTATATATATTTTCAAAAAGTTAGTACATTTATTTCTCCTTCACCTACCAATAATCCTCTCATTAATCGACCATTTTCATTCTTTCCATGTGAACATCCTCGCGCCTAAGCTATAACCTTTTAGTGTGTCTTCCTACCTTCTAGTCGTGTACTTCTCTTCAGCGTGCCTCTATGTGCCTAAGTACCTCACCACTATGCCTTCCCTTAGTAGTTCCCATGGCCCCTGCTTACCTCATGTTATACTTGTTTCTTCATTCATCTCCACCTATGGTCCTTGTTTCTAGAAGCAATCTCTTTTTTACAATTATCCAACTTGAATAGCACCCGTAGCAGTTTGTTCCTTTCATGTGTACTTATTTTCAACAGTCTTGTACCTAGATATCAATAAACACCCCACACTAATGGTATGTGTAATCCTCTGTGCATATAAATTCTTCAAATAATAATTAGCTTTTGGCACACAAATGCGCTTATTACACAAAAACACCAACTAAATTGACAAAGCATAGCAATGAAGAAGGAAACACATTAAGGAAATACATAATTGGAAACCTAATCTAAATGGCAACACTTGCCTTATTACAAACACCAAGAATACTTATTTATAGTAGGGCTTCAACCTACTCCCATTGAATTACCCATGTAGCAGTGTTCCATCAAGCATTTCTAATTGACAAGCTCCAGTTTCAAGTATGTGAGTGATAACATATGGTCATAACCAATGTACTTTGAGTTTGTTTGGATGGTGCAAAAACTTAGAATCATAAAGAAGCACCATCTATCCTATCTCAAGCTTTTTTTTCCCTAATGTGCCTATCATGTCATGATTTATGCCTTGATTTTTCTTGCTTCTAACTCCAACGTGTAATTTCTCGTTGTTCATCTAGTTTGATTAACTTTTCAATCCATTCTTCTAATGCTTGTTCATTAGCTAGACCTCCAACATGCATAATACATAAAAAAGGTAGCATGATTCTATGGGAAGAACTACTTAGCACCAAATACTAACTAAAATGGTGTGGCTTTGGTCAACCTTTTATATGTTGTTCGATATGCCCAAAGTCTGCAGAAATTTTTTTCATCCCAATCTTTCCTTCCAACATCAAAAAAATTTCAATGTCTGGCTCAAAATTTTATTGAAGGCCTCAAGCAATTCCATTGCTTTGAGGATGATAGGGTGTAGTCTTATGGTGCGCAATCATAAACTCATCCAATAATATCTGGATTCTCTCATTCAAAAAATGGGTGCCCCTATCACTAGTCAAAATCAAAGGACATCCATACCTTGTAATAATATTTTCCCATAGAAACCTGATTGTTGTAGCCGATGTACAATCCTTTACAGGTGTTTCTTCCACCCACCTTGTGAGATAATCTATACAAGTAATGATGTAGCATGATCCGATCCTACGCACGGCCGGTAAAACAGAACCCATAAAGTTTATAGCCCATTTTTCAAACAGTTATGCACTAGTAATAGGTCTTAGAGGCACTTCATCTCATTGACCTAGTTTCCCAAGGCAATGACAGTGATCACAAGCCTTGTAATATGCTTTATAATCTTTATACAGGGTTTCCCACCATAATCCAGTGAGTAGAATCTTGTGTGTAGTGGCGTCACCTGCATAGTGGCCACCTACAATACCACCATGGACTTCCTCCATGATATCAGTGTGCTCATGTTCTAGTACACAACGATGACATAATACTTCAACTTGGCTTAACTTGTACATGTCACACTAATCAATATATAGGGTGTCGCGTGTATAGCAAGTTGTTTCTTCTATAAGGATTTCATTCATTCTAGTGTCATACATGTTCATAGAAAGACAAAATGTCCTCTAATTCTTATGGCACTTGTTGTAACCTATATAACTATGCATCGATCATGGTATCTTTAATTTCTCTGTGCTTCTTCTCTTGATTGTATTCGGATAAATGGTCTAGAGTAACCACCCTTTGTGAAATCAAATTCTTGAAATAAGATTACCCATCTCGTATATGCACCCATGTAAGATGGGATTGTTCACCAAATATTTCAATGCCATTTGGTTTTTATAAAATACAAATAGTGTAGCTAGCGAGTCTTGTCATAATTTATGTAGTGCATAGATCATTGACAAAGCTTCATGCTTTGTAGTTGTGTAATTCTGCTCTACAAGAGTCAACTTCCTACCAAGCAAAACCGATAGGATGATCTATAATACCTTCTCTAGGATGAACCAACACCGTGCCAATGGTCGTGCCTAAGGCATCCACATGTACATGAAATAGTTGGTCCCACAAATGAAAGCACAGAATACGCACGGTAGTAAGTTTCTCCTTCAATGTCTCGAATGCACGTTTT
Organism: Taxus wallichiana var. yunnanensis; assembly: GCA_018340775.1. NCBI lineage: Eukaryota > Viridiplantae > Streptophyta > Pinopsida > Cupressales > Taxaceae > Taxus > Taxus wallichiana. The sequence continues at coordinate 687,566,360 of CM031240.1, read as the reverse complement.
TGTAGTTCTCCCAATAGAACATATATTTTCCTTTTAGTAACTCCTCCAAAGGTGTGGAAACCTTGGCATACCCCTTTATGAATTTCCTATAATACCCCGTGTGACCCAAGAATCCACGCACCTCACTTTGATGGGTAGGCTCTTTTAGGTGATAATCACTGCAACCTTAGCTAGATCAACTAAAAACCTTCCTTGTAGATTATGTGTCCTAACAGTATTCCAAATGGTGTAGTAAATATGCACTTCTTGATGTTCAAAGAGATACTCAACTATCTACATCTTTCAAACATTAAGCGCTAGATTGTCACAATGATCCTTAACAAGTCCATACATCATCCAATCATCTAAATAAACCTACAAGAAGTTGTGAATAAAATATTTGAACGCCTGAAAAACTATGCGTGAAAATACACAGAGCACATTTTTAGACAAAAAGGCATCACAAGTATAGAAAAATCTGCCCCATTCAGTAGTAAAATTAGTCTTTTCCTGATCCTCCTGGGAAATCCTAACTTGATGATAACCAGAGAATCCATCTGTAAACGAATAGATTTCGTGCCCTCTGACACGTTATAGTATTACCTCGGTGAATGGCATAGGAAAGGATTAGTCACACATGTAGCATTGGATCCCTATAGTCCCACAGATCCTAATCCGACCATCCTTCTTGATATTGATCACCATTGGACTAACCCACTTTGACTTGTCAGGGTTTGATGATTCCAGGACTTCAACATTTTTTCAATCTCATCTTTGACCTTTTCGCACAAACTAGGATTCATCCTATAGGGTCTCTTTCGACTAGTGCATGCACCCTCTTTAATTTTTATCTTCATCTCTCCTAATGATTTTTGCACGCCTTTAAGTTCATGGTACCCCGAGGGAATAAGTCATGATAATATCGTAGTAACTCAACGATTTTTTCCACTCTGATTCTAACCAATAATCTCCAATTATGGCCTCCTTAGGCTCGATCTCGATCCAATATTCACTTTCTTTGTCTTTATAGGTTCATGATAGACATGTGTGGCATTATCTACATTTTCCAACACCTCACGCCTACCCGTTGAATGGTCTACATCCATATTTTCTACTTCTTCATCATCCACTAAGTAGATCATTTTTCCTTTTTCTTTCTCAAGGAAAGTAAGCACACTAAAGTAATGTGGCATCGGCCTTTTTTCTTCATCAAAACATGTTCCTAGGTCTCCTTCATCAAATAACTCCTGAATGAGTTCTTCCGCCTTAGCACTATCCCCCATAGTTAAGCACTTTATAACCTTTAATGCTTCTTCCACCAAAGGTTTAGTAGAGAAGAAGTCAAACATTTGGGTCATTCCTACAATTAAATCCCAATTTCTAGTCTCTCTATGGAGTTCCGCATATACATACCAAACACACACACAACCTTGTAAAGTGGAATAAAACTTGTGCACCCAGAGCGAAGGTGGTAAAGCTTCCTGCCCCTCTATCCAGAGTCTCTCACACTATTGAACATGGTGTTGAACAGGTTGATTACCATGATAAGTATAGATTTGAGTAAGTGCATTTCCCTTAAGAACCTAGTAGCAAGAGCAATCCTAATTTCATTCCATCCTATAAGATTATCCTTGTGAACCACCCACCAACACGTTGTTGTCCCACGTAGGGTATATGCTAGCATATTCCATCTCTCCAACTGGTCTATCCATTGTTCCTCCATGGCACATAGAAACACCATAGGGTCTTCTTCTGGTGTAACAAGGTACCGAGTTGTTACCTATTCTCCTGACATAACACAGTTTATTGTCTTTAGGAAATATGCTCTTTACTTCACGCCCTACCAACTCATAAGTGCTATGAGCCTAATTATCACAAGCAACACTTGTAGTATCGCTAATAGATTGTGTATCCTCCCACTAAATTATTTCTTATTTACATGGCTCATGCACCTTTGGGTCTCGAGATGGTGCATACATAAATCCTATTCAGGTCTTCCTCACTCAAGGGCTCAACATAGAGCGCAGATTTTCCATCTGTTAAAGGGATAATAACTCTTTCCTCCTTGTTTTAAAAGCTGATATAACCCTTGTTGAACCAAATAGTATCATTATTTGCATAGCACCAAGGACGCCCAAATAGAGTTGGGAAACTATCGCCTCTGCTAACACTAAAACCTTGAAATATCTAGTGAACTTGGCTCCTTGTATGGTAATGGAGGCATCTTTTAAAACTCGATGGGAGTGGCCTTAGTTTGATTAGCCATGAATAATACATTCAAAGATGGCTACAATGGAGGTCTCCCCATTTGTACCCATGCATCTAAGGTAAGAACATTGACTTCCATGCCTATATCAATCAATATATTACTCAAAAGCCACCCATCCACAACAACATTCAAAGTGATTTCCTTATCATAATCTAGGCTATGAGGGGGAATATTTACATGCAGGATTTGTCATCCAGTCTCAATCCTTGTGCATGGAGTGTTTCCTTTTAACCAATTCCCTAATAGTGGAATGATATTCTCATGGTGCAACATCTTGCATGCTTATTTCAAGTCATCCATATCGAATTGGACCGTCTTTGATGCTTTTTTTTGCTCCATCTTCCGCAATTGATCCTTTAAATATTATATTTCATCATGAATATTTCTAAGTACCTCCATGATTTCCTGATAAACCTCATTCTTATGGGTAGGATCTAGGTATTGTACATGTAGAACCTCCTCCTTAGTGATGGTAGGATTTTGTTTCAATGCATCTCTGGTGCACGCGCTTCAAAGCGGATAGTGATCCTTACTTGCAATGCCTTGGATTCTAGTTCTAACTTGGGCATCCACTAATTTTCCATAGCACGTTGTATCCTAACCATCCATGTGCCTTTGTTTTCTTGTTTATGTTGCTTACTAAGATGCTCATATAAGTCTGGGCATTCCTCATAACTATGATTCTTTCCATAGAAAGAACATGTAATATTTTGAGGACATTCACATTTGTAGTGGTTAGGATATCCACATGTATAACATGTTCTATGAGGGAACTCAGCTCATCCACCACCACGGCCTCATCCTCTGAATCCACGATGATATCATCAACCTCTGCCACGACCGCCTTCAAAATTCCCTTCACTCCGATCATAGCGCGTCTGATTGTGATCCCGATCTTGATGCTTGTTCTTTCCTTTAGAGTTATCTAAAACTCCTATCTGTCATACACCAATGTCTATAGCATCATGGATCTGACCAATCAGTTGGCAATCTTCTATGTCATGAGTTGTGGACCTATAAATTTTACAGTAACAAGAGACGTTCTTCCTTATTACGCATTGTAATAATGGGCGCATGGCTAGCATCATGGTTTAAATGGCATATCTCACAGTCCAACAACAATGAGTCTACTACTTTGTGGGGAAAATATCCTTTATATGACCTTCCACTTCACAATATGTACACCAAATCCCTATGTGCATCTACTGTGCTGAATTTTTTGATAGCTTCTCTAACTGCTTCACCATAGCTACAATTTGTGCTTCTAAAAATGGGCTTACCCTAGTGTCTATACTTCTAACTACCTTAGCATGTAAATATTCTTCAAGTGCTTCACGTAGATTCATGTATGTCTTATGTGATAGTGCCCTTCTAAAAGGTGTAATAATGCCCCCAATGAACCATTGTGTATGTTGGTTTGCATGAATATCATAAGAAAGTTTGGATAACAACATTTTGAAATGAGCATCATACTCTCTAAAACTCTCAGTAGTGCCTTGCTTAATGTCCTTGAGTGCACTTATACTCTTATGCTCAAATTCAGGGGTATGACATTCTTTAAGGAAAGCATCCTTTAAAGTTGCATAGTCTATGCAAGTCTGATCAAGGTCAAACTTTCTATATCAACTGTGTGCATGCCCTTGTAATGTAGTGGCAAATTGACTTGTCATGTGCTCAAAAGTCATGATTCCTTTGGTGTGCCACATTATTTCACACATGTGCACATGTTTAGCAACATCTTCTATGCCCTTATACTTTGGAAGACGAAGAGACATCTCCATGTAAATATTTTGGGGTTGGTGTAGACCTTACCCACCTGATCTAGAACCGCATGTGTTTCTTATACCTCTAAAACCATCAGATCTACCGAACTAGAACCACCTATACCTCATAATCCTAAACCTATAGCCAAAGTCAGACTAGAAGATGTACTCCCCTTATGTCCCAACAATAGTACTGAACTGCAACCCTACGTTTGCGCAAAGTGTTACTAATCCCGAGAAGAGAGTCCAAAACTATGTGAGCCTAAATTCTATGTAGAAGATACACCTGAAAAGGTACCCCAAACAATAATGAAGATGTTTTCACTTCCATCGATGTGATTTTTATATGACTTACACCTGCTCTCCTACTGCCTAAATTAGCTTGTTGACTATTTATTATACTAAATACTGGAAGACCAAGTGCAAGGGCAAGTTTTAAGGTAGATTTAAATGCACACTGCGACCTAATTCGTATCTCTTTGAAGCACACTTCCATGTAAGACCGAAGAGGGTTCCCTGTCATGCTTTCCCAAATGGGGGAGTTCCTAATGCTCCAGCTCCATGCCTTCTACGTGAGCTCTAAATCCTTCGCGAGCCATCTCTCTCCTTAACATCATTCACTCTACAACATCTCTTTCTTCTCTATCTCCCTCTCGCATGCCTCATTGTACTTAAGCCACCTTTCTTCTCTTTGCATCTCTATCGTTAGGTCTACCATCTTTCACCAAACTTGTTCCTACCCCGCATGTGGTGGGGTTTAGTTAGCCATCAGTTTTCTCTCCAAGTTCAGGGTTACCATCAAAATTTTGATCACCAGTGGAATGCCTTGCAGGTAAGTTCCCCTGGGATATTGTAAAATTGGAATTCAACTACCTCGGGAAAGAGTAAGTGGAAATTGAGTACTATAAGATATAGCTATTCAAATAACCATGAAACCATGTATCCATAGTGTGAGTCTAAGTTAGATCAACATCATAAAGGGTGTGAAATTCTTCTTTCGCATCTAGATAAGTGTGTGATACCTCCAATTATGTTTATATGCATAAGAAACCAGCTACTCTTACAATTCTACCAAAAACATAGCGAATAATCTCTTATACAAACAATCATACAAATTCTTCTCCACCCATGTGTGTGCATCAAACTTAGATCCAATTATGAACCTCTATGTGTATTCTTCTTCTAGGTCATGTATCCATTCCTCAACACTTGCTAGGGTCAACTGGTATGTCTTCATCGTGAACCATCTTGAAAACAACTAAAAAGAGGTCCCAGCAATGGAATCAATGATGCAACCTAGAATTTATCAGTAAAATCCAAGGTGCGTTGGCACATCACTCATCCTAGACTAAGTGATCACCCGAAGCACACAAAGGTACCATGCCTCTCTTTAGGGTTTTTTTGCAGGATGTTAGCATGATGAAGACTTAATGCATTCATATCCATAATTAACATACCATTCTATAGTGCATGTTCAGATCTATAACTAGAGAATAACAGACTTTAAATGATAACCATGATGGAATCAAACATGCAAGAGCCAATTATACTTAGGATTAATACTTTGATTCATCCAATACACTCCATTACATTAAACATGATAAATACACAAAATCTCATTACAATAGATAATACCATAGTTTATGCATGCATCAAATTTGGCAGCATAACCTCACAATAATTCAATTCTCACATACCACTACTATACTACACAGTTCATTACATATTTATAAGGGTGGGGATTTTCCTTCACCACTTATCTAATCCCAAAATAGGTCGCATGCTAAGAATAGCCATGCACCTTTACAATAATAGGCTCACATGCAAGAATGCTAACAATAGACCTCTCTTAGTTAATTGTCAATAGAAACTCTATTCTTAGATTGATCTCATGCAAAGTGCTCCATAGTTGTTCTTCCAAAAATAGCCAATGCGTGTCATGCAATTCTTTTCTCGTTTGTGTGCTCCACACGTCATCTTCCAAAAATAGATCATAATCATGAAAATGGCTAATTCTTGAATCTGTCTTTGTCCTCCGCGTGTGATTCCTTCTTGATCCTCCCACACCTTTAAATGTGCTTTGCTCTTCCGCACGAATCTTCTATGTGCCTTTTTTAAGTGTTATACATTTTATTATCAATAGTAGCCATGGGGAATAATAGTGATAAGGAATGAGAAACATGAGTGAAACAAGTTAGCAAGATGGTAAGACTAGAAAATCGTAGCTCATTCATAGTTATGATTGAGTCTAGGATAAATCATGAATTAGAAACGAGAATGCAAACTAAATGGTTTGGTATGTAAAAGGTCACTCATGGTTGCAATGGATGCGGGAATAATATCAGATGCAAAAATTATAGAAGATTAAGTAGCTACAATCGAGCCTTGGAAAATCGAACTCATAATGAATGAAATAAACAAATATGGTAGTGTGAGAAGGGTTTGTGTAGAATAGAAACAATCATAGGTGTGACTCAAAAATAATGTTTTTTGTTTTTGTCTCAATATGGAATAAAGGGGCTCTTTCTATTTGGATTCCTATAAAAATATATCTCCCTAAGTACCAAGAGTTTTCTAAACAAACTCGGTACACTAGAAAATTTCTAGTCACCGCTTTACTTTACCCCCTTGATTAACCAAGTTAGATTTTATTCCACTCAATCAATTAAATTGGGGTTATCACTAATGATAATCTTGGCTTTAATCCTCATGGGTGTACCGGTCATGTAGTGTGGGGGCCGATTCATTGGCGGTTCTCGACTATGCCAACTTTTTTTTGGAGTTCTGTGGTACTCCTCACAATGTGTTTCAGGCGTGCCCATGCACTTCCCATAGTTATGTGGATGGGTATTTACCCTTATCCAGACCTATGATAAAATGTGTCGTTCATTCGTGATTCATTCCTTTAAGAAAAACAAATGCTTTTTTATCTTTTATAGAAACAAAGTCACAATTATGACTACTCGTAACCAAATTTTATGATTTTTTAAGTTAGAAAATACATCCCAATCGTAGTTGTGAATGGCTTGAAACTTGATATTTTTATTTTTATTTTGTATCGGATATGTAAAATCAAGTTTATATTTGTAACAAAACGTTAGGAAAACAAAAACAAACCAAAAGTATAAATTAAAACCCTAAACAAAGCTATGATAGATTCGAGAAAATAGAAGGAAATTACCCACAACTAAATAGGTCCCACCCGGTCACCAAAAAGTATGCCTAGATTTGGATCACGTGCAAGATGGATTAGTCAAATAATAACAACCAAATAATTTCTACTAAAAATAGAATGGGCTTATGATGTCATTGTTAAAAGAGGGATAATTGTGATTTCTTTCATTAAATTAAGTGGGTAAAAATCTTCCAGATCTGAATCTAAACCTACACACAATCACACTTGATAAATGTTAGTTATTTTTTGTGGTTAGGGGACTTGCCTCAGTCATATCCCTAACCCTTTAAGGAGATAAAATATATTTTATTGATGTAAAATGACAATACTGATAAATGAATGACAATTATACGACTCGGATCATCGCAAGCCAATCACAGTTGTGATTCCTTCCTATGTTGAAATATCTCTAAAACAGTGTTGCAGCAAGAAATATCTATCCTTTTTGTTTCTCCTTTCCTTTTTCAAAACCTACAAATCTAAGATATGTGATTAATAAAACAGGAGAACTCAAGTATAGTCTTTATGCACTAAGACCCGGGCACAAGATCGATAAGAGAGATAAAATGATGGATGTGAAAGTGGTTTTATAGATTTGGATTACATATGGGAGCGGGACACACATGGGTAGGTGTGATGGGAAAAATTAAATGTGAGTGGGTGAGGGTTAGTAAATGGGTGGTGAGTTGTATTTTATCCCCATTTTATGGGGTTTATGATTTTTTTGGTCTTTTTGTGTTTTATAATGTTTTTGTATTTTCAAATAAGGGACCTTATGTGCAAGGTGTGTTTTCTAGTTTCTACATCTTCTAAAGTTGCCAAAATCTCAAACAATGAAGAAGAAAAGTAACCTAGTCAAAAAAAGTAATGACGTCATAGATACCCCTCAACAAAACTCTCCATTCACACAAGAATGGAAGAACATGAAAGAAACAATCATGGGGTTACAAAAACATACCAAATAATTTAACTTTGAGGAAATTTTCCCTTACCCATTTGATAAGGCCATGTTACAAATACCATTTCCTTCATCATTTGAAACTCTTAAATTCGACAAATACAAAGGAAAATATGATCCAAGAGAACATGTACATGAATTATTCATGTAATGCCAAGAAGCAATGACATATAATGGTATATACCTTTACGTCTTTTCCTAAAATTGTACGAGGAAAATCTTTAGATTGGTTCCTACACCTTCCAAAAGGATCCATTACCACTTTTTCTAACTTATCGGCAAAAATTGTTAAACATTTTTCATTTAACTTAGACTTCGAGGTCACCATGATGGAACTTTTCAATAAAAAGCAAAGGAACAACGAAACATTCGTATCATTTTTCCAAATATGGAGAGGGTTGTAAGTTGATTCCCTTGTTCAATTCCTAAGAAATAATTTTTAAGCATCTTATACCTAATCTCAATCCCAAACTATCATTCCAAATGCAAATGCATTGCTTAACCAACTTTGAGGAGTAATCGAAAAGGGGACACAAATTGAGAAATCCCTCATTATTAAGGGCCTAATCAAGACTCCTTCTAAGGATCAACCTCACAAAGACACTAATCAAAATCAAGACAAGCCAAAGTTCTTCAATGAAAATATAATGTTGTGAATGACATAGTCACTAATTCTCACCACATTTATAACATTTAAAACAACCAATCCAAACCAAAAAATCAACTAAAAAACCAATCATCATTCCTAGTAAGGAAGCTACTCCTTGTGAATTTAGATGAAGACAATTCACTCCACTTGGAGAAATTATTTCTAGCATATTCCATCACATATCCAATCATAATAACCTTAGAAGAAGAGAAACCAAAACCAATGTGGCACAAAAAAATGAATATTGTGAGTACCATCATATTAACGACCACCATATGGATCATTGTATGTAACTCTGCCACTACTTTTAAGATTTAATTGATCGCAAAGACACATAAGTTGAAAATATATCCAAAACAAAACTCCCAATGAAAAATTAAAAAAATCAAATACCATTTCCCCACACATGATGAAGCCAAAAGATCTCAAAAGTACAAGATCCAAATGTCCAACAATGTTGAATACGATTCAATCATATCATTTGTCGATCAAGAACCCAACATTGTTGGTACCATCAAAATCAAAACTCTTGACTGTGCAATAACCACAATACAAAACAAGGTTTGGGTGCCCATCACCAAACAAATTTTAACATCTAGAATACCTCAAACATCTAATCCTTAATCTATTTTTAATCCAAATCTAACATCCAATACAAAATATTCCTCTGATTCTTATGATATTATTAAATAACTAGAGAAAATATCCCTACAAATCTCACTTATAGAGTTTCTTAAAACATCACATGTGTTTTGAGATATCTTTACTCATTCATTACATGATGCACATGTTCCCGAGAGCAACAACACCTAAAAATTATAGGCCCTAATCACAAATCTTTCACTCAATAGCCCTATCTTATCATTTGGTCCTCATGACCTTTTAAACCCAAACATTACAAATAACAATTCCTTATATGTCAAAGCATTCATTACTCATCATAAGATCAAAAGAGTGGTTACAGGAAATGGAGCTAATCTAAACATTTTTTCCATGAAACTATTATGGTGTCTTGGTTATACCGAGGAGAGTCTTACTATTGATATCATAACCATTCATGGGTATGATAATCATGAGAAATAATCCATAAGAAAAATCATGTTATCACTCATGGTTGGACCAATTATCTTGAACACCTTGTGTCATGTTGTGGACTTGGAGGTTCCATACAACATCCTCCTTGGGCACCCATGGATCCATGCCATGTAGGCCATCCCATCCACATTCCATCAATGCATCAAATTCCCCTATCAAGGCAAAGAAATCATGTTGCACGCTGATACTAAGCCCTTCAAATATTGTAAAATTCTTGAAGGGAGGTATCAACAATCCCACTATTATCCAATCATAAAAATTATGATCCCCTTTATATCATACCATTCTCTAAAACCATGCAAATTGATCTTGATACACTCTCAAAACTTATTCCAAAGACTAGCAGAGAGAATCTTAACAAGTAAAAATTTTAATCCTCCTTCTACATTCATTAATTTGTTGGGGTTAGCACAAGGTTGTACAAATAATATATCAGATCTAAGCATACATGCAATAAAATCAGATATTCTACTAGAAGAAATATACAAAACAAGAGATATAAATCAACACCAGATTTAACATGGTTCACCCAGTGTGGGCTACATCCACCAAGAAATAAGTTAATCTATTATCCAAAGCTTTCAGAAGATATACAATGAAGATTTACAATTTTCCACACCTCTCACGATGTACAGTACTTTCTTTCTCTTAAGCTTCTCCTTCTACTCCAATAATTCTCTCTCTCACAATTATTTTCACAATAATCATTAACTCTCTCTTATAACCCTAGATTTCTAGCTTATAAATACCTTATACAAACTTAGGGCACTTAGCCATGTAATTACAATCAATATATCTACTTTAATACTAAAATTAGATCTAATTCGTGAGTAAAATAAAACACTTACGCACAGGTAACCGATGCTAGTTAGCCCTAACCGATGTTGGCTCCTACTTTCCTAACTCGATGTCAGTCATAGGTGACTGATTTTGGTCCCTTCTTAACTAATGACGATTACTATGTTTTCTAGAAAGATGATATAGCATGCTAAACTAAAGTAATTGAGCTCCACATCTCAACAATCTCCCACTTGGAGATAAATTACTACATTATACATGTACATCATCATTCTTGGATCCTTTCCTTAGCTTTGTTTCTTCCTCTTCAAGTCTCAAACTCAAAGACCAATAGAATTGGAGTGTAGCTCCAACTTCTCTTTTTCTAATGGCTTCGTTAGCATATTTACAGGGTTTTCACTCATATGAATCTTCTCCAATTTCAGTTACCCATCCTCCAATACCGACGTATGAAGTGATACCTCAACTGAATGTGTTTTGTTCTAGAATGAAACGTTGAGTTCTTTGCCAAATGAATTATACTCTGACTGTCATTGAACAATTTACAATCATCTTGATCCTTTTCCAACTCTTCCATGAACTTCCTCATCCATATCCTCTCTATGCTAGCCTTTTTAGCTACAACATACTCTACCTCTATAGTAGACAAACCCACAACCTTTCGCAATATTGATATCCAACTAACTAGCATACCACCTACTATGAAAATATATCCATTCTTGCTCCTTCTACCATCCAAATCTCCATCCATATCTGAATCAACATAGCCACATAAATAAATATCTTAACCTCCATAACATAACTGCATGTTAGATGTCTCTCTCAAATACCTGAGTATCCATTGGACTGCTTCCCAATTCTCTTTACCTAGATTGGCCATAAATCTACTCACAACTCCCACGCATGTGTAATGTATGATCTGGTACAAACTATAGCATACATGAGACTCCAAGCTGATTAAGCATATGGTACTTGTGTCATGTATTTGACCTCCTCATATGATGAAGGAAATTGATATTTTCTCAATTTGAAGTGTCCAGCCATAGGTGTACTTACATGTTTTGAATTCTATATTTTAAACCTTTCTAACACCTTGTAGATATAATCCTCCTTAAACAAATACAATTTCTTGTTTTTCTGTCTCTGTGTATTTTCATGCCAAGGATTATTTTTACAGCTCCTAAATCTTTCATAGAAAATGTGTGAGCTAGCTTTCCTTTAAGCTCATAAATGTCATGCATACTAGATCCTGCAATAAGCATATCATCCACATACCATAAAAAAATAATATAGCTCCCATTTTCAAGCTTCTTAAAATAAACACAATGGTTAGATTCACATCTCAAGTAACCATGAGCATGCATGAAACTATCAAATCTCATTTACCATTACCTTGGAGCTTTTTTGAGCCCATATAGGCTCTTTTTCAACCTACACACTAATTTCTCCTTACCCTTGACTTCATACCCAAGTGGTTGTTGCATATAAATCTCTTCATCCAAATCACCATGAAGGAAAGTCATCTTCACATCTAGTTGCTCTAAATGAAAATAATCTATTACAACTATACTCAATACAGTATGAATAGAAGTCATCTTTACAACAAGAGAAAATATTTCACCAAAGTCAATACGTTTTTTGTGTAAATCCCTTTACTACAAGCCTTACCTTGTACCTTTTTTGTCCACTCTCTTCTTCCTTGATCCTATAAACCCATTTGTTTTGCAATGTCCTTTTACTGCTGGAAACTTAACCAAATCCTAAGTCTGGTTTTGTTCCAAGGATTCCATCTCCTCATCCATACCATGTTCCCACTTAATGTGGGTCTCATCTTGCATTGCTTCTTCAAAAAAAATTGGTTCACCATTATTAGTCAATAATAAATAAGATAGAGAAGGTGTAAATCTTTCTAGAGGTTTACTTACCCTTTGTGACCTTCTCACAAGAGTTTGGGGTACCGAAGGCTCATTCTAGACCTCTTGGACATTTGTTTCCAATTCTAACAAGTGGATCGACATTGGTCACCTATAGGTGACACCGAGTTCTACTAAGCGATTTTGGTTTAGCTCTTCGTAACCAATATCGGTTCACTGATCGATGTCGGTCAGGGGTCAACCGACACCGATTACTGTGTAACCATGTAGGTATGAGTTTTAAATCCGAGATTTCATTTTCATTCACAAAATTCTCAATCGGTTCGTCCTTGGGTACCAAAATTTGATCTATGTACATTCTCTTTTCATTCCATTCAATGTCATGACTCCTAATAATTTTAGAATTCTCTAAATCCCAAAAATAGAATATGAAATCACTAGATCCATAACCAATGAAAGTGCATCTCTTGGATTTTGCATCCAACTTTTTTATATTTTCCTTATCAATATGCACAAAAGCTTCTGAACCAAAAAAATTAAGAAAAGAAAGATCTACCTCTTTTTCGGTCCAAGATTCCTCTATTATTCCTCCATCTAGTGAACTTGAAGGCCCATGGTTAATCAAATAAACTATTGTATCAACTGCTTCTGCCCAAAACTGTAAGGGAAATCTAGCATGTATCCTCATACTTCTAACACGTTCCATGATTATCCTGTTCATTCTTTCTGTAACATCATTCTCTTGTGGTGTTCTTGGAACCATCCTTTCTCTACGTATTTCATTCACTGAACAATAATCATTAAAAGCCTTATTGTAGTATTCACCACCATTGTCAGATCTAAGGAACTTTAAATTGAATTTGATTCATTCTCAACAAGGGCTTTCCATCTATTAAAAGTATCAAAAACATCATATTTATGTTTAATACAATAAACCCATACCTTTCTTGTAGCATCATCAATGAAAGTAACATAATATTGGGATCCTCCATAAGAGACTACCTGGTCCCCACACATCTGAGTGTACAAGCTCCAATTTTTGCTCCTTCTTAGTTGCCTCAACTTTGAGAGATATCACTTTCTTTTTCTTTCCAAAGACAAAGTGCTCAGAAATCAAGATCTAAATCTTTCAAATCTGATAACTTACCCTTAGCCTTTAAGATTTGCATTCCTTTTGGACTCATATGGCCTAACCAATTATGCCATATGCATGCATCTCGAATATGAAGGAGATAACATGAAAAAGGAATCAGTAATACTGGTAGATAAATACAACATTCCTACCTTCTTTCCTCTTGCCATAAAAAGGCACCCTTGGTGACTTTCCAAGAGTATTTTGTGAATGTAACCATGCAACTAGCTTCACTTAATTGCCCTATAGAAATAAGATTCCCCCTAAGGCTTGGCACATGCCTCGCATCTTTCAATACCCATGTATTTCCATTCTATAATTTTAGATGAACTTTCCCTTTACCAGTAATACTGCAAGGTTCATCATCACCCAAATAAACATGCCCAAAATTACCTTGGACATAATTTCTGAAATAACCCTTATTAGAGGTTACATGAGGAAAGAAGCTCTTGAATCTAAAACCCATGATTCTATTCTATTATCCAAAGAAAGAATAAGAGCATCTTGCATTACCTCTTCTGCAATATTTGCCTCTTTACCTTTGTTTGGGTGTTGATTCTCTTTATCCTTTGACAAACAATCTTTCTTTGCATGACCTTTCTTTCCACAATTCCAATAAGTAATTCCCTTACCTATGGAATTAGATCTGTCATTCCTGGACTTTGATTTCCCATTATTCTTACTCTTGGATCTCTCCTTTTTCTGCCTCTTCTTTCTACATTCAAAGCATTCCCAGATGATGATTCCTATGTACTTTTCTGTGAATTTCTTCATTCAAGATTATACTAACCACATCATCAAACTTCAAAATATTATTGGTAGATGTTGTATTACTAACAGCCATTACCAAGTTATCCCAACTATCAGGCAAAGAACATAAGAATAAGAGTGCTTTCACTTCATTATCAAATGAAATACACATCGATTTTAACTGATTTATAATAGATCGAAATCATTCAAATGACTAGATGCAAATCCACCTTCATGCATCTTAGAACTAAATAGTTTCTTCATCAAATAAAATTTATTTTAAGCACTAGGTTTTTCATATAAATTAGCAAGATATTTCATTAACTCTACCATAGATGTCACTTCTGTAATATTAGAAGCCACGGATGCTATCAGGATCAATCTTATAGATCCCAAAGCCTTTCTGTCAAGAATCTTCCATTCTTCATCAGTCATCTTCATAGGTCTAGAATTTTCATCCAATGGTAAGTACAAATCTCTTTGATATAGATAATCCTCAATCTACATCTTCCATAATTGATAATTTTGGTCGTCAAACTTCTCTACCTTGTATTTGTTTTCTTCTTCCATTGTTGTAGCTCCCACTCAATCAAAAACCCTTTGTGATTAAATCTATCAACACATAAAACCCTCAAACAAAGCTCTGATACCAGTTTTGGGGTTAGCATAAGGTTGTACAGATAATATATCATATCTAAGCATACATGCAATAAAAGTGGATATTCTACCAGAAGAAATATATAAAACAAGAGATATAAATCAACACCAGATTTAACGTGGTTCACCCAGTGTGGGCTACATCCACCAAGAAACAAGCCAATCTATTATCCAAAGCTTTTAGAAGATATACAATGAAGATTTACAATCTTCCACACCTCTCATGATGTACAATACTTTCTTTCTCTCAAGCTTCTCCTTCTTCTCCAAGAATTCTCTCTCTCTCATAATTATTTTCACAATAATCATTAACTTTCTCTTCTAACCCTAGCTTTCTAGCTTATAAATACCTTATACAAACTTAGGGCACTTAGCCATGTAATTACAATCAATAGATCTACTTTAATACTAAAATTAGATCTAATTCTCGTGAGTTAAATAAAACACTCATGCATGTGAGTAACCGACACCGATTAGCCCCTAACCAATGTTGGTTCTTACTTTTCGACCAATGTCGGTCATAGGTGACAGATGTCGGTCCCTTCATAACCGATGACGGTTATTGTGTTGTTTAGGTAGTTGATATAGCATGATAAAATTAAGTAATTGAGCTCCACATCTCAACATAATCCACCTTCCACAGATTTCATCTATGTAAACATCCACATTTAAAATCATTGACAAAGGATGTGGTGAATATCAATTTCAAATGGTTGAAAATTCCTTTCACATTGGGAACTTACCCCTATCACCACACACCTATGGAAAAGTGAATGCTTCACATATACACATCACTCCCATCTACAAACTAGGAAAAAACATCTTTTAATGATTTAGATACTTGGAAGACAAGAAAATTAAAGCTTCTGAGAGCTCTTAGTTGTATAATGAGTTGGTTTACTAACTTTTATCAATCACCCGAACACATCATAGGCAATAAAATCATGAAAAACATGCAATAAAATAAAAAGAGTCTTAGAATTAACAAAAAGGCCATCTAGATCCCACTACCCCAATAGAAAATCTGAAATCCTATAGTATTGGTTACAATCCTGATTTTTTGCATGCAAAGTGTCTGCAAGTACAAAAACAATAGTGAAGATGTTGACTCTAACAATGAAATAAGTGCCACGTTGAATATCTTTTAGGATCTCACTGATATGATCCTTTTCTATTAGCTTTCCATATGAACCATTGGCATTGTCTATCCTTCCCCCATCAATCGGGATCTAAATCATGTTTCCATAAACATCTTCTAAAATGATGAGGCCATTAAAGAATTTATTGGAAGTTGATATCACATACCACCTTTTGATCACAAGAAGGGATTGTATATCAATTTGGATGTTATAACCTTCTTTGGTGAAGAGATTTAAAGCCCTAATCCAACAAAAAGTAAAAAAGTAAAAAAGTAAAAAAGAGATAAAATCTCCCATAGTGAAAACTTCACTAAGACGTTATTAGAGAAACAAAAAAAACTCCACAACACCCCTCCCCTCATAAAGAGGAATCTCAAATAGAAAATCTACATCAACCTTAGGCATCCTTTACAGAAAAGGATACATCCAAAATGTTAGTAGAAGAAACCATAGACATCAACATTAGAACAAATGAACACCCTAAGATTTTGTAGCTTAGAGCTCTTCTAATTCCACAAGAAATAGAAGTTTTTACTAAAATTATTAAAAAAATTCAAGATGCATTTATATGGACATATAATAATATTCCGAATTCAATCCCACTTTAGTTATACACCACCTCATGGTTCACCCTAATGCTAATCCAATCAAACAAAAGTTAAGAAAAATACATCCCAAAATTGCATTACTAGTCAAAGAGGAATTACAAAAACTCCTAGAAGTAGGTTTTATTAAACCCATCGATTATTTAGACTGGATATCCAACATTATGCTAGTCACTAAAAAGACTCTTGGGATTATAATTTTCACTAACTTTCATGACATCAACAAAGCATGTCCAAAAGATGACTTTCCATTACCTAACATTGATATGATTATCAACTCAATGACATGTCATGAAATGTTGTCTCTCATGGATGGTTTTTCTAGATATAATCAAATACAAATCATAGAAGAAGATCAACACAAGACATCGTTTACCACACCATGGGGAACATTCTATTATAAGGTCACACCTTTTAGCCTTAGAAATGTGGGTGTTACCTATCAACAAGAAATGACTGTAATCTTTCATGACATGTTACATACAATAATGGAAGATTATGTTGATGACATCCTAGGAAAATTAACAACTAGAGTGGGACATCCATAAATCCTTTTCCACATCTTTGAAATATTATGTTTCTCCAAAGTTAGACTAAATCTAAAAATGTGTCTTCGGTGCTACATAAGGTAAACTAATGGGGCTCATTATTTCATAAAGAGGTGTTGAAGTGGATCTGCAAAGATCCACATTATAATGGAAATTCATCCTCCCAAAAATTTAAGACAACTAAGAAGTCTCCAAGGAAAAATCCAATCCATAGGTTGTTTTATATCACAACTAGCAGACAAGTGTCATCACTTCAACCACTACTTAAAAAGGATGTTCAATTTTGATGGGATCAAGATTTCCAAAAATCCTTTGATAAGCTAAAAACATATCTAGCTAGTCCTCTAGTGCTCATGCCACCTATTCCAGACAAACCAATGCTTCTCTATACATCAGCCACAAACTAATTTATAGCAGCATTGCTCGTGCAATACAATCATCAAGAACATCAACAAGCGAGTCTACTAACTTAGTAGAACTTTGATTGTCGCGAACCCAAATATTCACATGTCAAAAAATTATGTTTGGTCGTGGCATTTTTTTCCATAAGTTATGCCACTATTTGTTAAACCGTACCACCAAACTCATTGCAAAAATCAGTCCTCTCAAAACATCTACTTTTAAGAATTTGTCTCTCGCATGAGATGTCTAGATGGATAGTTCTCCTTAGTGAATTTAACATTGAGTTTTTTAATCAAAAGGATATCAAGGGACAAGCCCTTGAAGATCACCTTGTCGCATCACCTCTCTAGACCAAAACCACTACATTTTTAGTTTCCTAATGAGTCTCTCATGTTCCTTGATGTTATTCCTTTATGGACACTCTACTTTGATGGCTCTTGCAATGTTTGTGGTTTAGGAGCTGGAATAATGTTAATCACTTCGGATAGAGATATCATTCCTAAAGTATTTCACGTAGGTTTTCCTTGCACTAGAAATATTGTGGATTACAAATCCCTTATCATGGGATTAAAGGTAGCCATTCAATAGAATATCAAAGAACTAGCAGTCATTGGTGACTCATAATTAATCATCAAACAAGTTAGGGATGAGTATCAAGTAAAAGATGAAAAATTAATACCCTACAAGAAAATGGTTAACAACCTTAAAGGATATTTTCATATGGTCACTTTTGAACAAGTCCCTAGAGCTCAAAAAAATCCATGGATATTATGACAACTATTTAATCCTTTATTGAGATCATAAAAATTAGACACAAACACACTTCCTTATAGAACATCTTATGGCTCTTACTTATGACTTGCTTGAGATTACCATGGTATGTGAAAAATTTGCTCATGATAGCCCTTGGTACTGTTATCCAAAATTCACCCCCCAGGTAATTTTGATAACATGCATCAGAATATTCAAGTCCTAGGCACATTGATTGATTCAGAGCAAACATCATGATTCTGAGGTTCTCTCAGATATTTTTCTAACTCCCCTGGCAAAGAAGAAAGGAGCAAGCTCGAGAAAACCAGGTTGATCCAGAGAAAAATTTGTGGAAATTGGCTAAGTCCTAGTCCTAGGGGGCAGTCGGGACATTTGGGACAAAAAGGCGCGGATCGGCCGAAATGAGCACTCTCAAAGCAAAATGGGACAAGCGGGCCGAAAAGGCGCGAACCGGCCGAACCGGGTGAAAAGGGTCAAGACAGTCCAAAGCAAAATGGGACAAGCGGGCCGAAAAGGCGCGAACCGGCCGAACCGGGCGAAAAGGGTCAAGACAGTCCAAAGCAAAATGGGACAAGCGGGCCGAAAAGGCGCGAACCTGTGCATGGGCAAAAGGGTCAAAGCATTGGGACAAGTGGGCCGAAAAGGCGCGAAGGGCGCGAAAGAGCCGGCAGGGCCGAGAACCAATCAGAAGCCGCCACGTGTCTCAAGGAAAAAAGTCAAAAGTCAAAGGGCAAGTTTTAAAGGGTCAGCCCGAACCAATGAAATAGCGCCACGTGTCTAGTTAAGGGCCCCACAAGGAAATTTCAAAGGAAATCCGTGAAAGACGGAGGAGAGAGAATTCTCGTCCACTCAGCACCTGCCACGTGTCATCCAGGTGGCAGAGCGCGGGAAAGGTTTCAAAACACGTTGTCGCCTGTTTTGTGCCCTAGATCTTCAAATCGCCATAACTTTCGATCCAGATTCGATTTGCACGTTCTTTATATCAAATTTGGTAAAATTCTCTACACGATTCAGGATTAATCTTGCGTTTTGGAGTAGTCCGGAGGAAGAAAATCAAGAAATGGATCTGACGCGTGTTCATGGCGAAATGATTCATTCGGCGACCGGTTTAGAATGGGTCGCATTCTCCTGTGTAATCCTCAAAATGACGGGGTATGGGTTTGTAAGGTCCTCCATGCCATTTTAATACCTGCATCAAGAAAGAATGGGCTCCCATGCCTTTGACGCGTTTCCCTGTTCCCTGGGTTCGACCCTTGCATTTTAAAAGCCAGTTTTGGGCTCATTTCAAAGAGAGGAACATTTTTTGGGCATAGCAGACTTCTTCTTTCACCTCCTTCAAGGGATTGATGAAGTATCAGACCTCTCCAAGGATTGTAACAGTTTTCTTTACCTCTCTGAGGGTGTAATGCGTATTTTGATATTAAATTGATAATGCAAGCTCTGTGAATGGGTTTCAATCCTCTGTTTGTATTATTTGCTTGACATTTATGTCTCATGTTATGAACTTTGGTACGTGTCATTTGCATGACAAATATGTTTCACCAATCCTTTTGGTGCATCACCATCTTTAGTTAGTTTCATTTTTGCACTTCTACCCCGTCTCAAGTTAGAATAGGATTAGGATCTAAACCTCTCGTAGTTTTGCAAAATATAGATCTAAATCGAGAGGAGTTTGAGGAACCAGCCTCTAACGGAGATTCCTCTCTCGGTTTTACAAGTCCCCACGCTGAGAGAGGTTTCCATGTTGTGCAATCACACTGGATGCAAGAGTGATCAACCTAAAAGCCCGATTCGCATCCAGGGGTGTTGTGATTTTGCACTAACAAGCATACCATGATATTTAAACCTTCATCCATGAAAAACCTTACCCTAAAATATGAACTCCCATTAAAAATGTTTATTAGTAAAATGTGCCTCTCACTATACTATCCTAGCCAACACCTTGTATCAAAGATATTATGATGGAAATTTTCTCAAATGTCTTAATCAAGAGGAGGAATCCCACACCTTAGTTGAAGTGCACATGGGAATTTTGGTGCATGCCAAATGGAATGGTCTTAGTCAATAAAATTTTATGCGCCGGTTCTATTGGCCACCATGGAAAATGACGCATGTCACTTTATCAAAAGGTGTCTAGCTTATCAAAAACATGGAAATCTCATTCTTGCACCTTACCAAGATTTATAACCAATCATGACACCTTGTCCTCTCTCTTAATGAGGGCTCGATCTTATTGGGAAAATCAAACCTACATCATCCTATGGACATAAATTCATCATCACAACCATTGAGTACTTCATTAAATGGGTAGAGGTTATGCCTCTCACTTACATCACCAACATTCAGATCTCCAAATTCATATTTAATAACCTCATTTTCCACTTTGGTATCCCATCTTCCATTGTCACACCGACAATGAAAAGTCCTTTAAAAATTAAATTGTCAAAGATCTTGCTAAACATTTCCACATCCATATTAAGTGGTCCACTCCATACAACCCTCAAGGTAATGGCAAAGTTGAAGCGAATAATAAAACGTTAATGAGTACCATGGAAATGATAGTCAATTCACATGGATGAAACTGGCATACCCTAATCTACCACACCCTTTAGTCTTATCTCACTCCTACAACAATCACTCCATTCTCTCTCATTTATAGGTATGAAGTTGTTTTACCTGTTGAGATTGAACTCCCATCCTTAAGAATATCCCTTCAAGACTTAATCAATGAAGATGAATATAAACAATCATGACTTAATGAACTAGAGCTTCTTGATGAAAAGGCTTAACACTCTAAACCATCTCCAAGTCTATCAAAACCAACTGTGACATAGCTATAATAAAAATATAAAACCTAGAGAGTTCGAGATTGATTATCTATTTCTAAAAAAGCACAACCAAGGAAAGAGAAAAGTAAGGTAAATTTGAGCCTAACTGGTTAGGGCCATATGTAATCACTGTAAAGTTTAGGTTTGGAGCATATAATAAGCTAGCCACGAGGACTAGCCAAACACTTGATGAACCCACAAAATTTTTCCACCTAAAGAGCTTTTATTCCTAGGAACCACCTATCCACGGGTACTCTTTACATAAGGAGAGGTTACTAGTACATTCCTTTCACCTAGCTCATCCAAAAAGAGTCTTAAAATTTTCACTCCATTGGCATATATTCCCATCATACAATCAAATCTTCGCAATCAACACCTATTTATTTCATGTCATAATAAGGCACAAGTTAATATTGGCTCCTATTTAGGTGTTGTAAATCTCATCCCTTTGATTTAATAAAATTAAATATAAGATAAGGACAATGTTGATCGGTTAATAAAATAGTAAATAAGCAAGATCAAGCAAAGGAAATGCAAACAAGAGTGATAGATGGGGTTTAGAGAATGACTTAGCTTTTAACTATAGGTCTTAATCGATTTTTGATTTGGAGACTGATATGAAAGAGTGTATTCTAAACTATGTAAGCTTTGTATCTCGGCCGATATCTAAAATTGACAGGATGGAACCACGGAATGGGACAGGTCACCCAGAGTCAATGTGTGTTGGGCACTAGTGTCTTTAAAAGTACTCAAGATCTAATTCCTTTTGTATCACTTCTTGTTCGATGTAGGTCATGTCATGTTCATTGCACCTCTGTTTTTTCACACTTGTACTTACAAAATAAAACCCTATCTACCTACACAATACTTAAGTTCCTATTAGATAAATAAAAATATGCATATACTTAAATCGATTAACCTCATCGGTCACCCCAATGTAATTATCATCAAGCATTGCACTACATTTTAGATTCCATGTAATTCTTGTGTGTGTGTGTGTGTGTGATTCAAATATTTTCCATTGAGCTATGATTCCCTAGTGCTAATCACATAAAGAATAGTGGGCTATAATTAATTTTTCCCAATGTAAATTTTGGTATGGAATTCAGAATAAACCCTCTTATGTGGTGAAGTATGCAATGTCAAAATGCAGTCTTGAGTGTTGTAGATAGAAAATATTAGCTCCTTGTAATAGTATGTTCCTCTTGAATGCTTTCCCCCTTAATGAGGTTAAATAATACATGTATATATATGATTCATTTGCTTAATTTTTGTCATTAACAAGTGAAAAGCTGACTAAGAGTGAAAAATAAAGATAAAAAGGCATAATATCTAAAAAATTAGAAAAAGAGATAAATTGGGGGAAAGCACCCAAAGGGGGCAGTAGTGCCCGAGTGCTCATGTCCCTAATGGGTGGTCATGTACAAGATACTCAATAGGTAAACAATGAAATCATAGCTGATAAAGATGTCGACTAGTACGTAAAACTTCAAGTTGTAAGTTAGAAATAGTAAGCAATAATAATGAAAAAGATAAAAGCAATGTCAAAGCAAAGTGAAAGGGGTGTTAATGACTAGTTTTCTCACTCAGGAATCATGCATATAAATGAAGTATTTAGAGGCTAGATGTACATGATAAGTGTGTGATTTAATTACTATATTTTCCCCTATTTTATGTAGGTGAATAAGGATTCAGTACCATAAAGTAGAAAAGAAAATCATATCTTGGAAATTCAAATGAATATTGTACCTAATAATGTGTTGAATGAGTGTTGTAGTGTGATCAATGGAATAGTGAAAAATGTGTATTGTGAAATTCTAAGGGAATGGAAGGATAAGGATCCTAGGGGTGACCTTTTTGTGTGTGGATTGATAGTAATGTGTGTGTAGTTCCTTGGAATGTCACCTTTATTAGAACACGCTTGAGATTTGCTTCATGGTTTCTTGTGTGTTTTGCCTTCATTGGGATAAGATAGGACCTGAAAAAGAAAACAAGTGTATTCAATGCTCTAGGTAAATGCAATTGAAATTTAACTTGGAAAATATGTAAAAATGGAAATGTGTATTGGAAAAGCTAAACCAAGGGGTTAGAGTACACTTGAAGTGTTGAAAGAGAAAGGGATAGAATTTTTTTCTACTTGTAGACTCGATGCTCAAGAGCTAGTTGGAATAACATGAAGTATTTGGGCATCTTGTTGCCAAACTAGGGATTTGAGCATCCTAACACTAAACTTCAAATTTAGGCATCTTATCACCGCTAAGGGAAAGTGTATTGGGAGACCTGTTTATTTTTCCTCCAACCATTAATGCCTTCCTATGGATTAGTGCTACCACTTCTGATTATCACAAACTCAATTTGTAACTTGCCTTGCGTGATACATTGTTCAGGTGTATCGGTGTCCTACATATGCCCTAAGTGTCATTCCCTTATTTATTTCATACTTTAGTTCCTACTTTGGTTCCTGAGTAAGTAATTATTTCATGTTAGTAATTAATTACAATCTAAAACTGGATGTGTATGTTATGATATTGGTGTGTGGATTCACTAACCTCGAGTTTTGGTGTAACGGTTGTTACATTTTGTATCGAGTAACCACCCAGGTTTGATTAGTAGCATGGGTGGTTACACCAACATTCTGATGTTCACCCGGGTTTTGTATAGGGTTAGGTGTGCTCCCTCTATACGGGCGCAAATCTATCCCAAGATTTGGGCTACGGAAGCATGGTGGGATGTTATGATCTTGGTGTGTGGATTCACTAACGCCTCAAGGTTTGAGTGTAATAGTTAGTTAGAGTGTAGCTTTTGAAACTAGAGAAGGTTTTAACTGTGTAAATTTTTGAAACTATTCTTGTAACTATTTTTTCCCCAAGATAGGAGCACCCATGTGGGACACTAGCGCCCACCGTTCCTATCGCTTTGTGGAATTCTTTTGAGGCTATGAATTTTGGCCAAGTCTATTTTTGGCCTTGTTCTCGTGACTAATTTATGTTTTGATCATGTTCTCTATGTTTTGGAACTACTTTTTATAACTACTGGGAGGGTGAAAAGGTTCTCCCAATATTTTCCCCTACTCGTTTAGGGTACATGAGATGAATAAAAGAGAATGGATACCAAATGGGGAATGTGAAACTTAAGTTCGAGATCTGATATAGGAATTTTATAGGGAAATTAGGGACCACACATAGTAGTAGTTACCATGGTGTGAGAGAAAAATGTAAAAATGCTAGCATACAAGTGTTAGTGACAAACAAGCAATTCACACTGAAATAACAACTAGGAAAGAACATATGGGAAAACAATAAACAAGGACACAACAAGTAGTTGTTTGAATACATGGGACACCACTTAGGATGTCACAACACAAATGAAGTCATCAAGTCTTGTGCAAACAAGGAAACAAAAACATAGGGCATAGCTTGGAAATAATGGTAAGCAAGGTACAAACAAATTAAGCAACCATGATTGAAAGGAGTCATGTAAGGAAAATGCTACACACGAAGAACCCAATATCATGTTACCAAAGATAAATAGTACACGATAATGTAATATTTGAATATAGGAATGAAAAATGTGCAATATTGTAACAATAGAAACGATAGTCGGTGAGAAAAGGTAGATTCCCCAAGAGCCTAAGTGGGACTAGTAATGGATAAGAAAAAACATCATACATCGGGAACAACCTATAAGTGGCATGCATTCACCTCAAGATACCATGTGAACATGCATGTGTGTACGGAAAAAATGATAAAGCATACTATGAACCGTAGTAACATGATAAGCAAAGGTGCAACATAGATTAGTATAAATAAGGAAGAATTCATCCAATCTAGATGTAAGCTAATGTTTTTGTATTTTTATTACAAATATATAGAAGAAAACTAGCTAGAAGAGAGGAATAAGGATGCCCCCATGTGGGTGTGTGCAAAGTGAGGTCCATGTGAAAAAATTATTCAACAACCAAGTATGAACCAGAACAAGAGTGTGTCATTGGGTAGTGTGTGGGAATTAAGATGTCCCCAAATGTGAATGCCAAAAGGATATATGCAATAAAAGAACTAGGTAAGGGCCCATGATCACTTGATGTGAAATAACTACACATATGTATGTGATCTAAGACTCGATTGTCAAGGGAGGGTGCATGAGGCCAAGTATATGAGATAGGTTTAGACCAAGCATGTGGAGAAAAGAGAGGGAAAATATGTCTAGATATAGCATGTGAAACATGTGACCAATGTGAAGAACTTCCCCCATGAGGTGGGCTATGGGATCTATACACACGTTAAGGCCTATGAGTATCAGCCATGTGTGTCATGTGAAGGAAACTAACATGGATGTGCAAAATATGGTATAAGAGAAGAAAGTGCTCCATATAGGAGAAATAAGAGGTGTCAAGGATAAGGAACCATCATGAATAGGAGAATTTGCACTAGGAGTAGGAGCAACTAAATATGGGATGGCTAAAGAATCCAATGAAAAAGGTGGCCATGATCTACACATGTAAAAATTGAACACATGTGAACATGAGGTAAGGACCTAGTGTCACGTGAAAGTGGAGTCATGCATGCAAAGAAACTAGAATAGGTGTAACATTGAGAAGCAAAAGAGCTACTAGAGAATGATGGCAACATAGTGAGGGGAAAACCCTATAGATTCTAAGATCCCAATGGCATGAGTAAGAAGTGTATAAGCAATAAGAGTGTGTCCATTAGGAGAAAATAGAATAGATGTAACTTTGGGCTCGTTGGAAATAGTGGAAGGAGTAAGTGCAAACATAAGGATCAAGATGTGAGTCAAAATATGTGTAACATATGTAATGCTTTAGGAGGCTCATTAGTAGTAATGGAAAGTAATAGGTGCAATTTGGGAAGATTAGAAGTAATAAAGCAATATGAACTAGCCCTTATGATCATAGACAAAAATTTAGAAAGAGGGGAATGGATGGCCCCCATGAATGTAACAAGATAAGGTGTAGCCATAGTAAATGAATCATGCATAGGATCTTGGAAAGTGAGAGAATTAGGAATCATTGTAAAATCAATGTACAATGCTCTAACTTGTGATGAGGAAGGTGTGGAGAGAGATGTAACATTGGAAGCAATAAGCATATGATTAATATAAGTACATCAAGAGTGAGATATAATGGGAGGAGTATCATGGGTGCCAATAGAAAATTGATCGTGTAAATCAAGTATCACTAGGGTGCATCCCAAGAGGAGAAGGATGTGTAATGTAAGTAATGTCACAAGCATCATGTATGAGAGGAATATCACAAGGAGTGGATACATGAGTCGTGGAATCTACTATAGTAGTATCCATGTAAGAAGGTATAACAAGGGCCTTATGTGTTATGGCATGGGTAGAAACAAGTGTATGTGTATTGTGTAACTAAGGATGGCTTAGAAGGATAGTATAAGGAACATCATGAGGTATAACGTGACATACAACATCAAGAGTGCAAGATCCCATAGTAAGGGGAGAGAGATTATACAAAGAGTAGGTGGATTGAGACTAGTAGCGAGAAGGTCCTATTTGATGGAGAAAGGAAAGATTGCATACACTAAGACTAGATTCAAGATCAACTAAGACTCACTTAACAAGGAGATTACAAAGTTGAACCTAGGTATAGAATGGGGAAGCATTGGAATTAAAGGTATGGGAAGCCATGAAATATCCGATAATGGGCATGTTCACCAAATGATTTAATAAAATTAAATCTAAGATAAAGACATTGTTAATCAGATAGATAAAATAGTAAATAAGCAAGATCAAGTAAAGGAAATACAAACAAAAGTGATAGTCGAGGTTTAGAGAGTGACTTAGCTTGTAAGTGTAGGTTTTGGATTGGAGACCGATATGGAAGAGCGTATTCTAGACTATGAAAGCTCTATGTCTAAAATTGTAATCTAGAAATTAACAAGACATAAACACTTGGAATGGGACGGGGCTGCCTGTGCGCTAGTGTTTATTCTAGGTACTGAGTGTCTCAGAAGTACTCAGGAGATGATTCTTTTTTTGTCATTTCTTATTCACTATAGGTCATGTCAAGTTTTTTACACCTCTATTCTTTCACACTTGTATCTACAAAAGAAAACCATAGCTACATGCACAATATTCAAGTACACATTAGATTAATAAAAATATGCATATTCTTGAGTTGGATTGACCTCGGTGGTCACCCCAATGTGATTGTCACCGAGTGCTTTGCACTAAATTTCATAATCCATTTATTTCTTGTGTGTGTAATTGAAATAGTGTCCCTTCAGCTAGGATGCCTTAGTGTCAGTTGCATAGAGAATAGTGGGCTATAACTACTTTGTCCCAATGTAAATGTGTGGTATGGAATTTAGAATAAACCCTCCTATGTAGTGAAGTATGCAATGCCAAAATGCAATCCTTGGTGTAGTAGATAGAAAATATTAGCTCCTTATAGTAGTATGTGCCTCTTGAATGCTTTCCCCCTTAATGAGGTTAAATAAGACATGTGTGTGTGTGTGTGTGTGATTCCTTTTCTTAAGTTTCGTCATTAACAAGTGGAAGTCGACTAAGAGTAAAAATAAAGATAAGACTGGAGTAACATCCAAAAAATTAGAGAAAGAGAGAAAGTGGAAAAAAATTTCCCAAAGGGGAAATTAACGCCTACGCTCTTATCCCTAATGGGTGGTCCTGTACAAGATACTCCAAAAGGTAAATAGTGAAATCATAGCTAAGAAATATGTCGGCTAGTATGTAAAAATGGAAGTTGCAAGTCAGAAACAAAAAATAATAAAGACGAAAAAGATAAAAGTAATGTTAAAGTAAAGTGAAAGGGTTGTTAATGAATAATTCTCTCACTTAAGAATCATGCATATAAATGAAGTATTTAGAGGCTATATGTACATAGTAAGTGCATAATTTAGTGACTACGCCCTCTTATGGTTTCTTCCATTTTGGATATTTTCATCCATGGTCCTATCTACAAGCTTCTTACCGATGGAAAATCCTCCTTTCACAAAAGCTCTCTCTAATAGGAAATCTCTAAGAATTCTTTACTCATCTCTTTTGACCACTCAGCTTGGTCTTTAGTGTTGAACCCTCTCGTCCTACTAGTCATATGGGGTTAATATTTGGGGGCAAATGTTCCTTCCCATCAACTACTATTCAACTACAAGTAAAAATAAATTAATAAATACATATGTGTATACACCTTTGATCCTTCACAATATTTGGTGTTGATCCCACTCTTATTGCAAGTAGTGTGAGGTATAGAATGGAGAAATGTTCCCTTACTCACCTACATTTTATCTTTGGTGCTTAGTCCTTGCTTCTTACTAATGACATGAGACAAAATGTATGAGATCATTTAAAAAACAACCAACATTAAGAAAAAGAAAGCCTTCAAAATCACAAGTCCTTAATCCTAAAAAATCCCAAAGAAGCAATTTATATTTCCCTATTAGGAGAGATAACCATCCCTTACAACATATCTTGCCAATTAGTAGGCCACTTGTAGGCCTAAATCTATTCAAAGACCTTTAAATTCAAAATCATCTTGGAGTCATTCGAGTAATCCTAATTGGAGATGAGTCACAATTTCCCACATGGACCATTGTTAACCCGCGTGTCTTTGCATCCATTCACTAGCTCATGTCTCTCATGTCAATTTTGGCTTTTGGTGTTGAGCCCTCACATATTCCTAGTTACTGAGTCAATGGTGGAATAAGACATCATGTCACTATATCATCTACAATGCATTCTGCCAATGGAATGAAGTATTTAATATTGTTTGAAAATGATTTCCCAACATGTAACATGTGTAAGTGTATGGTATTGATTTAATCTAATGTGAATTAAACCTTTATTTCAGAGTAACTACTGTAGTAAATGATATTTTGATAATTATGTATATTATGCACAAGAAATAAGCATTCAAAATGTAAAACCCTAAGCAAATGGATAGGGAAAGATGACTTAGTTGACTCTGTGTAACCCGGGAGTGATATGGACAAATTATCTGCTAGAACATACTAGAAATAGGGGTTTGGAACCCTATAAATGTGTAGGATAGGAGCACCCCATGTGCTAGTGACTAATTTGAGTGCTTGTGTTCACTCGGATGCTTGGAGTCCGGTATTTTTGGGTCAAAGGAGCTTTGTTGTTACTCTTACTTTGTCACTATGGTTTTTCTCTTATATCATCAGTCGTACCTGTAACCTACAAAATAAATTTCTACATGTACATGCCCATAAACCACATCAAATCTAATAAAAATATGCATAATGAGGAGTTGGACTGACCCTAGCAGTCACCCAAAGAGTGAACTTATGACCAAACGCTACACTACATCTCAGACTCCATGTAGTTCTTCGTGTTTGTGTGTGTAATGATGCCCTAGGTTTCCCTTGTGCAAGTTTCATGATGATAGCAAGCTATATGTAGATTTTACCAAGTATGTAGGATGTGTGTGATGGAATAGAATGAAATCCCCTCCTATGTTGTGTATGCAGATCAATGTAGCCCCTTTTCCATTGTATGAATGTGCTAGATGTATCCTTGTAATGCTCTTGTTCCTTTGTGTAAGCTTAGGTGATGATAGATAATGTTTATGATGTTTGGCCCCTTATTTGAGAGCAATAACTAAGTATATATATGATTCCCTTGTTTGAATTTCGTAATTGACAACTAAAAGGACAACCTAAAGTTTTAAAAGGTGACCAAAAGGCAAAAAGGAACCAAAAGAATAAGAAGAAGATAAAGAAGGTCATGAGCGCTCGTGGCTACAAGAGCATTTGGGTGCTTCCATCCTAACTAGGCGTTAGTATCTTAGGTCATCAAAAGATAAATCGGTCAATTCTTGTGTAAGCGTAAGATGTGTAAATCGAGAGTGCAATGAATAAAAAAATCAAAGAGCAAAAATATTTTTCAACCAATAGTTTTCTTTCTTAGGAATCATGTATACATTAATATGTTTTAGGACCTAGAAATGTACCCAAGTGCATAGATTTTTTGTCTACATTTTCCCCCACTTTATGTTGTTGAGTGAATACTTGATAGCATAAAGTAGATAGAATATGTGTACCTTGTAAAGTGTAGAGAAGCATAGCCGATAGCGTGTCGAGTGGAAAAGTGGTAATGTGAAGTGTGAAGTGATCACAATGTGAAGCGTGGAAACTAGGAAAGGGAGGTAGACCCTAGGGGTGAAGTGTATGCATATTAACGTGTTGCTAGAGCTTGTTCTTGTAGATTCAAGTTGCTTCTTGTAAGGATGGGCCGTCAAAAAAGAGAAAAAAATTAGTCAAAGTCTCGTATGTGAAAAATTAGAGTATGAAAAAGTAGTGTGTAAAAGTAGTAGTTAAGGAAAGAGTGAACCTAATGTATGAGAGAGTAAAGGATAGAGAGTTGTCTTTTTGTCTTGGAGATGTTGCGGATTTGAGTGACTTATTTCTAATGGTGAGGTTTTGGGCAATATCAGCTAAGAGCGATTTTTTGGATGATCTCATGCCAAGGACGTGTTTTTGGTGATATCACGTAAAGAATGAGTTTTTTGGGCGATCTCATGCCAAGAGAAGAGTGTTTGGGAGAGAGGCTTGTTTTTATCTCCTTATATGACACTTCTTAAATAAGTGCCACTACAAGATGGCATGTTCTAATTTGTAACCGATTGTAGCCGATTGAATGAATTATGTTACTGAAGGTAAGTGTATGATATGTGTATATGTGTAAACCGCTAGAAATTATGCTGCTAGAAATTGTGCTCAACAAAGAAACTGCCTGGTTGGGACACCCCAAGATTCTTGTCTACTATTGGGCACTAGTGTATGCTCTCTTTTTGTGATCCAAGTGTGATTTTGGACCACTCAGAATCGTGTTCTTGTGTCAATTATGTATTGTTTTGTTCAATTCTAGAGATATGAGTTGTTAGAAGGGTGATTTTTCCACCCAATAGATGCCCCCTCATTTGGGGTGCATGTGATGAATGTAGGAGGAGGCAGCCCAAATGAGAGGACCTGATTATGATATGCATATCTAAGATTGGATACCTACATGGGGTAGGGGATGTGTATGGTAGAAACTAAGGCACATGAAAATAAGATAGACTAGAAAACAAGTGTTAGTATAATAGAATATGGTGTAACAAGTAACTATAAATGAAAGAGGTACCACGAAAAGTAGGTTGCATACATGGGACATCTCACAATGTCACAAGAAACTCAAGGCCATAGTGTCCATAATCAAACAATGATTGAGCAAGACAATGGGCATATCTTACAAACAAAGATAGCAAACAATGGCAAACAATAACAAGCAAGAAGTGATAGATAACCATGGTTGTATAGAGTCCTACAAGGAAAATGCTACACATGAAGCACCCATTAGCATGTTAGAAAGATAAATAGTATGTCAAAGCATGTATAGATCAGTGAAAGGTAAGTGCTAGTGCCAAGAAGTAGTGAAAATTGTAAAAATATGACTGTGATGTGTAGAGTATGAGAGTAGTAAAGGTAGATGCCCCTAAGAGCCTCGGTGGGACTGGTAAAGAGTAGTGTCGAGCATCATGCATCATGTAAGAATATGTAAAATTCCTGCATTCACCTCAAGATACCATGTGAACATGCATGTGTGTATAAAAAAATATAATGACATACTACGTATCCAAATAGCATTTTCACATCCCTCTTATTTGGATTTTAAAATTGATACTTTTTTAATAATGATGATTAAAATGTCATGGTTAAATTGGATAATTATTCATTATGATCATCTTCTAATGTGTAAATTAATAGACTTATTATCGACATGCTAGATTTTAATGATTTGGACTAACTACCATTTTGGTGATATGTGATCGGTGTTATAGGAGCTTAAACATAGATTCAACACCAATAATAATAATATTCAATTTGCTCTGATATATCAATATACAATATATTGGCTATTATATAGCCATAGAGGTAGCAAAACAACATCCTAGTAAATAGGAATGAATACCCCGAGAATAGTTACGGGTAACAACCATATGTATTATATTGTTATAACTATATAATAATATAATATTCAATAACTAATTACTAACTTACATAATAACAATAATAATTACTCATGTAATTATTATCTACCAATACACATGAGGAGCACTATAATATTTTCCTAACATTCCCCCTTAGTGCGAACATGGGGAAAACCTCCATACTACACTGCACTTGATTTCACAATCATGTGATTTTCCTTTGGATGATGAAAAACCACAAGTTGATTTTCCATCTATTAACCAAAAACTAAGAGTGAGATGGTTTTCTAGTGGTTGACCACAAACCACAAAAGGGGTAAATGTTTTCAAATGGTTTACCTACAACCATATCGCGATGTGCCAGTGCATCCTTCAACTCTCATCATAGTCACTCTTCAGGAGATTATATATCATAATCCATCATAGTGCAAACATATCATTCCACACTTACAACTTGAAGCATTGTGTTATTTCCCCCCACAATGTGAAGTTTTCATAACACATTATTTTGAAAACACCTCACATACTCACACACGTCACCAAATTAGTGTGCGTAGCCTTGTTGGTGGTGACTAACGAGAGGAGGCTAATTGTCCTCTATCCTCTATGTATCCTCCAGTCTCTAGTTTCATGCTACTATCTCATTGGAATGTGAACATGAAGCTCAATTTTTAATATTGGACATCGTGTTCCAGCGATAATGTGTTCGTAAGGAAAAAAAAAAGGATTTTTGACCCTTACAAATCTTGGACGACTTGACAACTTCAACTTTATGACTCACAATGAAAATTTTAGACCACAATAGGACTATAACAATACAATAAATAAAACCCTAAAAATACCTATTTAACTTTGACAATAATAATATACTTGGCTTTTACGACACTTCTTATGAGCATTTTTTATTTTATTTTTGGTATTAAAAACAATGGGACATTATATATAACACAAGAAAATCCATTCCTAATGGATAAAATTTATCATAGTTGTCACACACTTTGGATCAAAAATAAAATGATAATGACACAAAAAAATATAAAACTAAAACATAGACCGACCTCAATGGCTCTAGGAGTGGACAATGTACAGGAGACATACGACCACAGAGTACGGCGAATGCATATAGTTTTTGAAGATGGAAGGATGGTTCATATGCCGAGTAACTAATTTGATGCCCCAAAGGAATATCAAAAACTATTTCTCATGTTCGACATGCTTGGAGGAAGCTTTGAAGACTAATTCACACATCTAGTAAATAGAACAAATCACCTAGATTTTTGATTTCACGGCATGTAAAATGAATCCAGCAGATGGGGAAGGACGTGCTGGTGGTGGAGAAGACTATGAGAGCTTAATGTGTTGTTTAAATATGTGAAGTCTGTAAAATAATACACGTACGGAATATGAATGAAGATTGCTTTCTGTTGTCAAATAATATTGTAAATCCACATCCAATATGATGCACAAATTACATGTTGCAAACTGGAATAGAAAATGCACACAAAAAGATGTTTCTCTCTCCTTTTTGTTTTATAATTATTTTCTCAACATCATCATGAGTTGGTTGGTATATATGCGCATGACCCAAACGTCTACCTTATTATAATAATAGTGCCTCTTAACTAAGCCGGATTCATTCCTTACATTCTCACCAAATCATATTAGCACTCAAAAACTCTCGGTGTTCAGGATTCATCACTTTGATACCAATGATCGGTGTTGTAGGAGCTTAAACACATATTCAACACGAATAATAATAATAATAATAATAATAATAAATATGCTCTAATATATCAATGTACAATAGATTTGATGTTATATAGCCAGAGAGGTCATGAAAAGAAAGTCCTAGGTCCGAAATAGTTACCCATTAACAACCATATATATTATATTGTTATAACTATATAACAATATAATATTCTATAACTAATTACTAACTTTACATAATAACAATAATAATTACTCATGTAATTTTTATTATCTACCAATACACATGAGGAGCACTATAATATTTTCCTAACAATATGAGGTGGATGCAAGAGTAGGTACACCCTCATTGAGACATTGAGGAGGGCATCATCGAGAGAGAGTTTGTCAGATTAAGGTATTGAACTAAAAACATCGAAAGTAATGAGAACTAGCACACACCACGGGATCGGGTATCATTTAGTTTATTTGTGTGATGTGTGATTTCCTTATGTTTTGTTTTATTTTCATTTATTTGGTTAATTGGAATTATAAATATTCATTATATTGGTGACCATGGCATGGTTATTAAAATAATATAATATGATATTTTATATATTGCCTATGGTTTTCATACGTATAGACTTGACCACTTTTCATGAAACATAAGTTGGGTTGTTAAATGGTAAGTGGAGATAAGTGTTTTGATTTTTATTTGTTTTAAATAAAAATATGCACTAATATTTAATTAATGGGCATGTTGATTTAATTGTGGAAAGGATGCATTTGGAAGTGAGAGTTAATAAGAAGTTGTATTGAATTTTAATTATTTTTAATAAGTGGAAGATGGAAAATACATGGGAAGTGAGAGCAAAGGAAAGTGTTTTATTTTTATTTTTGGAGTAATGTGGACTTTAGTTGTGATACGTGTGGTTTTGGGAGCAAGAAAAATGGGAAGAGGAAGTTGAACTGGAGTTTCAATAAGAGAAAGGATGATGGTTGGGGTAAATCTATTTCATTTTGTTTGTTTTTATTTTTGCATATGCATGTTTTTGTTGGGAACTTTGAGAAATTTGGAACATTAGAAGAATTTGGAGAGAGATCAAACTGGTTTTAACAGGCATGGGTTTTCTTCTTATTCTATTTTCTTTGGAAAAAATGTTGTTAAGTCATGGAGATGTGTTGTTGATTTATACCTATTTTCTGGGTCTACAAATTTGAAGAAAAATTGTTGTTAAATCATGGAATTGTTTTGTTGATTTACACCCATTTGGGTTTGTGTTTTTGAAAGATTAATTTTTGTTTGAAATATGGAATTGTTGATTGAAAAGACACCCATTTGGGTCTTCATTTTTAAAAGACAAATTATTGTTTTAAATCTGGAAATGATGGTTAAAAATACACCTTTTTGGTCTGTGTTTTTGAAGAAAAACTTATTGTTAAAATGGAAATATTTTGTTAGATTTTAACCCTTCTCTAGGCCTGTATGTTTTATGCATTGCCTTGGTATGAAAACGTATTTTTCTAGGTCATTATGGGAACCCATTTTTGGATCTATGATTTTTCTTATTTATAAAAAAATTATACCTTCTTTATGGGTCGATTCACACCCATTTCTAGATCTGCATATTTGTATTTTTATAACACTCTATTTTGGGTCAGTTTCACCTATTTGAGTCAATGCAAATTGTTTATTTTATCAAACTCGTATTGGGATTACATCTTGGTATGAAACAAGAAAGAACGAATGTGTAAAATAGGTGGCTACGCCATTGTTTTTGTTGTGTGAAACAACTTATTGATTTTAACAAATCTATACCTTGCGGTAATTGACTTGTGATACTAAGTTTCTTATCTTTGTTTTTATTTGGGCATGAAGACATATTTTTATCATACTCCTTTTTAAATCACATTAAAGGCATTAGAACCTTAGTGAAGTAAGAAACAACATATGAATAGGAAAAATAAGTCCGATAGAATAGGAAAATAAAGGATCTTGGTGGTTGATCACGAGTTATGTTTCACCAAATGATTTAATATAATGTGAATTAAAACTTTATTTGAGTAACTACTAAAACAAATTATATTCTAATAATCATGTACAATATACATAAGAAATAAGCATTCAACAATGTAAACCCTAAGCAAATAGAGGGGAAACATGACTTAGCTGATTTTATGCAATCTAGGAGTGATATGGACTAAGTATCTACTAGAATAGACTAAAAACAGTTTCATCAAGACTCAATGAGGGTTGAGAACCCTATAAATGTGTAGGAAAGGAGTGCCCACAGGAGTACAAAGAGCACCCCAAGTGCTAGGTGGTGATATGAGTGTCGTGTCTACTCATATGCTTGGAGTTTGGTCTTTTCTAGGTCGGAGGAGCTTCACTATTAGTCTCACTTTGTCGTTATGGTTTTCTCTTAGATCACTTTGGTCATACTCGTAACTTTGCAAAATAAATGTCTACATGTACATGCCCATAAATCACATCAAATCTAATAAAAAATATGCATAATGTGGAGTCAAATTGACCCTAGAGGTCACCCAAATAGTGAACTTACGACCGTGGCGGTGCACTACATCTCGAGACTCCACGTAGTTCTCCATGCTTGTGTGGTTAATGATGCCTTGGGTTGCCCTTGTGCAGGTTGCACGATGATAGCAGGCTAGATGTAGATTGTACCGAGTATGTAGAATGTGTGTGATGGAATATAATGAACTCCCCTCCTATGTTGTGTATGTAGATCAATACAACCTTGTATCCCTTGTATGAATGCACTAGATGTATCCTTGTAATGATATTTTGACTTTGTACAAGCTTAGGTGATGGTAGATAATGCTTATGATGTTTAGCCCCTTATTTGAGAGCAATAACTAAGTATATATATATATATATATATATATATATATATATATGATTCCCTTGTTTGAATTTCATAATTGACAACTAAAAGGCCAACCCAAAGTTTTAAAAGGTGGCCAAAAGGAGAAAGGACACAAAAGAGTAAGAGGAGATAAATAAGGGTAGGAGCACTCAAAAGGGACAGGAGTGCCTAGGTGCTTCCGTCCTAACTAGGCGCTAGTGTCCGAGGTCGTCAAAAGATAAATCACTCAAGTGTCGACAAAGTTGTAAGATGTGTAAAGCCAATAGAGTGCAATGGATAAAGAAATCAAAAGATCCAAAAATATTTTTCAACCACTAGTTTTCTTTCTTAGGAATCATGTATACATTAGTATTCTTTAGGACCTATAAATGTACCCAAGTGTATAGATTTTGTGTCTACAACTCCCATACCTCCTCTTGTCTATCCTATATTATCATCTCTCATGTCTTATATTATCCTTTATTTGAAACAATTAGGATTTTTACCATCTATTGTATTATTCATATTCACTCTAGCCATCTCGAACTGGTTGAGACTCTTCAATATATAAATACAAATAATCAAATAATCAATATATAAATACACACTTCAAATAATATATAAATCCCTAAAAATCCAAATAATCAAATAAATATAAATACACACTTCAATATATTTTCAAACAACCCAAAAAAGAAAAATATTCCAAAACTACCAAAAACATATAAATCAATCAAAAATATACTAAAAATTGAAAAACAATTCAAAATCCTAAACATTTGCAAAAACTAAAAATTCCAAAAATAAACACATTAATTCCTATCCTGGTGTATGTTCCAAATATCCTATAAATCACTCAATCAAACTATCTTAATCTAACTCCCTTATGTATATCCTCACTTGGGGCAATTTGGGCTCTCATTTTCTCCCTCGCATGTATCCTTGTTTGGGGGCAATGACTGAATCAATCCCAAATCATCTTACCCCTTGCATGAATCCTTTTTGGGCCAAATAAAATCAATCAATTATCATTTTGGAACACATTAGGGACCAAGTTAAATGTCTTTACGTCAAGTTGTGTTGCATTGTTACTTTTCTTAGTTAGTTGTTTAAACAATTACAATTTTATTATTTGTTATCTTGGTTCATTTATAACCATGGTACATACATTTACTTTGTATATTAGGTTTTGTTTTTACTTTTCTATTTTTGTGTGTGTGTGTGTGTGTGTGTGTGTGTGTGTGTGTGTGTGTGTGTGTGTGTGTGTGTGTGTGTTTACACACATAATGGATTAAATAATGGTTCTTTAATAATCATTGTGTCAACTCTCTATGTGTGTAATAGCAAACTAGGTTGCCCTAAATTACCAAATCTAAATGGAATCTCAAACTAGGAGGAGGGTTAATCCCATCATCATCCCAATAAATATCAAATCACAATACAAACTCATCTTCATTTGTCCATCCTATGTCATTTACCATAGTAAAATAACACGATACCCATCTTTGAACAAATTATAATATGTAAATAAAAATCAACCCGACTCACCATCTATATACATCATAAATCATAGTGTCCATATAAAATGTCCAAATATATCAAAAATTTCATCTTCGTGTCATGAAGGGTATCTATACAAATGCACATGCCTTCATCATGAGGCGTATACAAAACATAGATGTCTATCATACACAATCATCCTTGGCTCTAGCCTACTCTCGAGATTTTCTGGTCCTCCATCTCACCTCGGTGGTGGCATCTAGATAGATCTCACAAATTTGGACAATCCATCTGATCTAACTAACCTCCTTGATCTATTGCTCATCCTATGACTATAACTTGGAGCTCTCTAAGACCGCATCCTCATACAACCCCCTATAGTATCGACATCATGAATCGCCGAGCTAGTAGATCTTGTAGCACATCCCCACCCCACCTACCTCAGCTATATAATGGGCCACATCCCTCTTTTTATAACTTGATGTAACTATAAGGCTAACCCATATCTCTCTAGTGTCGTCATTGTAGCTAAACTCTCATCGAGTCCCGGTTGTGTCTATAAGATCTATGTCACAATCGAGAGGCATCTCTCGCCACAATGCTCTATCTCTCTCTACTTGCATTGACCGAACCTATGATCCACGATGGTCATGGTGATAGTAATAATATCCTTTATATCCAAGCATTTAGTTCCACCTCTCCCTCATCCCTACATCCACCTCTCCCATATCCCTCATCCATCATATTCACCTCCATCTCCCCATACTACTACCCTGGACTCGATGACCTCTGTGGTGGTGAACTAGGTATTATATGGGCAACATGTACTTACACTTGTGCATGTTTATGTACCTATACATGTGTTTTTCCATGTACCTATCCCTATAATGATACATGTACTTGTCCCTATCCCTGTCCATATCCTCCTCCATGGCCTTGTTGACCTCTCCCTCTTCTCATTATCTAATATTGTGATATCCTCTATGTTGTTGCCATCCCCATTGCCCTCATTACCTATGGAATAATCAATTATAATGGTACTATCATAACATACCATGCATCATACTCCATCAACACTCATGGATCTCGTGATCCATGCTCAGGCATCCCATGCATGTGGTAACACCCCTACAAAATTATCTCTCGCCATACAGATCTAATCGAGTCCTAAAAGATTTCATCTCTCGTGTTACCCTAGCATACCACTTCTCATCCCCCAGAATCTCTTGTCTCCTCCCCAACAGTCTTATGACCATGTCTGGTATGTACCACTCAATGATATAAGATCAACTCCCCACAATGTAATGCTCAATCTCCAATGTACCTAACTCCACCGAATTTTCCCCCAAGAATAATCATTGTATGAATTCCATGTGATGCATCTCAACCAAAGATCATCCATCGCTTGCCTATAATAAGGTATCTCTCTCAAGTGTCATCTCTTTCCCCCTCCCACTACATACCATCTAAATAATGACATCTCCTTAAGCTATATATCCCTCCGTACTCCCATAGGTCACCCAACCTGTTATAAAGTCCCATGTCAAATCTATAAAAGGGCCATAAGACCTAAACTCCTTTGGCACCTATATACGACCATGTGTAGATATATGTATAAATGGGCTAATATACATGGTCCCCACGTAAAAATATTTGTACCCATCAGTTCCACTACCATGTTGATCAACCCCAATTGATAGTGTCTCACAATCTTATTAGACAACAAAATACCACTGATAAGAGCCATCAAATATACCAGTACTTGCTCTATCTCATCACCCTACATGCACTCTTCCGGTTGTATAACCATCCCCTCCCATGAATCTCTATCCCTCAAAATAATGTCTCCATATGTACCCATATATGCACCTCAATCTCATCCTATTGTATTAATCTACCCTACATCCGAACTCTCAAAATTCGATATACGTCCTCCAATGTCATTGACATCTCCCCAATCGACATCAAAGTTTGTGGTTCACTATGTCATCTTTTCTACCAAATTCATCAATAATGCATGGTCTATTATAATCTCAAACATCCATTACGGGTATACCATACCTATTTCCTCCAACACCACTCACAAGGCTCTCTTCTCTGCACATGTCATCTTCCTCTCAACCGATCTCGAGTCGTGCATGTCTCTCTCTCTCTCTCTCACATCTAGTGCACCCAATATCTCTTACACACATAATAAACCACCCATTAATTCCTTTCTTTTTCAAACATTTCAACACTCCTTAACCGACACAATAACCAATTTTATTTAATCAATCCTTCTTATAACCATGTTAGCGTGCTTCATATCATGTTAGTGTACTCATCATAACTCTAACACACTCGTAATAATGCTAATGCAAGAAATGATAATGCATTCATTCACACGCTAACTCATCCACCATCACATTAGTGAACCCTTCACACTAGTTCATCCCATCTTGTGATAGCGTATTCAATCACGTACTTAGCACTAGCACATTTCACGATTTATGTTAGCGTAGACAAGTCCTTTCGCTAGTGTCATTTTCATAATTTCCTCTAGCTTCCGAGTATAATTAATGCATCTAAACCAATAATTTTTTTGTGTACTCATTAGAAAATTACCGACAGGACCCCATCCATACTCTAAAAATTTGTCTACTTGATGGATACATGCTAGATATTGAGCCATCTCTCTCAAAATCTTAGAGAAAAAAATGTAACTTTATCGCAAGAAAACTCTAATAGAAAAAATGACCAATGATTTTTGTTACTACCCCATCCCTTTTATTTAACCCTTCTTCCAACCCTCATTACCATCCCAAAACCCTAATTTTGGCCTTTAACCCTTTGTTTCTCATTTTCTACACGTGTTTTTCCCATCCCTCAAATCGCAGTCTCTTATTCCTCCTATCAAGCGGTTGTCCACCACTTTATCATGTCACCCATCCGCTCAAGGGGCATTCCATTGACATAATCTAGAACTATTGAGGCATCTAAATGCTTCACTAGGGAAAATCAGGTACTCCACAACACTTCTCTACCATCCTTTCACTGATCTACACACATCTACTATCTTTAAAATGTTATTACTTTGTAATAACACTTTAAAGAGAGGAAAATGTAGACACCCCAAAAATACCCATTACACATTACAATGTCCAAAAATAATATTTGGTTCATTATTCACTCATATTCCACTTCTAGAATTAATTTAATTAATTATATACACTATACTCCTCTTTGGCTAATTTAATTAGCTATTTAAATAAATAAAAATCAATTATCTACTCACCTCCACTTTACCATCCAACTCACTCAAGTTGAACTTATCACTCCACTCAAGCTCTAGAATTCTACAACCATGGAAGAAAATATTCCCATACGACCCAAAAAAATCAAGAAATAAAGCCTCTTAATTTCTTATGCAAAGAGGAAACTACACACAACAAATCAACCATGCTAAATAAGGAAATTGAAATCAATGGCTTATAACTCAGTCAACTCCACTTTCCTCAATCCATAACATCTTCTACATCTATAAATAGGAGGCTCCTTTACTCTCAACTCATCATTGGAAGCTTATATAATTTGCTGATGTTACTCTCCTAAAATATCATTAAAAATCACTTATGTATACCCTTATGTTATCTAATTGATCACTCACTAATCCAATCCATCATAAAATCATACCCCAATCTATCATTTTCTCGTGGATTGGTTTCTCTCTTCAATTTGGAGTGTTTTTGGAGCAGCCACATATCAAAGAAGTCAAATCTCTCATCAAGATCCAACAAGAGTGTCGAGTCAACCCCAATCTTCATGTGGTCCAATATGAGGATGCACGGAGTTTCTTGGGAAAGGTTTTCATTTAATTTATTATTTGTACTTTCTCATTTCTACATTTTCTCTTGTATACACACTGCCATAATTATTGAATCTTGTTCATGTAATCATCCTCATATTAATTAAGGGGAAAAATTCCTTCTAAAGCGCATTGAAAAAATCTTCCCAAGTTCGGATGGGATTGAAGGATTTCTCATGTTGTGATCTTAATGTTTTCCTCAAATGGGACACTAGAATGGATATATTCAACATTATGAAGGTGATATTCTACCCTTAATTAAATAAATTGATAAATAAGTAGGCCTCAAGATAACAACTTAAATTATCCATTGATGAGGCATGAATATTACCTTCAAACACTAAAATTTCAAGGCTCGCTTAGACCTTAAAAGGGGTTTGATGCCAAAATTGATGACAAGATGACTACGAGAAAGGTGACGATTTGTCGAGTTGAGTTGAAGCATCAACTTGTGGAATTGTCCAAATAGCTCAAGTATGTTGCACTTCAATAACATCCTTAATGGTATTTTGGAAATTTGGGGTTACCTCAAGTTGCTTCTAGGAATCAACCATCTTTCTCTTACTATGACACTCTTATGAGTAGGTAGAAATAAAAAATGACTTATTATCATTTCTTTTCATACTTTTCTCATGTGTTTACATGCATGAAAAATAACCTAGCTCTAATACTATTGATTTACATCATGGGGCATAGGAACTTATGCGGGACAACTTAGTGCTTAAAGATAATATGGGAAGGTTATAG
This sequence comes from Taxus wallichiana var. yunnanensis, assembly GCA_018340775.1. Lineage (NCBI taxonomy): Eukaryota > Viridiplantae > Streptophyta > Pinopsida > Cupressales > Taxaceae > Taxus > Taxus wallichiana. Next base: position 687,523,340 of record CM031240.1, on the reverse strand, counting down.
AGAGTACACTCTAGTAACTCGCATCGAGTAAACCAATCAATAAGATAAAGTTTGATTCATAGAAAATGTGACTTCTATTCAATATGACATAATAAGAAAAAAATACAGAGGTTTTCAATGTTACTATGCAAGGCCAATATTGCAAATTTATATTTTTGAAGGGGAAATACTTTCTCTAATTTTCTTATAATAACTATGCATATAAAAATGTGTATGAGAAATATTATATACTCAAGGCATGTCAAAAATCACTACATATGGTTGAGCTCTAAAATTCATCAAATTTTGGTTGATTGAGTATGATAGAATTTATACTATAAATATGAAAAGGTAGTTATAATTGGTGACAATTATAAAGAAGAACAATTATAATTCCTTTCATCTTCAAAATCAGTGTTGGTGGAATTTATTCTAAGTGTGGTATTTTAACTTTCTTTTATGTGGCTATCCCTAAGACATTATATGACATGTTGTAGAACTAGAAAGTGTTTCCTCCTAAGCCACATAACATAAGAAATTTCCATGTGGGTGATGTGATAAGTTGTGGCACAAAAATGGTCCTTATATAGGAGTTTGTCATAAAGGTGACATAGTGAACATTATGAATTGAGAAAATCTCTTCGAGGGTGCAAGATGTTGTGAAGTTTAATGAGGCTCATGAAGCTTTGTGTAGAAGGGGAGTGTTGTGTGGTATTGTGGTGGTGCACAAGAATACCATGAGATTGATTAATCAAATATTGAAAAATAATAAATACTAATCTAAATATGTAACAATGCTAAATATATGTAGTAAAGGACATAATTTGACCCAAACAAGATAAGCTATAAATTATGAAACCCTAGTTACAAAGAAGAGATAGAAGGGCTTAGTTGATTCATAAATAATCGTGGGTTGTACCAAAGTGATGAACCGATAAACAAAAGGAGAGAAGTGTTGCACCGAGCCTTAGCAAATTGTGTGACCGCAAGATCTGCCTAGACTAAGGCGTCTGGAATGGGTCAAGGGCACCTGCGGGTGAAATAGACATATTCTGAGAACACGTGGATCGCTCAAAACCTCGAGAGAACCTTCTTCGGAGGATCGTGAGGTATTTGATGTCCTTTGTTTTTCTGTCACTAGTATGTCACATTAAGTTAAGTCGATGTTGTCAGGTAACTGTAATGAAGAAATCACCTATAAAACTTTCAAAAGTGCATTAAATCCCAAAAAGAAAATAATGTAAATGAGGGGTTAGACCATCCTTGACTATCAAACAAGTGAACTTATGACCAAGTGTTGCACTACATCTCAGACCAATGTATTTTTATGTGTGTGTGTGAAGAAATTGTGCCCTAGGTGGCTCTTGTGTGTGTCACACTTGATAGCGAGCAATAACTAGATGTAGAAAATGTAAATAGATGTGTGCATGAAATAATGAACTTCCCCTCCTATGAAGTGTATGCAGAATAATGCAGTCCCTTTCCCTTATGTGGATGCTTGAATGCTCTTGATAATGTCTTTGGATGTAACATTAGGTGGTGATAGCTAATGTTTAGTGCTTGGTCCTTTATTATGGTCACATAACTTTATATTTATATGATTCCCTTACTTGAATTTTGTAATTAACCCCAAAAAGGTGACTACAAAAAAGATAAGATGCCCAAATGGCTAGAAATGACCCAAAATATGTGAGTAAAGTACAAAGAGGTCAAAGGCGCCCAGAGGGGATGGGGGCACCTAAAGCACTGGTGTCCAGGAGTGAGAAATGTCGAAGTATGAAAAGTCATCTTTGGACTAGAAGGAGTGTAAGATCAACAGAGGAAACAGAAAGCAAGAAAAGGTGGCCAAAGACATGGGTCAATTAGTACTTTTCTTACTTAGGAATCATATGAATAGTAGTATGTGATCATGACATAATATATACCCAAAGTACGTGATTTAGTGTCTACAAAGACTATGTGCATGATTAAAAGTGTATGGAACTCTAAATTGAGTGGTGTGCATGTTACACAAAGGTACAAAAGAAGAGTTTTGTGATTACATGGTTATGGGTAGATCAATCACAAACTTCAAAATATGTTCATGTGTCTTTTATCATAGGAGATGAGTTTAATGTCAACTTTGTATTGTTTATTGTAACATACAACATTTTTTTCAACTCATTAGAATTAATAATTTGTAAAAATAAAATAAAACAATAAATAAGTATGTGAGAAAAAATGTACTCTTGCATAAAATTAATCTTTAGATTAAAATTACGAGATGAAGAGGATAATCTAAAATGGATGTACATTATATGTAAATGGTGCAACACCATTACCATTTATTTAATTTGTTCCTAAAACTAGCAATCAAGCATAAAAAAATTTATGGAAATGTCGAAGGGGGCTTGTTGAAGAAGTTAACTTTGAGGGAGTGAAATGATGGAGGAGGTGGGGTGATAAAGTAGGGGTTAGGGGAGGAGAAGTAAACTGGTGTGGGATATGGTGGTGGGAACCATTGTGTGAAACTCTTCTTTCTTATGACCAGATACATATGATTCATGTGTCATTTTTAAATCATTTGAAAGAGAAAGGGGGTGTAGTGTACATGTCCTTGAGTAAATGTACTTTGGATTATGAATACTTCGAAGGGAAACCACCATGTTTTAATCTTGAATTGTAAAATGTTAAAAATGAATAATATGTGTTTGAGGTTCCTGTGTCACCGATTTCAAGCACATTTGTGATTAGGATTTCTCTTTAGTGATCAGGGTTTCTCCTCAATAATAATCATGATGATGTTATCTATTAATGATTGTCAGCATATAACCTAGACCTTCTATTTTCCATGCATGTTAGGCACATCTATCAAGACTCTCACCGATGTTTGAATCATGAACTCGATATATGTTAGATATGGGAACTTCATGTATAAGATTCCTTCTGTGGTCAATTCCATACACATATGCAATAAGGGTTTCTCTTTAGAATTTAAGGTAGCAATCAAGGTTCCCTTTAGAAACAATGTTGATTACGTAGTCCATCAATGACCACTGGCACAAAACCTTGACCTTCCATTTTTCTCAAATAATGTTAGAAACATTTTGGAGGCTTCTATTTGGAAATTCCTATTTGTGTAAGTAATGGTCAAGGAATTGAAAAAATAGGAAAAGAAAGTGTGTGTGTGTGCACAGGACAATTTTGTTTGAATATTATAATTTTATTGGTCGGTTTGGAATTTTCTCACATCGGTCTAATTTTCTCATAGCTTCAAACATATTTACTTCTTAACATTACAAATTCAACTACCAGTATCGTGCAATATTGTTTGTGGATAATTTGTAGCATGCCTTTTTGTGTAAATATAAATGGCGTTGTTTTCTTTTACACTCTACATTTTATCGGTGTAAAGAAGGATTTGTGATTTGTGGGTTTGCTTCTATTATTTTGCAGCATGTAGAATGTTGTGGATCATTATATTTACACTTGGGGTCTTTCCACGAGCATTGATAAGTACATCTACAAAATGTGGGAATTAAATATCTACATGTCCCACACTTTTTTCTTGGCTCATATTATTTCAACCCAAATAATATTTTTTATTTGTGTTCCACTTTTTCATTTTGATTGCAACATGAGTGCAATTTGCGAAATTAAAAGCAAAAATAAATGGGAAATTGTAATAGGCCCTTTGATGTTAAATCCCAACCACAATGTTGGCTTCTTCTAGCACTTTGAAGCCCCTCTTTTGAATTTTTATTTTGACTAATTGTAGGAAAACATGTGATGCATGAACAATAAAAAAATGATTGATCCCCTTTATCGGTTGGTTATATGAGTGCGAGTTGATTTTATCTCGCGATTAAAAGTATAGAATAAATTTAATAGGTTGGTATGGTTTTAGATTTTTTTTTAAAATTTTTGAGAGGTGTAAAATTTGTTTTACATATATTAAGAAGGTCTAATTAAAATATTTTCCATCTTTACGAGAAAACAAGGAGAGAATTTTTTGGGGTGATGCACAAATATGATGAAATAAGTATTGAGTAACATGTGTCAATCTAATAAAAAATAGTATCAAGCTTATGAATAACATTGTATTGTGTCTATTTTAAGCCATATGGATGGGTCTCTCAATCAACGTTGTTAACTTGCCCTTAACTTCTACGACGCCAACACCCGACCCTTAAATAACTGAAAAAAATGGAATTTTTTTAAATGTGGGAAAATGGGCTTTGTTATTTTTTTTACGGTACCCATTTTTTCCATTGGATGACATGTAAATTGTTAGATAAGAAGAAGAACTGAATGTAAAGTTAGGAAAAAAGGTATTCAATTGGAGGACATTTAATTTGTTAGTTTAAGACAAAGACCAAAATAGAATGTTAGAATGAAAACGTGGGAATTAAATTTGTACATGTACCACACATGTTCCATGACTCAAATTGTTCCTATCCAAAAATCATGTACCATTTATACTTTTCTTTTTCATCTCAATCTCGCTCTTATTATTCACATGACTACAATTTACGTTTAAATGGGCCAAAATAAAAAAGTGAGGAAAATCTAACAAGATTCATTTTCAAAATCCATTCACATCTTCCACATAACAAAAAAACTAAATGTGAGACATGATTATTTAAAGCTAAAATTAAATTTCATATTATAATTTTCCCTCGCCATATTATAGTTTAATTCTTGTAAAGCTAGGTGATTAGTGTTGTTATAAGACACAATATTTTAGATTAACATGTACAAATTTAGTTTATTTTAAAGAATGTCGAGATGATGTGCGCGTACCGTAGAGAAAGATCGGGGTAGCTGCGAAGAACTCCTTTTTGTCTTGGAAGGACTACTGCAAATAAGAACACAAGACCACAAGATTTTGATTAGATAGTAAATGAGGGAAGCGCCTTGGGCCGGGAAATATGAAACTTCCTTTCGAAGGTGGTCGGTTCCCACCGATATGAGTTAACACAAAATCTTGTAAAATATCAATTAAATTGCTTGTTTGAAGCCCAGGTAGGGGAAAGGCTGTTTTTCTGGTTTTTGATCAAAGGAACCGATGCGGTTACCTATAACCGATGGCGATTCTTGATAAGCGAAACCCGGTGGGTTCTAGGATCTTACGGGCTGGTTGTGGAGTTTGTAATGGCTGATTTTTGGATAGTTTTTTGGGAAGCGGGATGGTTAGAAACAAAAGAATGACGGTAGAGGCAATAGTACGTTGGATAATGGATCGAGAAGCGGATTTGGGAGGATTTGTAATTCCAAAAGCATAAGAAATGTTATAATGGAGGACATGCGAGATGTAACTTCTTGGTTTTGGCGAAGATGCGAGTTGATCTCCTTGGCTGCCATGACTCTTGGTTTCTTCACTCGTCTCTGCTTGGTCAAGTGAAGTTACGGACTCTGCTTGTCGCTTTGGACTCTCCTTTGATTCAAAAATCCTTGGTGATCTCCCAAAATGAAATTCCGATCCGTTGTTTTGGTTTGGGAGCCCATTCTGAGGGAACCGATGGCGGTTCATGTAAGCGACGGCGGTCGAGTAGAGCCGGCATCGGTTAGGAAAAAGTAGGCTATTTTTAGTAAAATAGCCCACCTTCCTACTTTTCTCGAGAGATCGGTTGCGGGCTTGGTCAAGTGGTAGAAGGTCGGCTTTGGGTGCGAGTAAGGAGGCATTAGTTATGGATGTGAGTCTAGACCAAGTCATGGGTCCTAATTAGGTTAGTTTAGGGTTAGGGCTAAGTCATGGTGAGGTGGGCAAGTGAGGTGGCGGGTAAGGCGATGTGGATTTATCAATTATGAGGTAATTAATAAATAATTGTGTAAGGTTTAGGTGATGAGTTTAGGTTGCGAGATGAGATGTGGGTCAAAAGGGATCGTAAGACACGAATTTGGTGTCTACATTAGCCCCTTATTGTCGTGTAGCTTGTTTTGTAAAGCTGCGCGGACAATAATATGAAGTGGTTTCCCATGTTAAAGATATAGGTAATCCCCCTCAAATCTATCACAGATTGGGTGAACGGGAAATCGGGGATAGGGTTGATAAAGGGTATATGTTGTGAGAGAGGATGGTAAGGTGTGGGGTAGGTCGAGGAAGCATACACGCATGTTGAAATGCAATAGTATGACTAGGGTACATGATTTGCGAAGCGAGCAAACCAGCGATGTATAGGCAAAGGTCGATAGTTTATCAAACAAGGGTGATATAATCACGGTATCAAGGCATAGGAAGTAGCTCCGGGGTATATAACGGGTAAGGTGCAGGAGCGTTTAGGCATGTTCGGCGGTGCGAATGGTTGGTTTGGTTGAGATAAGCGTCACGGTCTGGAGTCAGGCAAAGTTGGTCAAGCAGATCAAGTCGAGGACCCTAATCATGCTAAAACACGAGCAGGTGAGCTCGATTGAACAAAAGGTACATGATGGATGGATAAAATAAAAGCGTTGATTGTGGGTATGGGTATGGAAGTGATGCGGCGGCCTTGGGTCGGGCCAAGTTGTTGGGTTGTGGCCTTGGGTCGAGACCATAATGGTGGTTGAGGCCTTGGGTGGCCAAGTTTGGTTGCGGCCTTGGGTCGGGCCAAATTGGTTGAGGCCGAGGCCTTGGGTGAGGCCAAATAGGTAGGTTGAGGCCTTGGGTCGGGCCAATGGTAGGTTGAGGCCTTGGGTCGGGCAAATGGTAGGTTGAGGCCCGATTGGTAGGTTGGGCCTTGGGTCGGGCGATTGGTAGGTTGAGGCCTTGGGTCGGGCCGAATTGGTAGGTTGAGGCCTTGGGTCGGGCCTTAGAATGAATAGGTAGGTTGAGGCCTTGGGTCGGGCCAATGGTTGAGGCCTTAGGTCGAGGCCTTGGGGTCGGGCCTTAGGTCGGGCCAATGGTAGGTTGAGGCCTTGGGTCGGGCCGAATGGTAGGTTGAGGCCTTAGGTCGGGGCGGAATGGTAGGTTGAGGCCTTGGAGTCGGGAAATAGGCGAGGTTGAGGCCTTGGGTCGGGCGAATGAGGTAGGTTGAGGGTGAGTAGGTCGGGAGCAGGTGGTGGGTGGATGAATTGGTAGGCGAGGCCTTGGGTCGGGCGAATAGGTAGGTTGAGGCCTTAGGTCGGGCCGAATGGTAGGTTGAGGCCTTGAGGCGGAGCAGATTCTCATGGTTGAGGGGCGGCCTTGGGTCGGGCGAATAGGTAGGTTGAGGCCTTGGGTCGGGCGAATAGGTAGGTAGAGGCCTTGGGTGGCCTTGGGTGGGCATCGAATAGGTAGGTTAGGTTGGAGTGCAGGCCTTGGTTGGGTTGGGGTGTTGATCGGTGATTGGGTGCGGGTAAGGTTGTGGCGGGCTTGGGTGCGGAGAATAGGTACGGATGCTTGGGTGGGCAGTGATTTGAGTGTACGAGTTGGGAGCGGTGATTGCGGATCGTCTGCGTTTGGTTCGGCGGCTCAAGTCGGGAGTGAATGAGACAAGAGGATTGTTAGTGGTTGCGGAGTCACGGGCGGAGAGGACTAGAGGTGATACCTCCATGCGAGAGGCGTATTCATATGTTACGGGAGAGATTGGCGGATCGGTGGGGGTACCAATAGCGTGGTACCTTTGAGGACGAGAGAGGCGGCGAGAGAGTCGCGATCACGATCATCACCTAGTTCGGGATGAGGCGTGAGGTCTAAATAAATGTTAGCGAGGTATGAGAATAAATAAGGATCCGACACTGCGTGTCGATGATATAGAAGATGTATTTGTTTAACATCTAAATAAAATGAGATATGTATGTTGATTTGAGTTATAATAATAAGAATGTTGTCGGTGTTTTGATTTTCGGTGTTTTGAAAAAGGATAAAGAGAAATGTGATTAAAATAAAAATACACAAAAATATTTATATTCACCACACATGATAGGTTATGGTAGGGGATGGTCGAGCTAACCTTGGGAGACCCCATGTCTCGAAGTCTTGCCTACATAGCCCATTGCACAAAGCAAGGAAGGGCCTCAGACCGATGTAGTTCTCCCTTAGGATCAGGGAGGGGTGAATTTAGGCAATTTGGTATGGTTTAGGCAATTGGTTGGTTGGTAAGAATATTGATATTAATATTGGTAAGGTAAGGTTGTTGGTGTCGGTAATGAATTGGTGATGTTGTAAAAGGTATAAGGAAGTGAAAGTTAGCCTACCCAAGTAGAGGGAACCATGTCTGATTAAGATCAACACACAATCCTAGATGCGAGGCAAAGCGGAAAGAGTGTTCCGTAGGTGAAAAGAGCTAAACAAACCACACAACGTAGAGCATGAGCACGAAGCCCTAGGTGCGTGCATAGGCGAGAAAAGTCAATAGGTGAAAAGAGTTGTATGATCATGATATATCGGGTGTACGTTACGTCCCTTGAGTTGGAACAAATGGTGAGGTGAGGTGGATGATATAGGTGAAGTACAAAGAACTTATTACAAAGTGACGAAAGAGAACCTACCCTAAATAGACAAGTCCATGACCCAAAAGTTCTTTTGAATGAGGCTTTTATTTTATTGAATATAGGCGATCGATGCGGGAAGTCTACGGGGATATTGATTGTTTTATTCTTGAGGTCTTCTGAAGGTGATCAATGCGAAGCTTCGATAAAAAATTTGTGTATAGCTCCTTGAGGGAGCGATCTATTTATAGTAGCGAGATATAATTTAATGCATAATTTGTCCTTCGGAGAAGCGATCTATATATAATAGCAGCAATAATTGGCATATAGCTGTCCTTCGAGGAAGCGATCTATATTTAATTTAGATGACTAGATGTTCTTTTGGCGTGAAGCATCTAGTTTAGTAGGAAGTTTGACTCAAGAAAATCCCATAAGAATACGGCTTATTTTAATACTTTGAAGTCATGGACTAGACTAAGAAGGGGAAGGCATCGAGGGAGGGGGAGGTGAGGGTGAGCTTGATTTTATTTGAGATGTAGAACAAGTGTATGTAGTGGTATGTGAGCTCGGGACGAGCGGTAGGTAGATAAGTGATATAACACTAATTTCAACGGATAGAATGGTCGAAGATGCAAGGCATTAGGGGTTCGAGCTCGGGTTTACCATTAAGCGAAGCTAAGCGATAAGTACCGATCCATAGATGTGAGTGATTATATAAGGCCCAATCGATTGGGAGCAAATTTTCCACGTTTGCTCTTTTCTAGTTTGGTTACATGTTGATTCTCTTTGAGGACAAGATCACCAACCTTAAAAATACGCTCATGAAGTCGCTTATCATAAGCACGTTTAATGCGTTTTTGATAGATTTGAAGGTGATCAAAAGTGTAAGGCGGCGTTCGTCAAGAAGCTCAATTGGGCTAACCGCTCTTGGCGGAAATCATCGTTGGTGAGAATATCTGAAGAGATATTCTAAGGGAGGGTATTTGTATTTCGAGAGGCAAAACAGCCTCGGTGCCGTATACGAAAAGAAAAGGTGTGGCATTAGTAGAAATACGAATGCTGAAATACGATAAGCCCAAAGGGCAAAGGGAATGTGATCGTGCCAATTTCTTCAGATTCATTGACAACTTTCATGAGGATTTTGGTTAGTGTTTTTAGAAGACTCGGCTTGCCCATTGGCTTGTGGATAGTAAGGTGATGAGAAACTAAGTTTGATACCAAAGTTGTCACAAAGGTCTCGCATGCAACTTGTTTTTGAAAGATTTTCCATTATACATTATCGGGCGGTGAGAGAACACCAAAGCGGCAGCCAGATAATGTGGTGGTTAATGAACTCGACAATTTTTTCTTTTTGATTGAAATGAGTGGAATAGCCTCCACCCATTTTGTGTAATATTCGGTCATTTGTGAGTATCAGCGGTGACGTTGTGAAGAGGTTGGGTGAATCTCACCAATAAGGTCTAAACCCCATTGTGAGAAAGGCCAAAGATCTCGAGCGATCGGAGGCGGGTGGCTAGGAGTATGTTGAAGGTTGGCATGTTTTTGACACATAACACAACGCTTAACATATTCGTAGCGATCGTTATTGAGTAGGCCAATAATAACCAAGGCGAAGGATTCGTTTGGCCGCAGCGAGCCGCATTAAAATGTCCCACCACAAATACCGTCATGGACTGTTGGATGGTATGAGTGGCCTCCATACCGATTAGGCAGCGAAGGAGGATACCATCAAAGCCACGTTTATAGAGAGTCCCCATGACATGACAACATACGCGAAACACTTTTAAGAAAAGCACGTTTGCCGTTACTAGTAAGATCGGTGGGAGGACGAGAGATTGTAAGGTAGTCGTGAAATTGGTGGTACCGGGTATCACTGTGAATTAGTAGACACGGTATTTATCATACAAACTATCGGGGTTGAATAGGATGGGGCAAAAAGTTGTTGGACCACGACGAATAATTGAGTCGGTTGGCGCGGCGGGAATTTGCGAGGCTAAGCACGCCATAGTATCCATAAATTTGTTAGTGGAGCGGGAATGGTTTGTATAGAATAGTGGGTAAATAAAGCTAGAAGTGATTCTCACATAGTGTTTGTATTTTTGAAGTTCCTCGTTTTTGCATTGGTAGCGCCCATGCTTGATTGACTACCCGATTGAGTCGCCAAAAATGTTGATAGATTTGATACCTAAGTGTAGCGTGACTTGGAGACCAGAGCAAGGGCCTCGTATTCCATTTGTATTATTAGTGCAAGGAAATCAAGTCGGAATGAAAGAGGCATAGGTTCAGCGTTGAGAGGAATGAGAACAACGCCGGCTCCTCCGCTTGTGGCGGCATTTAGATCCATCGAAGAAGAGGGTCATTGGAGTACGACTCCTCTCGTGAGGAAAAGAGTAGCGATGAGTTCGTCGGGAAATGTGAAATTGGTAAATTGTTCCCCGTGCAGGAGCGTCCATGAAGTTGGTGCGATGGTTTGTCCTTTGATTGATTTACGGTGGATAAACTCAAGGTCGAGGTCGGCGAAGCATGAGCCATCTAGCAATGCGTTGGTTCGAGATGAGGTTTGGCGTACATGTAATGGATGGGAGTGCTGTATTGGTGATGGCGAAAGTCTTGTGATTTAGAAGGTAGTGTCGGAGTTTGGTGGCAAGCGAATGATAGGGCAAGGCACAATTTTTCTACATGTGTGTACCTAGTCTCATAGTCCACAAAGTCGACTTATATAATAAGCGGCTTGTTCGTGATTCTCGAGTCACGATGTGCAAGCATGGCTCCTACTGAGCGTGGTCGGTGGCGGAAAGGTAAAGGTAGAAAGGCGGTTGTCTTGGGGTGGGATAAGCACGGGTGGTGTAAGAGATAAGCTTTGAGAGCTTGAAGGCTTGGTGACATTCTTCGCTCCATTGGAATGCAATATCCTTTTAAGGAGGTGATGGAAAGGTTGACACCGATCCGGAGTTGGGAGATGAAGCGTCGGATAGATTGGAGCTTACCTTGTAAACTACGCGATTGTTTGAGATTTTTGGGTGGGGGCATTTCTAGGATAGCTTTGACTTTCGATGGATCGACCTCAATGCCACGCAAAGAGGCGATAAAGCCAAGAAGTTTTCCCGAAAGAACACAAAGACACATTTCTTCGGTTGAAGGCGGACGAGAATATTGTAAGAGCGATCAAAAATAATGGTTAAAACATCGAGATGTTCACTACGATGTTTAGACTTGCCAAGAAGATCGTCGACATAGTCTTGAGGATAGTGTGCATAATGTCATGAAAAATGTAGGTCATAGCCCGATGATAGTAGCACCGGCATTCTTAAGGCCAAATGGCATGACACGATAACAAAAGGTTCCCGAGGAGTTATGAAGCGATCTTGTGTTGATCGGCGGCGACCAAAATTTGGTTGTATCTGAAAAGCCATCCATGAGAGAAAGCATTTCATGACCGCATGGTGAGATCAACAAGTTGATCAATACTTGGGAGGAAGTCATCCTTAGGGCAAGCGAGGTTAAGATCTCGGAAATCCGTGCATATCAGAAGTCCCCGTCGCTTTCGTGACGAGTGCGATGTTAGAAATCCATTGAGGATAGTCGATAGGCGAGAATGAAGGAAGCGAGAAAGGAGTCGTTGGAGTTCCTCTTTGACGAGAAGCAATGCGTGGATGCATTTTCTCAATTTTGTTTGGACTGGTTTGGAATCGGGGTTTAGGGTGATGTTATGGGCCAGCGATGGTAGGATCAATTCTGGCATGTCGGCGTAAGACCATGCGAACGCTTGGTTGCGAGCACGGAGAAAGGTAGTAAAGGCGGCTTGTTCTGATGTGTTAAGGGATTGTCCAATCTTCACTATGTGAGGATCTTCCTCCGTGTGGATGTTGATTTCTATAGTAGATTCATTCAGCATAGTTTGGGTTTCAGATGGTAGGGCGCGTTGAATATAAGAATCATCCGCGCCCAGGTAAGTGAGTATGGAGTCGTCATCCTGGCATTCAACAACATTAATCAAAGGCGAATCCTCTTGATCATGCGGATACGAAGGGGAGAGAAGATGGGTCCTCATTATCGCGTTGATAAGTGAGAGGACCTATGAAGATAGCATTTATGAAAAAAAAAAAAAGTTAGGAGGGATAGATTCAGGGTCCATCGATTCTGTGGGTGATGATGGCAAAGTAGGTGATGATGTTTCGGTAGGGGCAACGTCTTCCTCTTCCAGGATACAGCTGACAGGAGGTGTCTCTTGTGTAGGTGTTTCGGAAAAACCGAGACCACTGCGATCATTATGTTTGCGTGTGGTCACGGGAATGAGTGTATGTCGGCCTTGTTCGTAAAGGCCAAAACCAAAAGCCTTTCCACGCTGGCGAGTCGAAGGTGAGGCGAAGCGACGATTTGTCAAGTATTGAAAATCGGATTGGAAGGAACCACACCAAGAGGAGGTTCGGGGATAATGGAGGATGTGTCAACACCCCCATACGTTAGGTTAGTGCGGCGATAGGGTGGTGGTCGTAAGAGATTACCTCCCCCGGCGCGACAGTCGTAGGTGGGATGCGCATGTAATTGTCCGTACTCCTGCGGGGTAGGGAAAGAACTAACGTTATATAGGCGGTACTCCCCCAGCGTGAGGCGATGAAAAACATCTACTAAGGGGTCGGAGGTTGGGATGTTAGCTGCGGGAAGAGAAGTGGTTTGTGCGATGGTGGTTTCATCAGTTGAAGGCGTAGGTGCAGTTGAGGTGGATGGTTGAGGTACATTTGAAGAGGATGGTTGGGTTGAATGTATGGGTGTCTTAATTGGTATAAGCACATCGTTTGGGCGGTATAACATATTGCAAGTTTTGAAGGGGGGAGGATCAGCTTTTACAGTGTAGGACTTCCCCTCGTACTCAAATTTTATGCATCGATGTAATGTTGAGGGAACGCATCCCATGGCTCGAATCAGGGCGACCAGTGATATATTATATTGGAACTCTCCTTGAGGACATAGAAGAGTTCGGGCAAAGTACGTGGGCCTACGCGAATGTTGAGGATCACGGTGCCTAAGGTAGAAGTAATAGCGTCATTGAATGATCATGACATGATGGGGTTGGCACACATGCAACTAGAAGGGATGTTCATTTGTTGGAAGGCTTTTGAAGAGATGATGTTTAGGCTAGCGCCCCGTCAATCATAACCCGGCGTACTCGAATGTCTCGGACGTAGCGGAAATGAAAAGGCGGAGTCGGGGTCTTACGCACCAAAGTCGATAATTTCATCTTAGAAACTAACGCGGCGGCTTGTTGTTTTGAGGCGAAGTGGTGGGGAGATGGATTGTTTGGTGAGAGAAGCGGCGTGATTGGGTGTTAGAATGGAGGCAGGCGGGGTTTCGTTGGGTAAAACCTCTATCCCTTGAAGGATCTCAACGAGAGCTTGTCGATGAGATTGAAGTCGAATGAGATCATATAGTGTCATTTTACGGGCGATTGATGAAGGCTGTTTGATCATGGTTCGGTGGGCAACTCCATTAGAGGCGGGATAGGCGGGTCGCGAATAACCACTTTAGGTGGTGGTGTGTGGGATGGTTGAAGGAGAAAGAGATGCCGCGAGGTGTGTTTTCTTTCGCTTTCCCATTGTTTTCTGTCCTCGAGTAGCGACACTAATCATATTAATCTCGTAGATTGAGATGAGGAAGATGGTTGGGATAATTCATGGTCTTGAGGTGGGGTTGTAATAATGATAGATCTTGGTGAGGCGGGGATAGATGATATAGTAGAGGAATTGCGCTAGAGGTCTCTCCCTTCGTAAGTTGTCTTTCTTAATCTTTCTATCAGGGAGAGAGGTGGTAGCGAAGGATGGTTTTAGAGCTTTGCATCCTCCACATCATGTCTGGTGTGCGGTGATAGCGCAGATTTTAGACTCATCGTAACCCATAGGTCGGGGTTTAGACGGGTCATAAGGTCTAAGTGGAGGTAGGGAGATGGTCGCATTCTCCACCAACATAGCAAGGATTTTGGCGTAAGATCCTTTGAGTGGGTCAAAATCGAGAAGAAGATGAGGGTATTGATTGTGTGGGTTGTGGTAATGTTTGGGCGTGTTTAGTTCGTATGGGTGATGGTTTAGCGAGGGAGTGCTTGACACATGTTTTTCACTAAACGTGGTTTCTTGGACATAGAAGTTACGTTAATTTGGTTAGATGATGAGGCTACGAGATGGCGTGGTAGCGGGAAACAACCACGGAGAAAGGGAGTAGCAGAAAATAAATCCTTTGATGATGGGATTGGTTTAGGGTTGATAGGTGGACCGGATACGCGGGGTAATGATGTTGTGATACCCTTTGATCTCTGTATAGGTGTAGAAGGCGTAGGTCGTTTTGCAGAAAACAACGGAGGTATGATATATTGGTGTAAAGTGGAGGGATGAGGTCCCGATATGGAAGGTGGGTGTGACGATGAAGGTTTTAATTGTGATAGAGGCCGGATTGCGTTCGTCTCTAGGTGGCGGAGCGGATTTATTTTGGATAGATCGAGTCGCTTAGGCGGGTGTGTCGAGATTGGGCATTGGTGAGGTCCCAGCGTAGGGGAAGATCTGGTTAAGTTGATAGAAGTGGACGGGGCATTTGGTAGAGGTGAGGGGGTGAAGGCGAAGCGGGGGCATTTTAAGCACGTAAGCACTTCGGGTAGATGGTGGAGACATCGGGATAGTCATTTGCATTTGAGTAGAAAAGGGGTACTCAAGCGTTCCCATAGGAACTGTCATCTTACGTGGAATGAAAGTCTCAGTGTGATTTGTAATTTTGAGTACGGAAGAAAAGTGAGTTGTAATTCCGGTCCATTGCGGGTGTGACACGGGGAGGCGAGATGAGGCCTTTGTATCAATAGATGTTAGGAGGTCAACCGGTTGTTGAAAAGATTTAGGCGATGAGGACTAATAGGTAGGAGGCGTGTTCGAGGAGATCTGTCATGTTAAAAGAATGTGGTGATGTTAGTGTAAGAGATTTCTCGTCTAAGGATGTCAAAAGGAGTGGTGAGCCTTCCTCTTGTGTGTGAAGTGGTAGAAGGGACGTTTGGGAAATAGATAAATTAGATAGCATCCGCTCACGGTCTTGTAGGGATGTGGTGTAAGAAGACTCATTGATGGGAAAGAAGCACAGGCGATTAACTCTTCTATGGGTAAAGGCGATTTCGCTTTGGCTTGATGGTGGTAAAGGAGGTTCGGGCTCTGTGTTAGTGAAGAGGCTTGATTCAAAATTTTCTCGATAGAGGCTTTTGGGTGAGAATCGAAGCTGCATGGATCTCATGAACACTCTCCTCGGCTAAGATATCTTGGTTCACGTTCTTTCTTTGGGCCAGTGATTCGGGAATGGCTTGTTGAAAATTTTCAGATTTCGGTTAGCGAGGGCGTTAGGATTATCGAGTGTTATATCCCTGCATCAACCATTTCTGCACTATGTTTTTCAACATCTTGCAGTTTTCATGACTATGTCCTTTACGCGGTGAAAGTTACAAAAGTCATTTTCTTTGTACGGGAAGGTATTGCGCGGGTGGAGTCAAACCCCAGTGAGGTTTAACGAGGGGGCAAGGTGATAGCCCGACTTTGAGCAATTTCTCAATATCACATCATAGGTTTCTCCCGAGGAGTGTAGGCGATGGGTTCGGCTTTGTATTTATAGGTGGTTTTTGGTGGAGTATTGGACGGTGGTTGGGATTTGACCATCACTGCGTGGACAGCTCCTTTTGATTTAGAAGAGGTGGACGCGTGAGGAGTGGTGGTATTTGGTTTATTGGTAGAATCAGGAGTTCGGAAAGTGGAGTTCTTGTTCTTGCAACCGCATGATTTCTCTTCCTCTAAGGCTCGAATTTCTAATTTTCGAGCCATAGTAAAACCTCGTCGAATGTACGGAAAGTTTGAATTTGGAGGGTAGGGGAGATGTGCTTAGCGCGAGGCCCGCGTAAAGCATGATTCGATAAGTTCGGTTTGAGGCAAGGCATACGTAAGTTGGTTGATAAGGCCCCGCCATCGTCAGCGAAATCTGCGATAGATTCGTCTTGGTGTCGGATGGCATAAGTCGGTGATAGATACTTTCTTGGCAATGTTAATGGAGAAATGATCCGAAAGATTGGGCTAGTTGGTTAAAGAGAAGATTGAGTCTTTGGGTTAAAGCAAGCTTTGTACCACTCAAGCGAGGCCACGATAAGGACATGGGAAAGGTGCGGAGTATGAGGCATCATCATGGGCGATCAAATAACAAGCATGTCTAAATGATCGCAAGTGTTGTTGAGGATCCTCTTTCTTGTTAAAAGCGAGTAAACTTTGGCAACTCCCATTGAGGAGGATATGAATGAAGGGGGACAGAAGGGTGAATGGGCTCCCGACAAACTTGCTCGTATGTCAAGGCGCTACGACTTCCTGAAACGGAAGCCTCCAGGTTTTGCATTTTGTCCATCATTTGCTTGATGAAATCTGTGGTTGGATGAGGTGATGGTGCCACAGAATAGGGATGTCCCATATAAGGTGTTGAGGTTACTGGATACGTGTATGGGAATGAAAAGGTAGGCGGAGCTTGAGAAGGAAAGCTCGTTTGAATAGGTGGCAGAGAGTAAGTCATGAATGGAGTGGTCTGAAAGAGAGACGAGATAGGGGCAGTTGGTGGTGGCGTACGTGGGGCCCCAGGTTAACAAAGGAAAGCTAATCGGGGTCTATGAACCTCGATTTGTCGGATTGGGAGACGGGGCTAGTGATGCAGGAAGTAAGGTATTGTTATCAGGAGGAGTAGGAGCTAAATGAGCAGCTATACTAATAGGCATGCCCATAAGGAGCTGACCATCAGGCGTACGGTCAGGGGTATGAGACAAATAGTATTGTACAGCACTGGGATTAGCATCCAGAAATTTGGCAAAGTCCTTGTCTCCTACAGGAATTTGGGGGATCTCATTGGTGTGCGTAGGGTTCCCTATAGAATGTGAAGGGGTGATTCGGGCAAAGACACGGAAGCGAGGCATGTGAAACCATGGCGGCGGCTTGCTCCAGTGATGACAACCATAGACTAGAACACCCGGGAAAGTTTCAATCTATCGAGAACAAAAACAACCTACGAATGGTGAATTTGGCAAATTCTTTGGTTTGTCGGGGTGATGAAAAGCGATGCCGATATCGGTTTAGTAACGGTGTCGGTCTGCAGATCAACGGCGTCGGTCCCTTAGCCGATGGCGGTGTCAAAAATAAGGATAAGAAGATATAAAAGGCTGCTGATTTGATATTGGTAGCGTTGAGTATGTTTAGCAACTTATTGATCACGAGAAGACAAAGTATATGAGAGAAAGCAGGATTTGAAAACAAGCGAGAGGCACACGCAAATCAGAGAGACTAACCTAGGGTTAATTTTAGTTATCGTGGGCTTATGCCTTTAGACGTAAGATGATGTCAGAATCCTAAACAACAAGACCTAGGGGAAATGTCAAGTTTGTTTTGGCTTATAAGGTTACCTCAATCGGGCGGAGGAATACCGCGGAAAAGGGGGGATGTTTGAGCTGTTGTGTTAATTGTGAAGTGATTCGGTATGTGTTGTGCAGTGAAACTAAGGTTAATTTCCTGTCAATACCGTGGATATCACCCCCACGTGTACGACCTGTTACTTAATCTATGTTCACTAGAATTGGAGAACAACAAGCAGGAATGCAATGCACGTGTTTTAAAACCCAAATCGAAAGTGATATTCGATGAAGCAAAAGAGATGACTTTCACTAATGCGAAACCAGGAAAGCAAGACAAATTCTTTACTAAAATATATAACAAAAACAGCAACAGCAAATATGCTTCCTAAAATGAAAATAAGCAAGAGAAAGAAACCCAAAATGGGTCCCACCGGGCGTGCCAAAATGTTTCACTCGGAAATGCTTCGTTCCTTATAGAAACAGATAAGGTTAGGGTTAGGAGGAATACCTGTAGAATGTCGAGATGATGTGCGCGTACCGTAGAGAAAGATCGGGCTAACTGCGAAGAACTCCTTTTTGTCTTGGAAGGACTACCTGCAAATAAGAACACAAGACCACAAGATTTTGATTAGATAGTAAATGAGGGAACTGCCTTGGGCCCAGGAAATATGAAACTTCCTTTCGAAGGTGGTCAGTTCCCCTGCCGATATGAGTTAACACAAAATACTGTAAAATATCAATTAAATTGCTTAATTTGAAGCTAGGTAGGGAAAGGTGTTTTCTGGTTTTGATCAAAGGAACCGATGCGGTTACCTATAACCGATGGCGATTCTTGCGATAACCGATCTGGTGGGTTCTAGGATCTTTGGGCTGGTTGTGGAGTTTGTAATGGCTGATTTTGGATAGTTTTGGGAAGCGGGATGGTTAGAAACAAAAGAATGACAGATTTAGAGGCAATAGTACGTTGGATAATGGATCGAGAAGCGGATTTGGGAGGAATTTGTAATTCCAAAAGCATAAGAAATGTTATAATGGAGGACATGCGAAGATGTAACTTACTTGGTTTTGCGAAGATGCCGAGTTGATCTCCTTGGCTGCCAACTCTTGGTTTCTTCACTCGTCTCTGCTTGGTCAAGTGAAGTTACGGACTCTGCTAATCGCTTTGGACTCTCCTTTGATTCAAAAATCCTTGGTGATCTCCCAAAATGAAATTCCGATCCGTTGTTTTGGTTTGGGAGCCCATTTACGAGGCCGATGGCGGTTACTGGCAGAACGGCGGTCAGTAGGAACCGGCATCGGTTAGGAAAAAGTAGGCTATTTTTAGTAAAATAGCCCACCTTCCTAACTTTTCTCTGAGAGAGATCGGTTGCGGGCTTGGTCAAGTGGTAGAAGGTCGGCTTTGGGTGCGAGTAAGGAGGCATTAGTTATGGATGTGAGTCTAGACCAAGTCATGGGTCCTAATTAGGTTAGTTTAGGGTTAGGGCTAAGTCATGGTGAGGTGGGCAAGTGAGGTGGCGGGTAAGGCGATGTGGATTTATCAATTATGAGGTAATTAATAAATAATTGTGTAAGGTTTAGGTGATGAGTTTAGGATGAGATGAGTTTAGAACTACTTAAGTAGTTGCCTATTGATGTGCTTTTGTGCATATGGTAGGTAGACATAACATTGTAGATATGTGAGTTCAAGTGTGAATTTAGGAGAGTTTGTTGAGCACAACTCCAAATAGATCTGGGTATTGTATTGAGAGAAAAAGGTGGCTTGTAATAAAATATGAGCAAGTGATTCTTGGTGGACGTAGCCCAAATTGGGTGAACCATGTTAAATATTGTCTTTGTGTTGTGTTATTTTATTTTCTGCACTTTTATTTCATATTTATGATATTTTTCTACATATTAGTTTCTACTATTGTGATTCTGTGTGGGATTTTTCCACATATTTTATCCCTTATTTCCTAACAATTGGTGTCATAGCATGGATTGATTTGTTGAATTGTTGAATCACATGGAAATTTTTAGCTTAAGTGGGAGCTATGGCAGATGATGGAAGATCAAAGGTTGATAAATTCAATGGGTAAAATTTTAGTCTCTGGAAGATGCAGATGGAAGATTACCTTTATAAAAAGGATCTTTATATTCGATGTACGAAAAGGGAACAAACCCTCGAACATGTCTCTCGGCTATCAAGCTATGTCTTGCATCTTAGGTATTATTAACCTTTATTTAATGTTTCAACGGAAAATACTCTAAAAGAACTTACAAATGCATTAGGAAGTTATATGAAAAACCCTCTGCTTCTAACAAGATTTTTAATGAAAAATTTGTTTGATATGAAGATGTATGAGAATGGTTCAGTAGTAGAACATTTGAATTAATTTAATGATTTTGAATATACTAGCTTTAGTTACATTCTGTAGATTTTGAAGAAGAAGTTAGGGCTTTATTAATTTTGTGCTCCTTACTTGAGAGTTGGAATAGCTGAGTAATGGAGGTAAGCAACTTGGTTCGGATAACTCAAATTTAAAGTATGAGGATGTTGTAGGGGTGATTATAAGTGAGGAAATGCAAAGAAAAAGCTCGGGAATCTTCTACTTGGGAATTCTTTGTCAATGGAAACTAGAGGAGATAAAAAAATAAAGGAAGATGTGGAAAATCGAAAGATCAAGTAAGGTCAAATCCAAAAGCAAGATGGTATCTTGGTATTATGGAAATCTTGGGCATGCAAAGAAGGATTGTTGGGATCTTCAGGACAAGAAGAAACAAGAAGAAGAAAACAAGGAGGTGAATTTAGCAATAGGTAATATATGTCAAGAGGCTTTGATTCTTTCTTTGTATGATATTGTTGAATCTTGAGTTTTAGATTTGGGGGATTCTTTCCATGCTACTCCACATAGGAACTATTTTGTTAATTATGTTGAAAGGGATTTTGGGCATATTTATTTTGGTGATGATGAACCTTATGACATAGTAGGAAAAGGTTGTGTTTAGTTTAAGATGTAGAATGGGAATAAATGGCTATTGAAGGATGTCAAACATGTGCCTACATTAAGATTAAACTTGGTATCAACGAGGTAGTTGGGAAATGATGGTTGTATTGTGATATTTACAATGGACTCTTGGAAGGTTACCAAGGGTGCTCTTGTGGTGGAAAGAGGTAAGAAGGTTGGAACCTTGTATTTAACCTTTGGCAACACTAATGCTTGTAATCTTGTGGCTTGAGATGCGAGATACAATATTATGGCACTATAAGCTTGACCATATGAGCCATAAGGGCATGCAGATCTAAAAAAAAAATTCCCAAATTTACGAAACAGATTTGATTTATATGAGCAATGTTTATCCTGGGAAATAGAAATGGGTAAAGTTTCTCAACATTAGACCTACAAAAAACGAGTAAGTTGGAGATGGTACATTACGAAGTGTGGGGCGGCTCAAATATCATATCTTGGGGTTCAAATTATTATGTCACTTTTATTGATGATGCAACAAGGAAATTTTGGGTGTATTATATTAGAAATAAATATGATGTATTTGACACTTTTGTTAAATGGAAAGCCTTGGTAGAGAATGAAATAGGTCTTAAGTTAAAATGTATTAGGTCAGATAATGGAGGGGAGTATTACAACAATGAGTTTGATTATTATTGTTCTAAGAATGGAATCCGTAGGCAAAAGATGGTTCTAGGAACTCGCAACATATTGGGGTGTCGAAAAGATGAACATGATAATAATGGAACGAGCTCATAGCATGATATTACATGTGGGACTACCTCTTTCTTTTTGGGGAAGCGGTGAGCATAGTTGTGTTCTTGATAGATAGAGGGCCCTCAAGTGCCTTAGATAGAGGCATACCTAATGAGGCTTAGTAAGGTAAGAAGGTTGATTATTCATTTCTTAGAGTCTTTGGATGTGAGGTGTTTGTCCATATTGACAAGGATGATAGGACCAAACTAGAGCCTAAATTAGAAAAATGCACTTTCATTGGTTATGGTGATGATGATTTTGGATATGAATGTTGGAGTATTAAAGACGGAAAATCATTCGATCTAGGGATGTGGTCTTTAATGAGAAAGTTATGTAATAGTTGCAGCAAAAATAAGAATAATATGCAGTGGTAAAGGATCTTTTGGATGGGAAAGTGACACATGAATCAGTTCAGGAACCTACTTAATAGGAACCCCAAAATCCTATATTGAGGAGGTATTCTAGGGTAAGAAGAGAACCTAAATGTTTTTTTCCTTCTCTTAATTATTTATTACTCACCGATAGTGGAGAGTTAGAGATATTTGATGAAGCAATACACATAGATATCGGGAAGAAGTGGGAGCAAACCATGGATGATGAGCATCAATCTCTCATGGAGAGCCAAACTTGGGATTTGGTGAAGCTACCCGAAGGAAAAAAATCATTTCAGAACAAGTGGGTGTACATATTTAAAGAGGAAGAAGAAGGCAAGAAAAGACACAATTCCTAGTTGGTGGTCAAGGGTTTGCACTGAGAAAAAATGTATAGATTTTGGTGAGATTTTTCCTCCTGTAATAAAAATGACTTCTATTAGAAATTTTCTTGGAATAGTAATAGAAGAATACTTGCACTTAAAGCACCTAGAAGTAAAGACTACATTTCTCATGGTGATTTGGAGGAGGATCGATATATGCAGCTGACCACTGTGGCTATGAGGTCAAAGGCAAAGAGGAGATGGTGTGCAAATTAAAGAAGAGTTTGTATGTCCTAAAACAAGATCCATCTCAATGATATAATAAATTTGATAGCTTCATGATGGAACAAGGTTATATTAGATGCCATTATGACCATTGATTGTATATAAAGAAATTTTAGGATGGTAATTATATTATCATGTGCTTGTATGTGGATGACATATTGGTTGTAAGCAAAAGCTGTTAGGATTATATCGGTTATGCGAATAAACAAGCATGCAATGAATAACACAGAAAAACATAAAACAGAAAAGAATGCAATAAAGCAGAGACACAGATTTAACGTGGTTCACCCAAAATGGGCTACATCCACCAGAAACAACCAATCCTTTTATTCCGTCTAGCTAAAACTCTCTCACATAGTGCAACCACTGATACAATGAGCCTCTTACATTACGACCCTTTAAACATATTAGGGTTTTTATCATTTCGGGAAAACATAGAAAACCACCCATTAGATATGTGACCTAATAAGGAATGGTCTAGATTTCATAATGCATAAATACATATAAAATGTGGCTTATGGGGGTGTTGCCCCCGTCGCTATCAGGCTCCATAACCAATAATCTCCCACTTGGAGACTGATTGCTGTAACTCCACCACTACAGCTCTTGCTTGGACTTTTCTTCTTGGCTTGTTTCTTCCACTTCAAGATCAATCTTGAAGACCCACAGAAGTTGAATGCAAATCCAAATTCTCCTTTGTCATTGGCTTAGTAAACATATCAGCAGGATTATCATCTGTATGAATCTTTACTAACTCAAGTTGCCCATCCTCCAACACTTGTCGTATGAAGTGATATCTTAGTTGAATGTGTTTTTTCTTGAATGGAAGGTTGAGTTCTTTGCCAAGTGAATTGCACTTTGACTATCACTATGTAACTTACAATCCCCTTGCTCCTTACCCAACTCCTCCATGAACCTACTCATCCATAACATTTCCTTACTTGCCTCAATTCGCTATAACATATTCTACCTTTGTAGTAGATAGGGCAACTACCTTCTGTAACTTTGAGATCCAACTCACTGCCGCACCACCAACTGTAAACATGTATCTAGTAGTGCTCCTCCTACTATCCATATCTCCTGCCATATCTAAATCCACAAATCCCTATAAAGTATAATCTGACCCTCCGAAGCACAAGTGCCTACTAGTGGTCCCTCTCAAATACCTGAGAATCCACTGGACTACCTTCCAGTGTGCTTTACCCAAATTTTCCATATACCTGCTAACAACTCCCATTGCTTGGGCAATGTCCGACACAGTACAAACCATGGCATACATAAGGCTCCCAACTCTTGAAGAATATGGAACCCATGCCATATAATATTTTTCCTCTTGTGTTGTTGGGCATTGCTCTTTACTTAATCTAAAATGCCCATCCAATGGTGTACTAACTAGTTTCACATTCTGCATCTAAAACCTCTCTAACACCTTTTCTACATATTCCTCCTGAGACAACACCAATTTCTTATTTTTTGTCTCTCTTGATTTGCATACTGAGGATTTTCTTTGTTGTACTCAAATCCTTCATTGAAAATGTTTGTGCAAGCTTTTCCTTAAGCTTTGAAATTTCCTGCATATTAGACCCTGCTACAAGCATATCGTCTACATATAATAGAAGAATAATGTAGCTCCCACTATCCAACCATTTAAAGTATACACAATGATTTGATTGACATCTAGTAAAACCATGCTCATGCATAAAACTATCAAACTTTAGATACCATTGCCGGGAGCTTGCTTGAGCCCGTATAGGCTCTTCTTAAACTTGTAAATCAATTTCTCCTTACCCTTCACCTCATATCCAAGTGGTTGTTGCATATAAATCTCCTCCTCCAAGTCACCATGGAGAAATGCCATCTTGACATCAAGTTGCTCTAAGTGTAAATCTTCAACAACAACTAAACTTAATATAGTACAAATGGAAGACATCTTTACAATAGGAGAGAAAATTTCATCAAAATCAATACCTTTCTTTTATTCATACCCCTTCACTACAAGCCTTGCTTTGTACCTTTTCTATCCACCTTCTTCTTCTTTCACACGGTAGACCCATTTGTTTTGTAGTACTCTCTTCCCAGTGCAATTTGACTAAATCCCATGTTTGGTTCTTCTCCAGGGAATCCATTTCCTCATTCATGTCATGTTCCCACTCCTTAGTGGACTCCACCTGTATTGCCTCATCAAAGCTCTTTGGCTCACCACTATCTGTTAGTAACAAATAATACAAAGTAGGGGAAAATCTTTTTGGAGGTCTACTAATACGTTGTGACCTTCTTACCAAAGATGGGGGTGTCTCGGGATCATTATTTTCTTGCTGCTCATTTTCTTGAATTTCTGACAGAGGTGTCAATGTTGACATTGGTTGTCATGCTCGGCCTACAAAACTATCAACCTCGGTACCTGTAGGTGGATATTTTCCATCCAAGAGTTCATTTTTAGGAGCTATATCCTCAACCAAATCTTCCTTGGGTTTTTTATCATCCTGTACATGATCCCTGTACATTCTATTTTCACGCCAAACAACATCACGAATCCTAATTATCTTAGATTCATATAGATCCCAAAATTGAAATCCATAATCACCATTGGAGTGATAGCCTATGAATGTACAACGTTTAGATTTCGAATCCAATTTTTTTCTATTTTCTTTATTAACATGCACAAATGCCTCTGAACCAAATACTCTTAAAAATGAAAGGTCTACCTCTTTCCCGGTCTAGGATTCTTAGGAATTTCTCCATCTAATGCACTCAAAGGCCCATGGTTGATTAAGTACACAACAGTATCTACGGCCTCTACCCAAAACTGAAGAGGCAGCCCCGCATGCAATCTCATTGACCATGCACGCTCCATTATTGTTGTATTCATCCTCTCACTAACACCATTTTGTTACAGAGTCCTGGGAACTATTTTCTCTCTACGAATCCCATTCAAGGAACAATAATCATCAAATTTCTTACTGCAATACTCATCACCATTATCAGATCTCAAACATTTCAATTTAAAACCACATTCATTCTCAGCAAGTGCTTTCCATTTCTTAAATGTAATAAAGACATCAGACTTACGCTTAATGCAATATACCCATACCTTCCTTGTGGCATCATCTATGAATGTGACATAAGACTGAGAGAACCACCATGAGATGTAACATGGGCCGGCCCCCACACATCCGTATGAACTAGCTCCAACTTTTGCTTTTTCTTGGTATTCCCTACCTTGAGAAATCGACTCTTTCTGTTTCCCAAAATGTAATGCTCACAAAACTCTAAGTTCAAATGCTTCAAATTTGAAAGCTTACCTTTTCTTGTAGAATTTTAATGCCCTTCTCACTCATATGTCCCAATATACGGTGCCACATGTTGGCATCCTCATCCAAGTAGACAATATGGTAGAAGATTTAGATATACAAGTAGACAAATAAAGAGTGCCTACTTTCTTACGGTGCCACTACTAGGGCACCCTTGGAAACCTTCCAAGCATCTAAATTGAATGTGTGTGTGCAACATTCACCACCCAACGTATCTGTAGAGATGAGATTTCTCCCGAGACTAGGTACATGCCTCACATCTCTCAATATCCATGTAGTTTTGTTTTGTAATTTTAGGTGTACATTGCCCTTCCCTGAAAATGTTGCATAGCTCATCACCACCTAAATAAACCTGTCTACAATTTCCTTGGACATACTCTTTAAAATAGCCCTTATCAAGGGTTGCATGGAAAGAGGCACCTGAATCTATTACCCAAGATTCTACTCTAGTATCAAGAGAAAGTATAAGAGCATCCTGAACAATATTACCTATTGGATTTTCCTCTTTAATACCTTCGGGCTGGTTTTCTTTATTTCCTTTGAA
This sequence comes from Taxus wallichiana var. yunnanensis, assembly GCA_018340775.1. Classification (NCBI taxonomy): domain Eukaryota; kingdom Viridiplantae; phylum Streptophyta; class Pinopsida; order Cupressales; family Taxaceae; genus Taxus; species Taxus wallichiana. The sequence goes on along the minus strand of CM031240.1, from coordinate 687,497,026 downwards.
CCAACAATCCTTTTTAGCATGTCCTCTCTTTCCACAGTTCCAACAAGTAATGCCTCTACTCCTAGATTTGGATCTGCCCATATTCGATTTAGATCTCCCACAAGCCTTACTCTTTGATTTCTCCTCGTTCCTCCCTCTAATCTCCATAGTCAATGCATTTCCAGAAGAAGAATTTTCCCCGTACTTTTCCCTGTGCAGTTCCTCATTTAAAATGACACTTACTACATCTTCATATTTAAGAGAAGTAGATGATGTATTACTAACTGCCATTACTAAGTTGTCCCAACATTTTGGCAAATAACATAGGAATAATAATGCTCTAACCTCCTCATCAAATGGGATATTAATTGAATCTAACTTATTTACAATAGTGTGGAAATCATTAAGATGGTTAGATACAAATCCACCTTCTTGCATTTGTAGATTAAACAATCTTTTCATCAAATAAACTTTATTGGATGCACTAGGTGTTTCATATAAATTTGTTAGGGTTTTCATCAACTCTACCGTACTCTTCGCCTATGAGATATTTGAAGCTATCGGATGATGCAGACTCAATCGAATCACACCAAGAGCCTTCCTGTCTAGAACCTTCCACTCCTCATCAGACATGAATGGGACTTTGCTTCTACACCTCCCTACGGTAGGTACAGATCTTTTGATACAAATAATCTTCCACCTACATTTTCCATAGCTGGTAACTTTGGCCGTCAAACTTCTCAACTCTAAACTTATTCTCCTCTATCATTGTTGCTTCTCCCACTCAAATAGAAATCCCTCTATGAGTATACTACCAACAAATAAATCTCAAATGTGCTCTAATACCAGTTGTTAGGATTATACCAATTGTACAAATAAACAAGCATGCAATGAATAACATAGAAAAACGTAAAATAGAAAAGAATGAAATAAAGCAAAGATAGATTTAATGTGGTTCACCCAAAATGGGCTACGTCCACCAGAAATAGCCAATCCTTTTATTCCATCTAGCTAAAACTCTCTCACACAGTGCAACCACTAATATAATGAGCCTCTTACATAACGACCCTTTAAACATATTAGGGTTTTTATCATTTCGGGAAAACATAGAAAACCACCCATTAGATCTGTGACCTAATAAGGAATGGTCCAGATTTCACAATGCATAAATATATATAAAATGTGGCTTACGGGGTGCTTCCCTCGAACCCCGTCATTTATGAGGCTCCACAACCAATAAAAACATGCACGAAATAAAAGTACTCAAGAAGCAACTAAGTGATACCTTTGTTATGAAGGATTTGGGGAAGCTAAACAAATCCTTAGGATGAGGATATCTTGAGATAGGAAGGAACGGAAGTTGACTTTATCTCGGGAAGATTACATTAAGGTGGTCTTGGAGAGGTTTGATATGTAGGATGCTAAATTGGTTGGGACTCCTTTGGCAGGCCATTTCCAGTTATCAAAGGAATTGTGTCCCAAGGCATCGCACGAAAGAAACCATATGTCCAAGGTACCTTATTCATCAACAATTGGTAGTTTGATGTATATCATGGTGTGCACTAGGCTTAATATCGTCCATGCGGTGGGAGTAGTGAGTAGATTTATGAGTGATCCGGGTAAAGATGATTTAACAAAATCTAGCTATTACTTTCTTTTGTTAAATTTAAATATGTACTGGCACAAATGATTAAAGAATGTTATATCACAAGTATATAAGCTAATAGAGTCAAAACCCTAAGTACAATAAAAAGGGAAGAATGACTTAGCTGATAATTGCTAAAATCCCGAAGTGTCTGATGTTGGAAAACTAGTAAACAGGATTGTGAAATTATCAATTGTAGAAGTTCTAGATGTGCCTAAACTAAGACACTGGGTAGGTACTTATGGCGCCAGGCACTAGGGTCACATGTAGAGCCTTAGGAGCTGAATTTGAAGGGTCGTGAGATTGTCATTGATATATTCGCACTGTCACTAGTATGTTGCACAACCCTCGCAAATGTCATTGGAAACCCGCAATAGGAAATCCACCTCTAAAACCCTACAAACACATTAAACCCTAAAAAATAAAGATGAAAAATGAGGGTTCAAATTGTTATCAATGTCAAATAATTAATCTTATGACCGAGTGATGCAATACATCTTAGACTCAATGTAGTTCTATGTAATTTGTGTGTATAATGTCTTTAGGTTTCCACCAATGACGCCAAAGATATAGCGAGATATGGCTAGATAAAATACAAGAATGTGTGGATGTAATAAAAGAAACCCTCCCTATATAGTGTATGTAGATGTAAGAAGCCCAAAGAATGTAGTCCCTTTGTATGTAGATAGCCCAATAGTTTTAGCCCTTAATAATGGTATATATGATGTGTTTGTATAGGGATCTCTTGTTTAATTTCAACACTAGTAACACAACACACTAACTAGGTACCTCGGGATATGGGAACAATAACCGAAAAGATCGACCACAAATGTCATGATAAAGATAAGAAATAAGGAGGACATGATTGCCAAGATCTTGGATGAAGCACTGTGTGCTAGAGTCCAATATGGGGTGCTAGTGTCCTAGAGAAAATGATGACAAATGTGAAAATATGACAGACGAGGACCCTTGTGATCTGACTAGAAAACAGTGTGGGAGTGGCAGAAGTAGAAGAGGTGACAGGTATAAAATATTAATAAAAGAATAAACAATAGAAAAAAAAAATGGGATAGGGAGGGGGTGTGTTACCAGTGAATACTCTTTTCACTCAAGATCCATACAAAAACATCATACTTGTTGACATAGTAATATAGTAGTAAGTGCATGATTTTGTGTCTACATTTCCCCCCTTTATGTTATTTGAATGAAATTCAAGTAGTGTAAAGGAAGTAAGGAACATACATGTGTGAAATTCGGAGAAGCCTTTGTTATAGAAGTACACATAGAATAATTTTATAGTGTGGCAAACCATGGATCGGCGTGTCGATCCACATGGCGTAAATAGAGAAAGCATGTCGTGACAAGGAGCACTAAGGAGATAATTGATTAATTTTATTTAGAGAATGTGGAGATTTTGATTGTGTTGCGAAGTGGAGATTTGAAGGGGAAAGGGAGTGATCAATTCCCAACTCGATTTTGTATGTTGTTTGAATAATTGAAGGATATGGGAATGTTTCCACTAGAGGAAGAGTGTAGGGAATAAGGTCTAGTGTTATTCTCTAATTTTAACTACATCCTCAAAAGGTCCAACCTGATGTAGATAATATAAAGACCAAATTTTTCTCAATTTCGATCCAAGTTGAATAACCCATATAGAACAATATAGGAAAGGAAATGACGTCTCATTTCCCCCACTCCAAGGGTGTCACAAATGCTAGATGGCTTCCATGTTAGGTCATATGGAAGCGATAGAGATATAACTCCCAAGTTAGGTCATCTGGGAGAGATCGTGGTTTGTAGAATGATGTAACTCCCATGTTAGGTCATCGGGAGGAATGATGGAATGTGTGATAGAAAATTTGTTGATTGATTGATTTGATTGAAGTAGAATAGAGAGATATTTGTCCAATTTTTCCCCTGAATAGGTCATTAGGGGAATAAATTTGACGTGATTAGTAGAATATTTAGAGAAATTTACGCTTGATGCCCCAGATTAGGTCATTAGGGGGAAATGAAAATGAATTTGAATGATGAGTAGATTGAATTGTTCATTTGTTCAAATAAAATTTTCGTGGTGATATACGAAGATTGTCAATTGATTGCATAGAAACCAGAGAGGGATCGTGAGGTGATCCCGATTGTATGCCCCCCTTTTGGTGAAAGGGTGAAGGGACTTGATGAAAAGAACTAAGCTGAAAGTAGAGATGAAAAAGTGTTTGAATGATATATAGAAGATTGTTGTAAGCTTGTGTGAAAGTCGGTGAAAGATGAGCGAGATTAGAATATAATGTTGTAAAATGTATCTAGTGTAGTAAGTAGGAGGAATTATAGAGTGATTTCTGCAAACATGGATGAAAATAGAGTAATGAAGCTCAAGATATGAGCGAGAGCATATGTATTTATTAGTTCGAGCGATGAGTGTAGATAACAACTATAGTATAGGAAAAATTGAAAGTTACTATATATAGTAGGGGTAAAAAGTGAATAGTAATTTCATTTGAATTATGAGTGAGTTGGAAATTGAGCTCTGGACTTTACAAAATGCCACAGATTAGAGCAAGTGAGGAGGACTAGATTTGAGCTAGTGGCCGAGGTCGTGACAACACAAATGACTGATGAGTTGGTATGTATGAATATTTTTACAAATTTGATGAAATGTGTGCATTTTTTTAATGTAAATTTTGGATTTTTGAATTTATGGGCGTTTGGACCTAGATGGTAGTGGCAAGGCACAAACTTCCTTTGGGATACTAGCACCCAATTTTAGGTGTTAGGTCCTACCCCATGCATTAGAGTCGATCCCAGGCGTCATAGTCCTAGGAGAGTCGATTGCTTATGTATTGCAAAGTTTTTTTTTGATGAATATAGTTGGTGCTTGTGATTTTTTTAGACATATATGAGGTGTTGATGTCGATATTTGGGTTTTGTTTGTATTGATATACATTGAGGAGTTTTGTGAAGGTTGAAACTTGATTACTTTGTTGATGTTAGGGTTGTCGACAAAGAGTGAAATGTTTTAGACCATTTCGGCTTTTGACACATAATAAGATCAAGGGAGGTGCCCATAATATTCCCATGATTATAGCACTATGCGAGATATGGTGTGTAAATATGTGCACATTTTGGTTGCCTACAAGTGAGATGACCATGACCTTAGAGGATGTATATCGCATGTTGCGATTACCAGTAGTAGGGGAAAGGGTATAGGTCATGGAAATAGATGATGTTATGAGGAAGATGATGGAAGCTAGGAGGTATTTTATAGGGACACTGGTCAGACAAGAGACCCATATCAGTTTGGATGTGATTTTGAGATCGGTATTCGTGATTGCGGAATTTTATCACATTAGTGTGATAAGTGTCATCGGTGGCGGTAAAGGGTGGTGATGTAGGCATCTTATATAAGATGCATGATATATGTCAGTGTATCGAGGAGCATGGTACAAGGTTTTCTTGGGAGAGATGTGTGTTATCCCACTTATAGAGGGACTTATACAATTTTTCACATGATGAGCATGGGGTGGCCTTGGAGCCACCACATTATTACATGTATGGGTGTATGAGCATATTGTTATACTGAGACCACTTGGTGGGCCACGCGTAGAGTGGGCAAGGCCAGAGATATTTGCTACTAGATGGGTGGGCATCCAAAGTAAGCGAGATGGATACTACAACATATATAGGGCCATGTTAGATCGGATGGGCCATGAGATTTTATATGGAGGCCATATAGGGAGTATGGTGGATGGGTCGAGGATGCAATAGAATTGAACTATATTTGTCACACATATGTGATTGGAGGATTGATTTCTTGGGTATTTGAGCTATTTCAGTTAGATTGAGTATCAAGATAGTTTGGTATGGCCCAGGATGTGCCCTTAGAGCCATATGTGTGGGTGAGATCCATTAGAGCACCAAGGTGGCAGGTGTGCAAGACTAGGCCCCACAGAGTACAACTTGTGCAACTAGGTGTAGATGAGGTAGATACGGCCATTGAAACAATAGGTGTAGATCATGTCGGTTGTACCAGTGTATATTGATTGGTAGGATACCCTTAGGTGGGTGTTATTATTCCCTGTGCTTTGGTAGATATGGTTGGTGATCCGCCATATAGAGAAGAAGGAAGAGTAGAGGCTCGCCCTCGATAGAGATGTTGTGGTAGCAACGCAAGTTTGAACGTAAGTATAACATGTTTATTGTTTGTGATATTGAGCATTTTTATGGTGTGTAGTAACTAACGTGGTTGTGCTATTATAGGTGACGTATTAGACATTGATCGTTAATACATATATTTGTACATTAACGTGAAATGTACCTCCCTAATGTGCTCCCAAAAGGAAGACTATTAGAGCGATTGGATGTGATTGTGAGTGAGCGTGCCCATTTGTTTGAGCCAGTGTTGGTTGTAATGACCACTTGTACTATGTTACTAGGTGAGTGAGATGCAACTTGGGTGGAGATGGAGTAGGTGAGAGATGTCATAGGCAATGGGGATTTAGCCCAAGATGTATTTGCTAACTTTTTGAATTTGCAGCGCTAGTATGCGGTGTAGAAAGTGGAGCTTTCCTTAGCACAGAGTCATCTAGAGCGATATAGGAGTCACGATCAGTGGCATAGATTGAGCGGAGAAGCATCTAGTTCTAAGGCTCCTGCGATTGTATATAGTGATAGTGAGGATGATGATGTATGACCTATTAATTGACGCTTTTTTTTTAATGTGTCGAGGCATGGGGACTTGCCCCAACGGTTGTATTTTTGAAACAATGATTTTGATATATATATATATATATAGAGAAGGATGTTTTTGGCACTATTGTATATGGTTGTTTTCTATTGATGTATAATGTGATGATGGTTATTCCAATATTGATTTGTTTTGTGTGATGTATGATGATAATTGTTAGATAGATGTGTAATTGATGTGTTTTTTGTGTGATATTTGATTTTCTTTACATAATAGATGATGATATAAAAATGGATGATGATGTATAACATGTGATAGATAGACGTATGAGATAGTGATAGAATAAGCATAGCATAGTATGATGATGATAGTAAATAGTAAAATGATGCATGGTAGATTAAAAAATATGTATCGAGATGTATGTGAGCATGTGTAAGCATGATGAAGAGATAGGAGGGGAAAATAAGCGTGATGCCCCCAACGTGTGTGTAGAAAAGAGGATGAGGTTCATTTATATAAGACCCCTCAACAATCAAGAATGAACCATAGAATAAGAATGTGTCATCAAGAAATGGTTTGATAGCGTATGTGAGAAAGATAGAACATGAAGTGCAGCACATATATAGTGAGAGATGTGAGGCTCTTATTATATAGATCCCTCAACAGTCATGTAAGAACCTTGAGAACATGAGTGCATCATCGAGAAATGAGGTGATTTCAAAGAAATCACCTACCAAAGATGGAGAGGCCGGTGAGGCGTGGTGGAAGCATGTGAGATGGTAGCAACATGAGCATATGAACCAAATTGAATGTCTAGTAAAGTAACAATGATGAATGGAGATGTGGAAGCAAGCAATGGAGATGTTGATGACTTAGGAAGCTAATGAGAAGATGTAGCATCATGCGATGAATGTGATGGTGCAGTGGTGGAAGCACTAGGTGGACGACATGAGTATAGAATAACCTTAGGTGGTGGATGAGCAACAACCTTAGGTGGTGGAGACAAGTGAATTGAGGAAGAAACACACCTATGTAAAATAGGAGTTAAAGACCACTCACAAGATAAAGACCACTCATGAGAGCGAGGGCCAAAGGAAATGATACCTTGATCTTTGAGTTGTTGTAATTTGTCATGTAGAGCACAATAATCATTGTCTCGGAAGCCATTGATGTGATGGGAGTTACAATAGGGATGATCACGTTGATGTTGCAAATGATCAGGAGGTTGGTGTTGGTTAGATGGCAAGTGAATTAAGCATTTATGTATGATGCTTGGCGTGAGATCTCCCCAAAAGCTCATTCTTCATAAACATCTTCGGGATCCTTTCTATCCCTTTTCACTCATCACAGATCGTGTGCACATTTTCCTTTTTCTATTTTTAGCACTTTTTAGACACTTCTTTACATGCATTTTACACATTTTGCCATATATGCATATTTGACTACTTGTTCATTCTTCTCTTTTGTAGGTCCATCCTTATGGGAAGTGGTAGCCAACATATTACCATCATCAACAAAAACAACATTCAACATCAACAATAGGTAGAACGTGGCATCTACACATACTCTTTTTACCCTAGGGTCATCATCACTTTTTTTTACTTCCTCTTCTTTAGAATCCATGCTTCACACTTTTTATCACTCCACATTTTTCTTGTCTCGACACGCTCTTCTACATTACATGGTTATCAGGTACACATCTCTATCTACTTTATGTTACCAATATTTTTATTGCCAACATAAAGTGGGGGCAAATGTAGACACTAAATCATGCACTTTGGGTACATTACTAGGTCCTAATCACATATTACTATTCATATGCTTCTTACAAGATAAAAGTACTAATTGATCACTATACTTGGCCTCTTAGGTTCCCTTCTAGTCTCCCTTTTAGCCTTACGGACCTCACTACCCAATCTGACCCTTCACATTTCACCTTTTCTAGCTCTAGACACCAGTGCCCTCGTCCCCTCTCGACGACATAGACCTCTTTATACTTTGATTGCTCCTTGGGTCCTTTCTAGTCATTGGGCATCCCTATCTCTTAGGGGTCAGCATTTTAGTGATCAATTACAAAATTTTAACAAGAGAAGCATATAAATATAAAGTTATGTGACCAAATTAAAGGAACAAGCTCTAAGCATCTATACTATCACCTAAGGTTGCATCTCACAAGCACTCAAGAACATATTTGCATTCATCTAGCACCATTACAAGGGACAAGGAATGGTTTTTGCATCACACACATAGGAGGGAAGTTCATTTTATTCCATGCACACATCTATTACATCTTTTTACATCTAGCTACTTTTCTCGATTCAAGTGCACACAAGAGCCACCTCGATTCAACACACACACACATAACTACATTGGGTATGAGATGTAGTGCAATGCTCAATCGTAAGATCATTTTTATATAACTAAGAATAGTTTGACCCCTCATTTTGCATCTTTCTTTTTAGGATTTGATGTTCTTTTGAGGGTTTTACATGTGATCTCTTTATTACAAGTTATAAATGACATCAACGATCATAGTGTGACCATCTAGCGATAAAATAGCGGGGTTTCAGATCATCCATCAACCCTATTAAATTCATCTATGGACCTCTGCGTGAGACACGACACCTACGAAGGGATCCTACAGCGCCCAAGTGCCTTAGTACCGGTCCCAAGCAGCATGGTACCTACTCCTCCCGCATTCCCTGCAACTTTCTGGGCTCGGTTTCAAGGTCATGTACTATTTTTCTACCAAGTATTCCACCTTCACATACCTGTCAAGATATTTGTGAAATTATCTATGTAACCTAACTCTCTATTGCACTTAGGTTTTTACTTCCTTTACTTATGATCTTGAGTCATTTCTATAATTTACTGTCATATATATTTTTGTAGCATACATAAGAATTTAACAAAGTAATCTACATGCTAGTTTATTTTTGTTAAATAATTTGGTGAACCCATCCTTTTGGACCCAACCTTTATCATGGCTATGGTCCCTTCGATGACACCCATCTTTGTGATCTTCAAGAGCATATCGTTGAGCATCTGTATGATCTAGATCTACTTTTATACACTACTCGTGAGGAAGCCACTACTTTCATTGAGCTTTCTTAGACTGCTCTCTCTCATTGCTACCCAACCTCCTCCTTCTACTATTCAACCTACTTCCATCATGCCTACCTCCATTCCTACTCCTACAAACCATTTCACTCTGATACATGACAAGTTACCTCTTATGTAACTCAAGATCTAGCTTCTCTTTATCAATATCTTCAAGTTCAATTTAAATCAACTCCAACAAGCTACTTCTCGTGCCTCTCCATCTCTTGATTCCACTTTGCTTCTTCATACCCCTTTTGCACCCGTCATTTCCACATATGCACTTCCTCAAAACTTTATAGTTCCTAAGCTCCCAACTTTCAATGGTCATGGCGATCCTCAAGAGAATCTTCATGCATTTCATGTGGCATGTTTAGATTATGTGGATGATCACACTCTATTAGCAAAGATCTTTCCTCGTAGTCTCCACGACTATGTTATGCATTGGTTTTATGATCTACCTATTCATTTGGTAACATCTTTCACGCATTTAGCTGACACTTTCCTTGCTCACTTCTCCATCAACATTGGTTCAAAGATCTCATATGCAAAACTAGCACAAGTAAAGAAATGATCTAATGAACACCTAGCGGATTATGTCCTTTCATTATAAGAACAATCTAGCTAGGATGACTAATGTGCTAGCTGACTTAGAATTACAAGATCTATTTGTGTAAAGTCTCTTACCACCACTACAGGAAAGTGTCATCTTTGAAACTTATCCTTCGTTTGATCACCTTTGTCACACTCTTAAGCTTCATGAAAGCAAGCTTCTCACTATGGGTAAACTCAAGTATCAAGATCAGGCTACCTCATCTTCTAACAAGTTTCCAAGAAAAGCTCCTTTCAAACCATCTACTAAGGCAAATGAAACAAAGGTCACTATTAATGTATCTCCTCCTGAAAATCTTCAATTGTAGTCTCAACGGTGTATGTTTACAAAATTAACATGTGCTCCACATATCTTATTACCACAACTTATTGACAACAACCTAATTACGCTTCCTCCTCCACTTACTATGGATCCATCTCACCCTAAGGGCTACAACTACAATGAAAATGCTAGATGTGACTATCACCAATGCGTTGGACATTCCACTGATCACTGTTTCAAATTGTGCCATCTCATTCAAGATCTCATAGACAACAATCAAATCGAGCTTCCTGAGCCATCGGCTTCTCCACCAATAAATGAAAATAAAAATCTTAAAATCTTCAACAACCCTCTTCCAAATCATGAAAAGAAAGTTTTTGAATCCTTGGAAAATCATGCATATCATGTTGTCCCTCCTCCTTCATTGGGACCTCTCGATTTTCTAGTTGCTCATGCTGATTCATCACAACCTATCATTGCATTCTATGATTATGATCACCATGCTACATTCTCCATTGATTACTTGCACATCAATGCTTCTATTGGATCTACTCCTATCAATAACACTATGATTGATCCATCATTTCAACAAAACACATGTTCTATTGCCTTATTTTTTGTTATTGGTTATCCACTCTCATAGATCTCATATCTAATGCCTGGATCTTATGGCTATGTCAAGATTCCAGTCATTGTCAGTCCTCTCACCATGCTTGTGCCTTTCCTTGTGGCACTAAGCGTCCATAATTGTGACATGCTCTTAGGTTCTCCATGGGTCATGGCCACTCAAGCAATTATTTCCATGCCTCATATGTGTCTTAAGTTCATGCATAACAACTAGGTTTTCACTATTCGAGGTGTCCCTCTATAAACATCGTGGCCTCAACCTCCTCTTGAGGTGGCCCTCGCACTTGTTAGAGCATCTAGGTCCCCAAACATAAAGCACCATCTGCTCCTAGCTCACATGTTCACACATGACCTACATGGTCGATAGATCTATTAGTCCATCACATCAATCTAGGTCCACCATTCAGACAGTTCCTTCACCTCGGTATGCATCACCTCCATGTTTTGTTTTACATAGGTGTCCATCACCTCCACATTTTATTTTACATAGGTGCCCATCACCTCCACGTTCTGTTTCACATAGTTGTCATTACCTCACCTCCACGCTCTACTTCACATAGGCATCCACCACCTCCGCAATATACTCATCGGCCGTATGCATAGATGACTCATTCACTTGCACAACATTTATCTCATATACCACTACTCTTAGAGCATGGTCACATGTCTTTATCTCCACAAGCACTCAGATGGAGGACCCTCATATTTCACCTTCATTAGATAGCTCATTCATTAGCACACATTTGGGGGTATCACCCTATATCTTTCTCTCCCCCTTCTAGCATCGACACATGTATTATTCTCATCATTTCATATATAATCTCTCACATGCAACATACACATCTTGATACATTAGTATCGTCATTACCCTATGACGCACTCTTGTGCTAGGTTCACACTTGACTATTGAGGGCATATTATACACATGAACCTCACATTGCACATTTCACATCTATGACATCTTCTTTTCCTACACATCATACATATTGTGCACTTCCTACATCCTCTTCTTACATCTATTACATATCATATGCACTTTGTACTTTCTACACATTCTATACATTTCACACTCTACACATCATCTTCTTCTTTCTATTATACATCATACACACTTTGTGCTTTATACACCTATACATCTTACACAATCTACACATTATACATTTTCACACTTAGCCCATTTTGTATGCATCTTCCTCGTGGCATGCCCTTATACAACAAATCTACATCTTTCTAACATATTCTACTCATGCATCATGATATTCTATTCCACACTCTATGCATTATAATCGAACTTTATAGTGCACATTACTCGATGATACACTCATGTTAAATTCTTCTTACATGACTATTGAGGGATATATACAATAAGAACCTCATGTCGCTCACTCTCTACGCGTTGCACTTCAACGATAATTTTTTCTTGCATACAACAACACCATTCAAACCATTTCCCGATGACGGACTCTTGTTAAACGGTTCATTATTGACTGTTAAGGGGTCTTTTATAAATGAACCACAATTCACTCATGTATACATCCACACTCAAGGGGTACGTCACCCCTATCACACTCATACTACATTCCATTACATCTCATCCACAACATGTTGCATATATTTATTACACATAATTCTTACTCACTTATGCTTACATGTACACTTTATTACACATGCTAGATAGATATCTTGTATGTCATTATATTTATCATACACACATGTGCATTTACTTATTTTCTAGTTGTGATCATAGAAATTACATGGATCGATACACACAACATGGATGTTTGGTGCAATACCTCATACTAGTCCCGTAGCGGCTCCTAGGGGCATCCACATTCGTACATCTAGCTATTACTTTATTTTGTTAAATATAAATATGTACTGGCACAAATGATTAAAGAATAATATATCACAAATATATAAGCTAATAGAGTTTAAAAACTAAGTGCAATAAAAAGGAATAATGGCTTAGCTGATAATCGCTAAAATCCTGAAGTGTCGATCTTTGGAAAATTGGTAAACAAGACTGTGAAACTATTGCAATGATGTACACAAATTTACTGAAGTGCCGTTGTTCGTGGATTAAGGCACTTGGGCAAGTATTGTGGTGCATGGGTGCTAGGATCCCTTCCTGGGCACCAGGGTCTATGTAGAACCTCAAGAGTTGAATTTTGGAGGGTCACGAGGTTGTCGTTGATCTTCGTTGGTATGTCACACAACCCTCACAAATGTCACCAAAACTTGCAATATGAAATCCACCTACAAAACCCCACAAACACATCAAACCCTAAAAAAGAAAGATGTAAAATGAGGGGTTGGACTAGCCTCAATTTTCAAACTAGTGATCTTATGACTGAGCACTACACTACATCTCAGACCTAATGTAGTTTTATGTGATTATGTGTGCAATAGTGTCCTTGCGCCAATGACACCAAAGATATAACAGGTTATGGCTAGATAAAATGCAAGAATGTGTGGATGTAATAAAAGAAACCCTCTTATGCAGTGTATGTAGATGTAAGAAGCCCAAAGAATGCAATCCCTTTGTATATGTAGATATCCCGATAGTTTTCACCCTTAATAATGGTATGTATGATGTGTTTATATAGGGATCTCTTGTTTAATTTTGACACTAGTAACACGACATGCCGACTAGGTACCTCGGGATAGGGAAAGGATAACTGAAAAGACCGACCAAAAATGTCAAGATAAAGATAAGAAATAAGGGGGACATGAGCACCCAATATTAGACAAAAGTAACTAGGTGCTTTAGAGTCTAGTATGGGGTGCTAGTGTCCCAAAGAAAATGATGAAAAATGTGAAAATATGACAAACAGAACCCCTACGACTGACCAAAAATTTGTGTGGGAGTGGCGGTAGTAGAAGAGGTGACGGGTATAAAAGAGTAATAAAATAAGACAATAGAAAACAAAAGGGGGACAGATAGGGGATGTGTTACTAGTGAATACTCTTTTCGCTCAAGATCCATACATAAAACATCATACTTGATATAGTAATATAGTAGTAAGTGCATGATTTTGTGACTACAAAAGATCACTAAAAGGTAGTAAAGTGGATCGTTCGGTACTTGAGACGGACCATGGAGACAATCTTGTGCTACAATGGATCGGACACCACTTTGTGTGGTTATGTAGATTCGCAGACATGGTGGAGATGTAAACAGTAGGAGGAACACATAACATACGATATTTTCACTATAGGTGGGACATCAATGAGTTGGATTTCACGACTACATAATCTTGTGGCTTTGTCAACCACGGAGGTTGAGTAGGTTATTGCCATAGAGGTAAGCAAAGAGATGATTTGGTTACAACAATTTCTTGAGGAGTTGAGGCATAAGCAGGAGAAAGGGAAGTTGCATAGTGATAGTTAGAGTGTTATACACCTAGTTAAGAACTATGCTTTCCACTTTAGGAAGATGCATATACAGTTAAGGTACCATTTCACTAGGATAAATTTGGAGGAAGAGAAGTTGACACTGGAGAAGATTCATACTAGTCGAATTCTATAGACATAATGACCAAGGTGGTCACAAGGGAGAAATAGAAGCTATGTTCACCTTTGGTTGGTCTTCACGGATGACAATGAAGGGTTGAGAAGCTTTCTCAGAGGAAAACCAATCTCAAGTGGGAGATTGTTATGTTGTGGAGCATGTTTTCATGTTTGGAAGTGTTGAAGACTGTACACTAAAAGTATTGTACACTCTCCACAGTTTTCTCATTTGGGTTCGAGGCCTGTCGCCCACGTTAGCATAGGGTTTAGGGGCACAACCCCCTAAATTTTTTTCCTCAAAACACATTCCTGATACCTTGGGAAACATGTTCTTCTCATATGGCGGTATTTTGACCCCATAGGTTTATGGGGCGGTTTTAGCCCATGGTTTTGGTACCTACGTTATTGTAAAACCACTTAATCAGTTGCCTATTGATGTGATTTTGTGCATATGGTAGGTAGACATAGCATTGTAGATGTGTGAGTTCAAGTGTGAATTCAGGAGAGTTTGTTGAGCACAACTCCAAACAGATTTGGGTATTGTATTCAAAGAAAGAGGTGGCTTGTAATAAAAATATGAGTAAGTGATTCTTGGTGGACGTATCCCAAATTAGGTGAACCACATTAAATATTGTCTCGTGTTGTGTTCATTTATTTTCTACACTTTTATTTCAAATTTGTGATATTTTTCTACATATTAGTTTCTACTATTGCGATTATGTGTGGGATTGTTTCGCATATTTTATCCCTTATTTCCTAACACTTTTCTAAAATCATGTTTCTTACATAATTTTATGGGAAGAGATTATATCTCAACCAAATTTGTATTGTTATATACCAATTAAAGAATATTTTTACGTTTTAGTCACAATGAATTGTTTAGTAACATTATTTTGTATGTTAAAAATTACAACATAATATATTGTTTTTTCAAGGGTAACAACACATAACTACATTGGAACTAGGTATCAATAGTTATGTAATTGTAAATCCATAAGAACCATTTGAATATCATATTAGGCTAGATATATTATTTAAATACATATCATTCAAATACCGATATGTGTATTATTTTCATCAAATAACACTCTTTGACAAAATTTTGGTCAACAAGTATCACTATTTATTATTGAAATCTTGAAACTTGTCTTTCAACCCCACTTCCAAAGCCTTCTCAATAAAACCTATTATGGCAAGGTTACCAAATCTTCCATTGCAATTTTGGAGAAAATCTTGTTTTTTAGCCTTCGATAACTCTTTGGGTAGAATTCTAGCGATAGAATCTAAGGAGGTGTTATCTCACCCACCTATACTCACGTCTTAGTCGACTTAGACACCTCTAAGGACTTACCAACCCATATTGATATCAAAGTTCATGATTGTGCTTGGTCACGACCTCTCGATTACAAGGGCTTTCTTTTCGGATGCCATAAATGTTTTCAACTAGGTCTCTTGGATTCCAAATGTCAAAGCTTAAAACGTAGAGGAAAAGAGAAAGTTTCATGGTGGAAGGATGCTCTTCCCCATCATCAAGGAGTGAAAAGCAAAGTGACAATCCTTTGATTCTAGTCCCGACTCAAATGCTCACAAGAACGATTCTATGGGCCAAGAGGAGGAAGTGGATACCATGTTAGATTTAAATCCTATGTTGATGTCCTTTATAGGGCTACGATTTGGACCAATAAATCACAAGGTACAATAAAAGTTAGTGGCTACTATTACAACTAATACCATGAACTTGGTGATGGCGAGACATAAACGATATTTTGGAAACATCATTTTCTTCCAAAACATTTCAAAAGTTTAAGTCTTTGGAGGTTTATATCTCATTTGAATATGATCTCGAAAACATCTTTATGAATGGGCAACAATTGAAAAAGATGAAAGGAACTCTGCGACACTTGAGGTCATAGTTTATAACTAAGATTTGTTGTTAAAGATGGTTTTGTGGTTTATTGTAAGGTTATCAAGATTCGATTGTGAGCAGCTCGCTAACCTTCAATTGTTCTCTTCGTTGAACCTTGTTTAGATGCTTTGCATTCTAGACCTTGTTTTGTAATTACTTTATTGTTTTCTCTTTTGGTTGTTGAGGTTTTGATATCCATTCAAAACCCTTATCGAAAAAAAAACTATTTACGATGAATACAAGTTATGGATATTTAGCTCATATACGTCGTTAATTTACCCCATTAGAATCAACCTTAGACAATGCAAGAATTAAAAACACACTACACAAAGATTGATAATGGAGTTCGGCAGAAAGCCTACATCTCTAAGTTCATCAATAGAACCGATATATTATCCACTTCCACGACTGTAACAAATAATACATCTAAGCATGATAATACTAAATACAAATGGAACAAGAACCTAAACACCAAGTGGCTACCCTGGTAGATTTGATCCAGTATTCTATCCATGAATACCTCTACCTCCGTTGTATGGTGCTAAGTATTCTTCTAGAAACCTCCACGCTTCCGTTGTGCGGTGCTAAGTCTCAGATGTCAGCAGACATCAATTGTCACCAATGAGCTCATACTGAATAATGACCCTCCTCCGAAGCTAAATATATATGATACATACGTCCAACGCATCTTGAGGCTTTGAGCTCTACTACTTCTCTAATGCTCTATCACGTCCCTCGGCTCCATGGTGTCTCCGGGCTCCAACTTGAGAAGTCTCTTTATCGGTGAGTTAAAAAATAATAACTCCCGAACCATAATGTGCCTATTTAATAATAGGTCTTGCCGATAACAAATAATATCGGTCCTCAATATGCCTATAAAATAAATAGGTCTTACTTTATCAACATGCCGATAACAATAATATCGGACTTTTGTCATGTGCCTATAATGAATAATATAGGACTTCTTCATTTTTCATATTGCCTATAACAAATAATATAGGCCATCATGTTTATACTAATAAGATATAAGCATTTATATCTCTCCATAATGTCTCCATTACATCGCCATGATCATCTTCGAACTTCACTAGTTGTTCACCATGGCTCGGGCATGGATCACTACTTCTTGGAGAGAACTCAGAGCTTCATCTTCAAATATTGCCTAATAAATAATAGGCTAATAAAAATAATGCCTTAAAAAATAATTAAGGCCTTTAATATAGCTTAGAAGCTATATTTAATAACACCTCGAATGCCTTTACAAAACTTGATAAGCTTAAGGCTTGTGTGTTTTACAATGTACTGGGTCCCCTATTTATATTGATTAGGAGCCCAAAATATAAGGATATTTGATAATATCCATGGCTTATTTTTAAAGAGCCCGTAATAATCCTCAATGGATTGGGCTTAGCCAAAATTCCCCATGGCATAATAATAATTTAGCCACCAAATATTTAATCCGCTTCAAATAATATCATAGCCTTAATAGGCTTTGAGCGGATTAATAGGGATTAATTCCCTTTTTAAGCTTTTAAATAAGCTTAAGCCATATTTTTACAAAAATCAACCCCATAATAATATCCACTCTTCACGTGGATGGTAGCTTTATGTGGGGAAAAATCCCACATTATATGCAAGCCTTTTTAATAGGCTTTATCCACCATAATTTGTTTTCACGTGGACTTTTTTCTTCTTTTTTATAAAAAGATTATAAAACCTTTTATGTGGGTAAAACCATAAACCCACCTTTAATGCCACATCTACATGATAAAATGTAGGTTTTCCACGTGTCAAATATAGTTTTTCCATGTGTCACCATGTCATTTTTCCATTTGGCGCATCCTTCGGTTGTTGACCACCAATTAACCAAACTTTGACCGGTCATAACTTTCACATATGGACTCGGATTTGGTCCATTCAAAATGCGTCGGAAAGGTCTTGGCAAGATCTATACATGCAATGGTGCTAATGTTTGATGATTTCAAAATCATTCATTTTTCCATTGACCAATGTTGACCAACTTGTTGACCAAACTTTGACCAACCACCAGATGTGTGTACGGACTCATTTGCAGTGTTCAAATAGTCGTCGAAAATATCTCAGAGTGATCTTCCATATTATGCCAATCATGGGAGATTTAGGAAAATATATCCTCCAAAATGTCCTCGGATCATGCCTCCCCAATGGGAAAGGATTTTTGTCCCAAAAAGCTTGTGAATCCAAAATCACATTCTTTGAGAAGAGATCTACGCAATATACTGCCAACTCCACAATCAAACAACTGATGGCTCAATCTCTGGGATCTGTGGCACTTGGGCTCATTGCCTCCTATTGCACCACTTTGATATATTAGAAGACCTCCATGCCTCCATTGTATGGTGTTAAGTCTCCTTTCAGACCTCAACACTTCCGCTTTATGGTGCTAAGTCTCTTTCCATATCTCAACGCTCCCATTTTATGGTGCTAAGTCCTCTTCCGCACTTCAACACTCCACTTTGCATTTGCGTGTTAAGTCCTCTCTCCACCTCAATGCTTCCATTATGTGGTGTTAAGTCTCCTTCCTTTGTCTTGGTTGCCACATCTTCCCTCTAGGGGTCTTACACTTGACAATCTCTAACACTTGTACTACCATGTCCATGATGATCAGCTACCATTCGGATGTATGGTCACAATGCCTTGACACCGAATGAATGATCCGAGCTAATCTCTCGCGAGCTCCTCTTGTTGACAAAAATATCATGTACCATTCTGTTGTATGGCCATGATGGCCTCTTCACAAAATGAAGATATGACCGATGTTAGATGTCAATGGTGATCAACTACCATCTTGTTGCATGGTCACAATGCCACTACACAAAATGAAGATCCAAATTGATACCTATGAGCTCAATTGTCTACACAAATGGATTAGAAAATCTCCAAGCTTATAAATATGAGTTAAAATCACTTGCAAGATGTAATAAGTACTCAAAAGCTAATTAGGAGATATATAAATGGAGTATTAATCAAATTTCTCCAAGTAAGAAAATATATATGAGTATGGTAAACCTGTCCCCAACTATTCTCACTAAATCTGAACTCCAAAAAGCATTTGTCTCCTCCTGTTAGACAAATAACTCAACAAGGAAAAATATATTGCATCTCTGGTGTTAGAAAAATCACCAAATAATAATAGCCCTCTGGGGGTTCATAATGCAAGTATAAAATGAGTACAAACATTGCCCAAAATTTGGGTCTTTTACTAATGTGCCCTGATTGGTTAGATGTATACAAACATTTCCCACAAGGGGTCTTATTAATACATTCTACCTAGCACAATAGTTTTTTGGTTTTATTATAATAAGAGCAATAAATAATGCTCGAAATCCCTATACAATAGCTGAAAAAAATGTCAACTTTTATTACACCTTAGATTTCTTACCAACTATAGAATCCTCGGTGTCGGCCTAGGCTACCTCAATAGGTGTTTGTGGATCATCGAACGATCTCTCATCTGCATATCAGATATAATGGAATAATCCAAATATAAATGTGAGAAAAATACTGAGGATGATAAACATGTCCCTCAACCTATCCCATCAATCTGGACTCCACAAGTACAAGTCGATGCCATCACTATCAACTCAGCCTGCACTAATCAACCTGCTTAGAGAATAGCAAGTTTGACAAGAACAACCACTATGATACCAACTTGATCCAAAAATTGACCAATTTTTTTTTTACTCGACCATGGACCCCTATAGGCTTTAATTTATTTTCCAAATTTACCCCATTAGAATCAACCTTAAACAATGCAAGAATTAAAAACACATTGCACAAAGATTGATAATGGAGTTGACAGAAAGCCTACGTCTCTGGGTTCATCAATAGAACCAATATATTATCCACTTCCATGAATGTAACAAATAATACAATCTAAGCATGATAATACTGAATACAAATGGAACAAGAACCTTAACACCAAGTGGCTACCCTGGTAGATTCGATCAGTATTCTATCCATGAATACCTCTATGCCTTCATTGTATGGTGCTAAGTATTCTTCCAGAAACCTCCACGCTTCTGTTGTGTGGTGCTAAGTCTCCAGATGTCAACAAGACATCAATTGTCACCAATGAGCTCATACTGAATAATGACCCTCCTCCTAAAGCTAATGATATAATGATACATCCAACGTACTGAGGCTTTGAGCTCTGCTTCTCTAATGCTTTGTCACGTCCCTCGCTCCATGGCGTCTCTGGGCTCCAAGCTTGAGAAGTCTCTTTATCGGTGAGTTAAAAAAATAATAACTCCCGAACCATAATGTGCCTATTTAATAATAGGTCTTGCCGATAACAAATAATATCGGTCCTCAATATGCCTATAAAATAAATAGGTCTTACTTTATCAACATGCCGATAACAATAATATCGGACTTTTGTCATGTGCCTATAATGAATAATATAGGACTTCTTCATTTTTCATATTGCCTATAACAAATAATATAGGCCATCATGCTTATACTAATAAGATATAAGCATTTATATCTCTCCATAATGTCTCCATTACATCACCACGATCATCTTTGAACTTCACCAGTTGTTCACCATGGCTCGGGCATGGATCACTACTTCTTGGAGAGAACTCAGAGCTTCATCTTCAAATATTGCCTAATAAATAATAGGCCAATAAAAATAATGCCTTAAAAAATAATTAAGGCCTTTAATATAGCTTAGAAGCTATATTTAATAACACCTCAAATGCCTTTACAAAACTTGATAAGCTTAAGGCTTGTGTGTTTTACAATGTACCTGGGTCCCCTATTTATATTGATTAGGAGCCCAAAATATAAGGATATTTGATAATATCCATGGCTTATTTTTAAAGAGCCCGTAATAATCCTCAACGGATTGGGCTTAGCCAAAATTCCCCGTGGCATAATAATAATTTAGCCACCAAATATTTAATCCACTTCAAATAATATCATAACCTTAATAGGCTTTGAGCGGATTAATAGGGATTAATTCCCTTTTTAAGCTTTTAAATAAGCTTAAGCCATATTTTTACAAAAATCAACCCCATAATAATATCCACTCTTCACATGGATGGAGCAACTTTATGTGGGGAAAAATCCCACATTATATGCAAGCCTTTTTAATAGGCTTTATCCACCATAATTTGTTTTCACGTGGACTTTTCTTCTTATTTTTTTTTTTTTATAAAAAGATTATAAAACCTTTTATGTGGGTAAAAACCATAAACCCACCTTTAATGCCACATCCACCTGATCAAATGCATATTTTCCATGTGTCAAATGCAGTATGTGCCACATGTCACCATGTCATTTGTCCATTTGGTGCATCCTTCGGTTGTTGACCACCAATTAACCGAACTTTGACCGGTCATAACTTTGCATATGGACTCGGATTTGGTCCATTTCAAAATGCGTCAAAAAGGTCTTGGTGAGCTCTACGCAATGGTGCTGATGTTTGATGATTTCAAAATCATTCATTTTTTTTATGTTGACCAATGTTGACCAAACTTTATCATTTGAAATGTCCTCCGGATCACCACAACCGCAATGGATCACTTGCCTTGCACATGGTATTGTCAATTGGTTGAGATGGTTATGCCACTACCGAGATGGAATACAAGTTTATCATACTCACAACGCACATTCATGAGCTCATCTTGTGTGTTTGCTAGCTACTTTTCCAGATTCAATGATCTTTTGCTTGATTGATAGATTTCAGTTGTAGTTCCATGTATAGGGTCCTTCAATCTCACACTTGCTTCATACACCATACTATTTACTGCATCCGCTCTTTCACTACGATCAACACTGGAAAAACAACAACACATTTAAACACTCAAAAATTAATGCTAAAATTACAGTAGAGACCCCGAGTCTATCCACATTAAAATCAAGAATGTGAATGAATAATGTTTAATAAATTTATGATTTAATAACACTTGGTTCATTATTTGTCTTTGAAAGATGCGAGACTTGAAGCATTTTGGTAATATTATCGCTTCCAAACACTCCATGCACCATTACAATCTTGTGCGGGTTCTTTGCTCGAAAATAAGGAGCCAACTGACAATTTTGCGAACATTTCTTGTGTTGAAACCAACCATAATCAACAATGGACATGAAAACGACAAAAAAAGTGGTTTCTATTTCCCGATTTGGGAGGTCCGTGATGTGGACAAATGTGATTGCATTGTACTATTAACGTCCCTACAAACCAAATCCGAACCATTCGGTCTCTATTCATTATCGATAGGATAAACCTCAATCCAACTAGAACGCCTTCGACATAAATAAAACAATTATAAAAAAACTTATTAAACTACCTTTATAAATCTTACTAACCCAAATCAAATATACATCTTTAATATATCTTAAATCAAATATACATCTTTAATATATCTTAAAATGACTTATACAACACTAAAATCCTCGTTCATTCACCACCATAAAAAAATCCAATACACACTTTTATAATATGATGATTTTGGGTATCAAAACAACAACAAAAAAATAAAAAATCTTTATCTATTCATTCATCCTTCACACATAGGGTGCAATTACTAGTATTTATGATTTATGAGAAGATTTGAAGATGAAGACGACAAAACCTTCGAGAACACCGAATTGAAACTTAAAAAGCAAACGTTAAATTATTTTGTGTTTGTAAAACCAACTTGACGTAAGGAATATTAAAAGAATTCGTCACCACTTGTCATAAATCATATTAAGTAAGCACATGAAGACATTCAATACTTTCAATAGTTCACAACCTAAACACACTCCACCCAACCCCACTACCACGAGAATGCCATTTATTAATGATAACCCACTACATTTGTTTTCATTAAAATATTATAATCACTAACTTATAATTATAAAAGGCCCAAAATCATCGATATTGTCTGTACCATACATTTGTTTGTTCTTTCTAGGGAAGAAACTATCTAGTTCAACCAACTAAAACAATCAACATACTATATTATTAATTTTTATAAGTTTTTTAAAATTAATTTGCGTTTAAGTTATTTTTAAGATGATTATCATGAATAATTAGTAATATAATGATATCGTTTCTTGGTATATTTTTAATAATAATTAGAAGGTAAAAGATATATTTAATACAAAAGCATCATAAATATTTATTAGTCGAAAAATGAAAATGAATTAATTTATTTGATGTGAGATTTTCACTCTTTAATTTGTATTTTTATTGATTAGAAGGTGAAAGGCCTAAATAATGTGGTCTAAATAATCCAAATAGTGAATGTATTAGAATATTCTAAGTCCAACTAAATACATTCACCATTCCTTCTCCTAATAATAAATGCTTACAATGTTACATATTAAGTGAGTCTCTTTATTTCATATAATTTTTTTTATCATAAATACACAAATACATAATATTTATGTAGTTTATAAGGATAGAAAATGGATTTTTAGTCATGGTTTTAAAAATCATTCTTTTGGATCATGCTCTATGATCCATTATGAGAATGAGACTAAAAATGATGTAGATAACAAACTCAAGTCTCTTTTGAAAAGATTGAAACTATCTAGAGCTATGATGTCACGTAGGGTAGCTAGAATGGCATCCAGAGTTCTTGTAAAATTTTATCCTTTTTCAATGACCTAAGTTTACAATCTACATCATTTCTTTCTCATATGATGATGGAATATGATAAAAATATTGTTCTTAACCCTCTCATGATTTAACCAAAACCTCGTTTCTCTAATATCCTTAATGTATTTTTGTTCTCTAAAGGGATCATGATGCAAACACCTAACAACTTAGATCTTGAAGCACGAGGGTGCTAACATTAGGTGAGTGCCACAAATCAACCCTCAAGCAAAGTGTGCAAATGCACCACTTAAAAAAACTAAGAATCGAACCCACACCCCGAACTACCTAAAACAATGACCGAGACCAAGTAAACCCCGGTCTTAGGTACCTACTATCCTTATTAATAAATTTCTTGTCATATTTTCAAAAATCAATGTTTTGGATCATGCTCTATGACCCATCACGAGAATAAAACTAAAAATGATATAGATTGCAAACTCGGGTCTCTTTTTAAAGGATAGAAACTATCCGAGCTACGATGTCACGTAGGGTAGCTATAATGACATCCTAATTCTTGTAAATTTTTATCCTTTTTCAATGAGACCTAAGTTTCATGTGATGACAAAATATGATTAAAAAAACATTGTTCTTAAAAACCCTCTCATGATTTAACCAAAACCTATTTTCTCTAATATCTTTATTGATTTTTGGTTCTCTAAAAGATCTTGATACAAATACTTAACGACTTAGATCTTCGGAAAAATCAGACTAACATTAGGCAAGCACTATTGATCAATTTCAAACCCGAACCACCTAAACAATGACCAAGACCAAATAAACCCCAACCCCAAGTACCTAATATCCTTATTAAAAATGATCATAGAAGACTAATAAGCCAAACAATATATTTGTTTTTAAAAAGATCTAGTACTCATAGGGAGTGGGGAGAGCCCATGTGGTTCAAGAAGAAAAAAACACAAACAAAACCCGCCACCCTAGATTGTGGAGGGTAACCCATGACGTCAAACAATTAATTACATGATCCTAAAACACAAAAGAATGCCTCGTGGTCGTTGTCCACACAATAATGAGCGTCATCATTAGAATCACCGACCCCCTTCTCATGGGTGTGTCTCAATCGCTGTAACCACAAACCTCCAAGGGAAAAAGGGTATGACCTGTCAACGCCAGATTTAAGGAAAAAAGTACCACCCCAAAAATGTATATATCCCCTTAACGAACACCCACCCACCCACCCCTTCCCACCTTGACACGTCACCCTCGCCCCGCCGACGTGGCACATCGTGACCGTCCAATTTGGCTCAAAGCGTTTAATCCGTACGAAAAACGGCGCAGGCACTCATTGGCTTCGACAGGTGGTCAACTGCACTCGTGTCATTTTCATATATTACCCTCCCCTAACTTCTCCCTTTCTCTCTTTTTCTCCCTGCTGCTATTTTTGGGGCTTTTCTATTTTTGTTTTTATTTTTCCTTTAATTTTTTCGCTAATATTACATAAACGGAACAGTAAATCTTCTCGCCTTCTCCGCGGCTACAGGAGCAGGAAATCCATGGCGGAATTCCTCTGGTAAATTGTTTCTGCAACTTTGTTTATTTTCCTTTTGGATTTAATTATAATTCCTTGTCTCGAAAATTAAACTACCACCGAATGTGTCTGCAATTCAGTCTGTATGCGGGAATTTGCAGGGTTTCTGCCCTTAGAATGTTATATTAATGTCGTTTACGTTACGTACGTAGACAATGTATGTTAATTTATTTGCATTAACCGGCCGGCGGTTTCTGTAAAACGCGGGGATTTATTTGTTTGTTTATTGTTTCTCCCGAAGGTTCATGGCCGACTATTTTTAGGTGCAGGAGTTTTGGATTATGCTTTGCTTTGAAATGAGAAACGTTTTTGGTTTCTGTTCGGGGTGTTTCTTTTTTGGTCTAAATTTGGGAAATGGGGTTTCACCGTTTTTGATCTGGTAAGTTAGCGCGATTTCTTCTCTAGCCGCTGGCATTGTTCTTTGAAACCCTAACCATTGCTTTAACTTGGTCGTCCAATTTTGTATTCGGGCGGTTTGAATTTTTTTATTTTTTATCCTGTGTTAAATGAGGCAGTTAGGGTTAACACTCTATGACGATTTTTTATTTTATTTGGTTTGAGTGGGAGTGCGTTTGTATGAAGACGTTCTTGGGATGCCTTGCTCATGTGCTGTAGGGAATTTCTGGTTATTAATAAGAAATTTTAGGATGTTTGTGTTTTATTTCCCACTGTTCAGGCGCAGGGTCTCTTTGGTTTTATTACTATGTCTCACTTATGGAGGATACTAGAAAAGCAAAAGGCGATGCCTAGAAGTACACCCAAAATTCTAGGATTAATGTAAGATTAGGAAATTGGTATGAAGATGTGGGATGGGGGCCCAGGGGAGATGTCGCCCTGTGGAACATAGGTTTTCATAGCCTCGAGAAGGCTTGCCCTTTCCTGGTTTCCCAGCAAAAGTTCTCATCTTAATTTTTCTTGCCGGATACATTTTTTAAAAGTAATTCTGGAGTAAGGCCATGGGTATTTTTTTAACCGTAGTAAATCTTGGATGTAATATTGCCAGATGTGTAATGCTCAGATTTACTCCATGTGTTATACCAAATCACTGGATGTGTCACGGTCAGATTTACACTGTATTTGTGACACCAAAATATCACCGGACGCGTCATGCGCAGATTTACCCCATATATTTTACACCATAATATTGCCACTTGCATGCTGGGGATTCTCTGTGTGGTGAGGGGGTTTGAATCTAGGTCGCACTCTTATGCTCTTAAGAGTGTCCTCCACTCTCATGAGCCATACCTTGGAAATAGGGAAATCATTGCCTCTTTTATAGGTCATGGGCTGCTTAATTATCTCAGGTCTCCCTCCCATTACACTCTGTTACACTCTTTGAATTCTCTTTAATCTGCGAAACCTTTGGATCAAGGATTTCAATGACAATCAACACCTCCGCCACATACACCAAGCCGCATTAATGCACAAACCACTTAATGTGGTGAGCATACATGTTGGGGTTTGAACCCAGGCTATCATGCGTGAAGTGCCTGATGTTTTTACTTGATCTATAATAGCCAGACTTGGACTAAGCTCAGATTCAGCAATACTGACTGCCAAGCCGACTTGTACTTGGCAAAAACTCGGTAAAAAGACTCAGCTACTCTGAATGAGGGATTTTCTTTTATGTTTTTTAATTGGTTGAGTATCATGCTCATACATAGAGAATTTAAGGGGTCAATCCCTTTCAATTTTTTTGGTCTCTTTCCATTCTGACTTGGGAGTTTTATTACTGACTTCGAGGGTCACAACTGTGGCTGGATCAAAGCCCGATGCATAGAGAAGCATCTTTGCACCTTCTGAGGACAAGTTTGTTTTTGGGTTACTGTTTTTTTTGTAGGTTTTGATGGCTCTTTTTGCACCTTCTTAAGCTTTTAAGTTTTGTTTTGTGTTAAACCTTTGACATCTTGAATTTCCATAATTTTCAGCTGAGTTCCATGGAAGGTTGCAAGGTGATTATCTGAAATAATCACGTTCATGGCTATTTTAAAGCTTACAGTAAACCTTAAATGGATGCTTATGCTAAAATAGTCCAGTTTGTCTAAGAATTAGGTCTTGTTTTAGTGTATTAACAATTCTTAACATAAAAAAAGACACGCTGAATCATACTTCATATTTCTCATGCTTTTTCCTTACATGGGGAATTCAAAGCAAATCAAGATAATTACGAAGGAAAATGAATGTCAGTGAGAGAGATGAAGAAAATTCTGCCTAGCAAAAGATATTGCCTTATGCCCTATATATTATTATGCCTGATGTTATCTTGAAATACAGCTATTTGCCAAAAGCTTGTTGTGAAGATTGAACTAGTTGCGAGTATAATCAAGGAATTCAAGTTGTTCTGTAGCTCTTCTTCGGCAGCAATGTTCTTCTTCCTCTCCCACCACTCCTCGGCTTAGAAGGAAACCTAAAAGCTAAACTCAGTATGAAGATTAAGAAGCAGCTGTGTGCAAGGCATTTGAAAGAGCAAGTGATTTCACAGTCACTTGTAGAATATCATATTTAAAGCAGTCTGATTCATTATAGTAGGTGTTTATATATTTTGTAAACTCTAAAAACTTTAACTTTGTGTGTTTTTCCCATAATGCACCTGTTGATATTGGTCAACTATTTATATTTTGATTAGTCTCTCTGATGATACAAATTCAGTTTTGCTTTACCCTTTGTTTTTCTTTTTGCTTTATTTTAGGACTGTGTTTGATAATGTATTTTACTTGCCTTATTCCATGGTTAATGCACAAGCCCTTTCTTAGCTATTTCAGTTTTGCTTTGTCCTTCGTTATTCATAGTTATTTATTTGAAGACTATGCAAGTGGTTATGCATTTTGCTTTATTTGTTCCATGGATAATGCAACAACCATTAGCATTTTACTAACACATTTGTACTAGAACATCTAAGGCTACAGTGAATTGCAAGAATTAAACTCTTGCTTCTGTATCTGGCAGCTGTCCTCACTTTTGTTGTTTACTAATTTATTTTATATTGCAGTGCCAAAATCATGAAGCAAAGGATTATCCAATTTAGGGGGAGGCAAATGCTTGCTTGTGGTGGAACAAAGTAGACTCTTGACTCTTGTTGGAGAGTTTTTGCTTTGGAAGATCACACTGGTTCTCATCTTTGGCTTTTAACCGAGGTTTGATATATTGGATTTTGAACTGCAAAAAGACTCAATTTTACTGAGGAAAATGACATGCACGTGTGTTTGTGTTTTTACATTCTTCATTCTTTAAGGGCAGATAAGATTTGGGCAGGGCAAAATATGTGCTCTTTGATTCTGTTCTACGAGGTTGCCCTTGTGTAAAGCAAGTTATACAAGTTA
The DNA here is from genome assembly GCA_018340775.1 of Taxus wallichiana var. yunnanensis. Taxonomy (NCBI): domain Eukaryota; kingdom Viridiplantae; phylum Streptophyta; class Pinopsida; order Cupressales; family Taxaceae; genus Taxus; species Taxus wallichiana. The sequence goes on along the minus strand of CM031240.1, from coordinate 687,468,203 downwards.
TATTGAAATATTAGGCACATCACTTGTATATAATACACCCTTCACTATAAATTTAAGTCAATTTTTTTATATATTGATGAACAACCATGGGATAATTTTTATGATTTGGATGATGAACAGGTGAGGAGAAGGAAATGCAATTATAAAGAAAATAACAACAGAGCTTTGTTTTCTGGTGATAGACGTGTGAAATATGGTCGGTATGGATGGAAGTGCAGAGGACGTTTTACTGTGGAAGGAAGATGGAAACAATTTCAAAGAATTAAAATGCAAGGTTAATAATCTGAGTTCCAACAGGATGGACTGGATCAATAATATCCGTGTCTGCCCAACTTTTAATCCAACAGTGGAGGAGTTTGAAGATCCTTTGTCTTATCTCCAGAGCATTGCCCTGAAGCGTCAAAATTTGGTAAGCTCTAATATGTATACAAATTCTAGAATTTTTGTTTTTTCTTGTTTCCATGTGGGATTTTGACTCTTGACTCACGAGGTCTTGGTTCCAAAGCTTTAAATGTTTGTAAATTATCTTTATGTCGGTATATTTCATACATGGAAGGGGATATGGCTGTGTGTGATTACATACTATCACAAGCTATTTCTGGTCTTCTGCTTTTGATTTTATTTCATGATATATGCATTAGATGGAAGGTTTTATTTTGTACAATTGTTCTCTGCCATTGCTACAGGAATCTGCAAGATCGTTTCACCAGTTTCTACTGTAGTGCCTGCTGGAGTGGTTCTAATGAAGGAGAAATCTGGGTTCAAGTTCACTACAGAGTGCAGCCTTTTAAAGTCGCAACAGGGGATTCTGAAGATCAAATTAAATACTATATGAGTGGAAGGTAAGAATAGTCGTCTTACACACACACACACACACACACACACACACAAAACTGAGTTTGATTCTTAAATTATGGTAGTTATCTACTCTGCAATATTTGATATGGCAGTGTTGTGTTTCAGAAAGTACTCCTTCCGCGAATTTGAGAAAATAGCAAACAAGCTATTTGCTCATAAATTTACTTCTTCTGCAACCTTGCCTGCTAAATTTGTCGAACGAGAGTTCTGGCATGAGATAACTTCAGGGAAAACTGACTTTGTTGAGTATGCCTGTGACGTTGAAGGAGTGCCTTCTCGAGATCAGGGAATGATCCACTCGGCAACAGCAAGTGGAACTTACAGGTCAACTTTTGTTTAGTTTCATCATGCATTTCGAATGTTATGATTGTATTGTGTGTGCTCACACAACACAAATCTATAAATTGTTCCATGTCTGATGCCTTGTCTCTCTCCGAGATGAATGCAGGACATTTCAAGGCTTCAAAATTCTGTTCTGCGCCTACTCGAAGCTCCAATTCCAGTAATACTCTTCAGTTTCTGGCTTGTTTAATCTTGGTGAATTTGAGTTGTGTGTTGGTAGCAGTTCAAATTTGTAACATCGTGACATTGCTGTTATATGTAGTCAACTGAAAGCTTATTCTGGTTGGTGCAGGGTGTGAGTGACCCAATGCTTTACATTGGAATGCTCTTTAGCATGTTTGCATGGCATGTTGAAGATCACTATTTATACAGGTAAATCGCTTATTAAAACTCTATTGGTTTACATGCTTTGGGGATCATCATTGTTTGACACAATAGGCACTACTTATGAATTTAAAATTACGCTATAGTTTGAAATCTTAAAATTTCAACAGTTCTTTTTCTGCTTTGAGGACCAGCATTGTTTGACAGTGACTGACACAACAGGTGCTACTTCGTAATTTAAAATTACGCTATAATTGGAAATCTTAAAATTTTAACAGTTCTTCTTCTGTGGCAGCATTAATTATCACCACTGTGGTGCATCCAAGACATGGTATGGTGTTCCTGGACATGCAGCTTCTGATTTTGAAAATGTAGTCGTGGAACATGTCTATGGTGCAGAAATGGCCATGCGTGAAGGAGTGGATGCAGCATTTAGTTTGCTTATAGGAAAGACAACAATGTTTCCGCCAAAAATACTATCTGATCATGGAGTTCCTGTTTACAAGGCTGTACAAGAGCCTGGAGAGTTTGTAATCACATTTCCTCAGGCATACCATGCAGGCTTTAGTCATGGTAAATATGCAGGAAGGACATTTATTTTGCATTGTATTATCTTTGTCTGATTAATCTGTTGGAAACTTCCATTGCCTCGTCCAAGTATAATGGGGCAGTGCACAGTGCCATGGACTGCTTTCTTGCTTCTCATTTCTTCTTGTTGACAAATTAAAACTTTGTTGTAGGTTTTAATTGTGGCGAGGCAGTAAATTTTGCATTGGTTGATTGGTTTACATTTGGGGCAGCAGCCTGTAAACGCTATGAGAATCTGAATAGAGTACAAATTCTGCCTCATGAACAACTTCTATGTAAAGAGGCGATGCTTCTTGCAAACAGTAGATTGTGTTCTGGAGATAGATCCCAACACTCGATGAAGACTGCATTTGTTCGCCTTATAAGACTTCAGCATCAATTTTGTTGGTTACTGAAGAAGCAAGAAGTGCATGTGTTTAACTCCCTGGGGTACGATAATAATGTCTTATGCAGTGTCTGCAATCACTGGTGCTACGTTGCATTTGGCATATGCCAATCCAACATGCATACTGTATGTTTGAATCATGGTATGGCTTTCTTTTCCTTGTTAGTTTTGATCACTTATCCTTAGTTTTTTGGTAGGCATCAAAGATATGCTGATTAAAGTTTTTTTCATAGTTGTTGGTTTGCATTAGAATTTAGAATGGATTTGTTTTAATGGATAGCAGGTAACATTTTCTTGATGGTAGTTGCATCTTGCAATCACATTGGCTAAGGGGTTATCACGTGCACCCACAATATAGCACTCAATGCCAAATGTAGATGTTGATTCACCATGAAGACCATGGCTTCAATTATGTAGCAAGTTCTTATATGGCTTCTCTATATGACTCGGTGTTTTTGATTTGTAGCAATGAAGTGTGGATGTGGCGGCAATCCAACCATCTACTTAAGAGATGATTTTTCTGAAATGGAAGCAGTAGCTCAGAAATTTGAACAAGAGGAAGGGGTGTTGGAAGATTCTCTGAAAGAGTTGCCTGTTTTGCTTGACGAACACACTGATTATGTTCCATATTCTAGTGGTATTTCAGAGCAAAATCAAAACTATGTTCTGGCTTCCTCAGCGTCTTGGAACCAAAATCATGAATCAAGACAAGTTACTCCCTTTGGTTTTGAAAATATATCTCCTAATGAGGTTGGTGGTATACAGATTGATTGGTTACATACCTTTTATTTTTTGCTGTTTCTTCTGCAGTTTTCAAGAGGATTTCTAACATTTTTGACCATCAAAATGCAGCAGCGTTATATTGTAGGTATCAGCAGGGAGAAAGGTGACGGGGATTCTGATTGTGCACCATCTAGGGTAAAGCGACAGTGCAGAGTTTTACCTGAGAACAAAATTTCAGATCAAACAATGGTAAGGCGAATTCTCTATAGATTCGATTTTTCTATGAATCAATTGTTCATTGGATATGAACACCATCATATTTTAATCTCATTTTTATAGTATTACACGACTGTGCAAACCACTCATATAAAACTGTAGAGGTGCATAAACCCTATAATTGTAAATCTGTTGTAATTACTTTTTCCTGCTACATAATAATGTAAATGTGTTTTTCCAAGCATAATTTCTGAGTCAGCCATCACATTTATTCCAAAAGGTGCTCTTATACGATTGATGAGAGCAACACAAGTTTTTATGTTACCAGAAACGGGAAACAACAACAAACAAAAAATTGCAGTCTTTTCGGATATCTTACCAGGTATATATGCGGTACGACACTGCTGGATCTGTGACATACTTGGTCAAGACCTGGCATACCTAGGCAGTGCCCATTAGAAGGCACGTTTAAATTAAAAAACAAAAAAACTCAATAAAAGAACATAAAAATTTAAAAAGACACTTAACAAACTACACATTGACATTATGGTTAATTTTGCTATTTTTTTACGTTTTAATATTTTTAGTATTTGTTATTTTTTTTGTGAATGTACCCAAGATGTACTGAACCTGGGGTTTGGAAAAAAAACCATGAACTCCTCTACCGAACCCTTGTAACTTAGTTTTTTGTTAATGCCTACAGTTGATGCATACATGGAAATGTTAGAAGTTGCAAATAGAAAGAGTTTAAAAAAATAATCTAAAAAAAATCAATTACAAATGTTAATATGTTGCTAAGATTCAAAAGTAATCATCTGATACCTGCTAATGGGGTTGGAAGAAGCAGAAGCAAATATATTCAGGCCAGATGGATTCCTCTTCAGAAGTGACGAGCCTCTAAAGAGAACGTAGGTGTGGCTGGAGCTTGTGTTGTGGGCAACCTATCATTTTCTTCAATGAGGCATCAGGGTTTAACTTTACAACGAATAATGTTGCAGGAGTTAGATTCCTTTAGAGAGAGGTGTAGATTGCAAAGGGAAAAGGATGTTTGAGAATCACGGTCGATAATCTTTGGGGATTAACTTGAAGGATGCCAATTTATGTCACATCAAAATAATTGGTTAATAAAGTAGCGGATTATTTATAGCTAATCTAGGTGTGGACATGCTTGCTTTGAGGTCCCCTCTCTTTATCTCCATGGACCCCCTTAATCTTCTCCCCTAGCAATGCTAATTTCATTAGACTGCCCCCTAGGCTGACTCCTCGCCATCCCCCAATTCTTGTTATTCTTGCTGATTGATTTTCCTATTTTTTCCCTGGTAATCTGAGTCCTATCTGTCCTGGGCCTTTCATTAGCACTCTTCCTCCCTTCTCCTCTTAACATTTTGCAAACGGCAGTGAGGGAGGGAAGCAACAGGGGATTCTCCACTTCTTATGGGTATGCTGATTCCTCTCCATTGCCTTCCATTCCATTTCTTCATGCTTGTGGTTTCTTTTACCTCTGTTTTCTTTGAGCTTGGCTGGCCTTGGACTCACTCTCATTTCCATTTATTAGTCTTTGCTCTGCTCTTCAGCCTTTTGATCTCTGCTCTGGTAATTGGCAATTGTCTTCTCTCTTTTGTGCAGTATTGCACCCTGGGTCTACTTGGCTATTGGTGGTGGCTATTGGGCGGCTACATTGCCAGGATACAGGTATGAGTATCAGTACGGGTACGGATACGATACGCGGATACGTCAATTTTAAAAAATCCTTGGGTATGATACATCTTGGATACGTCCGTACATATATATATATATATTTGTATGTACATCTTATTCATTTTACTCATTTTTTAGTCCATAAAAAACTGAAATAGTAATAGAAAACTTGAATCAATGTTCAAAACATTCAATATACTTAAGACTTTGCATTTTTTTTGATCATGTGGCTGACATACATATGATATATGAATATCATGTCAACATGAATACGAACAAAGCTTGAAATTTGAAAAATATACTAGGATCCATGTTCAAATTTTCAAAACATACAATATACTTAAGATTTTACATTTCATTGTTCATGTGGTGATTAGGGTGTTTTATTTTATTCATTTTATTTTTAGGGTTCGGTTTTAGTGATTAGAAAAGTCAAAAAATAAAAAAATGAATTAAAACCTTTAAAAGACGTATTTAGGAAGGGATATGCCACGGATACGTGTGGGTACCTCCTGGATACGTCACATATACGTCATCATGTATCCGGGAGGTACCCACACGTATCCGTATCTGTACGTATCAGACAAGATTCACGGGGGGTCAGGGCGCATCCTGGCAATGTAGCCTAAAGGTTTCAAAATATTTTTTTGGATAATTTTCCTTCTATTTTGGGGTTTTGTGTGTTTGGGGTAAATGTTATGGTTTTGATTTTCAGGATGGCTGGGGAAGATATGGTTTTGATTTGTAGGGTTTGGCCACGGTGCATTCCTATGTGGGCCTGCTTTCTGTTGAACCACGTATGGATGAATGGCCGAGGACCCCTCTTCAATGTTCCTTCATGGTAAATGCTCTCACTTTCCCCAGCTCCTTTGTGCCTCCATTACCGGGTTTTATTCTTCTCTGCTGTAGACTGTCTCTGTGAGTCTGCAAAGGAAAGCTTGTGGAGGGAATTAGGCATCCAAAATCCTGCTGTAGAATTTGGGCCTATATGGAAATTGTTTTTTTTTGATGTGGTAGCAGGGGAAGCAAACAATCTGGGGAAGGTTTTGGCTCAAGGAAGAGCCCTAGGTTGGTGAAGGGCAGGTAATCTTGTGAAAGGATCGTAAAGGAGCAGAATGATAAAATGGTAACCTGTCACTCTTTGGAAGATTCTCATTCCACCTATCTCTGTTTGGTGGATGACCTGAAACTGAAGTAGCTCTTGGATGAGGGCTGCTTGATTGATCAGAGCATCAGGCTCAATGCGGAACAGTCCATGGAGTATTGGAGGAAGCCCTAATTATAGGAATCAAAAGCCCAAAACTTCTTATTTGGGGAGCCACAAATCTGTTTGAGGCACAATTGTTTGCAATGGAGATGGGGGAAGGCTCTGCAGTTGACAATGTCCTTTAAGCCATGATGAAGTTTTCTTATGTGATAGGTGTGCAGACTGTACTTCTCACCACCAACAACACTCACAATGCACGATGATATCCAATAGCTTGAATTTGGTGTCATTAGTCTACTTGAGAAATTGTGGAGGCTGCAGAAAGCAGACACAGGAGAAAAAGTGATCCAAAGCAAGAATATTGATTGATACCATCTGTGACAGATTAATGATCAAGCATAAGAGCTTTGAAGCTCCAGCTGACGACGATCTCAATCTTGATTCAGTCTTGAATTTATGAGAATTGGAAGAAGATGAGCCCTTTAGAAAGGATATGGATGAGCCGGTTGTGATCGCCAACTCCCATCAGGAGGTAGAGGACCTCTACCTGATGGCATCCTGTGTTTTGGGTGCAGCTGTGTGGCAGCATTTTTTTAAGGATACAGTTAATGAAATTTGACAAAATATCCCTTGATCCTAGTTTTTATGCACCCTAAATCTGAAATATATGCTATCTTTATATGTCTTTGGCCTGTATTTGATGAAGGACGAGCAGTGGCAGGCAGGTTGGAAACATTATGGCTACCTGATCATCACCATAACTCAGGCGTGCTTTTTGGTGGGTCTGGACTCAAATGCAGGAATGAATATGAAGCCGCTCGTGAAAGCAGTTCTGACCTACAGCTTGCTCGGAATAGGATTTCATGCCATACATTGTTGCTGTTATGGTTGGGCCTTAATTAGTATTTAGGCATAGTGCAGCATAGAGTATCAATACACAGCTTAAGTCTGCAAGTGCAGATAAGTAGAACAGGCTCTAGGTGTGCATTCTGTGACTATCCAAATGTAATGAAAACTGGGATATGAATGATAAAGAAGGCTTGAAACTTTCTGATAAATTTATGTCTGCATTGTCTCCTGCAATTCGTACAGGGAAGTGCAGTTTTTTTATGGTTCATGCTTTTATTAGTGGGTTTAGATCATCACCATAACTCAGGTGTGCTTTTGGTGGGTCTGGTCTTAAATGCGGGAATGAATATGAAGCCCCTTGTGAAATAAGTTCTGACCTACAGCTTGCTTGGAAAACGAATTCTTGCCATATATTTTTGCTGTTATGGTCAAGTCTTAAGTACTATTTAGGCATAGTGCAGCATAGAGTGTCAATACGCAGCTTAAGGCTGCTAGTGCAGATAAGTAGAACAGGCTCTAGGTGTGCATTCTGCGACTATCTAAATGTAATGGAAACTTGGATATGAATGATAAAGAAGGCTTGAAACTTTCTGATAAATGTTTGTCTGCATTGTTTCCTTCAATTCATATGGGGAAGTGCAGTTTTTTTAGGGTCCATGCTTTTATTAGTGGGTTTAGATGCCCTTTTTTAATTCAATTGAAAAAACTAAGTAGCCGATACGTTTTGGATATGGGTATGGGTATGGAGTATCCGATATGCAGATACGGCAAAAATTTTTTTGGCCCTGGATACGGCATTGGATACGGCTGTACTAAATATATATAAAAATTAAAAAATAATAGAAATTCCAGCCTGCTAAATAGGAATTAAGCACATATTATGCATATGAAAAACAAAACAAGTTAAATAACCACAACAAACTACTCATAAATTCATAAGTTCATTTGTCCCTACCATATCTGGTTGAGGTGTTTATTACATTTATGATTTATCTCATACATGCTATTTTTATCCATGTTTATGATGGCTTGTATTTGGTACCTTCTGTAGAATAATGGTGCTGTGAAAACTGTAATTTCTGCTGTAATGATATATTAAATTTAAACTAGAAAAAAATATAAAAAAAAACAGACAGTTTTGGGCCTTGATACGGCCAGGCAGGTCTGGGTATGGTCGGGTAAGTCTGCAGATGTACCCGGCCGTACCTGGACCTGCATGGCCATATCTTGGCCGTTTCCAGGCACGTATCTGGGACTTACCCGTACCGGGTATGTTTTGTACCGGTACCAGATGCCTTAGGGTTGCCGTATCGGCTACTTAGGGAAAAAGTATTCATTTGACATCATTTTGAAAGTTCATGTCAAGTTTGCAAAAATGCATATCTTATTATAATGTAGGAGAGGGAAAAATTGAAAATTAAAAAATAATCCGAGAAGAATTAAATACCTCTGAATATTTCAAGTCCTGAATCTGAAATTTCACTTTTTCAGTCTAGCAAACGTTGAAGGCCTCCAATGTCTGAAACTAGCATGCCTTCCGCACCAATATCCATGTTCTAACCTAACACTTAGACTTTTGTTTGCAAGTAAAAAATCTCTCATTGTTGTGACACCTTAGCTTAATTGTATTGTTTTGAGCTATCTCTGTTCTCTTCTCTTTTGCTAATGATTTCCAAACTCATTTGTCAGCAAAGCAAAGGAATCAAAATCTGCCAACATTTTTGACATAAGCTGTATGAATTTATCATTCATGGTTGCATGATATATTAGCAAGATCCATGCATATCTGCATATTATTTTGCATTAAAGGAATAGACCATGTATAGGCGTCCATATGTAATGGAGAGTTCAGTTTACACCGTATCTTATAGATAAACATACATATGTGCATTCTTGATCTCTATTATTTGTTTAATAACCCATTATATTACCAACATATTTTAGTGCTAAGTCACAATGTTTGAGTCTGAGTTCATGTTTGATGAGGATAAAGCTCGGTTTGGGTTCGCCAATTGATTAATTTAGAAAAAAAAGTTTTTAAAGTTCAAACAAAAGAATTTTTATAGTCATAAATTTTCTTAAAAAAATCATAAATGTCAGAGGAACATAATAGAGAGAATTTCCCGTTATCTATTTTCACTTGGTATATGTATATATACACATTTATAAAATAGTGCAAAATCATGTCAAAAACTTCCCAGGTTAAAGTAATGGATAAAATTTGAGTAAATGTTCGACAGGGATAAAGTTTGGTGAAGTTTGAACAATTTCCATAAAAATTTGGTGTGCCTTATGACATAGTTTTAGTTTAAGTCTCAGGGTTTGCCGCATTTTATGAAAAAAAAGCAAAATTTGGCGAATCTTATGCGGGAACCAAAAATTTGTTGAAATTCGAGGTAGTTCGGTACAGTGTTTGCGAAAACCAAGTTGAGAGGGAAAATAAAAACCAGTCACAGTAGGGTTTTGGTCTGAGGGGCGAGTCGAATGTCCTCTGTTTGTCTTCCGCGACTCACCCTTGCATCGTCTGAGTGCCCGTGAGTAAAGAAGCGTGGCTGTTGCAGTGAGGACTGGAGGAGTGATGTGCTTGCTTGTTGCAGGTCTTGGCACTGCTGGTTCGGGAGCAGCCGTCCTTAGTTTATATTATATTTAACATTTTCTTTCCATGTGTTTTTAAGGTTAGGTTAAAGAAATACAATTTGTTTTCTTTTAATGTGTTTCCTTTTGTTTTTAGTTTACTTTGTTTTTTATTCTTTTTATTATTCTGTTAAATGTTGTTTCATTTTTTAATTATTATTCTTCTATTTTATGTTCTAATTTTGTTTTATTTATCTTTTTATAATTATTAAAGTTTTGATTTTTTACGAACCTTTATGTTATTTTTTTAATTGAATTTATTTTAGTAATTTTATTTATTATTTAATTTTTAATTTTTTAATATGAATATTAATTTTATTTAAATTGAATGTATTATTTTTTAATATATATATATATTAATCGAATTTAACGGAGATTTTTTCGAACTTTATCCATTGAGTGAACTTGAACTGAATTTTATCCTCGTCGAACTCGAACCTTGTGACTTAGGTTTTAGTGTATTATTCATTGCATGCACCACATACGAGATCCAAATCAGATAGCAACAATGATAAACAGACATTGCAGACTACTTGAACAACCTTTGAGGCCCCCAACCTGCTAAACAATATGTAGGAATTTTTGTTTCATTCTTTCCAAATTGGTCTATGGCCCTTTGGACCATCTGGGGAGGTGACAGTTGATTATTTAATGAGGGACATTCCATCCAACGTAATTGAACAATTACATTCAAGTCTACATCCGGGCATTCATTTAGCTCCTGCTGTATGTATAGCCTTATCAATCAAGAGCTTTGTTATAACTTATGGCTAGGTGCTTCTAAAATTTGTTGAGCCTCCATGATTGATTTTATCATATTGTTAAACATGGAAAGTCTCCAACATTAAAAGAAAGTCAGTTTGATTCAGCCCGCACTTTGGTTTTTAGTAATGTCTAAAGTAGCCTCACTTATTGTTAAATTTTTCAGTCAAGGCAAATGTTGCCTCTTAGGTCTCTCCTCCCATTTGGAGATAATTGTGTCTTCTTTTTTTTTTTTTTATTGCTTCGGAAGGAAATAAGCTCTCAGCATATGCATCTTTAGTATCTCTCCCTTTCTGTCCTTATCTTCCAGTCAAGAACTTCACACCATTTTTCAAGTAAGAATGACCCCTTAATTTTTATATAGCTTCCACGAAACTCCAAGTTACAGAATTTACACTTGCGTGCTGGGCCCTATGATATTTGTCCTCCAAAGTAAGATGTCTTAATCTGTGGCCTATTTTTGTTCACACTTACTGCTAGCACTGGCAATTGAGCTTGAAGAACTGATAAATTCGACATAGTTTAAGAGGTGCATATATTAGCTTGAAGATTTCACACTTGATAGATGGCACTGTTCAACTCTATCCTCCCCCTTTGCCCCCTTTTAATACAGCCATTTTCTGTACACAAATGTCCCCAAAAGGTGCTGTTATACTTTTTCCAAACCTCTGCTGCTCATTGGTCAAAGCATCATCTGATCTCTATTATGTTTCCTTATCCAACTTTGTGTATTGCTCATTGGTCTTTCAGTTCTCTGGATCTACCTTGGCACCCCCTCTAAGGATGTGGTTCTGTGGAGGGGGCTACAGATACCATTTATCCTCTGTGGGTGGCCCCATGTAAATTTTTGAAATGTGAAACAGGATTATACAGAATGGTTTCCATGAAACATGTGGTGGCCATGTTTTTAGCAGGAAACCTTCAGTGGGTGCTTATGAGGAGTGGCTAGAAGTTTGCACTGCTGAGTTTTCAAGGAGCTTTGTTGCCAAATGGCTACTAACAGGCACTGAGCTTGTTCTCAGTTTGTAATGGAGTAGATAGAACCCTAAAAATTGGGTTGGAGGAGGTAAAAATTTGTTTTTTCATGAGATCATTTGGCTGCAAATAGCTCCTCAAATTTCTCAGTAACACCTGCCAAGAAATCTTACATGCGGCCGCTCCATGGGACTACTGCCTAAGTTCCATGATGTTGCTCTTTTTAGGCATGCCAAAATGAAGTGGGTTTGTTTCTTGAGATTCTAGAATGCATTTAGGGTAAGTGAGCTGTAGTTTAAGACTAGGTTGCACTTGCAGACGGAGTCATTAATAACACATTTGGTTAGATTATTTAAGAGAAGAAAGGAAATTTGTTTTTCACTTTCTGAAGAGGTTGGCAATGGTGATTGGAATTTCTTGTCTTGGTCTGTGATGCATAACCCCTTTCTGATTTTCTCTGTTGACGTCCTAGTGGGTTTTTGGTTTTCCTATCCCCATACTATATCTTTAACTGGAAATGCATCCCCTGGAAGCCAGAAACCATCCTTAAGCTTCCAATACACATTGTGTTGAATTTCCTACATCTTAATACGACCCTAGATGGACTGTCTAGGTTCACAAGTCACACTCTTCAATGTTCAGGCTATAGATGAAGCTGGTTGTGCAATGGACATTACTATTTATGGGGTTTCTTGCAATTTTTAATTGTAGGGTATGGTCATGAAATTTGAAATTGCTTGCTGTGTTGTGTAAAGTGTTTCACTGTTACTAGAGCAAACCACAGGAGAGAGGTTATGTGAGCTACTTTAAATGTTAGCTGTTCGCTCATTACATTTTTAGAATGTTAAACCTAATTCTGATCATAGTTACCAACTTATCAGGTTTTGTAGAAACCAAACTTTTTCATCTGTCGGGACAGGTTCATTTTGGTTCGAGACTGCTATTTTTTATTTTGAAATTGCAATTTAATTGTTTTAATAAAATCATCATAAAACTGAAAACATGAATAAAAATGGGCATTGGGTGGGAAGCCCAAAAACAGGATGCTGTTGGCTCAGATCTAGAGCAGGGCAGTGATGGTAAGGATGGCGATCCACTGGGGATCGATGCAGATCCTGGAGGAGTGAGGCCCCAGAATGTCGGGCTTTCCGGGACGAAGGATGCTTCATTGACTGCCTCACCTACGTGGATGCTGTGAGAAAATCTGCTCAAAAGCCATTCTGAACTCCCTGACAATCTCTGCCTGATGGAGCCTTCGACAGATGAGGGTGGTTTTCTGCTGAAGGTCCCAGATTTGCTGGTCGAGAGGTCCTCCTTAATATATTCAATATCTGTAATTGGTAAGTTCTTAGGATCCTGTCCTAATATAGATTCTGTCCGAAAATGGGCTTCAACAAAATGGAAGCCTAAGGGTTTTTTTCAAGTTATTGCTATGGAGAAAGGTTTTTTCCTGTTCAGCTTCTCCGCATTGGATTGTACATGTATTCTCATAGGAGGACCTTGGTTCCTTGGGTAGAGTGGGTTTATTTCCAAGGAAATGGAGCCCTGGTTTTAACTCAGCAAGTAAGAATATTCATATCATTCCTACTTGGGTCAGATTGCCAAGACTTCTGTTAGAATTCTGGGAGGAAGAAGCTATGTAGGGTATTGCTAAATCTATTGGGTGTCTCATAGCCTTCGACGTGGTTACCAAATCTAGGAAATGACTAGTTCTGGCCAGATTCTGTGTTTATGCTGAGACTAATAAGCCTCTCCCGACTTTCATAACACTGTCATCCAAATATGGCAGCTGGGTTCAGCAAATAGAGTATGAGAATGAAGCTCTGTTTTGTCAATCTTGCCATAAATTGGGGCATTCTAAGAATCAATGTTCATCCAATCTGAATAAGCAGCAGCTTGTGTGGAATAAAAAGTAAAGTAGCAAAAAGATTCTCCATCAGAGGTATCACAGAAATCTGATATACATTTAGGAAAAGAAGCAACTTTGAACCAAACAGTCTCCTCTGATGATAATGTAAATCCAGACCATGAACAAAAAGAATCAATCTTGTTGCAGGATGCTAACGAGTCAAAAGTTGGGAACTACATTGTAGAGGGGAACCTAGATTCATGTGTCCGACTTCCGGCTAATTTGGGGGATCAGATTTTTAAGGAAACCATTATCCTGAGGCAGTTCAACGAAGATAAGGCAGAGGCTGTAACATTGCTAGAGGTAAAGGAAATTATCAACATTAAGCTTGGAGCTTCTACTTCTATAGAGACTCCATAAAATCTGTTACTGGGTTCCACTCAGGACTCTAGTGAAGTGATAGCACTAGCCGGTTGGAGAGCTATGAGGAGGGGTTGCTGGAAATTCAAGTGCAGAAGGAAGAAGTGTATAAGGAGTACGATCGTAGGGTAGGGAAGGATAGCAAGGTGGATTTCACACAGGAGAACCCAGAGGAAAGTGTTACCCAATTGATGAATGGAATTTAGTCTCACGTAGGAAAGGTAAAACAAAAATGAATCAGCTGGCCTCTCCTTTAACTAGAAGCGCTTAAAAATGGAGGAAGCAACTAGGTGTTACCGAGTCTTGCAGCTGAGAAGTTAGCTTCTTGGCTGCTGTTTTGCTAGCCTGTGTTAGCTTGTCAATGTAAACTGCTAATTTGCTGTTGGCTGTATGCCTTCTGTCTGTTTGGTATTTTTTATGCTGTTCATGCTTTTAGTTCTGCTCTGGTCATGGTAATTAGCTTTCGATGTTTATTTGTCAAAGGGTTAGGAACCTTTCAAAAGCCCTACCTTTATCCTTTATCGGAAAAAAACATGATTTTTTTAGGAGTTCCAAACTTTTGTTTTCCCACTTATTCATATCAAACTTTCTGAGCACGGTAATTATGATTTTGATATTGCTTTGATGTATTATGTTAGCTGGTCTCGCCACCATAATTTTTTGTCTATTTTACACTACCTCAACAATTGGCCCTCCAATTTGTGCTAAATGTGGGTGTATTTGGTTGCTTCTAGAGGTGAATATGTATATGTACTGATATGCAACAATGTACATAATCACACACATCTTTGTTATGGCTTTAACTATCCTGCTAAATTAGACACTAACTATTTATTTTTGCAGGATTGTACTCATTCAAACAAAATATTGCAAGTATCTGAATGCCATAAATCAGAAAATTCCATGGAGAAGACATCTGAGGATACTGTCAAGGGAAGCAGTGATTTAGGCCAAAATTCTGCAAGTAAATCTACAGATAGGCCAATCAATCAACGGAAAGAAGGTTCTCTTAAAATTAGACTAAAAATTAAAGGTCCTTCTGTTCCTGTTGGGACCACCACATGACATGATCAAACAGGTACTAGGAAAATTATTAATCATGTAAATGTGGTAGACATGAGATGTTCAGAGGAAATGAAGGTGGAAGGAAGGATTTTTAAAAACTTTTTTCATACTTCAGCCCCCGTACCTGATATAGGATCTGACCAACCATAGCCCCTGTTATAGTAACAAATTATTCACTGCCGGCGGAATTAGCAGAATGTTGCCTATATGTGCCATGTACAGAATTAATTGCTGCTAAGAGGCACTTGCGGTATTACTTTCCTATGGAGGATCCTTTTGATGGGTTTAACACTTTACTTGTTCCCGTCTTGAGTGGAATGGCTGCCAGATGGACAACTTACAATAGAAAGAATTCTATAGTTCCATTCCCTCATTCAGGACACAGCTGTTGTTGGATAGAACATAACAGCTGAGCAGGCCATACTGTAAAATAATGTTCATTTTCATTCAATTTTTAACTGAAGCCTAAGAGGGGACATTCCCTATTCTATTTTTGTGATTTTCAATTTGAAGGTGATTCTTAGGCTACATGAATTCTTTATTCTTACAGTGCGACAGCACTTGAATGTGAATAAATTCAAATTTGATGTAAACCAATGGCTTACTGCCAATTATCATTTATTTCGGCAGTGAATGCAAAGAAAACGAAGTGACCATTCACTGCTAATTTGCTCTATCTTGCGATTCTTAATTCTGAAATAAAGCTTCTTATACGAACGGGTAATATTTCACATTCTTGGACTGCATATACTGAGCTTTATGGTGCACCTGGATTTCCATGCCATAGAAAAAGGTTGTGTTAATCAATTACAATCTGGCAAATATTTATATTTTGATCTTTCAGTTAGCTGTAGTGATGCTGCTTTAGTTATAATTGGATTTTACATTCCAATATTATTGTGCTGGTTAACTTTTTTCATTTTCTTTGCCGTCCACTTACATTGTTGAAGAGATCGTTATTGATTAGAAATTAGGCAGAGCACATCTTCGTAATATTAAAATTTGTGTATTCCTTAGCACAAGGTTTAGCTAAAGGCGAGTCTTTTAGCAATAATGTATAGAATATCTTAGCGTGCTTTACACACCAAATTAAAGCCTGTGCTGGTCTTGTCTGAAATAATTGTGTTTTTAAGATATCAAATGGAAACAATGGATTGGAACACATCAACTTTTACTATTTCTATCAGTGGTCTCGATTCAATGTGTGTGTACATCTAAAAAGAAACCATTCCGCCTTATTCTTTGTATTTGATAGAACACTCCTTGGGTTTGTTCAAACCCAAGTGGTGGGAACCATAAGCATATTATATGACAGGTAAATTCATGTTCCTAATATCTATCACAGCTCTTGGTTCGTAATAATGTAGATCTCATCGAGGAATATGCAAAGAGCAATTTGAGGTTAGAAAATTGCGCTAGTTGATTTTTGTCTGTTTTTATGCAAACATAAATGGAATTTATATGACGGATTAATGTTATTTTATTAGGAAACAATGCCCAATCTATAAGGAACATATTAAGGAGCATGACTATCCATAAAATAGGACAATCATACCACTAAAATTATTAATAAGGAATATACTAGCAATCGCATGTGTACAATGAAATGTGTATGCTGAACGGTATATATTATTTTATTTAGAGAGATCGTTATTACTTTTGTAATTGATATTGATAATGGGTGTATGATTGATTTTGTAAGTGTATGAATATAGATGAAGCATTACATTTAAAGGTTATATCTCTACATTTTAAATTTGTTACAAATTCGTACATATACATTTGTAAATCTTATATCATGAGTGGTAGCGCTTTATGGATTAGTTCACATGAATGCATGAAGACTTCCGTACATTTGCATATTTTATAAGTGGATTAATGCAAGAAATAAAGTCTGTCTAATTAATCTAGTGTAGTCTAGCTAAGAAAAACAGGGATCGCTAGAATTCATGATGATAAATAACCACAAGCTATTTAAATGAAAGTTAATATTCTTTGTCTACATTCAAAGGTGACAACTAATTTTGAAGTTAAGATGACTTTCATGAATATCTTTGTTGTTATTTACTACAATTATTGGTTACTACTGTATTATTCTAAGTTACAGTGCCCTTTAACAACAAAACAAGCACTATCATCCTCTAGGACATAGGAACAAACATACAACCATCAAATTCTCAAGAGGATAGAAAACAAGTGGCAATAAATCTAGAAAAAATGCAATTAAAGTATGCTCCCTTTTCTTGAAGAAGAGTAAATTTTAAATGTTGCAATTAAAGTATGCTCCCTTTTCTTGAAGAAGAGTAAATTTTAAATGTTGCAATTAAAGTATGCTCCCTTTTATTTGATTTAGAGGGATAAATAATTATTTTTGTAGTTGATGTTGATAAGGGGTGTGATTGATAGTGTAAGTGTAGGAATATAGATGAAGCATTACATTGAAAGGTTCTATTTGTACATATCAAATTTGTTACAAATTCGTAAGAGAAATTAGCTATCCTGGGTCCCAAGTCTTCCAATCATTTATTCTGGAAAGAAGTGCAATTGGAGGGAAAAACATTTGCAACGAGTGCTCTGTGGATAGATGGCCTAAAAACATGGAATGTAGAAACAAACATTTACAACCCCCCACCCATTTGAGTTGCTAGAACAAGTCTCCTTATGCAGTGCGTGCTCCATTTTTTTAGGAGGAGATTCTATTTTTTGCAATTGATAAAAATTAAATAAACTATGGGACCACCTGTCTGCACAGGTTCCTTGCAGTTGCCCCCAACATGGGACTGCTACTTAAATTTTTTAAAATCATAAATTCGAAGTCCAGAGGATTTTCACAATTTCTGCAAAACTTGTCATGCATACTATTTGGGGTGTAATCGATTTATCTCCCAAATCTGAAACAAATGCACTAAATAAGTGGCAACCTGGGAAAATGTACGTATGGAGAAGATGAATTTGGGAATGAAATGGATGATGAGAATCTTGTGCTTTCAAGGAGGAGCGGTCTTGTTCCTCATCTAGTTGAAAACAGTTCTCTAGACTCAAATTCTTCAACTCTTCTACATAGGAAAGAGTCATCTAGAATTTGCTATTACATCTCCCTCATATTGCATCCTAATCAAACACAATTAATTGCTGAACATTATTAAAGCAAAGGTTTCTAGCAGCAAATCCAAAATAAAATTATGATTCCATGCTTTGCAAGAAAATGAACTTGAATACAACCTCATTTGTTACCCAAGAGAACTTTTTATTTCCGTTTTCTGCAGCAAAAACTTTTGAAATTGCTCTTGGTTCACTTTTTGTTCCTCTAGTAGTTGCCAACAATGTTTCTGTCCCTTGTGTATCTTTTGATACGTTATTAAGGAGCATGACTATTCATAAAATAGGACAATCATACACACAAGTTTTATGATTTATTACACCGAGAGGTGTTCCTATTTATTTGCCGACTAATATTTAATGGTTAAAATAATTTATTATGTAAGTTATTTTAAAAGTGTGAAAGATAACAAGTGTGAATTGGTAAATAATTGTGTGGGGATATTACTGCAAGTAAATTCAAGATAATTAGTGTGAGGATATTAATTTTTATTGGAAAATAATTATTGCGGAGTAAATAATAAGTGTGAATGAGTAAGTAACTATAATATTATTATATTGATCTATATTATTTTTTAGTTTTTAGTTTTTACTTTTAAATGTATTTTTTACTTTTACATGTAAGTAACTATATTTATTTTTAGTGGAAGATAATTAGTGCCGAGTAAATAAGTGTTATATTATTTTTAGTTTTTAAATGTATTTTTACTTTTAGATGTATTTTTACTTTTATGTTAGTTTTATTTTAGTTTTTACTTTTAAATGTATTTTTATTAGATTAGTTTTATTTTAGTTTTTACTATGTATTTTTATTTTATGTTAGTTTTATTTTAGTTTTTACATTTAGATGTGTTTTATAAATAAATGTTTTATATTTGTAATTAAAATTTAATAAATACAATTCTATATTTAAAAACTAGCATAGATATCTTAAATACATCCGAGAGATATCAATCTCGAGGTGCCTATATTGGAATTCTCACATGCACCTTGAGATTGATATCTTTCGGTGTATTTTAGATAGATGTATTTAAGATATCTATGTTAGTAAATATTATAACCACATGGATTACCATGATGCTCTTTTATGGCAAAGTGGTTTTACACGAGAACAAATCCAAGATATGGTAGTTGCACTACACAATATTTATATGGAAACCCTTTCGGGAGAGAAACCATAGAGAAAAATGTGCTTGGAGCTACTATCCAAATCCAACCACAAAAACAACTGTTTTACAAATGTTTGTAGGCACTAACCTACTGGAGACACCAATTCCCAATGCCAAGCACCAACTCAACATTGATTTGTGAGCACCAACTCACTGGAGACACCGATTCCTAATGCCAAGCACCAACTCAACAATGATTTTGTGAGTACCAACTCACTAGAGACACCGATCCCCAATGCTAAGCACCAACTCAACAATCAAAAGGTTCCACCTACTATAGTTGTTTCTTCAACTTGATGATGGTGTATAGATAACTCTTCACTACCTTTTTCTGCTCCTATATACTGCACTCTATTATTTTCTTATGCACTTCTTGCTCTGATATCCTCTTCAACAACTTAACTTTCTTAATCTGCTTGAGTTTTCTCTTCCTCCTCTAACCCTCTTGATATGTCACTCTCTTCCTTCTCTTTTCAAAATGACATCTCGGTACCATGAGAGCACAAATAAATTCACAATTGAATTCACTTATATACAATGTTCATTTTATAAATAGATATCACTTTTCATGAGTTGGCATCCTTTAGAATATTCGTTGTGAGTCGGCTTTAGCATATTTTGAAAATTTGAAAATTTCATCAACTCTCGTGTTTAACCTTGTTTTCTCTTTTGCCCATGCAACATTTTATGACCAACATGGACAATTTTGAACACTCTAGAGTTATTACTTATATTGGGATCGTCCTAAAAATCTCATCTTTTTGGATATAGAGCCTTGGAAGTGATGAAAACCTAGAAGATCCTCATCCATCACTCTTACAAGGTATTTCTCATCGAACAATGAAAAAAGTGAAACATAATAATATTTGTTTTAATTTATCTTGATCCATACAATCGCTACTCCGTCTTGAACCTTTTGATAACTTTTCGAGAATCTATTATGAAACACGATAAAGAACATTTATCCTAGTGAAAGTTTTGCATGTAGGTGAAATAATGGTTGACATAAGATTTCCTAACATGCATTGTGGGGTTCATGCAAAGATGAGTTAGGAGCCCTTTCGACAAAATTTAAGCCCAAGAATTCTCCACCTCTTCATTGGGCTAGCATTATTTCTCCCAATGCGTAATATTCTTTTCTGTTTCTATTTATTTTAGATTTATAAATTTGTTACATTAAGGATAATGAAAACTTTAATACTCTTTCCATTATTCATTTTTTAATTTTACAATTTTCTTAAAATTGAAGATGTTAACTTTTATTGATTTGCATTTTTTTATTGTAATAATATATTATATTTCAATGTTAATTTTATAATAAGCTTGGTGGAATGTTATCACTATTATCCTTTAGAATGCATTCATATTGATATTAAAAAGTATCTAGTATAAAACAATCCTCTATGGATTTTAAGTCCAAGAATTCCTTTGTTCTTTGGGTTAATCTTATTTTCCCATGAGAAATGTTGTTTTGTGTTTCTATTTATTATATATTTATAGATTTTTCTAAGGATAATATAAATTGTGATATATTTTTTTTTATTCAATTATTTTTTAACGTAATTGATGGAATGGTATTAATATCACTCGAGAATGCATTTACAATGAGCTAACAAAATATTGAGAAAAGTTGGTGGAATGTTATCAATATCATGCCTTAGAATGCACTCACAATGAACTAATAAAGTCATTAGAATAAAAATAATAGTTTGTAATGATTACATATAATCAATAAAAATATTTTTCAATTAATATTTCTTTTAATAAACAGAATCATCAATAAGAAAAATATGAAAACATACAAACATTGCAAACAACATATGATAAATTTTGATTTGTGTCCAATGACTTAATGTGGTAGATATTTTAAAACACCTAAAATTAGTTACAAGATATTTATTCGTTTTTAATTAACATGAATGTAATATACTTGTCTATTTGTTGACTATTAACATGAATCTTGAAACATATCGCGCATATGTGTGAACTACATCAACAATTCTAATGTTTTGGAGACAAACAACCTAAAGATTTTTGTCAATTCTAATGATGCAAACATAACACTACTAAGAACATTAGGTGTGTTGATTTTGCATCATAAACTTTGTACCACATTCACATAGCCAAAATCAACCCAAGTATTGGGTAGTGCAATGAAGTAATTGATTTTTGAAAAACGTTGGATGCTATACTTCTTTGTATTAGTGATGTTACCTAATATAACCATCGGAACTTATATTGACTCCATTTTGAGAGGACATTGAGAAGACGTATAACATAGAGGCGATAAAATACATAAGGTCGTAGTACATGAAAGTTGACATGTGGTTGGAAGAGTGAAGGGAAAGTATTTGGGGAATAGGTTAGACATTTCTCAAGGTGTAGAAGACTCTTGTGTTGAAATGAAAAAATAACATGTTGACTCCACACAAGAGGAGGAAGGTGTCAATCGGGGATGACAATTTTGTCCTAGCCAAACCCATCTTTGATATGAACATCATAAATAGTTGGTTGAGATCTATAGGTTTGTGTCCCCAACTAACATGTACTTTGGTAGATAGTTTGAGTGAAAATTTCATCGATATTGTATCAATATAACTTTATAAGTGCAAAATGTATGGTGACACTAATCCAACCAAATGGTGATGCTAATTACATACAATGCATTCTTCGATAAATTCTCTCGAATCCAACTTATTTACCTTCACTTAGTTGTCATATTGGATTTATCCTTAATGTTTTGTCATTTCAATTATTTATCATTTCGATGTCGGTTTGCATACCAAACAAAAAATCTAATTAGAATATAATTCTCTATAGATACATAAAGTTTATATTTTACTTAAAATTGAATAATATATACAAGCACATGATATGATATTATTTACATGTCATCAAGCAATCAAAAATAAATTAATAAGATCAAATGGTGAGCATCTCCTATTGTCTAACGCCATTATTTCCCATGGTGTGCTTTTGGCATATGAATTTCGGTTTTTAGTTATTATAATTTTGTTCATTTATGTAATATAGTATTTTGAATTTTTTTAATTATGTGGTTAACATTGTTTAAGTATTGTGACTAAACATTATGTATATTTTATAGCGAAAATTTTGATTATGTTCATGTAGAGCACACATTAAGCGTTAAATATTATTTGAATCAACACACACTTGAATTAATTTAGTAAGAGTATTGTAAATTCTATTACACGTAGAAAGACAACATTTGCATTGACATTCAATGATAGATGCTTACATTGATTAGGAGGAGGATCTCCTAACAATAAAGGAACTTAAACTATCTCCTAAAAACTACTCAGTTAACATAAATGAGTTACTCATGAAAAACATTATCCAAATCTATTAACTAATTTCTCTCTCACTAATTAGAGTATGATTGTTACTCACATAAAAATTGTTTACAACACACTTATTATTTATTCTAACAATATATATTTAAAAATCCACATAATATAATAACCACAAATATTAACCCTTATGTAAACCTATTATTTTCATGTTATTCTTAAAAAAATAAACTTAAAGAATAACATGTTTGTTGTAATGACATTAAGAAAACCTATTGTAACACAATACATGTGATCAATTACTAAATTGTTCATCCGATTTTCAAATAACAAAACTAATTTTGACAATATATAACATTTAAACATTAGAAATTTTAGACGTTCATACCAATGAATTCTTTAAGTTAACAAAAAAATGTATGACACCTATAAATACATCAAACATTACTAAGCATATAAACTTATTGTCTTGAAACAAGGCGGTGAGGGTCCACTTTATGGCTGACATGGGCACCAAGTTGAGGTCTCCTTGACATTGTTTCTCATTATCAATATTGTTATCATCCGAGTGTAAGGGTGTAGTCGATGGTGGGGCTTGAGTACTCGCTAGCCACCCACCTAGGTTCTAATTCCTCAGGCCCTAGGGGACCGGTTACCCTTGCATTTACACAACTAGTTGGGAGGAATAACCGCATTAGCACACCAATAAGTGTGCCAAACCGTTACCGTTGAGTCATTAACTCTTGTAACATCTAAAAAAATATCTTTGTGATCTATTGTAAATCTTGTCTACAAGATTTTTTTAGCGTAAGGAAGCCTTTAAACTTGTATTTTAGAAAAACCTCTAGAATCATTGGTGTATTGCACACCTTTGTAATATCTCAAGATAAGACTCGAAGGTTGAGTGTTATCCACAATCTTGTGCCACATTTTTGAAAAAACCTATTCCATAAAATTAGTTTTTTTGAGCTTTATCTTTTATACATATGCTTCTTAGTTACTTAACGAAAAATAGTTGTGTTGTTGTTTTCAATAGCACTTGTACTTTGTTTGAAGTGGCAAAGCAAATACTATATTCCAAATTTATCTTCTAATTGTATAAACTTTTCAAATTATTATTAAAAAAATTATATTTAATGATTGTTTAATTCAACAAATAGAGAAGATTATAATAATATGCTTAAAAAATGATATTATAATAATATTTTACTAATGTTTATCCTTCTTATTTTATGTTGTTTTAACAGTGATTTTAATTTTGTAACATCTTTAATATGGAAAAAATTTATCTTAAACATTTTTTTATTTTTTCGATTGTGTGCAGCTTCACCTGTTTCACCTTCTTTTTCTGGTGTGTGCTCTGTCACCCTGCCACCTGTCCTGCCACCTATCCTGCTTCACCTGCTTCAACTGTTTTGTGTTTGCCTCTACCTCCATGGCTGACTCTGCCACCTGTGCCAACCAAGTGAATTGCGTGTCTACTACAGAAATGTATGGGACTGAGCAATGTTTGACACTAATTGGAAAGGGTGTTATATGTTAGCGGTGCACCATCGTTTCTGGAACTGTTGTGGCATGAAGACATTATTTTAGCTGGGAGAAATATTGACTTATCATGTTTTGCTTTTGAAGATCTTCATTGTATCATGCATTCGACCTCCTTATGAATACAAGCTTCAGTTTTCTAAACAGGCTCTTCATTGTGAGTTTGTAAATGCAAAATAAAGTTATAATATGCAAACTATCGCTTTGTTGTAATTGTTTGCATATGTATTTTCTGGAGTGAAAGGTGAGATGGACAACTTTATATATTCCCTATACAACAACTTTATAAACCTTTATTTCCTATTAGGTTTCCAGTAATCTATTGATTGATAGAATACTATAACATTAACACAAAAACCCGCATATGGTGGTATCATGTATTTTGATGTAATATTATATGTATTGTATATGAATTATATTAAAAAGGAAAAATATGAAGGTGGACAAAAGATGCAAGAAAGAAAAATTAATTGACAAAACATTATCTACATGTCTTCTATTTCTTTGTCTCCCCACTAATTATGAGATTCTATTTTATTAAATTCATGCCATCTCCATATTATACCCCTCACATAACACAATATCCATTTTTATTACCACTTAAAATTATGTATGGAACACATTTGGCTTTCTAATATATCTCAAAAAAACATTTCATTCCCTCCGTAATACAAATTACCTTAAAACGTGACCTATATCTAAATCCCTTTCGATAAGGTGTTCGGAAAAGGTCGGAATAGTTAAATAGGAGGATTACTATGACTATAGCCCTTGGACAATCTTCCAACAGTTAAAGAAGACCCCAAATCATCATCTATAGAGAATAGAGAGAGGGTATACGTATATAAACTAACCCATGTGCGAGCACTTTGCTAAGTAACAATACACCTTGACACTTTGCTTAGTGTACACCCTAGCCTACCAAAAATTAAAATTAAAAATCAATCTGTTTACACCCAACTTTTCCCCATCCGCCCCACTTGCCCACCACCGACGCCACCGCCAAGTATTTACCCAAACCCTACATGACCCATACTACAAGGATGTCATTACAGATGAACCCACGATTCAAGCTTACCCGTAATTCTTTGTAGATATGTTCGCTACCGTACCTACCATGTCCGAGCAATCCTTTGTTTAGCTCCAACCTTCTTGTGCCAATGCTGAAATTGAACCAACAACAATAACCACTCCCACATTCACCTCATCATTATTTATTGCATCTGTTCCATCCGCACACAAAAAGGTTGAATATATTAAGAGATACTTGCAAAACAAACATCGCCCCACTCGAACTTAGTTGAATGGCCCCAAATAAGTGCTGATCCCATTTATAAATATTCGATAGAGACCTCATTTTCTATGGTCTTTCCAACTGTATTCCCATTTGGCATGCCTATGTTTCGCCAACCCCACAACACTGACATTCAAATGCATAAATATGCCCTTCACTTAATGCGGTACCATGACAACCGCTTTGACAACCACCCACGATTACGTTACTTCTGCTCAACCTTATGATACAACATAGAGGTTAGGTTGTGTCATCTATATTTGCTAAGTAGAACATTGAAAACAACTCAACTACAATTGTTGAGGACCTACACACTTTATTGGAACACTTGTCATATGAGCAAATAACAAATCAATTGATGCGCTTCACTGTCAAACTAAGAGGTACATGATCTTATTGGGCACAATGCAAAAATGAACTTTCAGATATGATCACTCAGCTAGGATCCCCAACATTATTCTTCACCCTAAATGGTGTTGACACTAAATGACCTACTCTGCATAAAGTCATGCCTAACCAACCTCCTACATCACTTGGCATTGCACATACATGGAGAATTCACAACATCATTAGAAACCCACATTTGATAACCATGTATATGGCCATTATGTTCTCCATACTCCACCACGAAATCCTAATGTATGTACATCCCTTAAACCTTACATTGTTGTGCATATCTCCCATGCATTCTACATACATCTCCCTATGGAGTCGAAATACTTCATTACATAATGCACAGTTATGATCTGCCTCACCATGTGTTTCTAATATAAAAATTCTTTCCAATCTATATGCAAGTACAAGGTAAGTGCATGGAGATGGGGACAAAAGGGGGTAAAAAAGGGACACCTTTTTCATGAAATCAATGAAACTTGAACTTCATCGAATAATTCAACATTCCTATGCTCAAAATTTGACAAAGTTTCTAAACTACTATTTTTTAAAAATGATTGAGATTAAGAGGGTCAAATGAGGTGCGCACACAAAGTATGTCTATTTTTGTGTAAAAAAGATAAGAACCTATTGTGTGTGCGCCCCCCATTTTTGAGCTATATAATTTATTTTTCAAATCCCTTATGTAGAAAGTTAGCTCCGACCATGTACGAGGTCCCACTAATTTTTCATAATTTTTGGATGAATATATAATTTTTAAATTAATTTTCAAAGTGTACATATCCCGAAAATGAAATATTTGTGTGTGCACCCCCATAACTTTGAGAAAAAAGTCATTTTTTTTTTTTTTTTGAGTGTGTGTAGAATGGAGTTTAGAAAAAACCACTTTAAAAAAAAATGGATAAAAAAATCATAAATTTTGCACCAAAACGTATGCATAGGTTTTTGCAAAAAAATAAGGCAATAGTAAAAGAAACTATGGATGATAGCCTTAAACTAATAGCATTTTATAAAGAATTATATTGTCATTAAGGTAAAACCAAGCTTGACATTGTAGTATAATTTATTTTTGAATATTATGTTTTAATGCACAAGATATTGGGGTGCACACGTGAAATTTAGAGGTTTTTTATTAAACATGGTTTTCATCACACAAAACATAGTCCAAACCTCTGGTTTGGAAATCCAAGGCAAATCCAAGCCTTTGGATTGGGTGTTCTAAACCCAATAAGATGAAACATAAGCTCGTTATAACACACTCGTGTTATAACGTGAGTGCGTTATAACACACTTGTGTTATAACATGAGCGCATTATTACGCACTTGCGTTATGGATTGCTTAAAATAGAAAGTCGACCCCAACAAGACAAAATATTTGATATTGGTCCCACTGGTCACAGGTTTTTCTGTAAATTCCTGCACATTCTGATTCTTGTTAACAATTTTGTATAGTTTATGTGATATAGAGATTGTTTTGTGAAATATTTAAGCATTATTTGATATATTTAATTGTGTTTATTTTATTATATTCCTAATAGTCACTAACATTTTATTTGAATTATTTTGTAGTGGTGAGGTATTTTTGAGAATTATGGGGAGGAAACCAAAAAAGCAATCACTCGAGCAATTGCAAAAACAAAGGGACCAGATGAAAAAAGGGCGTGAAAAAAAGAAATTGAACGCATCTTTAAGAGAGATTGAAGATGTTGCCAAAAATCGTATATCATCCAACAAAGCCAAGAAAGAAGAAATAAAAAAGAAAAAAAGGGAGCAAATGCAAAAATACATGAAAAAAGAAATCAACGCATGAAGATGAAGGTATGTCATCTCTTCCAAATGAAATTGATGGTGCAACATATCTTCAAACACCAATTGAGTCAATGAATGATGAATATTCAATGAATGATGATGTAATTCCAAGTTTAAACATAGATGTTACACCAGTTGACCAACCTATTGAAAACACACACTCTTTACCGAATTATGAAGATGAATGACAAATCAAAAATGAACAATGTTTAGATGATATTCAAAAATCAATTCCATTGAAATCACCGATTAAAATTTTACGGAAAACACCCAAACTTTTACTTGAGATTGATGAAAATATTTTAAATCCAATGCCTAATAAGATTTGTCAACGCACTTGTAGAAGAAAAGCTAATCAGATATGGAAAACATATTTTAATGACTTAAATGAAACATGTAGATGTCAATTATTTGTTGAAATGATGAAAAATATTAATTATAGACCTACAATGAAAACCCTTGGTCTAAGAACATCTAAGACCGATAGTGAAAAATCTATTGTAAAAAATCTAATGAATGCATACCAATCAATAGGTTCAACCTCACGTACCAAAGGTAGTAATGTTACTTGACGTGTTATTACATCGACTATAGTAAGTAAAGCAACAAAAAATATTGTTTAATTAGAAAAACAAGTAGTGCACTAAAAATAAATAGGAAAACACTATACAAAGCTCTCGAGCGTCGTGAAAGAATTGAAGATACAAATAACAATGAATTATGGGCATTTCTCTGGTAGACTGCCATGAAAAGACAAAGACATAGTTGATGAGTTAAAATAATTTTTTTTAGAATTTTGGAAAATAAATACAAGGGTTTCACCTAATCAAAAGATGTTTTAAAAAGAAGAATTGGTTCTAGAAACTGTGAAGAACATACTACTTTTTTTTAGATATGACACAAATACAATTTTTAATAAGTTTAAAGAGGCTCATCCAAAATACAAATTAGTCAAAGGTATTTTGAAATGTTAAAACCTTTTTATGTTAAAATAAATCACTCACAGACTACTTGTTGTAGGATCCATATTGAATTTGCTATGCATTATGATATTTTCCGGCATATATGTGTTAATTTGCATACTGAGAATATTTTTGCAGAGTGTATGATAAATGTTCCACCTAAATCAACAAGAGAATTCATCTCAAGTGTTTTTGTACAAGAGAAGAAGGACAATCTTTTATAACAAATCATGTTTAGAAGGAACTTGTGATAGTTGTGGTGGTTTGTAATGTTTGTAAAGATGTATACACACAGAGAATACACATGTAATTAAAAATGAACTAGTTAGTTTTGGAAAATACAAGTCAGTGACATACACTTCAAAAGATGGTAATGAATCCAAGAGGTGTGAATTAGTGAGTAATGAAATAAGTGCATCAAATTTTATCACTATATTTTAGAGAAGCTAGTGTATGAGTATGCACAACATACACATAGAGCTTGATGGTTAGATGAGCAATTCATGTTATGAAAGGACACATTTCCTCTTGGTACCATTCTTTCAGTTGTTGATTTTTCAAGAACTATACTCTACAACCACAAAATGAAGTGCAATTGCAATACTACTACTCTATTTAGGTTTCCATATTTGTACATATAATATTCACTCATGCTCTCTCAAAGTATAGAGGAAGAGAGAAAGATTTTGAGGGAATACCATTTATATATTAGTGATGATCATGGACATTCATTAGAAGTGTACAAGGTTGTTTCAAGATCTTCTATGGCAATTTGAATAACAGAAACATCATATTTGATAAACACATCATATGGTCAGATAATTGTACTTCACAATTCAAGAATGCGCGAATGTTCTATTGGTTGAGCAGGATGCATAGGAATAACAATGTTCAACATTTTTGGAATTTCACTGAGGCCGGACATGGAAAATGAGAACATGATGGTGCAGGAGTGTTGGTTCGAAAATCATCGGTTAGGTAGATTTATGGATAGGAGCTAGTAGTGTGCGCAGGCATAGCCCTTCTTTGAGTCACAAAGCGGCCCGGTTTATTGCTATTCTACCGGCAGGGAATGCATGCAAGTCTCACAATATTACGCCTTCGGGGGTTTGGGATCTCATCCCAAGTAGGGTGTTTCGATTGCGGAAAGAAAGGAATGAAAGAGAGGATGAAGAAAGATCAGGTCGAAGGAAGAAAATAAATGAATTCCAAGGAAGAAAGGTCGAGGGTTTATGTTTTGGGATTGGTAGTAAACAGAGCCAAACCTACTTGCATAAATGAACAAAGCAATCAACCGATGAATAAATGACAATAAAGCAGTAGATTCAAGAATAAACACACTGATCGACATAAGAAAGATCAAATGCAAATAACACACGTATTCAGCACAAAGTCTAAATATTTGTATTAATATTCCTTTCTGTTACAAAAAGCTCAAAGTCTTTTCTCCTTACTTCTATTTTTCATCTGAAAGATATCCACTCTCTCAAATACAACAAGTATTTGAGTATTTATAGAAGAAGGAGAAGAAGGAAGGCAAAAAGGAACCAACCACCTATTTACAAAATATCTACAAAAATATCTCAAAGTCATGTTGACTTTTGACAACTTGATGGATGACATCATCCCATGGTGCAACATGGATGATGTCATCATTTGTGTCAACATACTTTAGACATTTTACAAAAAGAAAGTCGGAGAGAGAGAGAAGAAGAGAGAATTTATTCATCGTCGTCATCCCGCGGCTGAAAGGGGATATCCTGCTTTTATTGCTTTGCTCGAGTGACGAGATGTGGAATTGGGCACAGTATTCCATGAACTTGCTGATCATGGGCTTTAGGCTGATCTAGGAAGGATCCTTGTGTCGCTCACTGATCGCCTCGCAAGTCTCCCGCTCGTCTATGAGCTTCTCTGGGAGTTTGGAATATTCTTTCTCTGCTTCTATTAGGAACCCGATGAAGTCTCGACAGGCCAGCAGGTTATTGATGGACTCTGCGTCAAAAGTGACCTCTGGCCCCAGCCCTTGCGAAACGATCTCCTTGAAGATCTGGATGGTTTCATCAACTTTCCTTAAGGCGAAGGAAGGAGTAAGCAACCCTGGAGACATGTTGAGAACGATTTGCTCCATTTGGTGCATCGCGTCCAGGGCTTCTTCCTTTACCTTATCGATCTTTTCAAGGATGAATTCCAGTTGATCCATCCGGTAGTCCAGAGTGGAAAGGATTTTATTGAGGGCCCTGGGATGACCGAAAACGCCGAACTTGACCAGATCTTCGACTGAACAGTCGAACATTGTTTGAAAGGTCTCACGTTGCAGCCTAGCATGGTCCAGCTCTTCTGATATGGGTCCTGCTAATGCCTGGAGTTCTTTGTTCACCTTGTTGATGTTCAGGTACAAATCGGTGAACTTGGCGATCACTTTTTCACTGTCCTTGAGGATTTGGCTCCTCCAAGCGGAAACTGCCATACCCTGCTCGCCGATCTTTGCATATTCATCAATTTTATCCTGGCTCAGAGGCTCAGGAGTTTCGGCGGCAGTTGTGGGAGGTGCACTACCCATCTTCTGTAAGGCTTGGAGCAGATGTTTATTTTGCTCTTTCAGCAGCATTTTCTCTTCTTTTGCTTCTTTTGCTTCTTGCAGAGGGCGTCAACTGCAGATAGGGCCTCTCCCTGAAGGCTTTCAGAAGATGTCCCCATTGTGACTTGAGTCACTGTATAATCTGTCGAGGACAGATCCTTTTTATCCTTCAGAGGATTGGGGTACGCGATCTCCATTACCCTCTCTCCCGAAGCACTCTGAGAGAAACATGTGATGGGCTTCTGCTTCTTTACCCCTTTTGACGGGATCATGGAGAAGTCCATCGGAGCGATGGGAACTTTCCTTTTCTGCTGACTCAGGTGTTGGGAGATCCAAGCTGGACTTATGGGAGAAGGACCAGAAACAGAGAAGGGGGCAGCTGCAGTAGTTGAAGGGAAAAAGTGGAGACACTTGGAGGTGGCATCGAGAGGGAGGCCGAGGAAGTGCTCACGGGAGGAAGGGATACTGCAGGAGAGGAAGACATAGGAAGGGAAGGGAGCTCAGAAATGAGGGAAGAAATGGAGGGGGACAGGTCCGCGAGAGAAGAGAAGATGGACGAAGAAGCAGGAGGGACAGAAGGGACCTTAGTTGTTACAGCAGTGGCGACATCCTGAGTGGATGGGCCTATTGGGACATCTTCCGCTGTTTCTTTCTCTGGGGAAGCCAGAGTTACAACTTGTTCAGGTGCAGCGGAAGGAGGACTTTTAGGAGCTTCTTCTTGGGTGGAGCTGGATTCACCCTCTTTACCCTTTCCTTTGCCTTTTGGCTACTGTTTTGATCGAGGAGGTGTGTTACCCAATGGAGAGGTTGTGAAATCGACTCCGAGGTAGACGAGCCCGTTCATTCGGCACCAATGCTCTGTTCTGCGCAGAGTTTCCTTGACTCTTTCCTCAATTGTCTGAGGGGCTTTGGTTCTATCAATCAACGCAAAAGGCCAATCGTCCCCACCTGTGTCAAGATACACTTGATCCACTTCCTCCTCAGTAGTTTGGTATCCTTTGGGGACGATGGCCACCCCGTACTGGATGATTTCTGCTAAGGCCAGGTGAGAATGATCCTTCCTCCTGAGCTCAACCTCGTGATATAAGTCAATGTAGATATCTTCGATCTGAGGGATGTGGATCGGGTCGAGCTTGGCCCTAGGCAAACAATTTCTTGGATCGAAAGTGGGCCTTGCTGGGAAGTCATGTTTGATTCAAGACTCACTCTGTAAACATGTCCTTTGCCTTGTGGTGAGAGGGACACGTATACCTACCCACTGTGAGGGGGAAAGGAGTTCCACCCTTCTTTCTCTTTAGGCACTTTTCATGGTAAGTAATAAGCTGCCTTGACAGCTCCAATAGGATCAACTTGGGCCCGGCATATCTTGGCAGTCTAGTCGGTTCCCCCAAGAAATTAACTGCCCTCAGATAGGTGAATGTAGGGAACTGAGTGAATAGGGCCCCCCACTTCTCAGTAGCTGCTACTATGCTCTTGGTCGTGCGACCGTGAGTCATATTTGACCTCAACAGGCAGATGTTGAAGTAGAAGAATGCATCGTTGATCTTTGTGAATTGGGGGATGCTATTTTCCAGCTTCAGCTCTGGATAGTATTCATAAATTTTGACTTGGGGCCAAACCCCACACCGCATCAGAGCTGGATAGTCCCTTTCTAAAGCTGCAGCATAGACTACGTAGGAGTTCATATAGAACCTCCCCGTTGTGTTGAGTTGTTGTAGCTGCTCAGAGATTGTGCTGCTTATAATTTCTGCCCATTCAAAGCGTTGATTGGGCACATTTTTGTTCATTGTTTCCAAGTACCGCAACATCCACTTGTGAAAATAATGGGCGTCAGGAAGCCCAAAGACTCTGCTCAGGAACGTAATGGTGTCAGCTGAGTTCCTCTGAAAAGTCACTGCGATGAATGACTTGTGGCCACCGAGTCACTACTTTTTTGTTCTTCAGATAAACTTCATTCATCAGCTGCATACACTGATCTTCATTGTCGTCCCAGGCCTTAATGCAGTCTTCTCGGCTGACGGCCACAAAGTGCCGGTGATGAGGAATGCCGAGCATCATCTCAAAGTGGTGGGCAGTGAGGTTAATAATAACTTCACCCTTCTCCCCATGGACACATCTTGTGTCTTTGTTGTAGCATCGGGCTACCACCATCATAAATTCATTGTTTACGGACCGATTGGGATCCCACCAAAGAAGGTGCGCAGTGGCACCGCCTATCGGCTTGTCCATCCATGGACTTCTCGTGACCCTGCGGGTTACGGCCCAATTTCTCCATGTCAATATGACCCGATTACGAGTCTCGATATCTAGGTCACACTCTGCTTGGGACTCGGGCATTCGACCCTCTCGATACTTATACTTCATTTCTTCTTACGTGAGCTTGGCCTTGCCTTTAGATTGGATAGGTTTCTTGCTTGATGTTCACATATGTTCTTCGAACTTAGTTGCCGATATAC
Organism: Taxus wallichiana var. yunnanensis; assembly: GCA_018340775.1. Classification (NCBI taxonomy): domain Eukaryota; kingdom Viridiplantae; phylum Streptophyta; class Pinopsida; order Cupressales; family Taxaceae; genus Taxus; species Taxus wallichiana. Next base: position 687,434,692 of record CM031240.1, on the reverse strand, counting down.
GCAAGAATAAGAAGTGAAACCCAATTGAAGAAAGCCATGTCACTTTGTTTGATTTTCCATTGAAATCTTGTGAAGAAAGAGTAAGCAATTTTAAGGCTTGAGGCACTGGGGGCATGAATCTGCAGGTGCATTCTTTTTGTTGTAAGCATGGTGCGCTGCGCCATATGGATGTTTTATAAAGGCGCATGGATTATTTATGTTACGCGGGAACATGATGCGCCATTGGCGCATATATCTTTCATTTTGCATGGAACTTCGGTGCGCCAAAGGCGCATATAAGGTGTGTGTAACATATGCTTTTTGTGCGCTTAAGGGAACCTGGCGCGGTGCATGAAGGGTCTGCATGACATGATGTTATTGCGGTGAGGGACGTGCTGCCTGCGTTTATAGCTTTGCACTTTGCGCATAGGAAAATATTGTTACATGGATGCTGGGTGCGCCAAAGGGCGCAGGAATTTGTGATGTTGCACTCAAGTTTGATGCACCAAGAGGGTGCACGGGAAGCATTTGCAGCAAGTGGGGGAAGTGCGCCATGAGGGCACAACTTTTCTTTGTGTAACAGGGGTGACAGATGCGCCGAAGGGGAACAAAAATACAGTTCATTTCAAGCCATGATTCTTCTCAGAGGGGTTTCATTCTTTCAAACTTCTTCTGCAAGGTACCTTGGGGTGATAGAAATGGCTTTAAACAAAGGTTTCCAAGCTATTATTTCAGGACAGAGCTCCCTCTACCAGCAAATCTAGAAAGAGGGGGAGGAATATGTGGAAAGACAACAGGGGGGAGCAAGTTCATGATTTCATTCTTTTCAATCCAAACTGAACCAACCTAGCATTCAAAAACCCCAAAAACAAAACACACGAAAGAAAGAAGGCCACTTACCCGGATAAATAGCAAAGAACGTGCAAACGGGTCCACTATGTGATCGAAAGCGACAGGGCAGGTGCGCTGACAGGCTCAGAGAAAACAATATTTAAAAATAATCACGTGATAGCTCTGGTGATAATGACATTGCGGGCGCCTATATATAGGCGAGGTAGCAATAAATGCGCCACCAACCTTTTAAGTGGCGCACCAAAAGAGCTGTCGACACAAGAAAACATGTGCCCTAGGATTAAAAGGGGGCGCATGAACATTTGATGTTGCATAGTGATTATATGCGCCCGCCCAAAAAGACCAAAAATGGCTAAGTTCGAAAAACTAGATTTCCCGGGAAGGGATTTTGCAACGTTCGACGCAAAAAATCCACGATGAGGGATCGAACAAATTTTTTGGTAGGGTTATCCGTAAAATTGCCCTTGCCAATTTTACAAGATAACAAGGAGCATGTGTTAAAAGAGCCCTAACAAGAGAAGAATTGAAGTACAAAGATGGTGCCAAGTTGATCGATGCAAAATCCATTGTGGAATGGTGTAACTCAATAATGAGTCTAGGTAATGAGGGTAATTCTACAGTTCATAGGTTTTTTTGGTTGGTAGAAGAAGCTAATTTTGCAAAATTTGAAGATTGCTAGTACACTAACTAGATCTAGTGAGTTGCACTCTTTTAGAAGTTCAAATGCAAGTTCATGGACTATTTATACAAGGAAAATGGCATGCTTTTTCTCTTCATGTACGTATTCATTTTGGGATGAATGTGAGTCAAAAGAGTGGGTTGATGAATGGTGTTGTAGACAATTATATCCACTCAACACCTATCAACCTCCACTAGCTCTACAACTCACAGTGAGAGAAGCAACAATTGACTTTGACCATATATCAGATCTAGTGCAACAGGTATTATATATTTGCATTATTTTGTAAAAATTTATAGTTTTTCTCATGTTAGGGAACTTATAAATGAATCAATTATTGAAACTAATGATTTTTTGTACAATGTGATGTAGGTCATGTTTTTGCGGTTGTTGCAGAAGAATATAATAAAGAAGGAACAAATTATTATTTGTGTCATTGTGTTGAGGAAAAAAAGAAATTGATAGCCCCAATCATAGATGGAGAAGGCCTAGAATATCCTATGGGGTCTGTGGTTATTACTAGAACATGGATAAGAAGATACCCAATAAAGAATTCCAATGTGTGGTTGTTTGAGGACTTTGAAACTCATAGAAAGATTCTTCATTATTCTCACCTAGTTGTTGCATCTAATGTTCAATTGATTAAATATGGAGGTAGACCATGCAATAAGGTCTTGTGGAAAGTTCATGAGTCTGACCATGAAGCAATACTTGACACCCTAAAAATTAGATCGGACCCAGATGGCTCACTGGATTGAATTTGTACAAATGAAGATACACAAAACTGCCCTTGAGCCTGCCAAGTGGCATACTTTCTCAAGTCAAAGGTATGTTCACTTAAGATTCAAGATATGTACATCTACATGAATTTAATTTGAATATTTACTTTAATTATTTTTTTTTAAAATTGTGTAGGTTTTAAAATTCTATTTAATTTTTTACTAACATGTTTATGTAGGTTAGTGGTGCCAAAAAAGCTTCCACCTTCATGTGGTTGGCACTGTTAGTAGAGAATTTTTTATTCTCGAAGCTAAGGAATGAAAAATATTGGTTGGTCCTAATATTGATATTCCAAAATATGAACTCACTCATGAGACCTGCCAGAAATATATGAGGTTTTCCGATCCTTGTAGTGCTAGAAGATGGTGGTATGAAGAATGGAGATAAGTTGTTGATGACAAGCTGATGTGGGAGGAAGCTACAAGTTCACCTAGAATGCTTACAAGTTGTACCCTACCCTCGAGGGATTTTCACCCATGATAATTTCATTGAGGTGCACCTTGTTGCTCATTCTAAACTATCTTCAGGCCTCATCAACTGGTATGCCATCTTACAGGTAACCTCCTCTCGATTCTACTCTCATTAAGAAATAATATAGAAAATTAGCCTTGCTATTACATCTTGGTAAAAACAAGTTCCTAGGAGCCGAGGGAGCTTTTAAAATTATCACACAAGCATGGGGAGTTCTCTCCGATAATACAGAAAGGCTACCTATGATGCCATGAGAAAAAACTAACAAGGGCACAACCCCACCTTCCTCCAACTATATTCCACGAGTGCACAACCCTACCTTTTAAATGTAATGAAATTCTGATTCGACACTTGATGATTACGGAATGTCCAATCTTGCCACAGACCCCAGTAATCTTTGATCCTTGGATATAGGGAGACACCGTTACTTGGATTCCATTTATAATGATAGAGATATTTGTAAATTCGTGTTATGACCTCTAAATCCATATGCATTTCAATTTGTTTGGAAACCAACAAGGGAAATTTGGTTCATATATCTTATTAGTATTGACAGAGAGTATTCAACTGAAAATGGCTCATCTGTTTCGTAGGCAGAACATTCAAAAAGATTCATCATAATTTTCATGTCGCATGTTGCTATGATTGTAATTTCCATATCGCTTGAGGCTTTAGAATATTTTGGTGGTAATGGTGTTGGGACTAACACACAAATTGTACAAATAATATATCAGATCTAAGCATACATGCAATAAAAATGGATATTCTACCAGAAGAAATATACAAAACAAGAGATATAAATCAACATCAAATTTAATGTGGTTCACCCAGTGTGGGCTACATCCACCAAGAAACAAGCCAATCTATTATCCAAAGCTTTCAGAAGATATACAATGAAGATTTATAATCTTTACACCTCTCATGATGTACAATACTTTCTTTCTCTCAAGCTTCTTTTTTTTCTCCAAGAATTCTCTCTCACAATTATATTCACAATAATCACTAACTCTCTCTTCTAACCCTAGCTTTCTAGCTTATAAATACCTTATAAAAACTTAAGACACTTAGCCATATAATTACAATCAATAGATTTGATTTAATACTAAATTAGATATAATTCCCATGAGTTAAATAAAACACTCACGCATAGGTAACTGATCGTTGGTTAGCCCTAACCGATGATGGTTCTTACTTTCTTAACCGATTCCGGTCATAGGTGACCAATGTCGGTCCCTACATAATCGATGACGAGTTCTTGTGTTTTTCAAAGAAGTTGATATAACAAGCTAAACTAAAGTAATTGAGCTCCACATCTCAACAATCTCCCACTTGGAGATAAATTATTTCACTATACCTATACAATGTCATCTTGGATCCTTTCCTTAGCTTTGTTTCTTCCTCTTCAAGTCTTAAACTGAAGACCAACAGAAGTGGAGTGTAGATCCAACTTCTCTTTTGCTAATGGCTTTGTTAGCATATCTACAGGGTTTTTACTCATATGAATCTTCTCCAGTTTTAGTTTCCCATCCTCCAATACCTACCGTATGAAGTGATATCTCAATTGAATGTGTTTCATTCTAGAATGAAACTCCGAGGTCGTTGCCAAATGAATTGCAATCCAACTTTCACCTTTGAACAATTTTCAATCATCTTGCTCCTTTCCCAAATCTTCCATGAACTTAATCATCCATATTATCTCTTTTCTACCCTCTATAGCTACAACATACTCGCCTCTGTAGTAGAAAAAGCCACAACCTTCTACAATCTCGATATCCAATTTAAGCTGTCGTCCCACCTACTGTGAAAATATATCCAGTAGTGCTCCTTCTACCATCCAAATCTCCAGCCATATTTGAATCAACATAGCCACATAAAGAAATATCCGAACCTCCATAACATAATTGCATGCTAGATGTCCCTCTCAAATACCTGAGTATCCATTGGACTACTTTCCAATGCTCTTTACCTGGATTGGTCATAAATCTACTCACAACTCCCATTGCTTGTGTAATGTCTAGTCTGGTATAAACCATAGCATACATGAGACTCCCAATTGCTGAAGCATATGGTACTTGTGTCATGTATTTGACCTCCTCATGTGATGATGGACACTAATATTTTCTCAATTTGAAGTGTCCAGCCATAGGTGTACTTACATGTTTTGAATTCTGCATTTTAAACCTTTCTAACACCTTGTAGATATAATCCTCCTGAGACAAATACAATTTCTCGTTCTTCCTATCTCTCGTGTATTTGCATGCCAAGGATTCTTTTACAGCTCCTAAATATTTCATAGAAAATGTGTGAGCTAACTTTCCCTTAAGCTCACAAATATCCGCATACTAGATCCTGCAATAAGCATATCATCCACATACAATAACAAAATAATATATCTCCCATTTTCAAGCTTCTTAAAATAAACACAATGGTCAAATTTACATTTCAAATAACCATGCTCATGCATGAAACTATAAAACCTCATGTACCATTGCCTTGGAGCTTGCTTGAGCCCATAGAGGCTCTTTTTCAACTTGCACACTAATTTCTCCTTACCCTTGACTTCATACCCAAGTGGCTGCTGCATATAAATCTCTTCATCCAAATCACCATGAAGGAAATCCGTCTTCACATCTAGTTGCTTTAAAGACAAATCATCTACTGCAACTAAACTCAATACAGTACATATGGAAGTCATTTTAACAATAGGAGAAAATATTTCACCAAAGTCAATACCTGCTTTATGTGTAAATCCTTTTACTATAAGCCTTGCCTTGTAACTTTTCTATCCACCCTCTTCTTCCTTGATCATGTAAACCGACTTGTTTTGCAATGTCCTCTTACTTGCTAGAAACTTAACCAAATCCCAAGTCTGGTTTTGTTCCAAGGAGTCTGTCTCCTCATTTATGCCATGCTCCCACTTTGAACATGGGTCTCATGCTACATTGCTTCTTCAAAACTTTATGGTTCACCATTACTAGTTAATAATAAATAAGATAAAGAAGATGTAAATCTTTTCGGAGGGTTACTTACCCTTTGTGACCTTCTCATAGGAGTTTGGGGTACCAAAGGCTCATTCGGACCTCTGGACATTTATTTCCAATTCGACAATGATTGACATTGGTCACCTATAGCCGACGCCGATTACGCTACGCTAATCGATGCGTTTGGCTCTTTTGTAATCGATTCGATTCGGTTGAACAATCTTTGGTCGTGGTTCAACTTACATCATTCTTGTGTAACCATGTAGGTATGAGTTTTAAATCCGAGAGTTTATTTTCATTCATAAACTTCTCAACCAGTTCATCTTTGGGTACTAAAATTTGATCCATGTACATCCTCTCTTCATTCCATTCAATGTCATGACTCCTAATAATTTTAGAATTCTCTAAATCCTAAAAACGGAATCTGAAATCATTAGATCCATAACCAATGAATGTGCATCTCTTGGATTTTACATCCAACGTTTTTCTATTTTCCTTATCAATATGCACAAAATCTTCTAAACCAAAAACTTTAAGAAAATAAAGATCTACCTCTTTTCCGGTCTAAGCTTCCTCTGGTATTCCTCCATCTAGTGAACTTGAAGGCCCATAGTTAATCAAATAAACCATTGTATCAATTGCTTCTACCAAAAGCGTAAAGACAATCCGAATGTATCCTCATACTTATAAAAATTCCATGATTGTCATATTCATTCTTTCTACAACACCATTCTCTTGTGGTGTTCTTGGAACCATTCTTTCTCTACGTATTCCATTCACTGAACAATAATCATTGAAAGCCTTACTATAATATTCACCACCATTGTCAAATCTAAGGCACTTTAACTTTGAATTTGATTCATTCTCAACAAGGGATTTCCATCTTTTAAAAGTCTCAAAACATCAGATTTATGTTTAATACAATAAACCCATACCTTTCTTATAGCATCATCAATGAAAGTAACATAATATTGGGATCCTCCATGAGAAGCTACATGGGATGGTCCCCACACATCTGAGTGTACAAGCTCTAATTTTTTGCTCCTTCTTAGTTGCCCCAACTTTGATAAATCTCACTCTCTTTCACTTTCCAAAGACACAATGCTCACGAAATTAAGATCTAAATCTTTCAAATCTTACCCTTAACCTTTAAGATCTGCATTCCTTTTTGACTCATATGGCCCAACCAATTATGCCACATGCATGTATCTGAATCTGAAGTAGATAATGTAGAAAATGAATAAGTAACAAAGGTAGATAAATATAACATTCCTACCTTATTGCCTCTTGCCACAACAAAGGCACCCTTGGTGAATTTCGAAGAGTCTATTGTGAATGTAACCATGCAACCAACTTTACCTAGTTTCCCTGCAAAAATAATATTCCTCCCGAGGCTTGGCACATGCCTCACATCTTTCAATACCGCGTATTTCCATTCTATAATTTTAGATGAACTTACCCTTTACCAGTAATACTGCAAGTTTCATCATCACCCAAATAAACATGCCCAAAATTACCCCGGACATAATTTCTAAAATAATCCTTTTTAGGGGTTGCATGGAAAGAAGCTCCTGAATCTAAAACCTAAGATTCTATTCTATTATCCAAAGAAAGAATAAGAGCATCTTGCATTACCTCTACCATAATATTTACCTCTTTACCTTTATCTGGGTGTTGGTTTTCTTTATCCTTTGACCAAGAATCTTTCTTTGCATGTATTTTCTTTCCACAATTCCAACAAGTAATTCCCTTACCTCTGGATTTAGATATGCCATTCCTTGACTTTGATTTCCCATTATTATTACTCTTGGATCTCTCCTTCTACCTGCCTCTACTTTCTACATTCAAAGCATTCCCATATGATGATTCCTCTGTACTTTTCCTATGAATTTATTCATTCAAGATTATACTAACCACATCATCAAAATTTAAAATATTATTAATAGATGTTGTATTACTAACAACCATTACCAAGTTATCCCAACTATTAGGCAAAGAACATAAGAATAAGAGTGCTTTCACTTCATCATCAAACGAAATATCAACCGATTTTAACTGATTTACAATAGATCATAAATCATTCAAATGACTAGATGCAGATCCACCTTCATGCATCTTAGAACTAAATAGTTTCTTCATCAAATAAAATTTATTTAAAACACTAGGTTTTTCATATAAATTAGCAAGATATTTCATTAACTCTAATATAGATGCCACTTCTTTAATATTAGAAGCCACAGATGTTGCCATGATCAATTTTATAGATCCCAAATCCTTTTTGTCAAGAATCTTCCATTCTTTATCAGTCATCTTTGTAGGTCTAAATTTTTCATTCAACGGTAAGTACAAATCTCTTTGATAGATAATCCTCAATCTGCATCTTCCATAATTGATAATTTCGGCCGTCAAACTTCTCTACCTTGTATTTGTTTTCTTCTACCATTGTTGTAGCTCCCACTCAATCAAAAACCCTCTATGAGTAAATATGTCAACACACAAAACCCTCAAACAAATCTCTAATACCATTTGTTGGGATTAGCACACCGGTTTTACAAATAATATATCATATCTAAGCATACATGTAATAAAAGTGGATATTCTACCAGAAGAAATATATAAAACAAGAGATATAAATCAATACCAGATTTAACGTGGTTCACCCAGTGTGGGCTACATCCACCAAGAAATAAGCCAATCTATTATCCAAAGCTTTCAGAAGATATACAATGAATATTTACAATCTTCCACACCTCTCACGATGTACAATACTTTCTTTCTCTCAAGCTTCTCTTTCTTCTCCAAGAATTCTCTCTCAAATTATTTTCACAATAATCACTATCTCTCTTCTAACCCTAGATTTCTAGCTTATAAATACCTTATAGAAACTTAGGGAACTTAGTCATGCAATTACAATCAATAGATTTGCTTTAATACTAAAATTAGATCTAATTACCATGAGTTAAATAAAACACGCATGCACAAGTAACCGATGATGGTTCCTACTTTCCGATCGATGTCGGTCATAGGTGTGATGTTGGTCCCTACATAACCGATGACAATTACTATGTCTTCTAGCAAGTTGATATATCATGCTAAACTGAAGTAATTAAGCTCCACATCTCAAAAAATAGCCCTCTTGTTTCATTCCCTCAACTTTGTCTTTCTCTCTCAAAAAGGAAAATGACTGTGCAACATTACCAACAATAGAGTTCATAATGGTATTATGGTGGGATGAGGAATGAATCTCGAGGATCATATTCATATTTGGTGTATCACCGTCGAAGAGGGAAACTCCCCTGTCAAATCATTTATCAATATGACGTGGAAGATGAGAAAAGCAAATGAAATCTGGAGAACTTGATTTCATGGGTAATGAGTACTATCAACAAGACTAATATGGCTTCCCACTTCCCTGTCAATGTAATCATTGTACCTTGAAAATTAAAACTTTGGTAGTGCTACTTAGTAACAACTAACAAGAACATGGTGAGCTCAATACATTATGGAGTTCGGGAACATGTGACACAAGGTGTCAAACATGGAAATATGAGAAATGTGAAATTTGTTTCAGAAAGGAAAAGAGAGTGAGAGTGATATTGAGATTGTGTGTGAGAGAGAAAGAATACATGAGAGGAAGAAAGAGTGAGAGGTTGTCCAATCCATTATTTTCCAAACAGTATCTCTTGGCACTAAAAAGACGCAACAACACGTCTGAGTGTCCTAGTAAATGCTTATGGAGGCTCTATTTTAGTGCGGAAGATCGTGCCGATGCTTTTGGGATACTTCATCCAGGCGTAGTCCCTTAAGAGCCATGAGACCAAAAATACTCTAACTTTGATAGGTGATTTCTTGGTCTCTGTGGAACTAAGAGATGCATCGTATGATCCTACACCTCTATGTCATGACACTCTACAAAATCCTATCTCGGTTTTATCCATCTCCTTTCGGTTCTCTCGGTGATCTATTGTTTGCAAATGCGCAAAATAGTGTAGTTTAAGTCAATGTAAGACTATCAAATGTAATATTTTGCAAACCGTAGCTCTTGGCACCAAACGGACTATGCCAACATGTCCAAGTGTCTGAAAAATTCTTATGGACTCCATTTTGGTGCAAGACGATGTCATTGCTTCAGAAATTTTGCTTCGTCCGGGCGTGGTCCCTTAAGAGCCCGGAGATGAAAAAATGTTGTAACTTCAATGGGTGATATCTCGGTCTCCATGGCACCTAGAGACATCTCATCTGATCCTACACCTTCATGTGGGGACCCTATAAAAATTCTATCTTAGTTTTATCCATATCCTTTTGGTTCTCTCGGTGTTCTATTGTTTGCAAATGCGTAAAATAATGTAGTTTAAGTTAGTGTAAGATTGTCAAATGCAATATTTTGCAAACCATAACTCTTGGCACCAAAAGGACTATGCCAACATGTCCAGTGGCACAGTAAATGCTTATGGAGGCTCCATTTTGGTGCAGGACGATGTCGTTGCTTCCGGGTTACTTTGTCCGGGCGTAGTCCCTTAAGAGCCCAGGAGACCAAAAATGTTGTAACTTTGACGGGTGATATCTTGGTCTTCGTGGAACCTAGAGACATCTCATCTAATCCTAAACCTCCATGTGGGGACCCTCTAAAAAATTATATCTTGGTTTTATCCATATCCTTACGGTTCTCTCGGTGTTATTGTTTGCAAATGCACAAAATAATGTAGTTTTAGTTAGTGTAAGACTGTCAAATGCAATATTTTGCAAACCGTAGCTCTTGGCACCAAACAGACTACACCAACACGTTCGGGTGGCCTGGTAAATGCTTATGGAGGCTCTATTTTGGTGCAGGATGGTGCCATTGCTTTGAGCTACTTTTCGGACGTAGTTCGGTTAAGAGCCCGGAGACCAAAAAATGTTGTAACTTTGATAGGTGATATCTCGGTCTCCGTGGCACCTAGAGACATCTCTTCGATCCTACACCTCCATGTGGGGACCCTCTACAAAATAATATCTCAGTTTTCTCCATCTCCTTACGGTTCTCTCGGTGTTCTATTGTTTGCAAATGTGCAAAATAGTGTAGTTTAAGTCAGTGTAAGCTTGTGGAGGCTCTGTTTCGGTGCAAGATGGAGCTGTTGCTTTTGGGATACTTCATCTGGATGTAGTCCCTTAAGAGCCCAAAGACCAAAAAGATCATTTTGTCCTAGAAAATAATAAGCAACAACATTGACTCCTTCCTACATCATTAAGGATGATTAGAAGGTGATTTTTGATAATATGAATGCAAGAACCAACCAATGGACTGAACTTTTTAGTTATCACACTCTCTCTTTCTTTCTTTCATTCTCTCACACTCTCTCTCACTCTCACTCTTCTTTCTCAATCTCTCTTTCTCTCTCTTTTGGTGTGTAAATGTGTACCTTCATGATTCAGTTTTAAAGGTGGGATGAGAACACAACAATCTTTGTACAAGCCATTTTGTTCTAATACATGTTCATATTCAAAAGAACCTCTTCTTCCACGTCAAAGTTCCTATTTGTCTCACTAACTTGGTAAGGATTACACATACTCCGAAACTTCACATTTCTCATGACAGATATGGTCGTTGCCACATAGATGTTCAACATTGGAGTCCAAACTATAAAAAATATCCTTGTATTTTATTGAAAAGAAAATATTCAAAGGATATCAAGAACGTTTGAGGTAATTATTTGGGATCATCGCAATTGGCCAAGGAAAGAAGCTATTTAATTAAATTTATGAGATAATGTCTCAGGTGATCTTCAATACTAATAGAAATATTTGTAACTATAAATTGCATAGCTTGAAATTTCAAAGATCATCCTGTCCTAGAAACTATTAAGGCACAACATTGTCTCCTTCCTGCATCCTTAACGATGATTAGAAAGTGATTTTGGATAATATGAATGTAAGAACCAACCAGTGGACTGACCTCTTTAGTTATCATTGGTAGGTTAGAATCATCCTAATTAAATAGGTCCTTCAAGAGCTCCCTATATACATGTTTTATGGCCACCATCACAACACAAAAATTAATCTCAAAGGAAATGGAAGAAACATAAAGAATATAATATTTATATATCATAGATGTAATGTGAAATCTTAAGTATATTGAATGTTTTGAACATTGATCATACTATTAAATCTTAAGTATATTGAATGTTTTGAACACTTAATGTAAAATCTTAAGTATCTTGACAACATAGCTCTTTGTCTCTCTTTTTATCTCTCTTTGTATCTCTCACACTCTCTCTCACTCTCGCTCTCGCTCTCACTCTCATTATCTCTTTCTCTCACACTCTCATTCACTCTTTCTCTATCTCTCGCTCTCACATTCTCTATCTCTTTCTCTCACCCCCATTCTCTCTTTCTATGTCTACCCCTCTTACATTCCCTCTATCTCTTTCTCTCTGTAGTTACAATTTAATTATTAGACTTAATGTAATATTGTGTTATCTCGTTACATACATTTCATTTGAATTATTGAGATTCCAGGAAGTGGATAACATTAACATTGACATTATATTATTATAATTGATGGCATTGAATGATTATATTACAACTTGGAAAAATTGAAAATTAGTTACATATGGATTTTAATTCCCATGTTTAAAACATAAAAGAAATTAACACTAATAATACATATTAAAATAACATACATACATGATATCATACTAATCCACTTACATACAAGTTTTAAAACAATTTTTCGCATATATTATATTGTTTCAAAAATGCTTGATAGCATACAAAATTTGATCAAAATCAATGTCTTAACAAAGCCATGTAGGCATATACAATGATATACATAGAAAAAACATAAATCCGTATACATCTATGCCAATATGCCATGAAGGAAATGTTTATGCGTAATCACAACACCCTTGAATGTTTGCAGAACTTGATGGATTGAAAATTTTTTCGGTGTGATTGCATAACATGGAGCTTTTCCCAAAGTGTGGGACTTTGCTGATCGGAAAAGCTCTATGTTATGCAATCACACTGTGACAAGTTTCAACCCATCGAGTTGTAAACATTTAGGGGTTTGTGATTACACATAAACATTTTTAGCACATCCGGTGGGACGAGAAGTCATTCCACGAGATTTGAAGGCATTCTCAAGAAATTCAGACTTATAAAACTAAAGATTTCTAATTTTGGACATTTCACCTCTTAAAGGCTGAACTCTAAAATCAAATTTTAGGGGATTAACTTTCTCAAAAAATTCTAAATTTCTATAGTTGATAGATGGAGACTAATCTTCAAAAGGGTAATTTTAGTTTTTTGAAATTTTGGAATTTTTTAAATTTCGGATTTTAGGACATCTCAGGATTTTGGAATTTCGGGTTTCGGGATTTTAGAGTTCTCCAAACTTCAGATTTTGAGGTTTTAGACATTCGAGGTCTTGCATTTTTGGGTTTTCAGGACTATCATTTCAAAACAATTTTCAACCTCCGAATATCAAATATACAGGTCCTTCAAAGTTTTCATTCTAATTTTGTCGAGTTTGGTGTGTGACTTGGAAAAATATAGCCTTTTGAGGCTCATTCCCTAACACATCTGGTGACTCTGAAGGGATAGAATTCAGTGGTGTAGCAACATAGGTTACCCAAGTACATGAGAAGAATTATGATATGTAAAAACTTCAACTTTGGAATTATCCATAGAATCACAATTAATCGTTGTTGTTCTACTTTCTATTAGAAAATAACAGAGATAGCTAGTGAATGAATCATGCTTATGCTTAGAATCAATAATTGCAAGAAAGGGAAGAATATAAGCTCACAAAACACCAACAATTTTATCCTGGAAAACCCCCAAAGGAGGAAAAACTAGTCGAGAAGGGCAATTGCTCTTTCTTCCCACTTTTATTGGCCAATTCAAATCAACAAGTACATAAATTACAATAAGTATGAAAGAGAAGTAGATAATATCCCTACACTTCCTCTCAATTACTTGCTTGCTCTGTCTCACACTCCTTTCTTCTACAAAATACAATTCTAGCACTAAGAATTTCTTTCTCACTTGCTTTCATGCTTCGATGATCTTTGTTTCTCCTCTACAACATGTATTTATAGCCTTTCTCATGTCCTCCCATGCACTGGAGAATGGGAAAGGTCATGGAGGAGAAGAGAAACAAACATCCTTTCAAATCGAGAGAATTTGTTTGTTTGATTTTATTTTTTGTATGCGTAATGGCTGACCACCGCCCTATGTGCGAGACCGACGGCAGTCTGGACCACCACTTTGGCTGAGCGGGAGTTCTATAACCACCACCCCGCACATGGTGGTGGTCTTGTTACTTAAAAGACAAAACCTCTGTTTATTGCTTTTCTTTCTTTGTGTTGACTGATTTTGATGAAGTAGAGTTATTTTGGATCCCTATGGATCACACCTCTCCTTCTTAGGAGGATTTTGGTCCTACAAAAGCTTAGTGGGGGAAAAGATGAAGAAATAATTCCCTCACTTGATCCTTTCGTATACCACCGAGCCTACGCCTTGGTGTCTTTCCTTTCAGTCCAATCTGCCAAGACTCCTGCGGACCTCTTCTAGTCTCTCGACCTTCTGCTACAACACTACATCCTCCTCCAATTCACCTCATGAGTCCAAGACACAATCCTCAATGGAAGGTAGCAACTGTAGTTCTTCATCTTCATCTAACATGGATGGCTCATATAGGTGCAAGTTCTCACAATTTACTACAGATTACATCCTCATAAATGATGGCAAATCAAGTTGAAAAGCATTTTTCCCAACCTGCTCCAATATGGTGAAGGGTCCATATCGTAGTGGCTTGAGCTTCCGTGCTTGACCTTGTAGTCTCTCCTTGCTCAAGTAAAGCCAAACTTTATCTCCAACATGAAGCTTATGTTCCCTCCTATGCTAATTGTGCCTAGCTTTGTACTTGGCTTGAGATTTCTCTAGCTGTTCTTTAACTTTGAGATGGATTTTCGGATCCTCTCAATGAATTTGTTTTCTCTAGTCACCTCTGTGTCTCACGTCTCCTTCTCGTCCTGCTGTCCAACTACTATGCCCAGCAGATTTGTAGGTAGATATCCCAAACATGCTTCAAACGGTGACTTCATAGTGGATGTGTGTACTTCTCGGTTATAGGAATTGAATGTAGGCTAAGGACTCATCCCAAGTCCTTGGGTATTGGTTGTTATATCCTCTGATTAACTATACCAAGGTCTTGTTTACCACCTCTGTTTGTCCATCTATCTGTGGATGGAAATTTTTGCTCCTTTGTAACCTGATATCCATCTTGTCCCACAAAGTAGTCCAAAAATTCCCAAGAACCTAGAATCCCTGTTAGAAACAATAGACTTTGGCAACCCAAAATGCACCCATACATTGGCAAAGAAAAGATCTACCACCTCATGTGCTTTTACTATCTTGTTACATGCCATAAGAATACACATTTTACTAAATCTATCATGGCCATGTTTAGACATAGGTAATCCTCCTACAAAATCCATAGAAATTTCCTCCCAGGACGAGTAGGTACTAGCAACGACATATACAAACCTTCCTTCCTAGTCTTAGGCTTGCTAGTATAACAAAGTTTACATCCCCATATAATTTTTGATACTTCTTCTTGCATATTGGGCCAATACATGTACCTTTGCAAGTGGGCTAGGGTCTTACCAACACCGAAATGTCCCACTACTTTCGAGGTATGTGCTTCCCTCATCAATAGAATTCACTCTTCTTTTAGCACACAAAGCTTCCCCCATCGATAGAGCAATCCGTCTTGAGATAAAAATATTCAATCCATGTCCTTTCAGCCCCTTGGGATTGCAACCACTGAAATGTCACCCCAAAGTCTTTGTCCTAGGCATATGCCTCTCCGTAAGCTTCCTTCGTGAAGGGATCGATCTGAGAGATAGTGGCCAAACAAGAAAAATTATCCTATGTGGGTGGCCTAGACAACATGTCTGCCACCAATTTTGTACTACCCTTCTTGTATTTAATCACCAGATGGAACTTCTAAAGGAACCCTATCCATTTGTAGTGCCTTGCCTACTGTAATTTAGACTGTGCTTGCAAATACTAGAGAGGTTTGTGGTCAGTGTGCACAATAGTTTCTTTACCCAACAAATAATGTTTCCATTTTTTAATTGCATGAACTAGTGCATACATTTCTTTATCATATATTGAATATCATTTAACTTCAAGTGAAAGTTTCAGAATGATAGCATACGGTTTACCTACTTGAAGCAACACTGCTCCCATAGCATAATCACTGCATCTGTCTCTACTTCAAAAGGTTGCTGAAAATTAGGAAGAGCAAGTATTGAAGCATGAATAATCTTGTATTTCAATAACTCAAAGGATTTGTCTTATTCCTTACCCTATTCAAAACCCTTACTCTTTTGTGGCCACTGTGTGTAGAGGTGCTGCAATCATGGAGAAGCCTGGAATGAACTTCCGCATGTATTGTACTACTCCCACAAAACTCCTAGTCTCTGTGGCTCCTGTTGGTGTTGGCCAATTAATGATGGCTTCCACCTTCTTTGGATCCACTCGTAGCTCTCCTCCTCCAACCACGTACCCAAGATAGACAAGTGATTGTTTGGAAAATTCACATTTCTTCATATTACAAAGCAGTTGTTTTTCCCTGAGAACTTGCAAGACTTGCTGCAAATGAGTTATATGTTCTTCCCATGTGGCACTAAAGATCAAGATATTATCTAGATATACAATAACACATGAATCTATGAAATCCCACAATACATATTTCATCAGTCTCATAAATGTAGCAAGTGCATTGTATAAACCAAAAGGAAGTACTAACCATTCATACAAACCCTGTTTTGTCTTGAAGGCAGTCTTCCATATATCCTCCTCCTTCATTCTAACTTGGTTCTAACTAGACTTGAGATCCAACTTTGTGAAGAATTTGGCATACTGAAGCTTTTCCAAGAGGTCATCTATGTGGGGAAGTGGATATCTATTCTTTATGGTGATCTTGTTGAAAGCGGTGTAGTCGATGCACATTCTCCAAGAACCATCCTTCTTTGGCACCATTACAATAGGAGAACCACATGGTGAGGCACTTAGACATATCACCCCTTGGTCTAGTAGTTCATGGAGTTGTTTCTTTACTTAAATACTCTCAAGCAAGGATTGCCTATATAACCCGATGTTCGGTAGAGGGGACTTTGACAATAGCTGAATCTCATGCTCTACTTCTCGTTTTGGCGGTAACCCACTAGGAGTCTAAAAAAATTCCTGAAAGGATTTGAATAATACTATCCAAATCATGCTTTTTCGGTAAGAAATATTTGAAACTTCTATCCCATCTTGTTTATCCTTTAACAAAAGTAAACAAAATTGATTATGATTTTCCTGAATAAGTCATTTTGCTTAGTTAGCACTCATCATAGTAACCCATGTCTTACACTAGTGTGCCCAGATGTTATAGATGATCCCTTTCTTGAGCCATCTATACCGGTTCTCCCTTCTCATGAATATAGCATCCACGATAAACAAGTAAGGGATCCCAAATACAACATCAAAATAATCAAGTGGGATAACGTCGACTTCCAAAACATCAATATACTAGGAATTTATCCCAAACTTGACCTTACATCTTCGTGTTACCTGAATTTCAACACCCTTCTTCACCCAACCCAAAGGATAAGGGTGTGGATGCTCGTAAGTCTCAATACCAATCTTCTTTACAACTTCTTCAAAAATCAAGTTAGACTGAGAACCGGTATTAACCAAAGCATTTACCTTAGTTCTTTTAATCTGGAATAGTCTACTCATCTCCTCTTCCTGGTTGTCCATGTTGGTGGCCGTGCATCTAAGCCTCTCATCTACATCAGAGTCATCTTCAATTTCCACCTCCCCTTCTATTTTCACAGCTGTCATGGACTTCTTGGAGTCCTTGGTTCGGTTCTTTGGATGTAACTTTGGATGCAACTTCCAACATGTAGCGTCAGTATGACCATTGATATCATAGTTCTTGCAAAAATTCTTGGGATCTTTACAAGTATTCAAAGTAGTGGCAGCTTTTTTACCTTTCCCTTTCCACTTACCCTTGTTACTTGTTTGCCCATAATCCTTTCTGCTGATTTGTTGACTGCTTTACCCTTGGCTCTGCTTCTCCTTGCTTCTTTTCATCATCTATGTAGTATGCCTATACACATGCTTTGTTGAGATCTTTGGGCTTTGTGGAGATGACTTTTCTTTGAAGGTGAGTGTGAAGTCCTCCCAAGTACTTGGTCAGAATATCCTCATCCTCCAAGTCCATGTTTAGCAACATGGCTTGCCTCCAAAACTCCGTAGTATAGTCTTGCACACTTTGACCACTGCCTTGTCTAAAATACTGCCATTTAATCATTTGGTCAGTTTTGTGGCCAATAGGATAGAAATTAGCTCTAAGTAATTCTTTAAATTCTTGCCAAGATTTTACAATAGGACACTTCTTCTTCTCACAAGTGGTTAGATGGGTTTCCCACCAAACTAGAGCATGTCCCTCCATTTTGAGACGTGCAAAGGTGATCCTTTGTGCCTCAGTGACATTATGGATGCTAAAGTAGACTTCTAACTATTTTAACCATTTATCAAGAAACTTTGCATCTACTTGTCCTTCAAAGATTTTAATCTCAACTTTTGTTTCAACTTTAAAAGGAGTATGCTCAGATTTTACCTTTTCTCTTGTGTTTGAAGTCTCTTCTTCATGCTCTTCCCCATAACTTTCCTCATGGTGTCTCCTTCCTATGCCAAACTTTTCAGCTAAGCCCCAAACCACTGAGTCCATGGAGTCTTGTTTGATAGAAGCTATCTTATGTAAATCAAAAATCTCTTCTTGCCTTCTAAACATCCTATCCATCATGGTCTCTCAGCATCTCAATTCTACGGACCAAGTTCTCTTCCTCCATTTGTCCCCAAATTCTCTGTTTCCACTTCTTTGTAGAAATTTCTGGATCACAAGGTAAAGCTTCTTCACCTTTAGATCTTGTCACTGTCATACAAATTCAAGAATGAATACCACAGTCCTAGATACTTGTTAGCTCTGATACCAAAATGATATGTAAACTCTTCAACTTTGGAATTATTCACAAAATCACAATTAATCATTGTTGTTCTACTTTCTATTAGAAAATAACAAAGATAGCTAGTGAATGAATCATGCTTATGCTTAGAATCAATAATTGCAAGAAAGGGAAGAATATAAGCTCACAAAACACCAACAATTTTATCCTGGAAAACCCTCAAAAGGAGGAAAAACCAGTTAGGAAGGGCAATTGCTCTTTCTTCCCACTTTTATTGGCCAATTCAAATAAACAAGTATAGAAATTACAATAAGTATGAAAGAGAAGTAGATAATATCCCTACACTTCCACTCAATTACTTGCTTGCTCCGCCTCACACTCCTTTCTTCTACAAAATACAATTCCAAAGCACTAAGAATTTCTTTCTCACTTACTTTCATGCTTCGATGATCTTTGTTTCTCCTCTACAACATGTATTTATAGCCTTTCTCATGTCCTCCCAGTGCACTGGAGAATGGGAAAGGTCATGGAGGAGAAGAGAAACAAACATCCTTTCAAATTCAGAGGCTATTTGTTTCAGATTTTATTTTTTGTCCGTAATGGCAAGGACCACCACCCTATGCAGACCAACGGTCTTGGGACCACCGCCCTGGTGGCGAGCGGCGGATTCAGAACTACCGCCTGCGCAGGGTGGCACTCATGTTACTTAAAAGACATGCATTTGATCCACACAAGGATAGAATAATCAAAATTGGGTGTATATTGTGTTCAAGAAGAAAATTCACCCATTCCTAATATCACTAAACTAGAAAATAAGGATGGCAATGAAGTATGGAAATTATTTTTGATGGTTCAAGAAGAAAACAAGGTCTGGAGGAGGTGTAATGTTGGTTTCACCACAAAACATTTAAGTATTATTCATTTAGCACATTTTAGTTTGCATGTTCAAACAACACAACTGAATATGAGGCTTTGATTCATGGAATTCATTGGGCCAAGAAAAGAGGCATAAAGAACTTGCAGGTCTTTGGGGATAGTGGTGATTGTTAACTAGGTTAGAGGGAAACATGCTACAAAAATGGTTTACTCAAGAACTACAAAAACATGTTATGGGACCTAATTGAAGACTTTTAAGCATTCAACATTGAGTCCATACCCAGGAAGAAAAATGAAGCCACAGATAGGCTTGCAGCCATGGGGAAACATTTGATGTGGTGGATAGCATTAAAAGAGATAAAATACAGCCACATATCCATGTGATCATAAGGACAACAGTTCCAGGACAACAACACAAGATGGTAGGTGTTTGAGAATGATCAACAAATCATCAATTTATTGCAAGAAGATGTCAAATTCTCAGCTAGGAATCAAGATAAATTAGAACAACAGACGAGGATCAAGTAGTGCATCTTCGAAAAAATAAAATTCCAAAGGGTTTAGTAATGTTGGAGTCTATCTTCAACCCAAATGATCAATTTTGAAAGGAAAAGGCCAACATACAAGTCAAAGGAGAGGATTCAGAACCAATTTTGGTTGGAGAAGGTAAAACACACCAAATTGGAAAAATGGCCCTTTGAAGCGGGAGAAATATGATTTCATACAACTTTGCCGAGAGTTTCTGAATGTCTTTTCTTGGAGCTATGAAGATTTACAAGGTTTCAATCCTAAGTTGGCACAACATATAATAGAACTCGATCCAGATGCTAAGCCGATCGGGAAAAAAGTAGAGACTAGTCAACCCTCATATTGAGCCTCTCATGAAAAGGGAGCTAAATAAGTTAATAGAGGCAAGCATTATATTTCCAATCAAACATTCAAACTGGGTTACAAATTTGGTGCTAGTCGAAAGAAGAATGGGGAAATCGGGTTGTGCGTGGATTTTGGGACCTAAACATGGCATCTCTCAAAGATCACTATCCACTCCCTTCAATGGAGAAAATCTTACAAGTGGTAGTTGGATTAGAAAGATTCTCTTCTAGATGGCTACTCAGGGTATAATCAGATAATGGTGAAAGAAGATGATCAATTCAAAATGGATTTCACCACTAAGTGGGGACCTATGCCTACAAGAAAATGCCATTTGGATTGTCAAATGCCGGAGCCACTTTCTAAAGGGAAATAGATATGGCATTCAAGGGGTTGGTCAACAAAATAGTGCTAGTGTATCTTGATGATATCACTGTGTTCTCTGAAAATGTAGCAAATCACCTCTTTCATATGAGACAAGTATTTCAAAGGTGTAGGATATTTGGGGTATCATTAAATCCCATAAAATACATATTCCTGGCTCACAAAGGCAAACTCCTAGGCCATATTATGTCAAAGGAAGGATTGACGATTGATTAAGAAAGAGTTGAAGCAATTTGAGCATTGCCATTGCCAAGTCATAAGAAGGCTCTTCAAAGCTTCTTAGGAAGGATAAATTTTGTCTGCAGGTTTGTACCAAACTTTTCCGTCTTGTGAAGCCAATAATGTTGATGTTGAAGAAGAGCATGGCCTTTAAGTGGACAGCTGAGGGTAAATAAAGTTTTGAGGCTATCAAAGAGGCTATATCTCAAGCCCCAACTCTAATTAATCTGTACTTCTCCAAGGATTTCATGCTCTATGCCTTTGGTGGTTTGGACATAATTTTTGCAATCCTAGTGCAACGAGAATAACGAGGGGTCTGAACAGCCAGTTGCCTTCTTCAACCAAGGTTTGAAAGACTATGAAACATGGTACTCATTCATCAAGAGACATGTCCTCGTAGTGATGAAGAGTTTAAAGAAATTCAAACACCTAGTCTCAAACAACAAGATTCAACTCTTTGGTCTCTCATGCGGGAGTTAAGGACTTCTTCTAAACAAAGATTTAAACGTGAAAATGTGTAGGATGGATCACTCATGTCATGGAATATGACATTGAAATTAAAGTCACTAAGTTGGTCCATGGAAAGGGATTATGTGAAAATTTTTCCTTAAGTCAATAAGTTGAAGCGAGGTGATGAAAAATAAGTGGTCTTGAAGTACTACGGGATAGTCAAGAACAAGAAAATGATAATGTGCCTATCCCTTGTTGGACTCAAAATATGATACATTTCCTAAAAATAGGACTATGCCCTCCAGAAATGAGCAAAGCAAAGAGGAGATACTTCAGATTACAAGCCATTCCATATGTGCTTGTTGATGGTGTTTTGTTCAAGAAAGACATCAATGGTGTTCTATTGAGATGCATTGGAACATGTCAAATTGAGAAGGTGTTACAGGATTTTCACAATGGAGAGGCGGAGGTCATTTTCCCCATGGGTAATAGCTCTCAAAATAATGAAAGCGGGATACTATTGGCCCACAGTGTTCAAAGTGACTGCTATACTTGGATCAAAAAGTGTAAAAAATGTGTGTTCTTCATAGGAAAGGAAAGGTTAGTAGTACTTCCATTGCACCCAATTTTAGTTGACCAACCATTCATGCAATGGGGATTGGACTTCATTAGGTTCATCAATCTAAATTCAAGCAAAGGTCACAAATGGATTCTCATGGCAACAAACTATTTCACTAAGTGGACCGAGGCGGTAGAACTCAAAGAAGCAAACGAGTCTAGCATACTAGACTTCTATGAAGGAATAATGACAAGATTTGGTGTGTATGACCACTATCATATCAAAAATGCATTAACATTCCTAGGCTCCAAGATCACAAAATGAGATGTTAAGAACAAAATCTACTTGAGCAACTCTTCAAACTATTACCCACGGGGTGATGGATAAGCATAGTCCATAAACAAAAAATTGCTAAGAATCATCAGAAGGACTCTAAATGAAAACCAAAGGACATGGCATACCAAGCTCAAATCCACCTTGTGGGCTAACAGGATCACACCGAAGGTGTTGACAGGTAATTCCCCTTACAAGTTAGTCTATGGGAAAGAGGTAGTGTTGCCTATATCACTTGAGTTACCGGCATTGGAACTCATGAAACAATTGGAGCTGTCTGAGTTTGAACCTATGGAAGCTAGGTATGCAGAATTGATGGAATTAGGGGAAATCAAAGAACATGCAATGCAAAGCATGGAAAGAAATCATGCCTTAGTCAAGAGGTCATTTGATAAGAAATCAAGAACAAGGACCTTTCAGGAAGGGGATCTAGTTTTAAAGTGGGATGCAAGATCGGGAAAAACCAGGCAGGCATTCCAAGTTTGATGCCATTTGGAGTGGTCCCTACATGGTCACATGATGTAAAAGTAGCAAAGCCTTCTAATTGTCTACATTAGATGGAGATGAAATTTTGATTCCGAGTTAATAGAATTTATCTTAAACATTTCTACTGAAAGGAAAAAGTTTCACCCTTGTAAATATTAGCCTAGGAGTTTAATTCCTCTAAGTGCGTATGCACATTGTCTTGTTGTAGTTAGGTTTCAATTTCCTAAGTGCCTTCGTTATAGGTTTTGTTGCTCCTAGGTTGTATCATCATGCGTCCAAAGTGCCCCCAGATGAATGTTGTAATAGGGAAGAAGTTAATATTTATGAGAAACCGTTGCTAATTTAAAGGGAAAAAAATGCATAACAAATAGAATCAGGTTTGGGACAATCCATTTCAGGAAATAGGTGAAATCCTAGGTCAAGATAATTTTATACTCTCACAAATCTCATCTTAAATATTTTCTTATGAAAATTGAGAGTGCGGGCAGTGGAGTAGGTTCAAGATTAGCAGGTTGCAAGGAGTCGGGTCAAGATTCAAGTACAAGATAAGTATCAGGCTATCATTCATGACTTCGTGCCCAATGGATACTTCAAGGCAACTGATCTTTCACCTAGTAGGTAGGTGATCCCGTGAGTCACCAAATTGCTATCCATGTTTTCCCCTAAAGAAAAATAGATAGACACAACCTTGCACACTAAGAAATTGAAGGGGTCATTCGGACATGGGACCGCACATCTTGATTCTGAAAATTAGGTTACAGGTGGACTCGAAAATGGAAATGCAAGGTCGATAAAGGAATGAACAAGGGCCAACTTGGCCAAGTGAACGTCGAAGGAGATCGGAGATCGAGCAAAAAAATGGAGGCCCAGGCCTGAAGTTTTAGACTTTGGGAATTTGGCATTTCGGAGGTTAACTCCCCTTTCGAGGTCAATGGCACTTTGGAAATTTCAAGAATAGCAAGGTCTGAAGTTTGAATTTCAGACTTCGGAGGTTTAAAGTCTTTGCCAAATAAAACGGAAAAAAAGAACCCAAAAGCCCGAAATCCCGAAAGTCGAAGTCCGAAAGGGTTGATTTTGGGGTCAAACTTGGTTTGGAGTTAACGCGGTAGGAATTTTAGACTTTCGAAAGTCCCAATTTTCATGGTTTTGAAGGTCGCATTTAGGGATGTCAAGTCTGAAACCCAAATTCTAAATTTTTGACTTCGAGGCTTTTGGAGGTTCGGGGTTCGGAGGTATCAACGGGTTGGCGGGATGAACACATCACGGCCCCAAAAAGGAAAAGGTTCGAAACCCGAAGTATGAATTTCAGACTTTGGAGTTTCGTAACTCTCAAGCCAAATTAGCGGATGAATAGTGTCACGGACTGAAAAGGAAAAGGTTTGAAACCCGAAGTTTGAATTTCAGACTTTGGAGTTTCAAAATCTGTGCCAAATTAATGTAGATGAACAGTAACTCAACCTCCGAAGTCAAGTGGTCTTATGTTCTTAAATTTTAGATTTCGGAGGTTGTAGACAATTTTGGACTCGAAAGGAGAAGGTAAACCACTCACCATTAATGCAGTATGGCACCCCAATCTTCAGATGGCCATAAATTTTAATTGGAAGCTCGGACTTATAGAATATTTTTTTGGAAATCTCTCAGCATCCTCTACACAACTTATTAATTTAATTGAGACTAAGCTATTCAAAATGAAGAAATAAAGTCCGCCATTTTAGAGGGTGTCTCCAGATTTCTCACCTACCCAAATGGGGGTATGAGCTCCCTTTCTTGCCCAACAAGGAAAATTACATGGGGTATGGCTCTTGCATTCACGCCCATCATTGTTGCAAGTGAATTCAATGCATTTTAGGGTGGTTGAAAAAATATTTTAAGTTTCTTCCCTCTCTCTCCCTTCTCCCATTCTTCATATATTTTGTAAGGAGGGCATTGTTCTAATGTTGGATAATTTTTCTTTGCACCCTCCCTTCTTCTCTTGTCTGCAAGTGAATTTGTGGAGTTCAAACCTCTCATTCAAGTTATAATGCAAGTTTGTGCCTCTTGGGCCATTGTAATGCACTGTATCAAATTTTGGAGCAATAATAGAAGTCTATGGATGAATTTCAACCCTCTCTTGTGTTCATTGCTTTCATCTGATCTCTCATTGCAATCTTGGTTATCTATGCATGGTTATTGTGTTGCATATTTGATGGTCTGTGTTTAATGGTGAATGAATTGGTGATAAGAAATTGATATGTGTTGGTGTTCATCCTCTTCAGTCTTGTTTCACATTCATTTCCATGCAAGGAAATTTATTCAACATTCCTTTGGTGCATCACCTCTGTTAGTTTAGGTTTAATTTATTGTAATCTTCTTAACCTTGTCTCCTTGGCAAGTTAGAGTAGATTTTAGAGTAGATCCTCTACAATTTGAATGTGTGCATCAGAATAGAGGAATAAGAACCAGCCTTCATCCGGAGAGCTTTCCCGATTAAAAATTCCCACACTTTAGGAAACGCTCCATGTTATGCAATCACAGCGACAAGTTTGACCCATCGAGTTGAAAACATTGAAGGGTGATGTGATTACACATAAACAAACAAACAACAAAATCCATATACATCTAAACTATGGGACCCTATCATCAAATAATTTAGTTCTCTTTGGGTGTCTGGAAGATGACTCAGGCACATCAGTGGAATGCCCCCTCTTAGTTCACTCATACCTCCTCCGCTCATAGGATGCTTGTAGATCAATCTATTAATATAAATAAACAACATACCCATTAGTATACAATTAATGACATATATAAAATGACACTACTTAAAAATAAATACTTACTGCTATCTGATGATCACTATCAATCATCATTTTCTTCTCAATATCATCAACATCAGTACCAGATGCACGAACTGGAGTAAAACTCCTCTTATGGCAACCATGATGACAAAAATTAGAATACATGTGTGAATGTAATTAAATAATAATAAATGATGTTATTTAATACAATCAATTCATTATATAAATAACTTTACCAACACATATACCTGTGTAAGAGGGATGATAGAAGCTATGGCCATATCAACTCCGATATCTAATGATCGATGAATCTCAACAAGAGACTGTAATGATGTCATCAACTAAAATAATAATAAAACTCACATTAGTAAATTCATATGTTAACTATAGTTCATGTTCTCTTCATGTATATGATTAATAAAAATAATAAAACTTACATTAGTAAATTCACCAACATGCAAACCCATACCGACATTCACCTGTGAAGAAGGGGAATGTGACACTGGATGCATACTTTGACCCTGTAATTTTATAAAAAAACATAGGTATCTCTTTAATTTTCATTCACAATTGATTAACATGGTTTATTATAATATTTTGTACAAAATATATATTCAATTGCAACTAATTTCATGTAAAATTACCTAAAGGTCAATACCAAATGTCAAATCCAGTATAGAATTTGTGATGATAATATTCTACAACAGAATCATGATGTGCCTCCTCAATCGAGCACCTACTCGGCTGTGGAATTTCCTTGTGAGGTTGTGGATCTGTTTGGCGAGACTATGGAGCTATCTTACTACGCTATGCATCTTCCACATCAACCACATATGTGTCTATGCTCCCACAAGCATGACACTCTATAGTATATGATGTCTGCTCCCTAGAAGGACCAACCTCATCGCCCAGGAGAGATGAGTGCCATGATGAAGTAGTGAATGAGTCAATGATCTAATGGAGTTGAGGGTCATGAACCTCCACTATCTCCATCACAACAGAAGGGACTGAAACATGCTGAAAAGGAGGGTGAACAATGGGCCTAGCTGGATGGTTCTATAAACGATGTGCCCCCGCCCTATCCTATGCGAGCCTTGGCCTCTACCCTGAAAATCTCAATGTCATAATAGTTAGGTATTTCATTGAGGATGAACTCGCAATAGAGTTTCCTCAAGAAATATTGGGGCACCTCAAAATTATTACAAGGTGGTTGGTCAAAAACCATCCACCACCTATCCCAAAAATTATTTTTAATCCCCTCGTGATTGCACTAGTGTATGGGGAATCTTCTACAATCCAATCGTAATGGTGCATTAGTTTTGGGATCTGTAAATAATGCACACAATTTGTCCTTTGTGATTTTTTTCTTTTCACCACATCATAGGACAACTTATCTGAATAAAAATTGCAGCAATTGTTTTTGAAACTATCCCATGTGTTAATTTGTCCTACCACATTGTCAATATTAGATAACAATGATCCTAATGATGTGGCTAGGTTTTGATGGTGAGGATTTGTGGCATTAGGGTTGTTTAAAGTTTCTATTAAACCCTGAATTTGTAATTTGTGGTTTGTAATTTCCCCCAAAATTTGTTGTTGGGTGTTAGGAGGATGCCTAACAATAGAAGGGGGTGTTCTAGGGATGTTTTTTTCTTCCTCTTCATTTGGGGCTGGATGATGGGATTGATTTGGAGGTAAAGAAACATCTGAAAATGAAAAAAATAACAAATCAACAATTATCTAAAAAATTAAATTTACAAAGAAAAAAACCAAAATCAACATTGACTGACCTTCTTCGCTCTCCTCCATCATCGATTCAAGGTGCCCAAGTGTCGAGGACGCAAAATTCTCTAAAACGTGAGTGTGTCTTTCCTCATTCGCATTTTGGTTGCCTTTGGGTTTTTTTTTGTTTTTGCAAATGAATAGCTCTCGGGTTTTATTGTTTTTATTACAATCAAAATGTGAGTGCGTTATAATGTGAGCCCCAAATTTCTTGTTCACGTTAAAACACAATTGAGCCATAACGCGAGCACGTTATGGAGAAAATGGCCAAAAAGTGGATTTGTGTCCGCTTTTTGACCCCCATCTTTGTGCACTTACCCTACACTAAAGATGGAAGATAACTTCTACAACATAGCTACACGTATTGACAATGTAACATCCCACATTTTCATTCCAAGTTGTCGCAAGATAGAGTCATTAACATGAAGTGGATCACGAGGATTTGGCGCAAAAAGTGTTATCCGGTTAGTGTCACATCAGGTAGGTGTGCACACATTTATCTTGAAAATCATAAACATGCCTACATAGCGAGAAACTAACCTTATAACGGTGCTTGTCACCAAGCACTCGTGGGACACCTTATGTTAATACCTTATCTTGTTTACTTGGAAGTTAAGTTTTCTTATTTTGTTGGGTGTGGTAATTTCCATGTTTGGATATGTTGTTGGGTTTCTGAGTTACTTACCTTGCCGAATGAGATGAATTCATGTTTGGGTGCGTTGTTGTGGACAATGACCCATAAAATTAGTGATATACCTATTTTGTTGTTGTACTGTAATAAATATTGATGCGCATCTTGCTATACTGTGAGTTACAGGTTACTTACCTTGCATTACTCTGTTCGTGATGATTTTGAAGCTTGGATACTTGCTTTGTTTCTATACCTGACTTTGACATTATTAGTTTACCTATCTTGTTGAAAGTAATGACTTGCAAAAATGGCGAACCTAAAAGTAGTTCTGATGTATTATTTTTGTTACATGGAAATAATGATAGAAGTTATAAGTTACTAACTTTCTTAACTAATTTATGATGACCTTGTAAATAATTATAAACTTGATCTTGACTAATTTATCTTAGACAATCTGGATGTCTCTTTGCACATTGATGATTAGTTGTCATATGCTTACTTTAGTGAAACAAGCTTTATGATAAAAACACCATTCCTAACCTTTTTGGTATAATTGTTCATTGATTGAAATACATTAGAAATGATTCTATCACCATGTTGTCGATAAAATTATCACATGGACTTTGTAAATTAAACAATGTAAGTGGTTGCAATATTTCCTACTTGACGATATGATCATGTTAAGCTAAGCGAATGTTGCAAGTCACTATTCGGTTATATTTTTGCGACCATATCCTTAAAACAAAGTTGCTAATGGTATTAGTTTAGAAAGGAAAATGGTCTAAGAACATAATGGATTCCATTAAAATTGTTAAGTATTTTAATGTCCTTAAGGTATATGTTTGAATGTTAATTCCAACAAAATTATGTTATATTGTTCTAAACCAAGGTCTTTTGACCTTAACATGGCAAGTAATCAAGGGGTAAAGTTAATACTACCACATGGTAATAGAGTATTTTTAATGTTCTAATATACTTCGGTTATGTGAACTTTCCACCATACTCTTTGGTAATTTTTATGTTAAAGCTCTATTTGTCAACTTGACCCTACCATGCACATTGGTTGAACATCGAGGTTTTCAAACAAAGTGTTTGACCGATCGGAAAACACCACTTGAGCTGATAATATTATTTGTTTGTTAACTCCGTCATGCAAAATTTTAATTATTGTTAAGGGCTCTATGAAGTTTGAACTGTCGAAAAATCCGCCAAATTAGAAGGGAGGAATGGAGGGCGGAGGTAAAATTGTAAAGGCCAAGACATGGCACTGATAAAATTTGATTACATTGAATGCATGTAAGGCCCTCTTAGAGAAGCAATAATTGCATGCAAAGAAAAACTTGGTTTTTTTTGTCTGGCTTAGTCGATCCTGTTTTGGGCGAAGCCATGCTTCGAGTGGGAACTATGTGTTTCAATGAATTTCAAGCTCTCCATTTATGGAGCCAAGCATGCAGATTTCAACGTGAAGTTTGTCAAGCTATTCTTGGATTTTTTAGAAATAATGTTGTTATTTTAGCTGCATGACTAGGAGATAATATACATCAGTGAAGAGCTAGAAAATTTGGGGTTTTATGGGTTCGAGATCTCAAACTTGCTGGATCGATTTTTGCTTGATCAAATAAAGAAAAGCTTATGGATTGCTGGTCTTTTCGGTTCAAAAACAAGCAGATTCGCAGGCATGGAATTACATCCCTCACCTTGGCTATTTCGTTTTGAAAATATTGAGTGACTTCTGGATGGTTAATTGATTGATTGTGGATTTTACATGCAAATATGTTAATCTGTGTTAAATCCATATCTGGGTGTTTGATTTCTCGTCTCTTTAAGGTTACCTTATTCTTGAGTTCTCTGTACAGACTTACTTCTGAGCATGCTTGGTTTATTGAATGCAAGTTTGTTAGTAAGGTTGATCTGAGTGGTTGAGTATGACTAATTTTTAGATAGACGATGTGAAATTTTCAGGTTTGTATAATTGTCTAGAAACATATGGATAATCGGAAGGAAAAGATCTTGGCTTGTTTTTATGAATGGCCACTCCAGCCGGTATAAACATGTCTCCCTATTTTGATTTAATCCAATGCATTGAATTAAAAATTGGGAGGAACTTGACTTATACGCAACTATATTATTGCTCTTACCAGTTATGTGGTTACCCTGGAAGTGCGAGTGTGGGTTTATTTCGTTAGTTTAATGTTATAACCCTGTATATTTGGATTCGAGATGAGGACCTCTTTTTTTTAACTTATGGTCTTCTCAGTTGCGAGTCTTGGCTGGCATATTGTTTAGGCTAAGATGAAAGGCTTATGGTTG
The DNA here is from genome assembly GCA_018340775.1 of Taxus wallichiana var. yunnanensis. NCBI lineage: Eukaryota > Viridiplantae > Streptophyta > Pinopsida > Cupressales > Taxaceae > Taxus > Taxus wallichiana. The sequence continues at coordinate 687,404,269 of CM031240.1, read as the reverse complement.
TTATTGTCTTGTGAAGATTTAGTTGGGTTTTGATAAGAGTAAGTTTTCCTAAAAGGAAGGTGGATATATATATATATATATATATATATATATATATATATATATATATATATATTTTGCATGATTGTTTATCAATAGAAGAAGAAATGTCTAAGTGTAATTTGCATGACATCTATACACTTGATTCAATTAGGACAACTTGTTTAGGGATTATGATGTTCGTCTATTGTGAATTAAAACGTTTGACCATTTTTATTTTTATTTTTGATTGATAAATACTTTTGACCGGAGCTATGAACCGGAGGGGTAAGGGCCCCAACCCAACAACAAAGAAGAAGTGAAAAGAAGGTGCAAAGAGAAGAAAGAGGAGGATAGCGAGGAGAAGGAAGAAGTGACACCGAGCAAAGAAACGAATGCCGAAAAGGAGTAGGACGAGTGGCGAAACCGTAGGGGCGGAAGAGCCGAGGCTGGCTAGCCTAGGGAGGATCCTACGCGCGAGTTGGCCGCTGAAGCAGCAGTTCGAAGGCGGTGTAGGCATGGTCCTTTAGTTCATTCAGGTGATCGACCGCAGAGTGGACCGGGAAGAGAGCCGCATCGACGTCAACCACGGGGAGGAAGCGCTGATCAAGAGTAGGATGGAAATTTTGTGCGAATGTCACCAAATCCCGGTATTGCCCGCATAACCACTGAATGCCACGTCCAGAGCCGAGGGCGAGCTCGTCAACTTCCTCCACCCACAGAAGGGGATCCGGGGAGAGAAAAGTTGACCAGTTGGTCGTGCAAGCTGACCGATGGACTGCATAAATTTGGTCCATAGCCACGCGTTCAACATCTGCAGAATCCGAATGGAGAAGAAGACAGAGAGAGACGAACGCGGAGGCGATGTCAGAGTCTGTTCTCGGACGTCGGGCTCGAAAATGAATGGAATCTCCAAGAATAGTTTGATTGCTTCGGCCTCCTCCTACGAGGAAAATTTGAAAATCATAGAAAGGCGTCGCCGATCAATGGTAGAGGAATCAACCAATTCCTAGAATTGGCCACGGAGTGCGACGAAAGGAAAGCCAACGAAAGACATGGAGACAGAGAATGTTGAGCTAGGAAAGGAGCCAGACAGGAGATGACGTAGGAAGATGGGAAAACAACATTTAAAGAGCAGTGTCCACATGAAAAATGGGGAAAACATCCCTGGAAGAAATGAAGGAAGCTGAGGTTGGGCAAACGGGACGATGGAGACAAGAGCCGCGCGTGAAAAATCGCCTGCAGAAGTGATATGAAGATCTGCCGCCAAGAAAAGGGGGAAAGGATCTCCCACACAAAGAAGACCACTGCACACGTGGGAGGCCTCTGCCCAACAACTAGGACAAGCATGCCCAATCGTGGGAGAGGAAGTTCGACAGTCTGTTCCAATCATGAGCTGAACCGGAAGTGATGCTGGCGGTTGGGTGATCGATGGCGTAGTTAGCAAGGAAGTCAGCCGCATGATTTGTTTCTCGAAAGTTGTGGGAGATGTTCCAGGAACGGATTTTGGCCAGCCAAAAGAGAATTTGGGGGATGAAAAGGTTGATTTTCCACGAAGGGGATAAGCCTTTGGAAACCACGAAAATAATAATTTGGGAGTCCCCTTCGATGGATAAAAAGAACAACCAATCTGTGCAACCATCTTGACCCCTTCCAGGAGAGCATGGGCTTCGGCAGAGTTGCATGTACCATCTTTGAGTGGGAAGGAGCCAACTCTAATGAGATTACCATGATCATCTCTGAGAATACAACCTGCACCATATTTACCTGGGTTACCTCTAGAGGCGCCGTCGAAATTGAGTTTCCAATGACCAAGGGGGACGCCACCTAGCTCTTTTCCTTTGAATGGATTTTTCAACTTGTGAGAGCCCTTTTTTACAATTGAGCCTGGTTTGGGGAGCTTAATGAGTGGCCAAGAGTGCAAGATCGAGAAATCCCTAGAAGAGAAGGTTGAGAAGGAAAGGCAATTAGCGCTAACGCGCTCCGAGATGGCCACTTCGAGCTTGTTGAGAAAGGCGGGAAGCTCAACCGCTTGCTCCCTGAAAAGGCGAAGATTGCGTTCCCACCAAATATGCCAGAGCAAGAAGTACGGGCCGATGCACCAAATAGAGCTGAAAGAACTATTGAAATTGAAAGACGGCCAAGAGGAAAGAGTCGCAACAATGTTATTACAAGGAGCCTAGGCTAGATTTAATTTGTTCAGAAGCCAATCCCAACAATAAGATACAAAGGGGAAAAATAAAAAGAGGTGATCCAAATCTTCCTCTATGGCTGCACAATAAACACTTGGAGGGCTAGAATATCCCCAAGATTGCCGCTTGACTTGGGTAAGAACCTTCTTTTTCAAAACTAACCAACCAAAAAGGTGACTTTTGGAGTGATGCTTGGATGCCAACAGCCAAAGGAACATGGAGACCCTTGACCGAGAATGTGAAATGAGAGTATTATAACCAACTTTCACCGTGTAAGAGCCCGAAGCATCCCCAAGCCAAATTAAACAATCATCTTTGTTGAGATAAAGAGCATTTCTGTCCCGAATGGCATCCTTGAAGAGGATGGATTCATGAGCATTAGCCCCAATGGAAGAGATATCTTTCCAGAGCCAAGATGGCGAGCCGTCAGGGTGTTGGCCACCGTAATTAGAAACCATAGGACCCTAGGACAGTTTTGCTATGTTCATTACGCCATTGAGAGCAGAAGAAAGATTAAGTGGGGGGAACCATTCCAACTTTCATCCCAGAAAGAAATGAGCTGACCGTTGTTGATGTTCCAGGTGACCACCTCAACAATAAGGGATCTAGATTTACAAAAAAAATTCCAGATATGTGAGCCTCTTGGGAGCTCAGGCTGGATAACAAAAGCTCGGGCGACGCCACCGAGATACTTATGAGAGAGAACTTGGAAGGCCTGCCTTTTTACGTTAGAAATGAAATTCCAAACAAGCTTTGCCCCAAGGGCAGTGTTCTGTAGAGCAAGATCCGAATACCCATGCCGCCCAGACGTTTGGGAAGCTTGACCAAATCCCAGTTAGCAAGGTGAAATTTGTGCTCATCATTGTTACCTTGCCATAAGAAGGTTCTCACCACTTTTTCGATTTTGAGAAGAACATATTTTGGAATCTGTAGAACAGATAACATGTAGATAGGAATTGCAAGGAGCACAGAATTGATTAAAAGAGCGTGACCGGCCAAAGAAAGCCATTTGCCTTTCCATGAGAGAAGTCTGGAGGATAAAGAGTTTAAGAGCCCGTTCCAAAGATGAGCTCTGCCAGTGCCATGAAAGAGTGGAATGCCCAAATATTTATGTGGGAGAGCTCCCACAGAGAAGCCGAGAATTGCTTTGATCCTGCATTGTAGTCTAGGGCAACATTAAAGAAGAAAATAACAGATTTATGAAAGTTTATCACCTGACCAGCAACATAAGAATAAGAGTCAAGAATGGATGAAATTCGCTTAGCTTCTGGGATAGTCCCTTGACCAAAAAGAAAGGTGTCATCCGCGAATTGTTGATGAGAGAGTGCTGGAAGGTTGGAAGTGATGTGTATACCTTTAAGGGAACCATCCTGTATAGCGGATTTGATGTTGCGACTAAGAGCCTCCACAACCAAAATGAATAGGAAGGAGGAAAGAGGATCACCTTGTCTTAATCCTCGACTGCTCTGGAAGAAGCCTTCCAGCTGATCCATTAACCAAAATAGAGAAACGAGGAGAGGCAATGCAGCTAAAGATCCAATTACAAAAATGCTCACAGAAGCCCATGGCTTGTAGAGATTTGAGGAGGAACCTCCAATTGACACGATCATAGGCTTTGCTGAAGTCTAGTTTCAGCATCATGCCCACTCGGGAGGAGGCATGAAGAGTATGGATCAATTCATGGGAAATAATGATCCCATCGGTAATAGACCTGCCGGGAATGAAACCACTTTGTTCTTGAGCAACCAATTTGGGTAGTAGTGGGCTTAATCTATTTGCAATAGCTTTGGAAATGATTTTGTAAGTTGTGTTGCAGAGAGAAATAGGTCTGAAATCATCCATTGACTCGGCAGGAGAATTTTTAGGAAACATGCAAATGAGGGTATGGTTGAGAGTTCCTAAAATCTTGCCCGTAAGCCTTGATTCCTCAACTGCTTTCCATACTAAAAACCCGACAACATCCCAAAAATCCTGGAAGAAAGAGGTGGGGAAACCATCTGGACCAGGCGCTTTATCTCTCTTCATAGAAAAAACAATTTTTCGAACCTCATCCAAGGAGAAAGGGGAAAGAAGCAAGTCATTGTCAGCAGCAGTAACAACAGCAGGGGTTTGATGAAAGAAGGTGGACTGCACTCCTAGGGTGGAGGCCGAATCGTTCAAGAGCTTATTGAAATATGACACCGCTTTGGTTTTGATCTGGGATTGAGTGGACGTAATAGATAAATCATCCAGCTTGAGAGAAGAAATGTAGTTGAAATTTCTTCTGGCTTTGACAGAAGCAAAAAAGAACTTTGTATTTTTGTCACCATCTGTCAGCCATATTTCCTGGATTTTTGACGCCAATAAGTTTCCTCTTTGAGAAGGAGAACACCCAATTCCTTTAGAAGATATTTTTCTTTGAGGAAATCACTGAAACATCCCTTGAGCGAGAATAGAATCATTCAGATTACGAAGTTCCTGCTCAACTCTAAGTTTTTCCTGAAAAATGTTTTTGAAACTCGTAAAATTCCAGCTTTGAAGTTTGTCTTTCAAAGAAAGAAAGATTTTTGGATAATTGGAACATCCAAGTCCCTTTGACGTTGAAGGAGGCCCACCAGAGGTTGACTAAGGGCTTTAGTGAGGGATCATGTAGCCACATATTTTTGAATTTGAATGGTGAACGGCGGGGTGGAAAATCAAAGGAAAGATCAAGAGAAATTGGGAAGTGATCAGAGCCAGAGAATGGAAGAACAAAGATTTTAATGAGGAAGTTATTATGTGCAGCTAGAATTCTGAAACAAGGAATCTGTCAAGATGCATACTGCCAAGGAGCTGAAACCAGCCTCTTGTTATTCCACGTGAACCAGCCCTTACTTGGTTCCACATCGACCAATTGAGAGGAAGAAACAAATGAGGTAAAGTCAACTGAGAGCAGGGCTGCCATTGAATACCTCCACACTTATCACGATTAGAGAGAGTAGCATTAAAATCACCAGCTACGATAATCTTGGAGTTGGCAGCGGTATCGAGGACCAAACAAAGTTTAGTCCAAAGATCTCTTTTTCTGATCGGATTAGAGGGGCCATAAACATTGCAAATGAAAAAGGACTCATCAGAATGTTTAATCTGAACTTTACACCAGATATAGTTCGATTCCACGAGAATGGGCTCAATAGTGCAACAACAAGATTTCCACATAATACCAAGACCACCCGAGGCACCAATAGAGTTAGAGAAGCAACCTTCCCAACCTTTCCATCTTCGGAACCAACCATTTAAGTAGCCATCCTTAGACATCTTGGTTTCCTGAATCAGGAAAATATCAACTGCAACATCAGTGGCATAGCATCTTAACAGACACTATTTGTTAGGGGTGTTGAGGCCCCTAACGTTCCAAGAAAAGAGGATCATTTGGTCTTCAGAGAGGACTCGCCTCTCCTACTTGTTAAAGGAAGAAGGAACGAAGTTGAAGTTGCTTCCCAGCGGTAACCTCGTTAAGAGAGAGTTTACTCTTATTAGGGCGGCCCAGAATACTTTTCGGACCAAGATCCATGTTGAGTAGGGGAGGTGTTGGGAGAATCGGACCAAGCAACAAATTATCGGAAGATTGATTCTCATGAGCAGCCTCCTGTGGATCAATGGGGTCACCAATATTTGACTGTAGAAGTTCGTCCTTATCAATAACCCATTTTTCCAAAGAGGAAGCGTTCCCTCCCAAGCCGATGGAGATGCCTTCATGGAAAAGGGACAGAATCCTGGTAGAGTCCTTAACAACTATGGCCATTTCTTTAACAAGAGAGAAAGTATCGGGATCCAAAGAAAGGGATTCACGAGCGGTGGGGGTCGAAGAAACCAAGCAAGAGGAGTGAGGAGGAAAAGCAAGAGAGGGGGTAGAGGGTGAGGGGCATGGGGGAGGGGATTTTTTTCTCCATTCCAGTTTGCTAGAAGAGGGAGGATTTTTACAGAATTTGTGAATATGGCCGGTTTTTTGCACTTAAAGCAGTTGTTGGAGACACCTTCGTACTCCACCTTTTGCTCCCAGAGCCCGGAGGGGGTGGAAATGAGAATGACATCTTGAAGCTTTTGAGAGTGATCAATAGAAATGCAGATTCTAGTGAAAGAGGAAAGGGTACCTTCCAAGGAGACAGGTATTTCCTCGCCATGGTGTCGTCCTTCTGAGCGGCGCTCTCAAAAAATTACTAAGAAAAATCCCTTTTCAAGGAATCGAATACTCAGGCCGCTACCCCACTGCGTTTCACACCAGTTTTGAATGCCTGATACCATCAATCTTCTACCAATAAATTTTGCAAAAATAGCTCTTGAATAGAGACGCTTTATTTGGGCTATAAAGATGACATCATCCTCAGGGAACATGGAAAAGGAGGTGTCTTTGGTCCATGGGAGGATGGAGTAGACTAGGATCATGTTTGTCATGGCCTTCCTGCACATTGTCCGACACAGGGCAACGGGGGCCCAACCGCTTCTGCAAAGCTTCCAACAGGCCTTGGCCGCGTGGGGCACCATCGCCACATCACGGGGAGGCGAAGCCAAGTGACCATTGGAGGGCTGGAATTCAAAATTTGTGACCATGCATCTTTGCATGCGGGGATTCCACTTCCCTTTCGCCATCTCTTTTTCATCGAAAGAGCCCATCCGGTGTCTTCTCGATAGTAGTAATTCAACGTTTGACCATTATTGAAATAATGGTAAGTAAGACACTAACCGATGTATTGGTCATTTTGTGAAATCAAAGGCGGTTTAGTAGTAAAGGTGAGCTTAGGTGATTTTGAGTATCATTGACCTTGAGAGATGAAATCGTTCGTTCTTGATTTCATGAAGAACAACCTATCTAATTTAAGTGATTGTAACTTTAGGTGTGAATTACACGCCTAGCTTGATTGATTTTAAAGGAAGTCTATTTGAAACAAAGTAATTTAAGATTGATTTACACTATATATGGTTATATTTTAAAGTATTAAGATCTTTTAAGTTATTTGATTATTTGATATAATGTACTTGTATTGTTGATAAGTTTCTTGTTATGTTATCATTTAATCAAGCGAGAAGATATTCAATTATTTCCTAATGAAATAACCAAGAAAAGTTATGTTAGTCCATGCCAGTTCTTTTAGAGTGACCATGTTTAAACTATCATTTTCATTGTAGAGAAATGTGGAATGTCAAGATTGACTAAGAAGGTTATTGTGACATATATTGATATTTGTACCAAATTACATTAAATGAATGAATGTATTGGCTTGGGATAAAACTTAAAGACTTCCTTGTGAATTATAAAAGGGTCTTGGGCCTAATATGTAATGAATTTCTTGTTAGACTCATTTGGCTATGTAATAAGTGATGATTTAGAAGTTTCAATTGATGAAAGAATTCTATAAGATTATGTTATGACTTTTTGAGTATTAATATTAGCAAACCAAGTGTTACATTATGGTTTAGTGTTTGAGTAATGTTAATGTTGATTAAGATATCTTAATGAATATATAAATGTATTTTTGAAACAATAATTTGTAATATTATATGGTTCAAATGAAGTTAATAACATTTATCAAACCTAACTCTTCTCCTAGGTATGAATTAGTGTGATTCATATTGCTATTTGACGACCTCAACTCTAAAAAGAGTCGACTAATTATATTTGAGATAATAAAATGCAACGAAACAATGATTACAAGGAAGAATATACGAAAGCGTAATTAAAGTAATAATTCTAAGAAATGTATAGTTTACTGTGAGAGATAAACCTGAAAAAGTGTCTGTTGATCTTAGAAAAATAAGAGGATATAAATCAACTTACATGATCAACTCATTGTGAGTTTAATTGCTATATTTTTGGCATCCACTTACACTTCAAAAGGATTACGTCATTTCTTCGTGTGGATAAAACCGATTCCACCTAATTGCGGTGAGAAAGAAATACGACGATATTTAACAACTTGCACAAAAGTGCAATGAAAAACCCATGAAGTGGTACAAATCCCTATATTTGTCTTAAATAAACCCAATGGACATAAATGATGATTAATTGATGCTAAGAATCAAATTAAGTCTAGAACCTTGACTAAACTAACTTCTTAATTATAATATGATATAGTTGATTGTCAAGTGGATAGTGGAACCTACATTTTGTAGTGACTCATGGAGATCATTGCATACTTATATCATGATTTAGAAACTTAATGAAACCTAAATATGTTGTTATTAGAATGAAAGTATGATTAATATTAATCGGAAGCAAGAATCATGACAAAATCCTCATGTCGTGCGATTCATACCCATACCGGTTCAAGATGACTACGTTGAAAAAGGCGGACTTGTAATGACTTTGGTCATTACGTGAACATACCTTTTCCTCGAGGATTCTCAAGTGATGCGAGGCATGAACCACATGACACGGATGCCAAGTAATGATGTCTGCAGCTTTAGAGTTTGAGCTTAGTAATTAATGATTAGAATGGTAACAATGAATTTAATAAATAAGAAACAAAAAAGAATGCTGATACTATGAATGAGATGGTTTTCGGTGAATAGAAGGACATGTTTCAAGTGGCTTGTGTGTAGTCACGAAACCAGGCTTGCAGTAGCGATGCTAGAAAATTATGGCCATAATAATGTAAATGATTGATTGCATTATCTGTCACCATTTCTTCTTTTAAACTGTGTCGTGAGTGGGAAGATGACACGGAGAAGATACACATGTTTCTCTTTACCTTTAAAAAGGTCTAACCAAATGATATATTGGGTATATTGGCTTGTGTAGAGCATTGAAAAGGGATCGAGTAGGATCTAAACCTTCTGATTGCACATGGTTATCATAGGTTGTCAAGATGGATTATAAACATTAATTAATGCTTGATTAATCTACTGTTTGTTGTTAATCATTGAAGACATTATATCTTTGGAATTTAATCGCTCTGTGTTAAAATCATTGAAGGCATCAAGATAATTAATTGGGTAAATAAATTAAAAATATTTTCCCTAGTTGAGAAGCGTAATAAAAAGGTGTTACATTTATGACAATAGTTACATACAACAATTTTTATCTGAATGCGTAGAAGACAATTGCCAAGGAGGCACACCTGTGGTCGAAGATACAATTTTTGCAATGCTCCTCACCTACAAAAATTAGAGCAAGCACAAAAATGTTACAATAGGCAACAATTGCAGTCGAGGATGCCCAAAAAATCCTCAGGGAGAAATTCTATGCGCACTCACCGTAAACCCACCATGTAAATAACCATCTTCAAACAATGTACAATTTGCAAGCCTTCACATGTGTATACCAACAATTTTGTAACGTGTAAATATATTTACCATTCACTTGAAATGAAAGCATTTACATTACATAACACATATTGGCACCCACCTACCAATAAGCATGAAAAAGATGCACTCATAATTGAACATGAACACGGTATAATGTCCACACACAATGTACAAAAACACAATAGCTAACATTTAGACATGTCATCCCAAACAATGTTCCACTTCCATTTAATTATTTTGCCATTTTGTTGTGCATCTACTACTCTACAAAAAAACCACTACATTGTGTTATTCTCATAAATTACATCCACGCCTACAATCACAATTTCATAGCTTTTACGCCATGCACCTACTTGAATCGGTAACATGTTGTCATGCTAATTGAAATCGACATTATTTAATTTCCCACAACTATAGTACTATTCTACCATATCATCTCTGAAAAAGGGTATTTAGCTCAATTACATGATTTGCTTAGTCTTCGTATAAGTTACTTCAAATTCCAACCACTTTTTTTACCAACCTCACAACTGATCTTTAATGTAGATCAAATCAGACTAAACAAGACATACATTCCACACACCATTCGACAATGCATGACCTCAACATACATCACACTTTTGAAATCTAAACCACAACACTTCACAAACCATTGCAAATATTAATCAACATGCTTAGGACCAAGGACTAGAGTCTTTCGCCTTCAGATTGAACAGACCATCTGAGCCCCTTGTTGTTCCTCAATGGCTCTACCATTAACATCATGTGTTCCAATTGCCTTTGCACTCTTTGAAAGAGACTCGAACCTATATGCAGTAATAACATTGCTTTTATCGTGCCGCTTTTTTTTGGTAAGGTTGCACTATAGTTTTTTTTAAAATTAATACCTGTCAATAATCCAGGGCACGCATGTGCTAATTCTTGATGCAGAGTGATCTATAAAACTAGATTCCAAACCCATCAAGGATATCTCTCGTGGAGTCACTCATGCACCTCCTCTGGTTGTTTGCAATCCATGACATGATTACTAAATGGAGAACTAAGTTCCGTAAAAAAATGGGGGTGCGGCGAACCTGTTTTACACGCTCATATGAATTAGCAATGGTTACTTTCATCTTAATCAAAGAAAGTAAAGGAAAAATGTAATTTCCTAGAAATTAATAATATGATGCGACACATCCATTAACAACGAGCAGCTAGCGCAATGTCTAACAAAGGCCACGATACTCATCAACTGAAAAAATTCAAGAAAAGACTGATAATACACGGTTCAAATCCATTCATTTCGTTCATTCAAATCACAAACAAATACAATTGAAACACTAAACAAATGCCTGCAGTTCAACTGAAATTGACATTTTTTTCCATCAAATCTAAACTACTTTGTTACCCTGTTTTAGAGACCATACAAATTCGAATTGAATTGAAACGAAAACCGGATGCATTCCTGCCAATAAGAAAGGGTTACAGAGAAATACTTAAGTATGAAAAATTTCTTTAATCAACAACCCAAATGGATATTTAATCGAAAAACAAACGCCACACAAATACAATTGCCAAAAGAATATCAGGAAATGACACAGGTAAAAAAGAAAAGTAGAGGAATATGAGTCATCACCCACAAATGTAAGACCGACCAATAGACAATAAGCAAACACCAATGTAAAATAGCTTCACAACCTTCTTGGTGACTAATGTCCAATATCAGTAAATATTAAACAACAATAAAACATATGCAAGCAATAATATAAATAAGGGTGAACATAGAAAAACAAATTTTTACATGTATCATCTTACAAAAACCATTAGGTATAGCAAATGTTTGATAAAACTGCTACAATGGAAAACATGTAAGTCAATCAGTCAATAATGCATTCTAACTACATATGAGATATTAACATATGGGCTATGGTCTAAGGTCTAGACATTGGCACCGGTTGGAGTCATAGTCCGACTCCCCAATAATAGCAATGCAAATTTTTTATGAGAAGCTAAAAAGGTCCCTAATTTTTTTTTTTACGGGAGGCGTGGCTATTCTGCATTTGGTCTCCAACGACGATGCAGAGGAGGTTGAGGTGCTTGTCATTCTGGCTCCTGCTTCCCTTGCCCTCCTGCTTCACTTGCCTATCTTTACAGAGGTGTGTGTTGTGGTCTATGAGAGCGGGGTTTTGCCGTTGCTGTAGGTGGCGCCATCTCTGCCCCTTTCTACCATGACTATTCCGTTGTTGGTTATTTGTGGTTTAGTTTGTTGCTGTAACCAGGGTTCTTTGTTTTTGGCTCCTGTTGATTTGCTTCGCCATCCCTACTTGGCATCTTCGTGCACAACATCTCTACCAGGCACAGGTTTATTTTCCCCTCTTTATATTGCTTGTTTAATGTTGGTTTAGCTGTATGGATCTTATCCTGTTGTTTTAGCAAAACCCTCCTATAAATATGAAAAATGCCTTACAAGTTCTAGAGCATGGGTTTTATCGGGTATAATAGAATGAAATACTTAACTCACCGTCACAAGGTGTTTGCTAAAATGTCCGGGTTCTGTTTTTATCTTGCTTTGGTTCCTATTTGCAAGTCTTGTGGTGCCCAGAGATAAGCGACTACAAGTTAGTTTTCCAAATAACACAAAATGCATGGTCTGTTGTTGCTCGCTCTATGTAGAAGTATGAAGGGATGAGATAAAAGGTCATAAAATAGTGCATGTTTTTGTGTAGGTGAGAGATCACACCCACATGCAAAGGAGACCTATGTAGAGTTGGAGAAAATGTCTTGGGAGATGAAGGTAGTAGGATATTTTTAGATTTAGAACATTTACTGAGTAAACAGAAAAGTAAAAGTATTCCTTTGCCATCATCGTGTGAGGCTGGAAATTGCATTTGGATTGTTAAACATACTGCACCAATTTTTATCCAAGATTGTTGCAAAGGAAATTGTTGTGAGAGGTGTAAACCTGTTCCATCACTTTAAACGAAGAAAATGTTCTTGTAGAGATTATTGGTAATGCCATGAAGCAATATGAGAAAAAAGGTTGACACTATAATAACACACATCGTGTCAGGGTTGTAGTGATAAATTAGGCATTGATTTTTATTTCAAGTTTCTTTTAAAAACCAAAAGTTATTCATAGAGTTTTGGGCAAGCCAACCAACTTCAACCTACTATCATGGTGCATCCACCACCCCTCCCAATCCCCATTAGAATGTGCACCTCCTTGTAGGTGTCTATGGATGCCAAATTTGGGTTTGGGTTATCTTTTGTTTTCTCAAGCATTTGTTTTCCTTTCTAGACATTGTTGCATCCTGCTCTGCTTTCATGGTTGGCGTTGTTAGGTCAATTATTTGACAAAATGCTTCAAAGAGATGTTGTCTCATGGAACCTCATGGGCTATATTTAGCAAACTGTAAAATGTATCATCAATGTGCCAATTAAACCTGAGGTGGTTTTCTGGATGTGTTTACTTGGTCGTTGAATAGCACATAAAACAAAAGTGTGCATGTGGGGTGAGGTTCAAATAATAACATATTGATAAAGGATAGATAAAAGGTCATAAAATGGTGCATGGTTTTTGTGTAGGTGAAAGATCACACCCACATGCACAAGAGACCTATGTATAGTTGGAGAAAATGTCTTGAACGATAAAGGTAGCAGAATATTTTTTAGTTTCGAACATGTAATGAGTAAATGAGAAAGTAAAAGTATTCACATTCCATCTAAAGATGAACTCTTTAAATTGGGGGCTTTGGTGTAAGCACACATTATGTCTTGAACCATAAATAAACAATACAAATTTGGGCAAGTCAAGTCAACATTGCATGATAACTTCAACTCACTTCAAGGTTTGAGTTTCCTCTTGAATCTTTGATTGGGTTGAGTTTACCATCTTGATTCTTGGAGGTTAGAATTCAAGAAATAGTTGGGTGAATGAAAATTATTAGGAAAGTCAATTATTTGACAAAATGCTTGAAGAGATGTTGTCTCATGGAACCTCATGGGCTATATTTAGGAAACTGTAAACTATATCATCAATGTGCCAATTAAACATCTAGTGGTTTTCTGGATGTGTTTGCTTGGTCGTTGAAGAGCACATAAAACATATGTGGTCATTATTATTTACAACAAATCTTTTTTTTGAGTTGGATAATGAAAATGTTGCAACTTATGATCTCTCTGTCAAACATCTATACAGAAGTGGGCATGTGGGTGAGGTTCAAATAATAGGAGATTGATAAAGGATAGGTAAAAGGTCATAAAATGGTGCATGGTTTTTGTGTAGGTGAAAGACCACACCCACATGAACAAGAGACCTATGTAGAGTTTAAGAAAATGCCTTGAGCGATGAAGGTAGTAGAACCATAAATAAACAATACATATTGTTTGACAAAATGATTCAAAGAGATGTTGTCTCGTGGAACCTCATGGAATTTATTTATCAAACTGTAAAATGTATCATCAATGTGCCAATTGAATTTGAGGTGGTTTTCTGGATGTGTTTGATGTAGAATTGGAGAAAGTGTCTTGACGATAAAGGTAGCATAATTTTTTTAGTTTCGAACATATAATGAGTAAATGGGAAAGTAAAAGTATTCATATTCCATCTAAAGACAAACTCTTAAAATTGGGGGCTTGGGTGCAAGCACACATCTATTGAACCATAAATAAACAATATAGATTTGGACAAGTGGACACTACATGATAATGCTTTACGGGTTTAGTTTCCTCTTGAATCTTCAACTCGCTGATTGGGTCATGTTTTACCATCAACTGATTCGACGTGTAGGTTAGAATTCAAGAAATAATTGGTTCATGAATGAAAATTGTGGAAGCATACACAAGGAAAGTCAATTGTTTGACAAAATGCTTTGAAGAGATGTTGTCTCAAGGAACCTCATGGGCTATATTTAGGAAACTATAAACTGTATCATCAATGTGCCAATTAAACCTCAGGTGGTTTTCTAGATGTGTTTTCTTGGTCATTGAAGAGCACATAAAACATATGTGGTCATTATTATTCACAACAACTCTTTTTTTTGAGTTGGATAATAAAAATGTTGATGACTTATGTTCTCTTATCAAACATCTATACTGAGAAGTGGGCATGTGGGGTGAGGTTCAAATAATAGGAGATTAATAAAGGATAGGTAAAAGGTCATAAAATGGTGCATGGTTTTTGTGTAGGTGAAAGACCACACCCACATGCACAAGAGACCTATGTAGATTTCGAGAAAATGTCTTGAGCGATGAAGGTAGCATAACCATAAATAAACAATACAAATGTTTTTCACATGCTGAAATAAGGGCATAGCCATCCATCCAACAGTAAGCCCATCAAAAGGAACAATTCCCTCAAATATATAGCTAAGGATAAACAAAACACTCATAATAGATTTAAAAAACCATTCCTAACAAATTCAACCTTAACCCACCTGCCCACATCCGCATAGATGTTTCACAAAAGAGCATAAGTTCGAGAATTTTAAGAATCCACTAAGTTGCTGACTAACTCGCATTTGCTTAAAAATTCCCAAGGCTTTTCTGATAAACCCGGTTTCGCATTTGTAACTACTATGACATCTGGATAATTTAAAAGTTACAACTTTTGCCCTCCTCTGTCATCATCATGTGAAGTTGGAAATTACGTTTGGATTATTAAACATAGTGCACCAAAGCAATCTGGAAACATAGGTTGACACTATAATAAGACACACCATCTGCAAAGGCGTAGTGAAAATAAGGGACCGACTTTTAGCCACTTGCTGATTGGATCATGTTTTTCCATCAACTGACTCGACATGTAGGCTAGAATTCCAGAAATAGTTGGTCCATGTATGCAAATTGTGTAAGCATACACAAGGCAAGTCAATTGTTTGACAGAGTGGCTTTGTGTGTTAAGGATGGGTATAGATTATAGGACTTGACTTTCTAATTGAGTTGTCCCTAGATAGCTTTTTTTTGTTAATTCTAGGTGCCCAAATCAGGGTTGGTGTACGTGTTACAAATAGAATAGGTAACCACACTTTTGAGGCACTTCCCAATACAACAAACCTAATTATTTGATGTAGGTAATAGGTGGCCGATCATAATAACCAAATTTCTCAAACAAATATAACTATTTTTGATTGATAAGAAGCCCAGTTAGCACTCATTATTATATAGCCCCCCTGCATTATTGCTCTCATTTTAAGAAGCTATTGTCATTTAAACTATTGTGTACATTCTCGTTAAACTTTTCATAGCTGTATAAGTTACTCATCTTTTACACACTTTTGGTAGTCTTAACCTAAAAGTGCTAGGCCCTGTCAAAAATGGAAAATACCGCTCTAGGAAAAGCACTTGGCACGCCAACAACTATTAACAAACTACATCCATATCATATGGCATGGATACTGGAAGCAAGAGTTATTCACAAAGGAACAATACACGACTACAACAATGCAAAAGGAGAAGGCCAAATTCTCAATTTCAATGTAATTGACACTCTTGGTGACGACATAAACGTTACATGCTTTGGCAAAGCTGCAACTTTTTACCATGCAAAAATCCAGGAAGGCACAATTTACACAATCTCAAAGGGGACTCTCAAATATGTGAAGGTAGGCTACTGAGGATTCCAACAACCCATGGGAAATCATATTAGGAATGGATTCTATTTTAGAGATATGTATAGAACCTACTACATTCATACCAAAACTGCTTTCCACTTTACACCAATCAGTGCAATCCAAAAAATTTCTCTCGGAACCACAGTGGATGTTATAGGTGCGGTAACTTCTTACTATGATATTTCTATAACCACCGAACAGATGGAAGTAGCACACATCATTCTATAATTATTATAAAGGATCACACCGGATATTGCATAACCATCACTCTATGGGGAGTGCTCTATGACAAGGTGAACAAAATTTACAACCACAACCTGGGCAACTGTAATTGAAATGCCAGTACTAGTTGTTTGAAAAGCTAAAGCCGCAGAGTTTAGAGGGAGAACACTAATGTTAGTGCCTTCTACCTAGCTGTTTCTAACACCAACAGTACCAGAAACAGAATCACTACAAATTTGGTTAACCACAACAAATGCATCTACTAGCGTAACTCCACTCACTACACAAGCACCTGTGGAGAAGAAAATTGTTGATATTCATGCTTGCAGTAACCCCTAATGCTAACCAACAGATTGTCACCATTGCAACTATTATACATCTCAACATGGAAAACTATTGTTATCCTGCTTGTTCACGGATTGTTAATAACAAACAATGTCGGAAAAAACTAAATTCAGTCAGACTCTACATGGCATTGCACTAAATGCAACTTGCCCACAACTACATGTGATTATAGATATGCACTCCACATGATGGTGGAAGACCGAACTGGGACTATATGGGCGACGACTTTTGATGATGTGGCATTACCACTGCTTGGTGTATCTACTAATGCTCTTAAAGAGCAAACAAGGAGTACAAATGACTTATGGAACATTATTAAACAGGTATTGTTTCATACATACAGAGTTCATTTTCTTGGTGTCTCCATCTACCTATAAGGGAAAGGAACAACTCTCTTGTACAATACACAACATGACTGCCCGCCGAACAAGACGTAGATCACTCAGAGCTGGTAGCTGCATTTTTGGAGGGCACAAAATGAAAAAACAACAATTGTAAATATTACGTATAGCTACAACGTCTGTTTAAAAAACACTACACTCGATTGTAATATGATGTCCATATCTATAAAGACAAGTTTTTTTGGTACAAGCCAACACCTTTTGTTTTACATGTCATTTTAGAAACATTTGATTGTTGCTTGTTCCAATACATTCATCCAAATAATTATGCACATGTTTTAAAAACAAACACCAATTACATTTTTAAATTACATAAAATTGCAAACAACAACCATAAATTGCCCATTGTAAACTCAAACTAAAATATTAAGAATTATAAGTTGTAAAAAAAAACATAATTTCAAATTCTATAAAACAACAAAACGTAATCCCCATGGGAAAAAACTACTAGTAAACCTAACAAAGTCAAATCATTAACATATGTCCAATGTATTGCGACCTTGCTTGTTCAAAAAAAACCCAAATTCTTAAAACCATACTTTCATCGTGCTTAGCGTAAGCATAGGGAAAGTTGCTTTCAATTCAAAAAAATTACAACAAACATATTTGTATGTTATAAACTATAATTATCCATCTAACAAACACCTTACCAACAACATATGCACATACATAAAGGCATCCAACCTAAATATTTATTTAGACACTAAAAATTAGCCATACCCACATTTGTAAATATTCCGTTGCAAATCTAAAGTTGCAGGTAGTTTCGTGTCAGGGTTTGGTTTTAAGCACTGACCCGCCAATTTTATAACACAACTTGCCACCCTACTTAGTGTTATTGTAATTAGCACCGTTGATGAAGGAAAGTGTGCAAAATATCATCTAACACCTAATCATAGGGATAAGGTTTATAAATTATTTCTCTTTCCTATTTTGTATTTTTTTAAATAACCTACACAAAAAAAAATTGTGCCAGTTATTATTGTTAGAATTATAATTACAAAAATGTAAAATACCTTACAGGATCTAACATCCATGTTTTGCCATTGTAGGTATTACCTTAACACATCAAACATGAATAATGCTCAACTACGCCTGCACTACAACCAAAATAAGCAAGCTATAAATGCAAAGCGCCGCAAAATTATGTTGTTCACAAAGACACCCTCAACACAACCCGCCACAAAAACAACCAAACTTTATTCCCTTACCCCAACTTGCCCCCTTATAACAAAAACTTTACTCGCCCCCTTTTAACCCCATTCAACACACATTTCGAGCCCACTTAGAATCCCTCCTTCCTGGTGAAGCTTGTTCTATTTGCAAGGAACGCTACCCAGGAATGCAATCAAGACTCACCCTAGATGGAATTAGTTGTCGTAGGTGCTCTTATGAAAAAAAGGCCATCATTTTTCCTCGTGGAATAATATGGACCCCAACCCCCAACCCGTAGAGCTAGCAAATTTAACCCAAGTAGAGGAAATGTTGATTGCTAGAGTAGCCCCACTATTACAAGTCACCCATGCCCGTGGAGGCCAATACATGTACACCGACCACACCATTAGTTTCCCCAAGACATTACATCCATACTACGCTTCTTACCCCCCGCCCCCCGAAACCCTAGACATTTTAATCCTCAAAAGATTAGGCATGGAAGGAAAATCTTATGAGTGTTTTGTTAGTAGAGCCCATATCCGAAATGCACTTTCCTACAAAATCCAACACGACCCATACTACAGTGATGTCATCATAGATGAAGCCGCCCTTTCAAGTTTACCAATACTTACAACTAACATCTTTAACACCCTACCCCATATACTTGAGCAAACCCAATTTGCAAAGC
The DNA here is from genome assembly GCA_018340775.1 of Taxus wallichiana var. yunnanensis. Taxonomy (NCBI): domain Eukaryota; kingdom Viridiplantae; phylum Streptophyta; class Pinopsida; order Cupressales; family Taxaceae; genus Taxus; species Taxus wallichiana. The sequence goes on along the minus strand of CM031240.1, from coordinate 687,385,392 downwards.
CCCCCACCAATTGAAACACATGAGGCCAAACCCACACCATTGGACCCAACCCTTGTAACCTCATTTGTTGCAAGCCTCCCCTACTGATACAGAGGTTGCCCAAATTAGGGCCTACGCACTACCCACGTCAAACCCATACCCATCATCAATTGAATGGCCCCAAATCAGTTCAAATCCCATCAATGAATACACAACAAAGGGGTTATTCTCAATGGCCTTCCCAACTCTATTCCCATCGGGCTCAACCATGTTTCTCCAAGCCCACACCTTAGAGATCAAAATTCATGAATATGCTCTTCATCTGCTACGTTACCATGACAACCGATTTGGAAGCCATCCTCGATTTCCCGATATTTTTGCTTAATCTTATGATGTGCCATAGAATCCAAGCCATTGATGAGGGTCATCAATCCTTGCCATTAATAATGTCAATCCAGGTTGGTGTCTAAAAAAATTTGTATGCATTAGGAGAAGAAGATCTTGGAAAGCAACTCCCTTAAACACAATCCAAACTTGCAAAATTCAAAGCACACATGCGAAAATTTAAAGGCACACTTAGAAATAAAGTCACACTTGCAGAAATAAAGTTTGCATGAAATAAATCACACTTGCATGAAGGAAATAAAATTGTAGGAAATAAAAACACACTTGCATGAATTGAAATTGTTGAATTGGAAATAAATATAATTAAACGAAACACCTGTAGGTTCACAACAAACTGAATTTTCACAATACAAAGATAAAAACAATACAACAGAATGAATTACAGAGAAATGAATAAACATAAACATAAATACACAGATCCATCTTCCTTGAAATGAGTGGCCAACTCATTACTTGGAAGAGGATTTAAATCATACTTCCAAGATTTTAAAACTACATAATATTTGAGAGGAAAGAACAAATCTTTATTTCTTGGGAGAATAAATTACATATCTAAGTGTGGAAGGTTGCATTTATAATTCATGCATCTAACCAACTCCTTATTTTAGGAAATACAATCTGATCTTATCTTTATTCCAATCCTAACAACTAAGATCTCCATCTCCACAAAATATGGAGAGAGATATATTATTGGGGTCAAATCTTATCTTACTTATTTTAGGAAGATTTGCTCCCAAATCTTCTCCTTGATTTTCGGTAATAAGAATCATAATGATTTTATTCTTCTACATTATTGGAAGGAGGATTTTTCTCAAAATATGATTTTGACCAAATACCTTTCTCGGATTTTCCATTTGACTTTGTTGTTTTTGACTGTGGAACTTTTGACGCTTGTCTGATACGCTTTTCCTCGAATTTGCAGTTCACTAAAAGTTAGATTTATCTTCATTGGTAAAACCTGTTGCAAATATGAATGAGGTTTTTTTAACACATTTCTATGAACAAAAACCTCTCTCATATTTTCTGTTTGAATTTTCTATGTTTTTGTTTATGGAACTTTTAGCACTCATCTGATACACTTTTCCTCGATGTAACTCACTAAAAGTTAGATCTCTCTTCATTGGTAAAACTTGTAGCAAATATGAATGAAGTTTTTGTTAAAAACATTTCTATGAATAAAAACCTCTCTCATATTTTCTGTTTTACTTTTCTGTTTTTGTTTAAGAAAATTTTAACACTCGTCTGATACACTTTTCCTCAGACTGCAACTCACTAAAAGTTAGATATCTCTTTATTGGTAATACCTGTAGAAAATATGAATGAGGTTTTTGTTAATCACATTTCTATGAAAAAAAACCTCTCTCATATTTTCCATTGGATTCTCTGATCTTTCACAATTCCTCAAAACTGTCAAAATTTGCGAGTTCGGAACTAAGCCTGCGAGTTCCAGAGCTAACTTAAAACAACTATAACTTTTGCATATGATCTCGGATTGAGATGATTATTGTTTTGAACTTACATAATTTTTTGAGAGGAATCTGAATATGAAATCAGATTTGATTTTAAATATACCACCAATGATAAATTCCACTTTTCCCAATACTAGCATTATCTTTCCTTTATGGCTTGCATACACAAGACTTTGCATCTTTTCCCAAATAATTAATAGGATTAGTCAACAAAATATTTTTAAAGAATGAAAAAGATATATATCCTATATTCTATCTTAAGCAAACTATAAGTTCCTAGATTACATTTAAATCCACTTTCAAAGGTAACTTAAGAGGACAAAATAATGGTAATTTATGGCCCCATCAACCACTTCTACTGTTTTTACAAAACAAAAAATTGAAGACAACAAACCCACAACAATAGAAAAACTCTGCACTTTGTTAGAAACCCTTCCGGATGAACAAATAGCTAATCACCCCATGTAGTTTTCTCCCACCTAAGAGGCACCGCTTTTTTTTTGGACACAATGCAAAAACAAACTAACCGACATGATTTGCCAGCTAGGAATGCCAACCTTATTTTTCAACCTCGGCGCCATTGATACTAAATGGCCAGACTTACACCACCTCATGCCAAGACCTTGCCCCTCCACCCCTTCTGCTACCCAAAAATGGAGAAACCATAACATCATTGCATATCCACACTTGACAACAACATACATGGCTGCAAGGTTTGCAATATTCCGTGAAGAAATCTTGGAAAAACACCTACACACGAAAGAATTCTGGTATAGGTAACCCTATGTATCTTTTAAAGCTTAGGTTACAACTATTGTGGGCTCTTTTGCCCGACATGTTTCATACTAACACTTACTATACCAGGTTCGAATGGAAACACAGAGGCTCGCCCATATTCATGGTTTCATATGGCTCATTGACACTCCAAATATGGACACCCTAGACTGGGAAAACTCCAGTGCCGTACAAGTTACAAAATCATTCTTCGACAACCAGGTCACAAATTGGAACCCTCTACAAAGATTTCAAGTTGCTTTCCACATGCCGCATACAACAACAGATGATCCATGTTTGCTACGTTCATCAAAAATACTGCTTGCACCTACCAACAATGACTATACAACTTTAGTTAACCGGGTCCAACGCCACACCAAATGTACTACAACTACATGCTTATAGAGGAAAGACACCAATTACAATGTAGGTACAAATTCCCATTGCCAATACAAGCTGCATCAACATTATCCCTTGATGCACAAGGACATGCAGTTTATACTCCAGTTTGTAATGATGACAAATTAAATATCCACAACAAAGATATGCTAACTACGGCGGGCCAACATAGACTTCAGCCCATGGATTCAAGTCATCTTATTTTGAAATACATAGCAAAATATGCATCCAAAGTGAGCACAATTTGAAACATACCGCCATATGCTTATCAAAATCTAAGTAAACCATAAAACCTAAAAACAAAGTGAGCACAACATACAACAAGCTCCTTTTAGAAACAATTGTTGATTGAGATATAGGTAAGAAACTTGCCACATGCTGCTGAAATTGCCACTTACCATATGCCGCTGAGTGTTTGTGACACTATCCATGGGCAAAACCATCTACAGGAAAATTTCATAGCCCCATTCCAACAGAAATTGTACAACACCATTTATAGATGCCTACATAACACGACCTCTTGCCCTAGACAACTATTGTTTAATAGAAGCCACTCGGTCATGGGCCTACGATAAGCATAGGAAAGGGCAGCCATGGAAAGCATGACAAAAATAGGCTATTGTTAGAGTGTTTCCCTGAATAATAGCCACCCTTACTGTTAGCTCACCTTTATACAACACTTTTTGCTTCACGGAGCTCCTCTTGTACAAAGCTTTCCATTGTATTCCATCCGACATTGGCACATCCCCATAAACACTCCAGCTTCAGTGGGCTGCATTCTCTCCAACCTAGGCATGGCACGTACATCAACTAACCCCCGCCAAGCAGTTAGCAACCCAACCACTAGCTCTGAGAGTGACTGCGATGTGACCACCACAACTCAGATGGATGAATGGGAGGTGTTTTCAAGCTTGCATCCTACAGGGGTTGTCAACATCAGTGACCTAGGCATACTTGGGAAGCGTGATTTTGATCTTTCACACACTTGGCCACAAGCTACTACTAGTAACCACTTACATGAAACAGGGGAGATTTCATAGACATTACTCACTCAACCACCGAAATAACTGCACCGTTCTTCCTACCCATTATAGATGGTTGTACCTTATCACCGGAACAACAAGATGCATTACAGATAATCTTAACCCATGTAGATGCACAACCACGATTTCCCTGTTATACATGATAATACAAGGAACAACTGGCACTGGTAAATCACATTTAATCTGGGAAATTTCAAGGACACTCCACTCATGTAGCAACCTCCGTGCCACCCGCTTACTCCTCCTAGCTCCAATAGGACTTGCAACATTCAACATTTTTGGCACAACAATACACACTAGGCTACACATACCAATAGCTGAAGTTACCCCTCTTCGAGGCCAAACCCTCGCTACATTTCAACAAGCCATGGTAGATGTGGAATACATACTAATCGATGAAATGAGTTTTATTGGCCCAAAACTATTGTGCAACATAAATAGCCACCTACATGAAGCATTTCTTGCATGCAAATGCAAAGAGTTTTGGAGGCCATTCTATTATTTTGGTTGGAGACCTTGCCCAACTACCTCTAATTAAAGATACTCCCTTGTACATTCCAGGTACCTACGGCCATATGTTATGGTCAATTTTTCAGAATACAATCATGCTTACTATTAACTTCATCCAACAAGGCGCCGCCCTACCCACCATAGTTTTTGGAGTCTACTACTAAATGTCAGAAACACCCTTGCTACAGAGCATGAGTGTAATCTACTAATGTCACGCAGACTCCTACAAATATCAGCCCTACAAAACAAGTAACTTTCCAAACCGCAATCACCTTTATGCTACAAACACATTAGTAACCATACATAACAAGTAAAGAATGCGGCCCCTTAACACACCAATCGCTATAGCTAGAAATCGAATGACATGCCAAATTGATGCATGAAAAGAAGAAACACACAATTAGAGACCAACCTATTGCTTTGTGAAGGTGAACAAGCAATGTTGACAACAAATATTTGGGTGCAAACCAGCCTTGTTAATGGTGCACAAGGACAGATTGTTACTATGTTGTACGAGAAAGCAAGCACCCCCCCAAGCTTGCCTTTGTATGTCGTTGTCAACTTCCCAAGCTACAAAGGCCCATCCTGGGACCCGATGCATCCTACGTACATACCAGTCCCCTATAACAAGAAGCAACCACCGATAGTTACCCTTGAAAATGGCATGGGCCCTAACTATTCATAAAGCCCAAGGACTAACTCTTGATAAAGCTAGCATCGACATTGGTCACGCAAAGAACGACAAGGCCTAACCTTCACAGCCTTGTCCCGAGTTCGAGCCCTTACCGACCTCCGCATTTGCCCAACCTTCTCATACACCCATTACAAGCACCTACAGAAGAAAAGCATGTTGCGCTCGGTTAAAAGTAGAAGCATACTTACAACACATCCTACCTCTGACCACAACATAGGTACGCACCTACCAAGGAATCACTACTACGATATCATCGATACATACTCCATCTAAACTTAACTTGTTTTTTTACCAACTACAACTAGGCTCCACATATTAATTTACTACTTTTTGCTTTAGCTAAAAATTATAACTTGATTTATGGTAATCACTACAAATTTTTCTAACTAACATTTAAATTCCACTTGTAGGGAACTTTCAAATGGATGACAACTTTGACACACTAGCTGCCCGCACAAACACTGATGCCAACCTTTTGGAATGCCTGCTATGCGAATATGTAGACACTCACTACCAAACGTCTACACCCGTGGATGAAGCTACCATTACAAAGATGTATTCCACACAAAAGAAAATTGAAGCGGCACAACAAACCCTGCAACAAACAATTATAGCTGTCAAAACTACACAGAAGAAAATGAAAAAAAAAGCTTACAATGACATGTTTCAAGAATTCATAGATAAGGCGTTCACTTCGTACCTTCTAAAAGGGTCCTAGAGACAACACTCTATAGGAAACAATGCCTCAGATGGAAAAAATTCCATCTTGTACATGTTATACTTATGCTTTTCCCTCAAACCCTGTACATATTGAACCTTTCCAATACCACCATAAATAAAAGTTTTGGCTTTTTTGGATATATTTCCACAAGGTTAAGTATTCCACGTTGTCTACAAGAAAATAATCTCTCACCCATAATTTTTAAAAACATTTCCACATCATTTCTACTTTTGCATAGTTCATGGTATAACTATGTAAATAATTTCCTATTTCTTACAACATTAAAACAACACTACAATTTGTTCAGTATTAATGTCTAAAATTGCAATAAATCCCCGTATTTACATTTTCCACTGCCCACTTTATCTATAACTCAAAGACTGTTAACATTAGAGAACTTTACATTTTGAATGGTAATTTTAAAATTCAATCTTACAACCTCCTCAAATTATGTTTCTAACACATTGTGTACCCTCCCCTTTAGGTACTTTAAACATGACAACCACATTCGACACCATAACAACTCGAATTACAACAAATTGTACCCGCATACAAAAGTTTCTATCTGAATGTGTCAAACAACAATGCATGGAAGCCATGACTATAGACAACACCACAATCTCTACAATGCTGCATACACAACAAACACTACAAAAGCACAAATTGCACTACAACAAGCATCCATTGCCAGCGAAAGACACCATCCACATTCTTAGGGAAAAATTTACATAGAGTTTTATAAATCCACCACCTCCCCATAGATTTTCCTCTATAACCATCATTAACTGAATCAAAAGGACTAGAAGAAACAATATTATGAAATTTTAATGAAATGTAAGAGTTTTTAATAAAATATAAATACATATTTGTACAGATACTTCATTTAATTAAGGTCTTATCACTACTTTTGCACTTTTTGTTTGCATTCTATTAAATTTTCATTTTTAACATTGTTATTATGGCATAGGAGAAAAATTGGTTCAATAACATGAATGCCTCTTACAACAACATGCCAAGAATACTTTATCATCATGTGGGCATTATTATTTACATCAACTCTTCTCTTTTTCTTGTACAATCAAAAGGTTCAAATTTTGTTCTTTTGTCAAACACCTATGCACAAACGTGCATGTGGGGTGGATAGTTTAGAACGGTTGGAATAGAATGCAGAGATAGGAAGATAGATGGGGCTCGATTGCTATGAATGGGATGCAAAGATGAGGAGATGGGGCTCCGTTGGCTTGGAATAAAATAAAATGCTAAACCAATTTACAACATCTATTGGTCAAGGATCAATCATTCATTCATACAAGAAAACAACACTAGGCTAATGATATAGAGGAAAAAATACCTTCCACCGTAGATTGAAGTTCTCTGTTTTTGTTGTCTCATCAAACCTGATGGACTATACACTAACGATGTAAGTTTTTTTAAAAATAGCATGTTCCCATAATGTATCATCAACTACATACTGGGTGACTTAAAAGTTGAATTAAGCCAACATATTGTTATTTCAGACTGTATTTTACTATTGGGACTAGCACTTTTGCTACCAAGATGAAAGAACACAATGTGACAATTGTTTTGCCATGCAATCTCGATCTAGAAGCACCCTTTAATAAAAATATGCCCTTCTTTGATAACACATTGGATCTCATTCATATAGTCTTTGATCTGTGATAGGGTATTGAGACCAGGAGGGTTCCTTTGGGTGGACAAGTTTTTTTACACAAGGATGAATTTAGATCAATATTTGTACATGTTTCTATAGTTTAGGTACAAGAAACACAAATGGTTGTTCACCCCTAAGAAATAAGAGAGGTATACTTCTCTCCATTCTTGGAAAATCCCCTAAAACCCTGTAATTCCTTTTTTTTGTTGATCCACTCCTAGATACACAATACGAATAATTGGGATTATGATTGCTAAAGTGAGACTCTGTGTTTAATGATTTTTATACAAGAAATGGATTTGTTAAAGATGGAGTTCGGCAATGTTATTGAGGACTTTGGAAGATGGTTATGGATTATTATGTGTTTTGTGCTTGAAGATTTAGACACTATCTTCTTGGGAATTGATGAGTATACTTGTTTTTGATTTGTATTTAAGCAGATTATATATTATTTCGTATTTTAGGGTTTGCACTTTAAATATCATCTTCTTGGAAATTGCAGAGCTTCGTCAACTGTGAAAATCCCTTATGACAAGTGCAAATGAAGCTTATCTTTGTTAATGAAATACATTTTTGTTGGCTGCATAGGATATCTTGATATTACATTTCCCAAAACTTGGATGAAGTGTTTGGTGTTGACTATCTAATATACTTGATGATACATTTTTAATATGGAAGATAAAATATTCTAATGATGGATGGTTGAGGAAACAATTTGAAACACTAATTGCAAATAATTGTGACCCTCAAATATAGTTTAAGGATTTTATCATATTTGAGTACCCCAACAGATTTGGAGTCAAATATAGTTGGATCACATTAAATGTAGTTGTATTACTTTTGTAAACAATTTTTTTGTTTTCAACTGTAAATATCTAAAACAAACATTCTTTGTGCCTATTTGTTTTACTTAATTTGTTTTGTTCATGTTTGTATTGATGATCAATAACATTTTAGGCATGAATCTTATCACTTAAAATGGGGTCTAAATTCTATTTATTTATTTTATCAAAACAATTGTTTAACCTTCGCACCATGTATTCTTGTAGGTCAGATTATTCATCTACGTTGTTATTAAGAAACATCCATAGGTTGTCATGCATTTCTTTCTTGTTTGTTGATTTTTTAATATATGTGAACATGTACACAACATTTGAAATAAGAACGGAATGAATGATTTAGAGACATAATGAATGATTCGAGAGATGGAATGAATGTTGGGTTTTGTAATCATAGAGATTTAATCTCTTGGGTTTTGTAATTTATTCTAGGACTTTTTTTGTGGAGGAACTTGTTTCGTACTTTTTGGCTACATATACTAAGTGCTTCTTCATGAGGCTAATTTGATTCATTTTTTTAGTATAGTCCGTAGACAAAAACATCTAATTTATATTTAATTTATTTAGACAATGGTATTCTTTGATGCAAAATGGTGATCGGTGACTCCACTATATAATAAGTGCTCAAACTTCTTTATTATTCATCTTTGGCCTTTTAGTTTTTCTGCCTCTTGAAAGTTGGGTAGAAAAAACATCTAATTTATATTTAATTTATGACCAAGCATGTGGTGTGTGGTAAAAAATAATAAAACTAATAGAAAGAAATACCATAAATTGAATATGCTATGAATATGTTCCAACTTTACTTTATCCATCCATTTTTTTGCATAGGAAGTTTCTGACATGCTTTTGCATTATTTTACAAATGTGTGTGTATATACATATAACGACCAAAAGTAATGAGATAAAAACTCTCCACTATGTCCCTCTAATTATTTATGCATCCCAAAGCCTCTTAGTGAAGTCCTTTAAGCAACTTCTCTTTCCACGATAAAAAATAGCATTGAGTTGTCCCAATTCGATTATTAATTATGGATTTAACATAATCTCTATTTATGGCATTTTGTTGAAAACATCTCCTTTCTCCTTTTAGTTGATCTGCAATCTGTCTATCTTCCCCCTATAGTTTGCTTGAAATGATTCACCATACCTTCCTCATCCCCATAAAGCTTGGTTCTCTATTCTCTCAATAACAACAAAGCGATTAAGTCATCAAAAAAGAGAGTGCAAGTATTATGTGTAATACTTAAGGTGGTGACTAAAACTTCACAAAATGTGCCAATTTTATATACCATTGAACTGAACTGACCAATTATGTGTAGCTATTTAAATAGGAGGCGATCACAATGTATGTATAAATCTGGAAAATATTTTGACTTAGGCTCTATAAATTGATTAGAAAAGTAGATTGTAATTTGAAGGGCATGCATTGTCAATTAGTAATTCAATCAAATTACATTAGATTTATGTCCAAGCAATGTTACTTGCTAATTTCTTGGAAGAAATGCAGGGGTTGCAGAAACAAAGCAACACAATAATGAAAGTAGAGACAACATGAAATAGAAATTAAAAGCATAAAATAACACAAGTTTATAACTTTAAAAATGAAGGGAGAATCAACCATGGGTTTTTGGATTTGTTGTTGTTTTGGTAAGCAATAAGAAGTGTGTATTAAACTAAAAACAATAGGAGAATCATAAGTTCTTTAGGGAAAAAGTACGGCCTATTAACATAGTTCAACATCTAAAAGCAAGCAGGAGGTTCAAATGTAGTTGTGCAACAATCTTCGAGAACAAACCTAATGGGAAATTACCCTGTAATTCATTTTGTGTGGACTAGAAAGGGAAATTACCTTTAATATTAGATGTAAGTGTTACACCTGATAAAGATAGTGATAATAACTATACACCTAACTACTTGGCAGATCTTCCAAGGATAGAAAACCAAAATGCATGTATTTATGCTCATATGTATGAAGGTATTGGGTAGCTAAGAAGATTATTCTCAGAAAATGAGAGAAGACAAATATCTACCTAGGTGGGCATGGTTCCATCTTTGGAAAACTCTCAATAATCACAATTCCCACAATGCCTTCCACTGATAATAAACAATCAAGTTAGGGATGCATGTTACGGCTTATCATACTTGCTTTATATCAAAGGCCGCCTCTCTCACACTCTGGCATGCATTATTACACTTATAACATGGAATGTTGGAAAAAAAAATGTGGAAATGGGTAAGCCTCTTTCTTGCCCATGTGCCAAATTTTGCCCCATTAAACTATTTCTTAGACATATATGCTGGTAAGATGACTTGTCTTCTACAAATTGATTAACATAGATGTGGGTGGATTTATTCATATATTCTCATGATGTGTTTCGAAATGATGCCCCCACCCCTGTCATCTAACCTCTATCCCACATCTCTTAGTGATCATAATTTAATTGGTTTGGCCTGAAATTTGTTGTGAAGCCCTTAGGTATTGGCTATTACGTAAAAAAATAGAAATCAAGATGATTTCAGGGTTTCTCTTGGTCTCCATTGATTGACGGTGTGCACCTTCCAACTGCTTGTCATCATGCCACCGCTGTAATTTTAGATTTATATATTTGGACCTCTCGAGGGACCCACACAACACTGCTCCAACCGGTTTCGAGTGCTTTTACCTTAACCAGTTGACCTTCGAAATTCAGGGCAAGATGAGGGATACCTAGTTTGTTGAATGAGGTTGAAATACCAAAAAAAAAAACTCTACGTGTTGAAACATGTGATTAATTTTCTTATGAATGGTTGTGAAACCGCTAACATTTTCCCTCCCTAAAAGGTTCAAGCATAGCTAAAAATAAGCTAGAACATATTTTGTCTGCTTTGAGTTTCTACTAGGTTCCTCTTTTTAAGATTGCGTTATATACATAATCTAAATCTTGCACACATATAAATGACCTTGATGTAGAACATTTTGTACATGTGACCTACTTCCCAACCGCCCCTCAAAAAAAAAACAAAAAAAAAAACTAAAACATATTACATATTATTTACAAACCAAACAAACAAAACAAACAAAACAAACAAACAAAAATACTATATTAGTTATGCATGATAAAGTAACCAATATTATATAACATTCCACCGACACATACTACAATTACAAAAAAAGTTTCACACACACAAAAAAAACAAAAACAACTAAACCACATGGCGTAAACTTGCTCCCCTGAGCGACCACTAGTTACATCTAGATGATTATTTATAGAATTAATCGATCAAAATATGATTATAATCAAGTCACTTTGAAACCTAAAACTATTCTCCTCCATCATCAAAAATCTTCATGTTTACAAATTTACCTAATTCTATAGTATTTTGAAATATTATAAGTGGTTGCATTTTCTAGTTTTATCCAACTATTATGGTTAAATTTATACATCATTGAAAGGTGACATGGGGGAAAATTGATTCTAAATCTGATCACATTCAAATGTACCTATTCGCATTACACAACAACCCCGCTATAGGTGAGTTAGGGTTGTGGGTCCCCCGCCTAAAGTGAGACATATTAGAACCTCTGTAACACTCTTACCAGTGTTCATGGTACAAACATAACCCTCTTAACATAGTTTTTGCTAGATATTAGGGAGATTTGATTTAAGGGAAGCATCTGCACAATATCTTCTCACACGGCCAACTTCTTTGGGATGTGACAAAATCATTTCTAAGTGGAGAAGAGGAGAAATGAGTTGAATTTAATTAATCACGCCATTCGAAACACCCACAAGATCCTTCCCCTAACAATGCAAAACCTGATAATATCAAAAGCAGATTGCGGGGTAAATAGAAGAACAATCATTATGTTCAAATAAAAAAAAAAAAAAAATCCACTCATCCACCACTTACCTTTCGATGGGTCATACAACATACTTCAATACATGCTCCAAAAGGGAGTAATTGCAATCGAGGATGCCCAAAAATCCTCAAGGAGAAATTCTATGCGTAATACTATAAACCCACCCCGTAAATAACCATCTTCAAACAATGTACAACTTTACAAGCCTTCAAATATGTATACCAACAATTTTGTAATATGTAAATATATTTACCATTCACTAAAACGAAAGCATTTACATTACATAACACATATTGGCACCCACCTACCAATAAACATGCCAAAGTTGCACTCATAAATGAGCACGATACACTTGATACAATGTCCACACATAGTGTATGAAAAAAACAATAGGTAACATTTAGACATGTCATCCCAAACAATGTTCCCACTTCCATTTAATTATTGCACCATTTCGTTGTGCACCTACTATTGGAAATGAGGTGTCGTAATCTTGTTTGGTTTATTCATTTAAGATTTTCTACAACCGTTTCACATTGTCTAGGCTCTAAAAATAGAAATAGGAGTTGTCAAAAGATTCCCATATGATAGTATATCATGGAAGGACTATTTTTAGAGATATTATGACATCTGTAAGGGTCAAAAATAGGGGAGAATATTGTGGACGTGGGAGCCTAATTTTAGACCAAAATCTTGCTCTTTAATGCTATCCACCTCATGAGAGGTTTGGCACATGGTTTTGTAAACCATAGATGGTTTCTTGTATAACCAGGAGGTCTATAAATTGAAGGCTTGGAGAAGCAATTGGTGTAGTGAGTTTTAATCCTCCTAGAATTGTTTCTGGTGATACTCCTGTAAGAAACTTGCTCTGCAAGTGTATGTAATCTTGTTATTAGATTTGAAATACATTGAGTGGGCTTTTGGAGTGTGGGGTTTTTTATCCGAAAGGATTTTCCCCACGTATATATGGTGTTTGTGTTTTGTTATGAATATGTTGTTAATATTTCTGTAACTGTTTTACTATGTTGAAAGTTTTGCATAATATCTCTCCTTAAAGATTAGCGTAGGAAGTTGTTCCGCTACTCTTAATTTCCTATCAAGTGGTATCAGAGCCTGATCACCTTTGGTTTCAGTTGTGGGTTGTTGGGTTTTTTGTGCTAATCCGGGTTTGAGTGGGAGCTTGTGCAGAGAATACTTTGTTATCTGGTTGCAGATATTTTTTCAAATGGCGAGCACATCTGGGAGGATTGATGTAGAGAAGTTTTCTGGCACAAACTTTGAAATGTGGAAGCTGAAGATGGAAGATCTATTGGTTGATCGAGATCTATGGGATGCGGTGGATGAGAAGGTCTATAGGCCTACGGATCCAGTTTTGGCTGCACAATATGATGTAATGGATAGAAAAGCTAAAGGTCTTATTAGACTATGTCTTGCAGATTCTATCCTGATAAATGTCCATGAAGAATCCACTTCGGAGAAGCTTTGGAAAAATTTGGGTGAGATATACCAAGCTAAGTCTCTAGTAAATAAGATTTTCTTGAGGAAGAAGTTGTTTTCCTTGAGAATGGAAGAAGGTGGAAAAATATCTGAGCATATGGAAACATTTAATATGTTGGTGACTCAGTTGAGCTCGGTTGGGGTTAAAATGGATGAAGAAGAAAGGTGCCAAATTTTGTTGGTTTTTGCTTGGACTCATGGGACAACCTAGTCATGGCCATTGGGAACACTTCACCACGAAGATGGAGGATGTTGTTGGTTCTCTACTCTCCGAAGAGATGAGAAGGAAGGTCTCTCTGAACGCCAAAGAGGCTTTGAGTGTTCGAGGAAGAACAAAAGAACAAGGAAAAGATGAGAAGAAGCGTGGCCATTCCAAGAATAAGGGGAGATCAAAATCCCCTGGTAAGTCCAAAGCGATATGCTAGAACTGTGGCAAATCTAGACACTTCCGAAGGGAATGCAAAGAAGAAAAGAAAAAGAAAAAGAAGAAGCATGATTCTGATTCTGAGTCCGAAAAAGAAGATGGAGATGCCTTTATTGCAGCTTTGGCCACTCGTGCAAGTGATAATGCATGGTTGATAGACTCAGGTGCATCTTTCCACATGACTCCTAACAAAAATTGGTTTAGTAAGTATGAAAACTATGATGGTGGTAAGGTGTATTTGGGTGATAATTCTTTCCTTGAAATTGTTGGTCGTGGTAGTATTCAGGTGAAATTTTTGATGGTAGAATTAGAAGATTTGATGGTGTCTTGCATATCCTAGGACTAGCAAGAAATTTATTATCTATTAGCAAGCTAATAGATGCGGGTGTGCATGTACAGTTTTTGAAGCAGGTGTGAAAATGGTGAGAGGTCTTATAGTGATAGCAAGAGGAAGTAGATTGGGTACATTGTACCAACTTGATGCATGCACGGTTGAGTGCAATAGCACTTCGGATAAAACTAAGCCAGTAACTACTTCGCTGAAAAAGGAGAGGGTTTCCTCCTCTGCGGATGGTCGTGGCTTCTGGGTACCCAAGGGTGCTCTGTCTACCGAATCAAAATTACCTGCAGAGAAGACCATGTTATGGCACCAAAGGCTTGGCCACATTGGAGAGAAGGGTTTAAAAGCCCTGAAAAATAAGAACCTCGTTGAGGGGTTGAATGATTGCAATCTGGAGTTTGATTTCTGTGAACATTGTATTTATGGCAAACAGAACCGCATTCAGTTTTACTCATCTACTCATAAGTCTTCATGTATCTTGGATCTAATCCATTCGAGATGTATTTGGTCTTGTTAAGGTTGCTTCTATTGCTAAATCAGTTTACTTATGTTACTTTCATTGATGATTTTAGTAGGAGAACATGGGTATATTTTTAAAAAGTAAATATGAAGTTTTTAGTCGTTTCAAGGAATTTAAGGCTATGGTTGAAACTCAAACTGGGAAGAAAATTAAGTGTTTGAGATCTGATAATGGCGGTGAGTACTATTTTCACGAGACTTTTGTGATTTTTACAAATTGCGGGATTAAAAGACAAAAGACAACTTTGTATTCTCCAAAGCAGAATGGAGTTGCAGAAAGAATGAATAGAACATTGATGGAGAAGGCTAGGAGCATGCTTATTGGAGCTGGTCTAGAAAAGAGGTTTTGGGCTGAAGCTATTACCACTGCTTGCTATTTGATAAATAGATCTCCTACATCAGCGCTTGTTGATAAAACACCAATGGAGGCGTGGTCGGGGAAAAAGCCTTCAATTAGACATCTGAGAGTTTTTGGTTGTGAGGCATATGCACATGTGCCTAAGGAGAAGAGAACAAAGTTGGATTCTAAGGTTGTCAAATGTATCTTCATCGGATATGGCTATGGTGTGAAAGGATACAAGCTTTGGGATCCTATTGCACAAAAGGTAATATACTCTAGAAGTGTTATTTTTAGAGAGATTAAATCTTTCCCTGTTAATTTTCAGCCAGAACAACATAAAGAAAATGAACAAAAAAGGATGTGGTTCAACTTCCTTCTACACCTGAGAAAGTTGAATCGAGACCCCAAAATAGACAAGAAGTTGAGGAGAGCTCACCAAGCTCTGAATCTTCAAAAGAGGAATAAGAAGAGGAAGAAGTGGAAGAATCTCCACCTCAGCTTGTTTGAAAGTCTACAAGGAAAAGGCAACCACCTGAAAGGTATGGGTATTCTCTTGATGATTGGAAGTGTATATTTGCTTTGAGTACTAACATTGATGAACCAAGATCTGTACAAGAGGCTTTGGGTATGAATGATGCAAAGTCCTGGCAAATAGCCATGGATGAAGAAATGGAAGCCCTTAAAAAGAATGATACATGGGACCTTGTACCATTTCCTGAAGGTCGGAAACCTGTTGGATGTAAATGGGTGTTTAAGAAAAAGATTGGTTCAGATGGAAATGTTGAAAAGTATAAAGCACGGTTGGTTACGAAGGGTTACTCTCAAGTTGAGGGTATTGATTATGGTGAGATATTCTCTCCTATTGCTAAAATGACATCCATTCGGTTTTTATTATCTATTGCAGTAGCTTATGACCTAGAGGTTGAACAAATGGATGTGAAAACTGCTTTCCTTCATGGTGATTTGGAGGAAGAAATCTATATGACACAACCTAGAGCACTACATGGTGAAAGGTAAAAGCAATATGGTTTGTAAGTTAAAGAAATCTCTGTATGGCCTTAAACAAAGTCTTAGGATGTGTTACGGAAGTTTGATTCATATGTGTTGAGTTTGGGGTTTGTGCTGTCTAAATCTGATCACTGTGTATATTTTAAATCTGATGGTGATTGTTTCCTGGTAATTACTTTATATGTTGATGACATGTTGTTTATTGGGAAAGGAAAAGGTTTGATTGCGAGAATTGAAATCTCAACTCTATGTGATATTTGAAATGAAAGATCTTGGTGCAAAAGCAAAACACATACTTGGGATGGAGATTAGAAGAGATTGTGAGAACAGTAAAGCTATGGCTTGGCAGCGAGTAAGTATGTTTGTTACTTTTCTGCAAAGGTTCAACATGCAGGATTGTAAACCACTTTGTGTTCCTGTTACTTTGGGAACGAAACTCTCCATTTCAAAATGTCCATCATCCCCATCGGAGATGGAAGAAATGAGCAGAGTGCCTTACCAGAGTGCAATTGGAAGCTTAATGTATGCTATGGTCTGTACAAGACCAGACATTGCCCAAGCAATGGGAGTTCTTTCTCGTTTTATGTCTAATCTTGGAAGAGTGCATTGGGATGCAGTTAAGAGGGTCTTCAGATATTTGCGGGGTACATCAGAGTACTCTATATGTTTTCATGGAAGAGGAGATCAACATTCCCTACGTATTCATGGTTTTGTGGATTTAGATTGGGCGGTGATGTCGATAGCAGAAGATCCACCAGTGCATATGTGTTTACTCTTAATGGTGGTGCAATTAGTTGGATGAGCAAGCGACAAGTTGTGGTCACTTTGTCCCACTACTGAGGCGAGTACATGGCAGCTACTCATGCATGTAAAGAAGCCATTTGGCTGAAGCGTTTGTGTTCAGATATTGGATTAAAAGCAGTGCGATTCTGATATATTGTGGATGTCGAGCGCAATCTGCCTTGCGAAGAACCCGACTTTTCATGCGGGACCAAACACATTGATGTTCGGTATCACCGTGAGAGATATGGTCGAGGATGGAAGGGTGAAACTAGAAAAGTAGTAGAGACAGTTGCGAATGTTGCGAGATGCATTAACTAAGCCCGTGAGCACAACGAAATTCAGGTGGTGTTCTGAATCTATGGGCCTCTTGGCCCCTAGAAATTGATCCATGATGGTATCTTTCTTTTGGCCCTTGCGAGGTATTCGACAAGTGGGATATTGTTGGAAATGAGGTGTCTCAACCTTGTTTGGTTTATTCATTTAAGATTTTCTTACAATTGTTTCACATTGTCTAGTCTCTAAAAATAGAAATAGGAGTTGTCAAAAGATTCCCATATGATAGTATATCATGGAAGGACTATTTTTAGAGATATTATGACAAATTTTATGACATCTGTAAGGGTCAAAAATAGGGAGAATATTGTGGATGTGGGAGCCTAATTTTAGACCGAAATCTTGCTCTTTAATGCTATCCACCTCATGAGAGGTTTGACACATGGTTTTGTAAACCATAGATGGTTTCTTGTATAACCGGAGGTCTATAAATTGAAGGCTTGGAGAAGCAATTGGTGTAGTGAGTTTTAATCCTCCTAGAATTGTTTCTGGTGATACTCCTGTAAGAAACTTGCTCTACAAGTGTATGTAATCTTGTTATTAGATTTGAAATACATTGAGTGGGCTTTTGGAGTGTGGGGTTTTTATCGAAAGGATTTTCCCCACGTATATATGGTGTTTGTGTTTTGTTATGAATATGTTGTTGATATTTCTGTAACTGTTTTACTATGTTGAAAGTTTTGCATAATATCTCTCCTCAAAGATTAGTGTAGGAAGTTGTTCCGCTACTCTTAATTTCCTATCACCTACTACTTTGGAAAAAAAACCACTACATTGTGCTATTCTCATAAATTGTATCCATGCCTACAATCACAATTTTGTAACTTCTTTGCCGTGCACCTACTTAATTTGTAACATGTTGTATCGCTAATTGAAATCAACATTATTTAATTTCCCGTAACTATATTACTATTCTACCCTCATCTTGAAGACTTACTCTGTTCTACATCGATACTATGAAGCATTTCATCACATTAAACACTCAACACTCGACACCCTTCCAACGAAGCACTTTTCAAACAAGAAACACTTTGGCGTAGACTTAATCCCCATGGAGTAACCACTAGTTTATGTCTTCATGAAATATGCCTTCACGTTTCAAACACGAGAATCTTTGGAAGCGATGAAAATACGAGAGATTATCGTCCATTACTTTTAGGGGTATTTCTCAACCAAAATTCTATACATAATAATTTTTGTTTTAATTTATAAAGAATATTTTCCCCGGCGAAAGGTCTTCTTGTATGTGAAATAATTGTTGACACTGGTTTTGCTTTTGTAACATGTATATTAACTCTGTCACCAAACTGAAAATACTTTTCATAAATTCCTTCTATTTCATTCCTTTCAAACCGATTGTTTCACTTGGAAGATTTCTCAAATATTCAAGAAAATTTCTTCTATATTTCGCATTAAAATTAATTTTCAACTTTTATAAGATTGAAATAATATTGTATTCAATCACAATGCTATGCCACAAATACAGTTGAAGATGGATGGTATTTATAGTTATTAAATAGATTATGATTTTATATATTGTGTTATATTTTGTGATATAAATATAAAAATTTATAGATGTAATTTACATTATTATGTCCAAGGTGTTCCCTCTATGGGAAAGGCCCTTCCAGATGTTTCTACAACTATATTAAATTTCACAACCGTCTGGATATTTTTTCCACTTGATTAAAGTTGACGGTCATTTTGACAGTTTCGACAAGCACTTTTACTTCTTTTAGCTATTTTTAACGTTTTCGGGTTCCTATACAGTGGAATAGATTCATTTACCCTGTGGTGTTTAAAAAAACTTCTAGGGTCTCCATTCGGATCCAAACCCTGATGCTTCCCACCACATCTTGCTCCTCTGTGAGCTTCAACACACGACCTCTTATTGTACAGAATCTGCTGCAAAAAGATAACCCAAGGCCTCCGTGATTTCTTCATTTTCTTCGAAACAAATTTTGCCTGCATGTGCTGGAAAACGAAGCGAGTTTGGTTCAATCTGCCCGCAAAGAAAACAACAATTTCATTGCGAATTTTGGCGGTGAAAAGGCTTTAATTTGTTAGGGTTTAGGCCAACTTTGTCGGGGAAGTTCTAGTAAATTCTGTTAATTTTATTTTGCGGAGGTCAGGAGTCCGAATTCCATTGTGTTTGGTCGGACAATACCTGCATTTTACCATTGTTTCTTACAGTCATCATGTGCATAGTTACTATTGTTGTAATTGAGATGGTGATTCTCAAATTGTATATAGGATTTCATAATTTTCCATAGGTATTTGGGCTGACCGGGAGCTTATCCCAGCAAGGCGTATCTCTGTTTTGCAGGGGATAAATTGTAACTTTGTGGCTAATCTTTTTGACTAAAAGATGAGTGAGGCAATAAATTTTGATACTGGATATTCGATCTATGCCTAGCAGCTGAGAAATGGTAGACGTTTTTCTATTTGGAGGAGAATCTGAAAAGGGCCTCAGGCATGGTGTTTTATGACGGAGGTCTTAATTTAAGTGCATAGAAGATAAATTAGTCTTGCAGATATTGTCTGAAATGGTGGAAGGACCATTTGTAGTGCTATTTGGTGTCTGTTGCAGTAAATATAATAGTTCCATGTAAAAGGATTTAAGAGTGACTTAATTGGAGTTATGTGAAGAAAATGTCTGATACGGACCATCCCGATGCTGAATCTCATGGTTATTATGAGCACAGACAACCACATATGCCTGCTGATCCTCAGGGGCATGTAGGTGGAAACCATGTGCATATGCACATGTAAGGCTAGATTGAAGGGGTTGTACATGGACACCCTGAGGCCCAAGCTCAGGGAGCAGATCCAGGGCAACTTCACATGCATTATATTCCCGAGCACGCCCATTCACTTCACCATAGTGATGAAAATGGTATGAGAGATGAGCATGATGAAGGCAATGGTGACAATGATGGCATGGAGGCTGATATTCCCTCGACGAGAGGCAACTAATCAACTCACTCTTTCTTACCAGGGAAAGGTATATGTCTTTGACAGTGTGCGTCTGGAGAAGGTAAATCCCGTTTTATCTAGCTTGATTGCTGTGTTCTATGTCCATATAAGAGAGGAAAAAATGATTTCGATTTCTTCTATGTTTAGAGATTGTGATAAAGAGTGCATTTTCATTGAAAAGTTTAGCTATGTTCCTTGAATATTGAAATCTTCTAGATTGTTTACTCCTGCACTACTTATTTTAAAGTACAGGGTATCCTGTTGCGAATCACTTTAAAGCTTTTGGGTAGTTTTCTGTGGATAAATGCTTCACTTTGTTTGCATATTCAACATGCTCGAATCTAATAACCCTGATTATTAGTTTCTATCTCAGGTTTTTGTTTTAAATTTTAAGTGTGTTTTGTCTTCTTAATTAGCAGCTTATCTGTTTTCTGTTTTGTATATACATGTATTGATTCATGTCTTTAATACTGAGTGTGGCGAAGGTTATATTCCATATATGTGCAGCTTGTTGTTTCGGGAACTTCAGTGAGTATATGGTACTGAAAGTGAATCAAACGAAGGCCAAATTTAAAAACCTAGATGCCGGCTTTCAATAATTGGCAACAAAGGTGATTAAGATGACAACAATTTTGACACCTAGATCTTTTCAAGGAATAGTCATCTTTTTCAATATTTTCTTTATCGATGTGGTTGTTTGCCTTTCCATGGAAATGGAACTTCTTGTACAATGCAAGTCTTGGAAGAGAAACAATTTTTTTCCTTTAAGCTATTTGAATTTTTGATCTTAAATGTTATTGGCATCTTGTTGAGCCTGATCATTTGATGTTTGTTAAATAGGATAAAATTCAAGACAAAATTAAAAATATTCTATTTCTTTGCTTGAACACCTGCCTGGTTGATTTTAGCAGTTCTTTTTGGTGTTAAAAGTATTTAATTCTAATGTCTAATTATGTAGATTGCAAGCACAAAGGAGGTTATGTGGAAAACTGATGTTAGGAATTGTGTTATGAGAACTGATGAGAGTTTGATGTATTTTGTACCATTCCTAATAAAACATACATCAAACACTCGAATATAGTTAATCCTTGAACAATTGAGTACAAATCCTAAATAGATGATGAATAACTACTATGACTCAATAAAAACATTACGTTGTAAATACTACCCTCTACTTTGATAGCACCTCCACTACTACTTTACTCAAAATTCTTGTATCCAAAGTGATATTGAAAATGTATTCATGTTTAATGCAAATAAAATTGGCCACAAAAGGCTACCACTTATGATATAAAATCTGCAAATATATGGAAGTCTTCATGTATTCATGTTTAGTTCAAATAAAATAGTCCGCAAAAATCTACCACTTATAATATAATATTTGTAAATGTGTATGTACGAATTTGTAACAAATTTGAAATATTCAGATAGAACCTTTAAATATAATGCTTCATCTATACTCCTACACTTACACTATCAATCACACCCCTCATCAACATCAACTACAAAATTAATAACTATCCCTCTAAATCAAATAAATATACCGTTCAGCGTTCACATTGCATTGCACACATGCGATTGCTAGTTTTTTATTCATTTTACATATTTTAAATTGACAATATAAAACAATAATCTATGGATTTTAAGTCTAAGAATTTCCCACTTGTTCTTTGTGCTAATTTTATTTCTCCCATGAGAAATATTGTTTTGTGTTTATATTTATTATATGTTTATAGATTTTTCTAAGGAAAATACAAATTGTGATAGTATTTTTATTATTCGACTATTTTTTTAAAGATACTATTTTCTTAAAATAGAATATGTTAAATGAATTATTGAAATGTGTTTTTTATTAATAATATATTATACTATAACATTAATTATGTAAAATAATTGATGGAATGGTAATATCATGTCTTCGAATGCGTTTACAATGAACTAACAAAATGTTGAGAAAACTTGGTGGAATGGTCTCAATGTCACGCCTTAGAATGCACTCACACTTGGCCAATAAAATCTTTAGAATACAAAATGATAGTTTTGTAATGATTATATATAATTAATAAAACTATTTTTTAATCAATATTTCTTTTAATAAATAAGAATCATCAATAAGAAAAATATGAAGACACATAACATTGCAACAACACAAATATATGGCAGCTGGAAAAGATGTTAAATTTTGATTTGTGTCTAATGAATTGATGTGGTACATCCCTTAAAACACCATGGTTGCAACACATTTATTAGTTTTTTTAATTAATATAAATTTAATATACTTGTCTATTTGTTGACTATTGGTCTAAATGAAATTTTATTAGAGCATTTATCTATTTTTGAAAATCCACATTCTCTTTCTCTATCTCTATTTTTGAACTTGTGTGTGTGTGTGTGTGTGTGTGTGTGTGTGATTTACAATTTTCATGTTTTGGGTTGAATTTACATCACAAATCTATGAAAAAATAACACTACTAAGTATTTTTAGTTGATTAAATATATAAACCACATCAACAACTCTAATGCTTTGGAGACAAATAACCTAAAGATTTTTTTGTCAATTCTAATGATGCAAAATAATACTACCAAGAAAATTTAGGTGTGTTCATTTTGCATCATAAACTTTGTGCTATATTCACATAGCCAAAATCAACCCAAGTATTGGGTAGTGCAATGAAGTAATTGATATTTGAAAAACATCGGATGTTATGCTTCTTTGTACTAGTGATGCTACCTAATATTGGTTGTTAAATTTGAACTTGAAAAAAACAACAGTCAGGGGACAATAGTCCCTCCTCTTTATGGGAGAGGTTCCCTTATTGAACACACAAACAAACAAACAAATCTACTTATTTACAAATGTACAAACTATCAATATTTTAATGAGGATTTTGATGCTTTAGATGTCTTCATCTCATAAGATTTTCAATACATGAGAAAAGGAAGCAGAAGAATTAATATTTCAGAAAATGAGGAAAGTAACACTTTCAGACATATAGATGGTAGAATAATATCTTACTTATGCATGCAAGAGTAACAAGATCAAAATTATACACATCCGAATACAAGACATATATGCAATAGACACAAAGTTCTAAGCATAACATCAACTAGAGGACAAAGTTTCCTATTCAAACATATATAACCTCACATGAATAAGATAGAAAGTAGAAATAGATAGAACACAAGAAAAGATAGAACTTATTTTGTATTGATTTCCAATTTAGTGCTTCTACATCAAAGACATCAAAATCCAACCCCCTCAAAATAAGAGGTGAGGCCTTATATAGCCACTTGAGCTTACAAACCGAGTCCCTTCAGTTTCCTTTCTTTTAATCAAAAGATTAACATTTAACCAAGTCTTATAATATTAAATTGGCCCCAACTTAAATATTACATGATTATACAAGAGATGGTTGACTTAACAAAAATACATTGATTAAAACAAGAGATTAAGAGCTTGGTGTTGAAACATTCGAAGGAGTGGCCATCCTGGTATTTTCCTCGAGCACTTGATTTTGAACCTCAATAATGCTTCGCTATCTCCATACCTCGGGGAATGGTGGTATTGGCAGTCACATGAGTCCAAATATCTAGACACTTTTCCATTCCTTTCCCAAAATCTACATTTTCCAAGAATTCTTTATTTGCTTCTGTGATGGTTGTTTGGAGTACACAAATTTCTCTCATTTTCTCTTTGGACATGGTGTCTTGTTTAAACAAATATTCTTTGAAAAATTCTTTGAACTTGGATTTGATCTCTTGGATTGTAGACTTATCTTCTGAATTTTCTTTGAGGAGCTGGAAATGAAGATCTTGAAAAGTAGAGATAATGCAGGCTTTGAAAGCTTCTCCTTTCTGTAGCATGTTTTTGAGTTCACCGATAGCTTCTTCGAGGACCTTTACTTTCCAATCAATACTGAACACCCATTTTTAGATAGGTTGAATTTTGCATCATCAAACACTTTATGGGCTAAAAGAACTTGCACATCTGTCTCGCTCATGAGCCGGAGATCTTGAATACATTCAACCCATAATTTCAATTCTCTTTCCAAACTACTAAGTGTTGTGGTGAACTTAAGCTATATCACGATGACTTGATCATATGATTTATATGCCTCTTTGATGAAGTTCAATCTTGTGATTAACATTTCATCTACCATGGATTCCATTTCCTTCCCACAGGTAGCATGTTTATGAATATCTTTGATAGTTTGAACTTCATCACTGGTCAGAACAACAGTGGTGGAATTGAAGCTAGTGGAGTTGGATCAAGTACCTTATCTTCTACCAACAGAGACCAGATGAAATTTGAAAGAATTTGATTATGCTCCTCCAATTGCTCCTATGTTTTCTTATCTTTCTCAACCCTTTCAATTACTTTAGATATTGTCTCCTTCAAGTTATGCACTTTTCTCTCGTGGGTAGACTCTCCCAAAGGGATTCTTGTCAATTCCAAATCACTCAAAACCAAGTCTTTCTCATCCTTATCCACCTTGGGTTTTACAATTTCCACAAACTGTTGACCTTTAGCATCATATACTAACCTGGAAGTAGTTTTGGCCTTCTTAGCAGGTGGGGTAGGAGTTGTACCCAAGAGAGCTACCACAACATCGAATTTGGGAGCTATAACCTTTGATGAAGCTTTCCTTTTCTTGATGTCTACAAATGGTTGGACCCAGGAAAAAGAGGAGCTAGAAGAAGGGGTAACAATAGGACCCAAAGCCAAAGTACTCATTGATCCCAAGGTTTGTGCAGCTGATACTTCAATGATAGATGCCTCAATACTAGAAGTAAGAATTTCTTGGACAAATTGGCTCCGAGTAACTACACGTGTCGAAGCTTCAATCGTAGGGCTCTTTTGTCTGTCATCTTCCTCTATCCTTTTTGTGTTTCCACTTTCAGGATTGTCCTCTTCTTCTTCTCCCTCTGTTTCTCTATCAGATAAATCCACAATTCACGAGTCATAGGCACTATCTCTATATGCTTGTCCTTTTCTTCAACTACTTCTCCACTCTTTCCATATTTTCAACCTTTATCTTCTTAGTATACACCAATGTTGAAGCTTTGGGAGGAGAAGGAGGAGTTTGGGTTGGCATATCTAGTGTTGAAGTAGAGGCCTCCTTTTGAGATGAAGATGCTTCATGGGATGGAGATCTCACCCTATTGGCTCTATAGGTTCTCATTTTCTTGTCAAACCACACTTTAGTTCTGACCAAAACTGGATTGATGATTTCTTATAGATTATCCTTTTCCTTCTTGAACCAGTCAATGGTTTCAAGAGGAGTATGTCTGATGGTATTTTCATATTCAAGAGACCTGAATCTCCTCATCATCATCTTGCATTCCCTCTGGCACTTTGTAGAGGTTAAAATATCTTGATTTACTACAAAGAGAGATGAACATAGTATCTCTTTCTTGCTTCAAAGTTATCTGAACAATCTTCCCAATAGTCCTCTAGTTCAGAAGCATGATAAAAGGAGAATATGAGATTATTGTTGATAAAATTCTTGAGATCAAAACAAGATCTTTTCTAAAAGAAGTGGAAACTGAAAGTAGCTACTGTCCTCTCAATATTATGAGCATCCAAGGCAGTTTTGCAAGTGTAATTTCCTAGAGTGATAGGGAACTGTATGCCACCTATATTTTTATCCTTGCAAGTCCTATGCAATTTATCAAGATGCCTGCATATTTCTACCAAAGCAATCTTATCACTGTAGTACATGGGTAATTTATAGGGAGAATCTTCAAAACCTGCCAATCTGATGTAAGAGAACTTGTTGAATTGGATGAAATGAATGCCAAAGGGGGAAATCAATTGCATGGATTCATTAGAGAATCTTCTAGTTGTATCACCCTCTAAGAGCCTAACTATATACATGGTGAAAGCATCATTAACCCTCCTAAAGTGGTGATTACTATTCTTCAAGGTCAGCTTGGAATAATATTCATAGACTAGAGCTTTTTTCATTTCATCATCTGGAGATGACCCAACCATTCTTTGTATGCTCCAATGGTGTACATAAGATAAGAATTCATGTAGAAGGTATGAGTTCTTTGTACACTGGCCAATTGCTCAGTCAGGTTGAGACAAATGATTTCACCCCATCCATATTTGCTTCCCTTCACATATGATGTTGATAAACGGGCACATCCAGAAATGAAATTCATTGTTAATGGGTAGCCCCATTATCCTAGATAGAAGGGTGACAAGTTAGAGAGCTCTTCTTTAAAATAACTTATGTATATGTTCTTGGGAAACCTAGAAGCTCCCTTCTTAGGAGCTTTAAACCATGATTTTGCCACTCTATTCTTGTATGTTTCAGGCTCTTGATCAAACAATTGTTGAGCTTGCGCCATAGTGAGAACATTGGAGTCTTCAAAAACTAGATTCGAGGGTAGTTTTGATACATGCTACGTCCAATCTAGCAATTACCTCTCCTTGAGGATCTGTGATTTCCTTAGTATCGAGATTGAAGTGATAACCACAAGCCAAAACTATGTCTGCACATTGGACGAAAATAGGGAATCCTCCATCATATGCTATCCCACAATATTTGATGAGTTGTGTAATTGGTTGAGGATTTGCATCGTTCACTCAAGCCCAAAAATCATTGAAGTCTAAGTGTTGCACATTTGTGTCCCCTATATTGGGTATCAAAGTTTCTAGGGCAAAGAGATGCTCGTGGCCTTTGAAGTGAACTTTCATTTTAGCAGAGGGCTTGAGGGATAGTGGTTTGAAACGGAAAAACATTAGGGCACTAGATTGACTTCGAAAATAACAAAGAGGGCTATGAAAATCCTACCTGCAAACAACAGATGGGTGGCGAAGCTCTTTCAATTTTGAAAAGTAACTGAGGATGGCTCACATTACGGCTAGGAGCTTAGAATGGGATATGTGGTGCTCAAATTGTGAAATAAATGCTTTACCCTTTCCATTTTATAGCATTACATTTGGAGAAAAGTCGGTGCACTGTAATGAATGAAGCATTAATGGTAGGTAGTGGAAAATATCCAAGTGCAGGTATGTCAGAGGAAAGCTACATGGGAGGCCCGGGATGCTTGGAATAATAAGATCCAAAATCCCTGCATATAAAGGAAAATTCTTGGGATGTGTCAAATGTGGGGATGCAGGGAAATGGAGGTCCGAGAGCGTTTGGGACATTTGGAACATGAAGGGCCAAAACTTCCACACAAAACTAGCAGGCAATGAAAATCGTAAGTTGGGCGGGAGATGTAATCGAGGTCGCGGGACATTAGGACATGAGTTCACCACAAGGAAGAAATACTTGCACAACAAAGGGGACTTAACAAAATTGAGAGTTGCGGAAAATGTGGGGATGCGGGGAACCGATGACACTGGAGCACAAGGGACAAAGGTTCATCGTGAGCCAAAAATACCGAAACATAAAGGAAAGGTAGTTCAATGTAGGAAGACATGGAATCGGTGAAGTTGGAGCCCGATGGAACATGGGACATTGTTGGTCGTCAAAAAGGACTTCAAGAAGAGCAACAGTCAGGGGACAAGAAGTCCCTCCTCTTTGATGGGAGAGGTTCCCTTATTCAGAAACGAACTTATTTACACATATACAAAGCATGATTTTCTTGTGGAACTTGGATATTATGAAAGTGTTTTCTATAAGGATTATCAATCACAAAAGGACTGAGGAATGAAAATGTGAGAATGAGTAGAAAGGCACCATTCAGAATTATAGATGACAGAGTAATTCCTTATGCATGCGAGGGTACAGTGAATTGGAACAAGATCATTTGTATCATATTAATAAGATGAAATTTGAAAAGACACAAAGTTCTGTAAATAACATCTGCAAGAATACAAAGCTTCTCAGCATAATACAGACAAATGATCTAACAAGATTAAATGAATAGCTTAGGAATAAAGGAAACCAGATAGACAAAGAATGAAAAGTCCTTCTGTATTGATTTCTTTAAGATTTATTTACACTTTCAGAAATAAGCCAAGTTCTTCCTCCTTCAAAATGGTGAGGAGAGGCCATTATATAGTTTACAAATCAGTTACTCTCGGTAACTACTTCTTTTAACTAAAGATTAGTTAAAGGGTTGCTAATCGCAATACCCCAACTAATTACAACAAATCCGAGAGAAAGAAGGGGAAGAGAAGAGAAGAATTAGGAGAAGAAGACAGGTGCTTATGACTGGGAGGGACCCACCGACTTTAAGATCATTGTCTGAATCTCTTCAACGCCTCTACTATGTCTCTGCCACGTGGAACTGATGTGTTGGCGGTAGACTGAGTCCAAAATCCGAGGCACTTCTCCATTTCCTTATCGAACTCGACATGAGTATGATAATCTTTATTTGCTTCTTCAATGGCAGATTGAAGAGAACAGATCTCCTTCATTTTTTCTTTGGAAATGGAGCTTTCCTTGAATAGATCCCCTTTGACAAAATCTCTGAATTGAGCTTTGATTTCTTGTAAGGAGAGAGGCACACCAGAAGTCTCATCCTGAAGATGGCAATGTATATCTTTGAAAGCGAGCATACAACTAGTGTTTTGAAGGCCTCACCCTTCTTCCGGCTATTCCTTAATTCCTTAAGCCTCTCTAGGACCTTGATCTTCCATTCCACGCCTTGTAGACCTAGGACTTTGACAAATTATCCTTTGTATCCTCGAAGACTTTTTACTTGCCATCAAAATATTTTCATTGTTTGTCCCATGAGGTGGAGGTCTACTATGCAAATCGCTCTAAAGTTTAAGTTCTTTATCAATGCTCCCAATAGTGGAGGAGAGATTCATTGTAAATTACTCACCTTCCGTGGAGTTTGAAGGCTTCATCAATGAAGTTTAATCCGCAACCAACATATCATCCACCATGGCCTCCATAGCTCTTCCATATACAGAATACTTGTGCATGTCTTTAATACTCTGTACTTCATTTGGCTCTAAATTACAGGTGGTGGAAGAGTAGTCAATGGGGTAGGGTCCAAAATTTGTCCTTGGACAAAAGAGATTTGATGAAACTTGTAAGAATTGGGCTTTTCCTCCAACTATTCTATGGTAATCGCTGCCCTTTCTCTACCCTCCCAATGACTCTGGTGACTGTTTCCTTAAGATTGTGGATCTCACCTTCAGGGGTAGATTCTCCCATGGGAATCCTTGAGAGCTCAACATCAGACACTTGTAAATCTTGCTCTGGCTTATCTGCCTTAGGCTTGGCTATCTCCAGGAATTGCTGGCCCTGAGCGTCAGACACTATCCGGAGGTAATTTTGGATTTTTGGCGCGAGAAGGAGGAGTAGTGCTAACAAGGCATTTGCCACAAAGATCAAAATTTGGTCTTGAGATCTAGGAGGAAGACTTTCTCTTCCTACTATCAACAAGAGGCTGCACCCATGCGAAAGAGGAGGAGGAAGAAGCAGGTGGGGCAAGAGGACCAAGAGACAGAGAACTCATGGTGCCCAAGGTTTGCACACTGTTGCCTCGAGTTGAGATATGAGTGGAGCGCTTGGGGCTCCTGGTGCAGAGGAATCAACAGTGCTTGGAAATTCAGTGCTCTGGACTTCTTTATCCTTATCCATTGGGGCTTCAGGGGCACTTGCAGGAGTTGGCACTTCACTTTCTTCACTTTCACTGAGAACAATAATGTTCTCTGGTCCCGAAGGCAATTCTGCATGCTTCCTCAGGGGGTCTTTTCCACAAGCTCCTTCTTAACTTCTTTGAATTTCTTCTGATACACCTGGGTGGATGAGGAAGGAGTAGAGACTGCAGGTCCTTGAGTTGACGAGGCAGGAGGGGTTTGCACAGTGCTTCGATCCGGTGTTCGATGCTTCCCTCCTGGTGTTGAAACATCCTTGGATGAGGATTCCCCGAGTGCCTCCTAAACTCACGGACTTTCTTATCAAACCAGATCTTGGTCCCGACTAAGACCGGAGCTAGGATTTAGCCAAATCATCCTTCTCCTTTTTCAACCAATCCAAGTCCTCCAAGGGATTGTGTTTGACCACATTGTTATACTCATATGAGTATAGGTCAAAATTGTCATCCTGTAGCCCTTCAGAACTTGCAGTACGAGTTAAGCTCTTGGATTAATTGGAGGAAAACCGCCATAATACCTCCTTTCGGCTTCAAAATCATCAAAGCAAAGTCACCAATAGTCTTTTGTGTCTACCCGATGATGATAGGTGATATTGATGTTCTGATCAATAAAATTTTTCAAGTCAAAGCAAGTTCTAGGCCTGAAGAAATGGACAGTAATGGGAGCTAGGGCCCTTTCTATATTTTGTGCATCCAGTGGTCATTTTGCAGTGTAATTTCCCAAAGAGATGGGGAAGTGCAAACCAGTAATTTTCTTGTCTCTACAGGTTCTATGTAATTTTCCAATTACCTGCACACTTCTATCAAGGCCATTTTGTCATTGCAGAACATAGGAAGCTTGAGAGGAGTGCTCTCATAGCCAGCAAGCCTGATATAGGAAAATTTTCTGAATTGGATAAAATAAGCACCGTAGTGCGATATCAGACTCATGGCTTCATCAGAAAATCTTCTCATTGTGTCACTCTCAAGAAGCCTGACCATGTACATGGTGAAAGCATCATTCACCCTTCGGAAATTGCGATTGCTGGTTTCTAGGGTGAACTGCGGGCAGTAGGCATACACGGGGTCATCCTTGTGAGCATCGATGTATGAAAAGCCAAACCATTGCCTCGATGCTGCTAGAGTATACATCAGGTATGAAGTCATATAGAATTTCTTTGTTTGTTGTACATTAGACAGCTGCTCCGCTAGGTTCATACTGATGATCTCTACCCAGTTGATATTCTGAGTTCCCTCGCACACCATATTGATAAGCGGGCACATCTAGAAATGGAACTCATTTGTAGAGGGTAAGCCCATAACCCGAGCCAGTAGGATTATGAAATATGATAGTTCTTCGTTGAAATTCGGCATGGAACAGAACCTTGGATAGATGAGATGCCCCCTTCTTAGGGTTTTTCAGCCAGGACTTCGCCACCCGCGCCTTATAATTATCACTGTCTTGATTGAAAAGGGCCTGTGCTTGATTCTGGGAGATAACTATAACATTGTCCATTTCTGGAATCCTTAGTGCAGTGCCAATGGCGGTAGTGTCAAGTTTGGTGATGAGCTCCCCGTGCACGTTTGTCAACTCACTCGAATCAGGGTTGAAATGAGCCCCGCATGAGAGCACTGTGTCTGCGCATTGCACCGAGATAGGGAAACCACCAGCGAAAGCCAAACCACTGTCATGAATCATTTGTGCCATTGGTGAAGGGTTCGCGTCTGTCATCCTTGTCCAAAAATCCCCAAAGTCAAGGTGGCGAACTTCACTGTCCCGATATCGGGAATGGCGGACTCGAGTGGTGAAATTTGTTCCTGCCCCTGGAATTTGATCTTCATGTTGATAGTAACTCGGAGAGCAAAGCTGCAAGCTAGACTTGGGATGGAATTACAGGGGGAATGGATACGCACGTAGAAATTTTGGTTGCAAGGGTTCGAGCAATAGATAACATGAAAGCAGTGTGTAAAAATGCATAGGGGGCAGTTTCATTATATAGCCGTTTAGGAGAGAGAAAGGTAATAAATGTGCATTAAATACATATCTACCAAATTGAAAAGCAAGATATTCAGGTAGAGGGAAAAATTAGCACGAATGGCACTTGGTTCATTTGGGACACATGAGGGCGAAAGCGCAAAGGAAGTACGGTTCGGAATGATTCGGGTGATTCGGGAAAAGACGCACAAATGCTTTTGGGACATGCGGGATGAAAGTACGCGGAATACGCGATTCGGCCGAATCGGACGAAAAGGGAACAACGGGTCCGGGTGAACTTGGGACATTTGGGACAAAAAGTTCGATGGGCCCGAAAAGAATAGACTTCGGGTAAACCGGCCGATCGGGGAACAGAGAGCCCAAATGAACTTGGGACACGCAAGACAAAAATGTCCGACAGCCCGAAAACACACAAAATGACCCAAAAAACGTAGTTTTTTCCAATTTCTCGACTTTTCACATTATCAGAACAACAGAAAAGACACTTAACCTCAAAATTTTAATTTTCAACTTCTTAAAAGCAGGGGAATTTTGAGTGGACACAATTTGCTCCTCATCGGGGATGACTTGGCATAAATTCAAAGAATGAGACAAGGCAAGAATTTAGACAAACTCGGGGAAGTAGACCAGTACCTTATCCATTGGGCCACGGAGTCATCGAATCAAACCAATACAGAGGACAACACACCAAAACAAAGGGAAAGAAAAACAAAACGCTATACAAAATATACAAAAGGACTTCCTAATCACCTATGACTTAAACAATTTCAGGTACTGCCCACTATAAGGAAGTGGGAGAGAAGAACCATCCATATAATCAAGGTAAAAAGAATTCTTACCAGCGAAGTGCCTGATCTTGAAAGGTCCGAGCCAAAGGGAATCAAACTTGCCATGGCTGCCACGAGGTTCATGCCTTTTATCCCACAACAAAACAATGTCTCCAACTTGGAAATCTCTGAACCTGGCTTTCTTATCAAACATGACCTTTACTTTCTGTTGGTGAGCAGATATCCTATCAGCAACTTCCAATCTGTCCTCATTCAATTTGTGAAGATACATGATTCTCTTATCCAAAGAATCATTAAAACTGGTATCTTCAATGGCCTTCATTAGATGCAAGGCTGGTAGCTCCACTGTTACTGGCAATTGAGCTTCTACTCCATATACTACCTGAAAAGGAGACATCCCAATGGCTCTCTTAGGTGTGATCCTATCTACCCAAAGAGCATCATAGAGTTTCTTGTGCCAGTTTCGTTGGGATTCATTGACTAATTTCCTTATTATGGTCACCAGATTTTTATTTTTTTGATTCGCTTGTCCATTTCCCGAGGATAGTAATCGAGGAGTGAGCTAGAGAGATGCATATCCATAAAAATCCATCATCTCGAGCTTGAAGAAAATTTTGAAGCATTATCTATCACAATCTTGTTTGGCACACCATACCTTACCAAGATGTTTTCTTTGATAAAGCTACATACTACTTCTGAAGTAGTACTCTTTACTGGAATGGCTTCTACCCATTTGGTGAAATAATTTGTGGTAGTTAATACGTGGGTATGACCAGCACTAGAAGAGGGATTAAGTGTTCCAATGAAATCTAAACCCCATTGTTGAAAAGGTTCTTCGATCACAACTGGTTTAAGGGGCAAGGAGGCCAACTTGGGTCTACCCACGAAAGTCTGACAAGCCTCACATTTATCAACCCATTTTGATGCATCCTTGAACAAGGTAGGCCAGTAATATCCTCCACGAAGTATTTTATGAGTAGTGACAGTTGATGAGTAATGCCCTCCACATGCCTGATCATGAAAAGCTGAGAGTAGCTTCTTCTGTTGTTCCTTGTCCACACATTTCAAAAACCTTCCATCTAACCCACGTTTAAACAAGGCGTTTTCCCACAACACATATTGGGTTGATCTCAGTTTAACGACTCTCTTCTCTTTGGCAGTCAAATGAGAGGAGCATTCTCCATAGGTGAGAAAGTGAGTGATATCAGCATACCATTCATCAACTGAGCTAAGAAACAGAACGGTAGGAAGACCAACTTTATCCTCCAGTAACTCATGTCTAGCTCCTTCAGCGATGAGTTCACACAGGCCTTTTCCACGGACGAGCTTGGTTGGTTTGATGTCAATATCATATTCTTGAACCTTGGCCACCTAGTTCCCTCTCTTGGATCCAAATTCCTGCTGTGTGAGAATTGACTTGATAGTTGTATCTGGTACCAACACCGTGGAGTGAGAGTTAAGAATGTAAAAACGAAACTGCTTGACAACTTTAACCACTGCAAAAGCATGTTTTTCCATTATGGTGTATTTTAACTCATGATTTTTTAGAATATAGCTCATAAATGCAATTGGGAGTTTGTGCTCATTAGAATCTTCCTGAGTCAAAACAATAGCCAAGGTGTTATCCATGGTGTAGCAATAGATAATGAAATCTTTGCTGAAATCTGGACATGCTAAAACAAGAGTTTTAGCAATGGCTCTTTTAATACCTTCAAAGGCTTCTTTCCCTTCAAGAGACCAACCAAACATTTGTTTTCCTTTCATCATTTGGGAGATATTCAAAGTTAGCTCTGTAAAATCAGGGATGAACCTTCTCAAAAAGTTGATCTTACCAAAGAAAGAGTGCACTCCCTTTTTGCTGGTTGGAAGAGGAATTTGCTGAATAGCTTGAACTCGCTCATGATGATTTTTATACCATCGTGGAGACAATGTGCCCCAATAATTTCCCCTCCGTGACACAAAAAATAGATTTCTTAGGATTCAAAGAGATCCCATGTTCTCTACATCTTAGCAGAACTGTCTCTAGATGCTGGAAATGATCCGCCCTTGTTTTAGAAAATACAGTCAAGTCATCAAGGTATACGACGATACACTTTCCTTTCAAACTTCCAAAGGCCAAATCCATAGCCCTCTGAAAAGTGGCACCAGCATTAATGAGCCCAAAAGGCATCCTTTTGTAAGCAAAGGTACCCCAAGGGGTAGTGAAAGCCATTTTGTGTTGGTCTGTGGTATTAACTTCTACCTTGTTATATCCTGAGAATCCATCAAGCATAGACAACATTTCGGATCTCATTACTGCTTGCAAGACCTGATCCATCATAGGTAAGGGATAATTATCTTTCAAGAAGATTGATTTAGATTCCTGAAGTCAACACAGATACAAATCTCACCATTTTTCTTTCTAACGGGCACAATATTGGCAATCCTTGTTGAATGATGGATAGGAAAAATGATTTTAGCCTTTAATAACTGTATTTCTGAAAGATGGTGTCAGCTATTTTAGGATTGTATTGCCTCTGCTTCTGTTTAAAAGGCTTAATCCCAGGTTTGAGAGGGATAAAATGTTGCATCTCCTTTGGTTGGAAAGCTTTTAAATCTTCATAGGAATAAGCAAGAACATCCTTATACTTTTTTAAAAGATCAATTACCTTCTTCTTTTCTTCTGGGGTGCAACATTTTCCAATGTTCACGAGTTTAGGATCAGTAGAACTCCCAATATTGATTTTTTGTCATATTCGGTGATTGTTGGGGTCCAATAGAAGCTCTAAACTTTACATACCTGTCGTGTTTGTCAAACAATTTTTCTAAACTCACCAATCCTTTTGGAATCTTGTTTCCTTTGAGTTTGATACATCCATCCTGATCCACTTCTTCTTCTTGGGTGGCTTCTTTGTCAAAGGGCACACTTTCACGAGGCAAATTATCACTCCCTTCAAAGTACAACTATTCAAAATTATCCTTGAGTTCTAAGAAAGAAAGAAAGTGTTGATCATCATTGAAAACTTGCCAGTTACTTGTATTATCAGGTACACTAGGTCGATGGATCATCTCAATGGTGAACTTATCTTGAGAAAAGTCAGGATGAGGTATGAGCAGTGACCCTGAGACTGCTAGTGAATCAGCCCTGGTATTCTCCTCCCTGGCACCGCTTCGATGGAGAAGCGTCAAGAAATTCAATGGAGTCCCAAACCTGATTCCTATAATGTTTCAACCTTCCATTCTTTACCTGGAAGAGGTTCTAACTTGCTTGACAATCAATTCCACATCCCCACGAGCTAGAAGATTCTTCACACCTTGTTCTTTTGCCACTTGGAGTCCAAGAATGAGAGCTTCATACTTTGTATTATTGGTATTTTCAAACGCAACTTGAATGAGAAAGGATGAATGCTTCCTTCAAAGCGACACCAATATGACACCAACTCGAGTAATCACCAAGAACAACTTCCATCAAACTCTAGTATCCAAACGCCATTAGGATCTTTAGGTGACACTTTGGGGAGTTGGATTTCTTCTGGAGACATAATCATGTAGTTGCCATGCCCCATATCCTCATAGAGTATTTGTGCTTTGGGATCATTAGTTTTTTGTACAATATACTCAGACTGCTTCTCAGGAAGCAGCTTCTTC
Source organism: Taxus wallichiana var. yunnanensis (assembly GCA_018340775.1). Classification (NCBI taxonomy): domain Eukaryota; kingdom Viridiplantae; phylum Streptophyta; class Pinopsida; order Cupressales; family Taxaceae; genus Taxus; species Taxus wallichiana. The sequence goes on along the minus strand of CM031240.1, from coordinate 687,348,860 downwards.
ATTTTCCCATTAACAGGTATGAGGGCATGTGACCAATCCATTTGAATTTCTCCACCCACATCCTTATAGAAGTTTCTTCTTAGCAACATCCCGTATGAAGGAGGAATATCTGCTACTAAGATAGTAGCCAAAACTTTCTTCTCAGGAAAAGTAGCAAAAGCCACTTGTGCGTCCTTAATTCTTCCGACCAAGGGCACTTCTTTACTCTCCATGGAATAACAAGATCCGTAAGTGCATGTGAGAGTCAAGCCTAAGGCATGAGCTACTTTAGCAGGCATCACATTGTCTGATGCCCCGAGTCTATGACGCAATTACTGAGCCTATGGCCAACTATAAGGAGTGTTACATAAAATGGTTTGATTTTGTCATTGGGTGAGGTGACAAATGGCTACCGACTGCATTAGGGTGTGGTGCAGAAGAAGGAGTGGGTAAAAGGCCTTTAGAGGTAGTTTTAGAATGGGAATTGACAAAGTGAATCATTTTAGCAAAAGCCTTGGGATGGGTTTGATAATATTCAGCCTCTGAGATTTGAACCTTAGTCTTTTTTAGGTGATCAATAATATCAAAAGACCCAGAAGTGGACGGGTTATCATCACTTGAGATCCTAGGTTTATCAATTTTAGGGGAAAAATAAGTAACTTTAGTAGCAGAATTGATAGGACTCACCTTTGGTGTAGATGAAATGGGGATCGAGAGATCCTCTTTTTGCAATTACAGGGATAGTTGTTGGCTGCTCCTTAGATTTCTTGGTGGGCTGCATCACTTTCTCCCTCTGATTTGTCTGCTCTCGAGTCATGACAGCGTATGATTCGCTATTCATGTATGATACTACTTCGTCATAATCATCCCCTTCATCAATTCCTTCAGTGGTGAATAAATTAACTCGAGATCCCTCAAGTTCATCTGTTTCATCATCAACCTCTTCAACAAATTCCTCACAATCTTCATTAACCTCCTCATCCTCTGGTTCCTCAACTTCACAGGTTGCATTGACAGGAACTTTAATAGGAGGTCCTTCAAGCGCTAGCCTTGTTTGAGAAGCAGGAAAATGATTTCTGGGCTGAAAATTCCTCCTTGGAACGTCTACATAGGGAGTATGCTGAGCCAATTATTTCTTAATGGCGATGAGATCATTTACAAGTTTTTGTACCAATGGATCAGTATTAGGTCCAGGAGTGGAAGAGGAGGAAGAAGCAGACTTAGATTTAGAAGGGTCTCTCCTCAACTTCCTTGACATGATTAAATCATCTTCAACACTATCAAAGCAAGAGTTTGATCCTCGGCCAATGTTGCAAGATTAGCCCTTCTCAGTGCATAACTAACTTCAGGCAATTGGGCGTTTAGGAAGAAGCATTTTTGAATTTGATCTACATGTTGAGTATTTGGTGGAATTTTGTTAATCAACCTGTTGAATCGAGCCACAAATTCTCTCATGGGCTCTTGTGATTCCTTCTTTATTTGAGAAATTTGGGCTAGCAAAGCATGCACATCTTCCGCCGGTTTGAAACGGTTTTCGAACCTAGTTCTCATTGTGTTCCAGCTAGTGATAGCTCTGGCCGGAAGGTGATAGAACCAATCAGCAACATTATCTTGTAAAGTCTCAACAAAATCCTTATGGAGACATCTTCATGTTCAACTCCTAGAACTCCGCATGCAACTATGAAGGCTGCGATGTGTTCATCAGGATGTACTTTACCATCACCCTTGAATTTAGGAAAGTTATTATGGTTACCTTTGGGTAACTCATGCAAAGGCCGAGGAAGGGCAAGAGGCCCGACACGATGACCCCAGGGAAATGGTACCAACATTCTTGGAAAAATGGCTTGAAGAGGAATGAAACACCAAAGCAAGAATCAAAGCTCGAAGATTAGGACTGATTTTCTCGAAGGAAAATCACCCGAAGGGATACCATCTTGGATAAGAGGATTACTTATCTAACGAGCCTTTCTATTTCTCCTTGTTGAAGGGAGAGGAAAACCTGCTTGCTATTCCAAAAGTTGAAACTGAGAATATTCAATACCAAGGGCCCTTCTCCCTCGAGTAAAATGTGGAGTCGCCAGATCAAAAGATGATCAATAAATGATTATAGAACTGGAATATGATTCCCCAGTGGAGTCGCCAAAAATTGTTGGTCATCAAAAAGGACTTCAAGAAGAGCAACAGTCAGGGGACAAGAAGTCCCTCCTCTTTAATGGGAGAGGTTCCCTTATTCAGAAACGAACTTATTTACACATATACAAAGCATGATTTTCTTGTGGAACTTGGATATTATGAAAGTGTTTTCTATAAGGATTATCAATCACAAAAGGACTGAGGAATGAAAATGTGAGAATGAGTAGAAAGGCACCATTCAGAATTATAGATGACAGAGTAATTCCTTATGCATGCGAGGGTACAGTGAATTGGAACAAGATCATTTGTATCATATTAATAAGATGAAATTTGAAAAGACACAAAGTTCTGTAAATAACATATGCAAGAATACAAAGCTTCTCAGCATAATACAGACAAATGATCTAACAAGATTAAATGAATAGCTTAGGAATAAAGGAAACCAGATAGACAAAGAATGAAAAGTCCTTCTGTATTGATTTCTTTAAGATTTATTTACACTTTTAGAAATAAGCCAAGTTCTTCCTCCTTCAAAATGGCGAGGAGAGGCCATTATATAGTTTACAAATTAGTTACTCTCAGTAACTACTTCTTTTAACTAAAGATTAGTTAAAGGGTTGCTAATCGCAATACCCCAACTAATTACAACAAATCCGAGAGAAAGAAGGGGAAGAGAAGAGAAGAATTAGGAGAAGAAGACAGGTGCTTATGACTGGGAGGGACCCACCGACTTTAAGATCCATTGTCTGAATCTCTTCAACGCCTCGGCTATGTCTCTGCCACGTGGGACTGATGTGTTGGCGGTAGACTGAGTCCAAAATCCGAGGCACTTCTCCATTTCCTTATCGAACTCGACATGAGTATGATAATCTTTATTTGCTTCTTCAATGGCAGATTGAAGAGAGCAGATCTCCTTCATTTTTTCCTTGGAAATGGAGCTTTCCTTGAATAGATCACCCTTGACAAAAGCTCTGAATTGAGCTTTGATTTCTTGTAAGGAGAGAGGCACACCAGAAGTCTCATCCTGAAGATGGCAATGTATATCTTTGAAAGCAGATACAACTAGTGTTTTGAAGGCCTCACCCTTCTGCCAGCTATTCCTTAATTCTCCCAAAGCCTCCTCCAGGACCTTGATCTTCCATTCCACGCTGTAGACCTAGGACTTTGACAAATTATCCTTTGTATCCTCGAAGACTTTGCTTGCCATCAAAATATTTTCATCTGTTTGTCCCATGAGGTGGAGGTCTACTATGCAACTGCTCCAAAGTTTAAGTTCTTTATCAATGCTCCCAATAGTGGAGGAGAGACGTTGCAAATTACTCACCTTCCCGTGGAGTTTGAAGGCTTCATCAATGAAGTTTAATCCTGCAACCAGCATATCATCCACCATGGCCTCCATAGCTCTTCCATATACAGAATACTTGTGCATGTCTTTAATACTCTGTACTTCATCCTGGCTCAGAATTACAGGTGGTGGAAGAGTAGTCAATGGGGTAGGGTCCAAAAATTTGTCCTTGGACAAAAGAGATTTGATGAAACTTGTAAGAATTTGGGCTTGTTCCTCCAACTGTTCTATGGTTTGCTGCCCTTTCTCTACCCTCCCAATGACTCTGGTAACTATTTCCTAAAGATTATGGATCTCACCTTCAGGGGTAGATTCTCCCATGGGAATCCTTGAGAGCTCAAGATCAGATGCTTGCAAATCTTGCTCTGGCTTATCTGCCTTAGGCTTGGCTATCTCCAGGAATTGCTGGCCCTGAGCGTTAGACACTATCCTGGAGGTAATTTGGATTTTTTTGGCACGAGAAGGAGGAGTAGTGCCTAACAAGGCCACCACAACATCAAAATTTGGTCCTGAGATCCGGGAGGAAGACTTTCTCTTCCTACTGTCGACAAGAGGCTGCACCCATGCGAAAGAGGAGGAGGAAGAAGCAGGTGGGGCAAGAGGACCAAGAGACAGAGAACTCATGGTGCCCAAGGTTTGCTGTTTGTTGCCTCGAGTTGAGATATGAGTGGAGCGCTTGGGGCTCCTGGTGCAGAGGAATCAATAGTGCTTGGAAGTTCAGTGCTCTGGACTTCTTTATCCTTATCCATTGGGGCTTCAGGGGCACTTGCAGGAGTTGGCACTTCACTTTCTTCACTTTCACTAAGAACAATAATGTTCTCTGGTCCTGAAGGCAATTCTGCATGCTTCCTCAGGGGTCTTTTTCCTTGCTCTTAACTTCTTTGAATTTCTTCGATACACCCGGGTGGATGAGGAAGGAGTAGACCGCTGAGTCCTTGAGTTGACGAGGCAGGAGGGGTTTGCATGTGCTTCTGATCTGGGTGTCGATGCTTCCCTCCTTGGTGTTGAAGCATCCTTGGAGGAGGATTCCCCTGAGTGCCTCCTAAGCTCACGGACTTTCTTATCAAACCAGATCTTGGTCCTGACTAAGACCGGAGCCAGGATTTCAGCCAAATCATCCTTCTCCTTTTTGAACCAATCCAAGTCCTCCAAGGGAGTGTGTTTGACCACATTGTCATACTCATATGAGTACAGGTCAGAATTGTCATCCTGTAGCCCTTCAGGAACTTGGTACAGGTTAAGCTCTTGGATTAATTGGAGGGAAAACCTGCCATAATACCTCCTTCTGGCTTCAAAATCATCAGCACAGTCAGCCCAATAGTCTTCTGTGTCTGCCCTATGATGATAGGTGATCTTGATGTTCTGCTCAATAAATTTTTCAAGTCAAAGCAAGTTTTGGGCCTAAAGAAATGGACTAGTAATGGGAGCTAGGGCCCTTTCTATATTTTGTGCATCAAGGGCTATTTTTTGGTGTAATTTCCCAAAGAGATGGGGAAGTGCAAACCAAGTAATCTTCTTGTCTTTGCTGGTTCATGCAATTTGTCCAATTGCCTGCACACTTCTATCAAGGCCATTTTGTCATTACAGAACATAGGAAGCTTGAGAGGAGTGCTCTCATAGCCAGCAAGCCTGATATAGGAAAATTTTCTGAATTAGATAAAATAAGCACCGTAGTGTGATATCAGACTCATGGCTTCATCAGAAAATCTTCTCGCTGTGTCACTCTCAAGAAGCCTGACCATGTACATGGTGAAAGCATCATTCACCCTTCGAAAATTGTACGATTTCTAGTTTCTAGGGTGAACTGCGGGCAGTAGGCATACACGGGGTCATCCTTGTGAGCATCGATGTATGAAAAGTCAAACCATTGCCTCGATGCTGCTAGAGTATACATCAGGTATGAAGTCATATAGAATTTCTTTGTTTGTTGTACATTAGACAGCTGCTCCGCTAGGTTCATACTAATGATCTCTGCCCAGTTGATATTCTGAGTTCCCTCGCACACCATATTGATAAGCGGGCACATCCAGAAATGGAACTCATTAGTAGAGGGTAAGCCCATAACCCGAGCCAGTAGGATTATGAAATCTGATAGTTCTTCGTTGAAATCGGCATGGAACAGAACCTTGGATAGATGAGATGCCCCCTTCTTAGGGTTTTTCAGCCAGGACTTCGCCACCCGCGCCTTATAATTATCACTGTCTTGATTGAAAAGGGCCTGTGCTTGATTCTGGGAGATAACTATAGCATTGTCCATTTCTGGAATCCTTAGTGTAGTGCCAATGGCGGCAGCGTCAAGTTTGGCGATGAGCTCCCCGTGCACGTTTGTCAACTCACTCGAATCAGGGTTGAAATGAGCCCCGCATGAGAGCACTGTGTCTGCGCATTGCACCGAGATAGGGAAACCACCAGCAAAAGCAGACCACTGTCATGAATCATCTGTGCCATCGGTGAAGGGTTCACGTCTATCATCCTTGTCCAAAAATCCCCAAAGTCAAGGTGGCGAACTTCACTGTCCCCGATATCGGGAATGGCGGACTCGAGTGGTGAAATTTGTTCCTGCCCCTGGAATTTGATCTTCATGTTGATAGTAACTCGGAGAGCAAAGTTGCAAGCTAGACTTGGGATGGAATTACAGGGGAAATGGATACACGCGTAGGAATTTTGGTTGCAAGGGTTCGAGCAATAGATAGCATGAAAGTAGTGTGCAAAAATGCATAGGGGGCAGTTTCATTATATAGCCATTTAGGAGAGAGAAAGGTAATAAATGTGCATTAAATACATATCTACCAAATTGAAAAGTAAGATATTCGGGTAGAGCGGGAAAAATTAGCACGAATGGCACTTGGTTCATTTGGGACACGAGGGACGTGAAAGCGTGAAGTACGCGGTTCGGCCGATTCAGGCGATGCGGGGAAAAGATGCACAAATGCTTTTGGGACATGCGGGACGAAAGTAGTACTCGAATACGTGATTCGACCGAATCGGATGAAAAGGGAACAACGGGTCCGGGTGAACTTGGGACATTTGGGACAAAAAGTTCGATGGGCCCGAAAAGAACAGACTTCGGGTAAACCGGCCGATCGGGGAACAGAGAGCCCAAATGAACTTGGGACACGCGGGACAAAAATGTCCGACAGGCCCGAAAACACACAAAATGACCCAAAAACATAGTTTTCTCCAATTTCTCGACTTTTCACATTATCAGAACAACAGAAAAGACACTTAACCTCAAAATTTTAATTTTCAACTTCTTAAAAGCAGGGGAATTTTGAGTGGACAATGCATATGAAGGACACCAAAACCCGAAATACCCGCAAAGCACAAAAAAAGTCCCCAAACTCAAAATTTCAGGAAATGACTAACTATTGGAAACCATTTCTTTCGCCATAGACCTCACAAAGGAAAAAAAAACCCTACAAAAGACAACTTACCAATTTTTTTGAAAAGTGGGGAAAAAATACACACATTTTTGGGAAGGTGATAACATCTAACATAGCCATGGGAACTAATATTGACTCCATTTTCGAGAGGACATTGAGAAAACATATAAGATAGAGGTGATAAAATACATAAGGTTATAACACATGAAAGTTAACTTGTGGTTGGAAGAATGAAGGGAGAATATTTGGAGAATAGCTCAAAAGTTTCTCAAGGTGTATGAGACTCTTGTGTTGAAATGAAAAAGAGTACACATTGACTCTACACAAGTGGAGGAAGGTTTCAATCGGGGACGACAATTTGGATCCTAGACAAACCCACCTTTGCTATGAACATCATAAATAGTTAGTTCGAGCTCTATAGGTTTGTGTCCCCAACTAACCCTTACTTTAAGTCTAGTTTGAGTGAAATTTTCATCAATATTGAATCAATATAACTTTATAAGTGAAAAATGTATGGTGGTGCTAATTACATACCATGCATTATTGATAGATTCTTTCAATCCAAATTATTTATCTTCATTTAGTTGTCATGTTGGATTTATCCCTAATGTTTTTTTATTTCAACAATTTATCATTTTGATGTATGTTTGCATGCCAAAAAAAGTTCTAATTAGAATATAATTATCTATAGATACATAACATTTATATTTTACTTAAAATTAAATAATATATATAAGCATGTGATATGAGATAATTTACATGTCATCAAACAATCAAAAAATAAATTAATAAGATAAAATGATGATCATATCTTATTGGCTAAGGCCAATATTTCCCATGGTGTGCTTTTGGCATATGAATTTTGGTTTTTTAGTTATTATAATTTTGTTCATTTATGTGGTATAATATTTTTGAAATATATTTTTAATTGTGTGTCTAACTCTATTTAAGTATTGTGACCAAACATTATGTATATTTTATAGCCGAAAATTTGATTATATTAAGGTAGGCCACTCGTTAGGGGTTAAATATTATTTGAATCAACTCCAACACGAAATAATTTAGTAAGACTATTGCAAAAACAATTACACATGGAAAGATAACATTTGCATTGACATTCAATGATAGATGCTTACATTCATATAGGAGGAGGATATTCTAAGAATAAGGGATCCTAAACTATCTCCTAAAAACTACTTATTTAATATAGATGAGTTGAACTTAGAACATTATCTATATATCTTTGCTAAAATCTCTCTCACTAATTAGAGAATGATTGTTACTCACATCAATATTATTTATCACATACGTATTTATTTATTCTAACAATATATAATTAAAAACTCACATAATATAATAATCACAAATATTAACTCTTATGTAGACTTATTATTTTCAAGTTATTCTTACAAAAATTAAACCTAAAGAATAACATGTTTGTTGTAATGACATTAAGAAAACCTATCGTAATACAATATGTGATCAATGATTAAATTGATCAATTTTCAAATAAAAAAATTAATTTTGACAATATGTAACATTTTAATATTACAAATGAACTTTTAAGTTAATAAACCTTACAAAGACATCAAACATTACTAAACATATAAGCTTATTGTCTTCAAACAAGGCGACTAAGGGTGCACTTTATGGTTGGCATGAGCACCACGTTAAGGCCTCCCATGCCATTGTTTCTCATTATCAATATTGTGATCATCCGGGTGCAAGAATGCAGTCTGATGGTGGGGGCCTGAGTTCTTGCCAACCACCCTTGCATTTATAGAGCTGGTTGGGAGGACTTCCCTGCATTAGCACACCAAAAATGTGTGAGAACATTACCGTTGAATCCTTAAGCCCAATAACATTTATAAAAAATATTGTGATCCGCCTATTGTAAATCTCGTATACAAGATTTGTTTAGCATAAGGAAGCCTTTAATCTTGTTGTATTCATTGGTATATTGCAGAATGATGATGAAAAGGATGTGTTGTAGCGTACACTGTAATATCTGAAGAGAAGACTTGAAGGCTGTTTCGAATCCAAAACTAGTCCAGGATCTAGAACAATGGAACGTGGGAAAATATTTTAGAACCTTTATAACCTTCAAACTCCAAAGAATACCGTTGTTGCTTCGCTTGAACAACGGTATGTTCTGAATTAAAATATCACGCTCACAATCAATAAAATCATCGGCATAAACAACAAGAGTAGCATACTCAAGTGTATCTTTGATGGCTTTGTTCGAGGAGATCAGATATAACTGTAGGATATGGTGACAGGAAGTTTGAATTCTTTATTCAATTTAATATTGAATCCATTTGATCATATAGAGTCACAAAAGAGGCATACAATAGGGGCGATCCTTATCCAGTACGTAGAAACTCGGTGGCTCCCACGTTCTGGATTAATCACGAATTTAATTAAAAAAAAAATTAATTTATTTTGATTTTCTGGTTGGGACAAAGCCGTGGGACTCACCAAGTTTCTCTGTGTTAGTTACGACCATCTTACAATACACGCAAAAATGAAGAACGACTAACAAAGGAATAAACTGTCAAATAAATTATTTACCCGATCAATTTTTTGTTCCACATTTACTGTCGCTTGGCTTCTTATTTTATTTCCCTTTTTTGTTTTTCCACAAGTTTAAGTAGCAACAATAGTCATCCTTCAATATTTAATGCATGAGACCATAAATTGGTTTAAACTCTTGTAAATGCTCTGCAATACCGGTTGAAAACAATTATACATGGGACTATAAATTAGATTAAGCTCATGTTTTTGTGCAATACCAGTTCAAAAAAATAGCTAGCCCCCAACATGAGACCATGACCTTAAATTATTTTCTAAAAACTACTCACTTAACATAGACAAATTGAATTCATAAGAATTTTTTTAAAAATATATTTAGTTGAATTTTTCTCACTAACTTTAAATGATTATTACTCACGTGACAATCATTTACAACACATGTATTATTTATTCTAATAATATATATGTGACTACCAAAATAATATAACTTATACAAATATTAATGTTTTATGTGAGCATTAACAAACTATTATGATAACCACATACAAATACACATACACACACACACACAAAATTTCTAACATTATTAAAAATAAATTTTAAGATTTTTATTTCAACATTATCATCAAATTTTACATTCTTAAAATCATTATCATCAAAGTTTACATTATAAATCTAAGTATCAAAAACCTATATTACAATTAATTTTTATAAATATCAATTAGAAAAACCCTTTTATAAAGAATTTTAAGAGAGAAATAGAAATAAATCACCAAAATAAACATAAGATTTATTAAATGAAAGAAAAACCATATTAAATGAAGTGGCTCGTCTATATTTCTACACTTACAATTTCACTATTCAACATACATGTTCATTTTTTCCTTTTTACCTGTTGTTGCTTCTTTATATAAACCAACAACAACACATTTTTACAATCTTCTTCATTACATATGCATACAAATACCTATAGTTTTAAAATGCTGAGAAAGAACCATGTAATTTATAGTTGTTTCCATCCAAAGTTTTGTACATCATATCACTTTTTGCATTTTGAATTGTTTTAAGGGTTAGACCTCATGTTTGTGCTTTTTAAATGAAGTGGTTCATCTATATTTCTACACTTACAAAATCAATCACCCATAGTTTAAACAAAATCAACTACAAAAATAAAAACTATCCCTCTAAATCAAATAACAAACGATTGCTAGTAAAAATAATTAATGGAGAAATAATTTGAATTGCTTATGGTTATATATTTGAATGGAATCAATGTAGGTTGCAATCCAAAGAGCTGACAAAATAAAAGAAAATGGCTATTTTAGCTTATCTTCCACGTTTATTTTTGTGATGTTTTGGGAGAGAAGTTGGCTTGTTTTTAAATATTAAATTTTGGGCAGTTGTATCATATTCCCTCTCATCCACCGTGGCTTGTTTTCTATTGTTCTTTTGGGTTTTATTTAATCACTGTATTTTCCTAAAGCTGGTATGTATTTACTCCAAGCTATTGGGAGGGTCGTGCTTTGTAAAATTGACTGAAAAGAAAATTTCCCTTTTAATCGTATTTGGCATGCTTTTTAAAACCACATTTCACATTTTAATTACACCGGAGGTGTTCCTTTGAAGATGACTCTGCTGGAAAGAGTCAAACTCCGGCATAACTCTTCACGGAATTATTTCCGGCACCGGAAAAAACATTTTCAAATTAAATTGGGTTTCTTATCCACGCAATGACAATATACAGATTACGGATGCCTGGTGAATGTCATCGCTGCAGAAACGAAGGCAATGGCAGCGGATACCATTGCATTTGCGATTGCCGCCATCTCTGTATAAAGGTTGTGGCGGGCTCAAAAAAATTGACCACCGCCATTGCCGCTGCGGGTCTTATCAAATCCAGCACTGTCAACACCGAAAAAATGCAAAACACTCCAAAAAGCGCGCTCGGAAACTTGACAGCCGCCGCTTCAAACCCCCTTTTCAGTAGCTTGTCTATCGCCAACATTAACCCCAACGACACCGCCAAATGCACCGCTCGTCCCACCTGAAAAAAATCGCCAAAAAAACCATAGGATTTTAATTTCACGGGTTCACAAAATAAGAAGAAGAATGTTGAGGCGTGACGTTAGGTGAAAGATCACGTGATATTCATTCAAATTACATCTTGTCCGTGCGCATTTGCGCCAGTGAAGTCTGATTCGGTAGCTGTAATTCTTTTCACATGAATTCCGCGCTGTTTTATCAGAACAAAGAGCTTATTTTCGTAATTAATTTTGGCCTGCATTGGCTTCTTGTGATATTTTTGTTTTAAGCAAATGAGAAGGGGCCACGTCAACACTACCCAGATTTAAGTGGCTTATAATCGAGGGGGGAAGATTTGAAGAATGTTGACATGTAATTTCTGGTAAGAGAGGATTTACAGAACACCAACAGTACCACCCCATTGACAAGAAAAAACTTAGTGCGTTTGTCACCACAAATATCTTGAATTCCATGCTTTCCATGGCTTCTGTCGCGCCTGCGAAGCCAAGCTCCGTCTCGAGCCCCATTGGGCCATTGGGAGTGTAAACACGCTGAAAAATCCGAAGCAGAGAAGAATCATAGCCACCGCTATAACTTCATCACCGCGGCTCATGTCTGTGCAGACTTCCTCAGCCTCGAAGCCGTTACAATTTAGTAACAACTGTTCTTCCATGTCGTCTGGAATGGCCTTGTGGAAGGCATTACTATTCTTGAAAAATAGAAATGTACGAGGCATTGTGGGAGAAAATTATACATGTGAGTCGGTGCAATGGCATTACCATAATTGTGGGAGAGACAAGGTTGTTTTGCGTATCATAACAAATAATTTCATGCCGTCATATCGTGAAGAGGAAGTTGCATGTGGCTTTCCGAGATGATAAAAAGTGGTAGTTACGCACATTCCACGCATGTATCAAGGCATCAAGGCATGCATCAAGGCGGTATTCGCGAAGCCCACCGTGAAATATCAAAAAGTGATGTGGTAAGGCTCAAGTACATTTGTTGTCTTAAAAATGCTTTACTAATTTTCTTTCTCCTATTGACGATCACTTACGTCAAAGACAGCCCCAACAAAATCGAGCCTAGCACTGCGTGGTCTGTGACACCACCGCATACGCCATCCTCTGTGCCACACATCATTTTAAGAAAATGTTTTGAAAAAGTCAAATATATTCACATATGAGAACATACGTGAGAGTTAGGCATAAAGGGTAAAAGGCATTGTATTTTTTCCAGAATCTTTCTCTATAATTTTGTTGAAAGGTGGACTCTCATTTGTGATATTTTTACTTTTTAGTTTATCTGGTCTTTCACATAAAAATTTCATATCATACATATTTTACTTTCAATGACATCTATTTCTGTTGGCAATAATTGACATATTAATTTGGTCAATTGCCTTTTGGTTTTGCCATCTCTTGTTGCATTTATATAAAATTTCACATCGCTTCACCTTCCCTTTGTATTCTTCATTGTCACTGCAAAGAATTATCAGATGAATGAATAACATACACTCAATGATAAATTTAGGCTCTTTCTCATCATCCTTATAAATGGAACTATGTAAGCAAATAATTAAATTCACCACCGCTAAAACTTTAGCCTTTCTAGGTGCCATTTTAACATAACTTCTTCCTTCCAATGTCGCATCGGAGACTTGGGCGGATTGAATGGATTAGATGTGTCAGACAGACAATTTATATAGGGCAGATCAAATGCATCACACATCATAAGGAAGGTGTGAACGGGGGGTGCGGGACAACTGATTAAGGTGCATTATTTTCAACAGACGCAATTGTTATTTACTACCTACATTGTATTCTTCCCCTTTGTTCGCAATCTCTATTTTCTTGATTCGTTTCAATGGTTGTTTGCATACTACTGTGGATCCATTGTCGTAAGTGACTGTCTCAGTAGGGAATGTCTCATAATCCTCCTTTCCTTGGTATAGAAAAAATCACTAGGTACGAAAACACAACGAACGTTCAGATTCAATCCAAGAAAATAAAAAAACGCAAGCGACTACTGACTATCTTGCAGTTGCACGAGTTGGCATAGTGCCGCACTCAATGCACATCGGAAATCTACCCCCACCTACCCTTCGAATTGGACACATCAACAACTTAGCATCCAAAAAAATAAAAGTGATCGTTGCATGTATCTACCATGCTTATTATTATCAAGAATTCTCCAACTTTTCCTTGTATGGTTGATTGGATCCCACAACTATAGGGTGTAATTAATATTAATATGATGAACAAGTTCATAGATAATTTTTGTGATTGGCATGTCTATGTCATGCAAGTCTAAAAACCTATGCTTAAGAGAGGTTATCATATGTCATGAAAATTTATACGTGCTTTGTCAAGTACCCTGATTTGGTGTTTTGGTGTCAATTTACATTTACAAGTTAATTGACCGAGATCAAATTATTTATTAAAAAAACATGATATTCTCTACATTATTTCTTGTTGCAAGCTTTGTTTAGTTCTATCGGATGTTAATCTTTGTTTTCTTCATTCATTGTTGTACTTGATGCAGATTTGTTAGGTGTAGATTTTGGAAGCTGAAGAAAAACTTTATTATCTCCTCTTCCTGTTTCATTAAACCAAAAAAATATAGATGAACAAAACATTGGTTCATTTGGAATTTATCTAAAGCATGTTTGAAACATTTACTCTACTTAATCTCTAGGTGGTGGCAAGATACGAGTTTTGGAGCAGGGTATGGACATCTTTTACGATAAAATATATTTCACTCAAAATTACAATTTCAACAAATTTACCATTGTTATCCTCTCCGGTGTAATTTGCAACTCATGTGCAATTGCTAGTATATAATGTTTTGAATGGATGTCCAGGTCTCTTGGATATGCGTGCACCATATTTTGGGTTAATGTTACCTAAAATATGTGAGGGCAATGCAAATATATGACGTTTTTATTGTCTTTTTTAAGGATGCTGAAAATTTAGAACTATAAAGTTGTCACTAATTTTTAAGAATCTACATTTGAAGACTATCATTATGACTCAATTTGATTATTATATATTGTTCAAAAAGATTTATTTGGTACCTTCTAAAAATACGTAGAACTTATCTAATATCTATGGCGATGGAAGAGAGGTTTGTGTCCCCAACTAGCGTTTATTTTAGGTCTAGTTAGAGTGAAATTTTCATTGATAATGAAATAATTAAACATTGCAAATGAAAAATGTATGGTGACACAAGTCCAACCATATGGTGGTGCTAATCACACACAATGCAAGACTCATAGATTCTTTCAATCCAACTTTTTGTCTTCGCATAGTTACCACATGGATCTATTCCTAATGTTATATCTTTTAACTATTTACTATTTTGATGTTAGTTTGCATGCCAAAATAGGTCTAACTACAATTCAATTCTCTATAACTAGGACTTACGCTAAAATGAGGTGCAATGGTTATGCTGATAGCAAAACATGGAGAGATTTTGAGAGTTAGCAAAACAATTTTAAGATGCACTAAACAGGTATATCCAATATGGGTAGAAAGATAGACAAAATACGTAACCCACAACAAATCGAGCATTATTTTAGTGAGAGGGCCACCTGCAAGTGCTAATTTTCCCTATTGGCATAAGGATCATAATATATTACTATGAACCAGGCTGAGGCCAACCACGGCGAGATTGATTTTTGACTGAATGCATATTTTTAGAGTTAAAGAAGCAATTCTAAGATGCACCCAAGAGGTATGCTCAACTTGAGTAGCAAGCATGTATTTGGAGGTTGTAGAGGAACCATATGTGGTAGTTTGAACATTATACATATAATAGCGATACAAAATGGATGTATCTTTTGGGAGTGTATGAGGGCTTAAAAATTCGACTTGAATATATTTTGGATATTGTGAAATTCCTAATATATGCGCCTAGTGTAGAAAAGACAAAGTATATAATATGTAATTCTATCTAAGCATAAGTAGAGAATGTGAAGAGCCTTTTTGTCAAGGAATGGAAGATAAAGGGACAGTAAGCCAACAATCACCTCAAATTGTATAAAATCATGTAAGCGAACTATGCGAGAAGATTGATCTTGGATCTTTAATATTGATCTTGAGTTCCACTCTAAATTCATGTCTAAGTTCTTGATTTGGTAATATAATATTAGTCTATTATTACCTATTGTTATCTCTTAGTTATATCAAGTCCCTGAATTATTTCTAATATGTAGCTATTGCACACTACATGTTATGCTTTGTTTTATCTTTTGTGCATTGTTTAAATGGAATAATATGAATTTCTTGTAGACTACAACCTATTGCACATCCTTACGAATGATGTCAAATACCTCTCCCATAGACAAGGAAAACTCAAATCAACGAAGAAATAAGAAAGTAATCAATCGCAAACCTTCTTTTGAGTCTCATTAGGAAATATAGTGTTTACATTATATTGGCTCATAATATAACTCATATAATATAATAGTTGGTATATTGGGTTGTTTACATGAGGTTGTAACAACTCACGTAAATAGGTGTATTGGTTGAGTAAGTTTCCTAGTTTATAGGAAACTCTCTCCCTATTTATTTGAGAGTCTTGTATGTATGAAGTATTCTGAATATATTCAATAGTGTGGAGATTACTATTTCTTTGCTCATACCTTTCATTTGGTATCGAGCGAAATCCAGATGAGAGTCTTGTGAGAGGGACGAGAATGTAAAAGAATTTGCATAGTAATCAGTATTTGGAAGAATTTTTTTAACAGAGAACTCTTTCACCAGTGTGTTTCGTGCCATTGTATTCTTGTACGGGTTGTTGGTATGGTGGCTGCATGTATGAAGTTCTAATGCTCTAATTAGCATTTATATTGAATCAGTCATAGTTGTACATCAACAGTGCTCACGAATAATTTTAGACTGCATCCCAACTCTGTCAGTTCCTCGCTTCTTATTCACGTTCGGTCTACACAACCAGTTTTGTATTGAGATAACAGTGACCACAGCTGAAGCGTGGTGTTATTTCGGTGTTTTGCATGCATTATAAAATTAACTCTTGGTTGCATTTAAAGGCTTGCAAATCGTGGCATTCCACCTGTCTGTGAGCAGCAGAAAAGCTTTGACGTCTCCAACAGGAAACGTGTCCCTCTTCAAAATATCTATGCATGTCCTTAAACGTGCTCCGGTCCATTTAAACATCTTCCCTGCATGTGTCATCTACCGCTGTGTTATCCACCCAAGTTGGAGATTCTACATTTCATATAAACGCTACAGTTCTGTGATAAAGATCCAGCTGACACTCCTCTCTGATGAATTCTTCCATTCGATTATACAGATCGACCTACTTCCAATGATCAGATTCACTCTGTAATGGTGTATCAAGACACTCTCAATTTTCGCATGGACCGTGGTATTTTAGGAGCTCTCCAAGTGGTTCAGTCAACCCAGCATTTTGGTGTAACAACCCTTCATGCATCAGATCCGTGTTTTCCTCCAACGGAAATTGGTAATTAGTCGTGTTAGTTTTTTGTGATACAGTCGAATTGTATTGTTATAATACTAGTCTTGTCATCATTAGTTTAATAGTCATTTCCCGTGAAGTTTATCAAAGTAAAAAAAAATCTTTGAGTCTTTATTTTTATAGTTTGTAAAAAGTAATTAAATATTAATTTTTATTCTATAGGTAGAATTTTAGTGTTTGCTTATTATTTGTCAACAATAGTGAGTAGAGTTTTGTAAATGAGTCTATTGTCAAAAAGTCAAAAAGTCAAAATATTGTAAAAATAAATTTTTTTGCCTCACATTTCAACTATTGGACGCATTATCGCTTGTACGCGACATCCAAGTGGGGGGTGCATTTTCGGTGGAAACCGACACCTAGTAGTTTGTAAATGAGCCTCATTTCCATATCTGCTAAGTAAGTAGCAAAGAAATGGATGATGGAGGCATCGGAGGCTGGAGGTTAGATAGCGACCTCTCGTCAGTCACCAACGACGGCGCCGCGCAGAAGCTGTGGTGGCATATGTATGGTGTGAGTATATGATTTTCAATGTGGTTTCCATTTTCTCAGTGTGCTTCAGTTTGTAGTGTTCCTGTTTTGTGTGGTATTTGATGGATGTTGGAAAGAGAGTTGTGTTGGAGAACAAATGACTGTCAATGATCCTCTGACTGACTTGGTCCTCTGACTGCCATACTTCATTGGAAGATGGTTAGCTATGAGAATACGTTCACTAGCATTAGTGACCATGTACTGAAGACCTAACTAGCAAGATCCATTCAGGAGTATGTTCTTTGATGCATTTTGCTTCTCAGTATCTATTTGAGTGGAATTTCACATTGTGGGGGGGAATACATACCAATGTTCCATTCCCATTCTACACCCAAAACGAATTAGTCAAGGAAAGCTTCCGCAAGCGCAAAGGGTTTTCTATCTTTGTTCGAGATCGAGTGGCAACGATCAATGACAGAGACTACAATTAAGAACATTACGATTCTTATAGGAAGTAATGTGAAATATTTTCAGTATGTATTTTATTGTTCAGTTTGGTGAGTTGTGTTTTCTACATAATTCCCTAATGTATAAGCATAGTGGTGAACAGTAGAACCAGAGTAAGTCAGTTCATGGATCTTGAAAGGGTTTGTGGGAGAATCCAGAAAACCACACGAGGTCAACAATTGATGAGGTTCCTGTCACGTCAAGGTTTGTGGTAAACCTGTTTAAAACCATGGAAGGAGCGAGCCTTTCTTTTGGATCAAGGTCACGAGTCATAGAGTTGGACATGCCACAGGGGTGAGCATACTGCAGAGGAGCATGTGGATGTTTTTCTACCATGTAAACACTAAGGGGGGGAATGTTAGGAAATATAGTGTTTACATTATATTGGCTCATAATATAACTCATATAATATAATAGTTGGTATATTGGGTTGTTTACATGAGGTTGTAACAACTCACGTAAATAGGTGTATTGGTTGAGTAAGTTTCCTAGTTTATAGGAAACTCTCTCCCTATTTATTTGAGAGTCCTGTATGTATGAAGTATTCTGAATATATTCAATAGTGTGGAGAGTACTATTTCTTTCCTCATACATTTTAGAGTCTTCTTGTAACCTCAAATGAGATAGCTGAAGTGTTACTACACTTGTTGGATCTCTTAGGATAGTTTGATTTTGGATGCTCCAATCTTGTCTCCAAATGGAAGAGGAATACTACGAGCAAATGTGATCATGAGGATAGCCTTTTGGTATGCAAATTCAAATGGAAAATGAGCAGAGTTTTATTGCAAATGCTTAAAGCTTCCAAGGATGAATTGCAAAGGATTGAGCCTCATATTTATAGTTGAAGGAGAGGCCATGGATTGTGGATCAAGGTTTGAATGAGTTGCAAGATCATGAATGCATTTTCTTGAATTAGCAAGTTGATTTGGTTTGTGCAGTTGGATGGTTTGAATATTCATTTAAGGGACACTGAATATTTGGTTGGCTTTTGATTTTATTTGAGAAGGTGGTTATACGTAAATATTTTTGCTTCCACCTTTGTATGGTTTTAGAACTTGAGTGAGCTGGATGGTGAAGTGGAGATAAGTGGATAATTAGCTATTCATTTATTTAAGTAGATAATTAAATCAGCCAAGGGATATAAGTGTGTGGTTTAAGCTTGATAGAATTAATTAAATTTATTCTAAAGGGATGTGGATGGATTCTAATGGAATATGAAAGGGTAATGATATAGAATGCATTCTAGAGATAATTAGCTAATTAAATTAGCCAAGGGATAAACTATTTTAAATTTACAACAAGGGATCCCGCTATGGTTTGGAAGGTTTTCATCCCCCTGCGGCTCATGCAAATTAGCCTCTTCCCTATTTCTCCTGGATTTGGTGTCGGTCCCTCTTAGCAACTTTTTGTGTAGGTTCTTGGTGGTGTGATTATGGGTAGTGGTCTCAAGGTGGATGAATTGTGCAATGACGACCATGTTTCATTCCCGGTTGTTTTTGAGTAGGAGGGTTCTCGCTAAGGATGCTTTACCTCAGCAAGACCCCTCTAAGTGCTCCTACTTGCATGTTTGCGGTTGTAAATTCTTCCTTGAAACCTCTTATCGCTGCCAAATCTTCTCCCTCAGTTTATTTAGGGAGTCAGTGTTACATGTAGAAGATTTTTTCTCTAACCTAGGGTTGATTTTCCACTTCAACGGCCTTTGGCATGGGTTCCCGCTACTCCACTCTTAGATTTATTCATCCCGACGTCCTTTTTTGAATGGTAAAGTTGAAATTAACCCCTGTTCAAGGGGGTTTTTCATTGTGGTATATAATTCTGGCGATGATAGAGATGCTATCCTTACTAAGATTTGGGAGCTACAAAATCATCACTTGCTGATGAAACCATGGTTTCCATCCTTAAATCCTCTCACATATATTTTCAATGTCAAGCCTGTATGGGTTCACTTACGTCATCTCCCGCTACATTTTTGGGGGAAGAGAGCTTGACTGCTATTGGTAATGCTTTGGGTAAGTTTTTATCCATTGAATCTAAAATGAAACTTTACACACATACTACCTATGCTCGCATCTTGGTGGATCTGGATACCTCTCTTGATCTACTGCTTCCATTGATCTCAAAGTGTTGGATAGGGTTTGGTCACAACCTCTTAACTATGAAGGATTGCCTTTCAGATGCAGGAAATGTTTTTCCTTGGGGTATCTCGCTGCAGAGTGTCAAAAAGTGAATCAGAAGTTGAAGGAAAAAGTTTCTTGGTGGAAGGATTCCCACCCAATCTTTTGGTTGTTGGGCATGACTCAGATTCCTCTTCGGAGGATTCGACAGAGATTCACGAAGACCCTATTTTAGAAGATAAGGAGCTCCCATTTGGGAATAAAAAAATCTACCCCTGTGGTGGGGTTGGTTGGGTTGGATTAGGTGGAAAACAAACTATTGAAGGGGGAGTCAAAGGAGATCTCTCATTTTTAGCATCCACCACATCTTGATGAAAATACGGATCCTAATAGCAGTGAAGGTTGGACTGCCATAAATAGAAAAAAGAAAGGAATTTCTCTCCCTAAAATGAGACTACGATCTCATGATTAGGATCCCCTAAAGTAATCTCTATCTTGCAGAGTGGTGCTTTGTAGTATTTCTTCATTATTCTCTCCTCGGGTTTTATTCTTTCTCACTACGACCCTGGGGTATTTTCATCTTTTTACATGTGGGATTCTTCTATGATATGCTTCATTGCTTTATCTCACCTTAAGGGCCTTTTATACAAGGATGTGGGTCCTTTCAAAACCCCCACATTTACCCTTTTACAAAAACATTAGTCAAGGGATATTATGTGAAGGATAGGGATAATTAGGAATGACTAGAAATAGGTATGTATTTTTAGGGTGTCTACATTTTCCCTCTTTAAAGTGTTATTACGAAGTAATAACATTTTAAAGATAGTAGACACATGTAGATCAATGAGCGGATGATAGGAAGTGCAATGGAATTACTTGGTTTGCCCCAGTGAAGCATTTGGATTCCGTATAGAGTATGGATGATGTTAAGGGAATGCCCCCTTAAGCGAATGGGTGACATAACAAAGAGGTGGACAATCACTTGATAAGAAGAAGAAAAATGCACATGATTCAAGAAGTAGAAGGATGATGTGAGGGTTTTTTCCTCGTAGCACGAGCTTCCATTCGAGACAATGAAAGTTAGATCAACCATATTTTTGTTGCACTGAAAGATTTGTCACCATGATTATGAAAGAATCATGATGTTTAACCCATTATGTGTGTAAAAAAATACATAAAAAAAAAAACCAATATTTAACAATAGATGTATACACCATGAATGTAAATAAACCGAGATGATAAAAAATACTTATAATTGGTCTAAAGCAAAAAAAAGATAAAAGGAAACAAACAAACCCCAAATACACAATAGATATATGCACCAAGGATATAAACGAACCAAGATGATAAAAATACTTGTAATTGGTTAAGAAATGGTAGCAATAATGCAACAAAATTGTAAATAAAGACAATTAAATGCCCCTAATGTCTTCCACAATGATAATTAAGAAGATTTAGATGCCCCAAGCAAGGATTCATTTAAGGGGATTGGATCAGATTGAAAGGGTAGAGTTAAACAACTCTTAATGATGCTCTTGTTGGATCCATTGTGAAGATTGATCTGAGATTGAAATGGGTCATTACACCCAAGCAAGGATACTAACATGCAAAGGAGAGAATGAGATTTGAAATTGCCCCAAGCGAGGATGCACGTGAGGGAGATGATTGATTTGAATTTCCCCAAGCAATGATATATGCAAGGGTTGGATGATTTGTTGGGATAGTCGTAAGATAGTTGGAACGATCACTAGGGTAGGATTTAAAAGTTTGATTTCATTGAGTTGTGTTGATTTGTTGGGATTTTTGATGGTTTTTGTAAATTTTTAGGATTTTGTAATTATTTGAATGTTTTTGGATTTAGATTATTTGATTTTGTTTTTGAGTTTTGGGATGTTTTGAAATTTTATTGTTGTTTTAAAATGTTTTTTTTGGATTTTTTTGATGCTTTAAAATGTTTTTTTATGTTATTGGATTTTTTAATGTTTTACAATGTTTTTGAATTTTTGATGTTTTACAATGTTTTTGTAGAGACAAAATCAAACACATACTACTATTCTACTATATCGCCAAGTATGTTGATTTATGTATGGATCTTGCGTAAGAAAAATATTCACTAATGACCCACTGTCTATTCCATCTATTTCTTGGGAGTGTCTTTATTGTTTTTATCTCTCACCTCTCTCACTTATCCATCTATTTCTGGTTAGGTCACGGGGATCCCCGTCTATCAAGTATTCACACATTTTTCATCGATTGTCTCTGGACACTAGCACCTAGGACTGACACTAATGCCCAAGCACTCCTGTCCTCTTTGTTCTTGGTCACATTTTTGATGTTTGTAGTTGGCCTTTTCGGTTTTATCACTCCTATCTCGAGGTCTTAGTCGGCATGTCGGGTCAGTAGTGTCAAAATTCAAGCAAGAGATGTCTATATAAATAAAACATACATACCATTATAAGGGCGGGCAATGTTTATCAAGGGATATGTATCTACATATCAAAATGGACTACATTTGGGTGTATTATTTTTGCATACACATTGCATAGGAAGGGAGGTTTCTAAATTCCATCCCACACATTTGCATTCTATCTAGCTATCACCCACTATCTTTGCATCATCGACGTGAGGGCAACCTAGGAGAACTATTACAAAAACAAAAACATATAACTACATTGGGTTTGAGATGTAGTGCGGTACTTGCTCGGATTGTAAGTTCACTCGTTTGACAACCGAGGACAGTCGACCCTCATATTGCATATTTATATTTAAGGATTTGATGTAGTTTGAGGGTTTTGTAGGTGATTATTTATGTTACTGATTTATAGGTACCTTAATGATTCAAACATGAAATACAAGTGATCATCTATGAATACGAGAGAAACCCTAACAATCTTTGAATAAACCATATTTTGATACTTTCCACAGACTTTAGTGCCTAGGAGTGGTCTTGGGTGCCCTAAGCGCCTCGCCCTACCCTGGGCACCCCATCTAGGAATTCTCGACACTTCTACATTTTTTTGAGCATGGTTGCGACACCCCGAGTCTCTATTTCATCAATTCTTCCAGCTCAGACATACTTGAGATAATAAAAATTAAGATAAGTTCCCTAACTCTCTCATTTTCTTTCATAAGTTCATCAATAAAAATTGTTTAGCACTTGTATTTCATTGTATATCATTGTAGTAATCTTTACATTTCATATTTTAATAAAATATTTAGATTTTATTGAATCATTTTGGTGAACCCGTATATTAGAACTCATTTCCCTAGGATCCACTAAACCCTAATGGCTAAAAGTAGTTCTTCTTCTCTAAGGCAAGCCATGTGTCATGAGAGTGTCAACCCTATTCCTGATGAGGTTTTTGATGCTAAACTTAGCACTCTTTATTGCAGTCCTGTGTTGATGATAAGATTCAAAAACACCTTCTGGCCATTGAATGCAATATTCCTACTAGTTTTTCCCATTCTTCTTTCAACATTGTTTCTCCAGAAGATTTTTTTGGGTTGTACTCCTTGTTATTCCATGGGCTCTAGGAATACTCCACCTTCTTCTATTTCTGTTGAAACTCTTGATGATGCTATCATTGATTATATGCTTGGTCTTGATGCAAATATACATATGAATAATGCTAGTTCTCATAATAATTAGGATGAGTGTAAGGTTATATCTCATGCTTCTCCTATTTCTGAAAATGCTTCTAATGATTGTCACGATACATATTCGATAGTTCTTCTCTTGCTTCTATATATGTTGATGATTCATTTGATGAAATACTTGCATGTGAAACTCTATCTACTAGCGATAATGATTCTATTAGTGAGCATGTTGTATCTCTTGATTCTGTTGAATGTGAATTTTCTACTCTCTTTCATCTCTTTTTGAGGTTATCTCTACTAGCATGCATGATGATTATCCTCCTTCTATTATCATTTCTTTTTATGTTACACCTAATGTTACTTCAATGTTCCATGTTCATCTCTGCCTATTTCTTCTTCTTCTTCTTTAGAAGCTATTCCTATTGCTTCTTCTATTCCTCCTAGTGTACCATCTCTCACTTCTTCTGCACCTACATCTAGCATGCCTATCACATCATCCTCCACTTCCTCTTCTCACATTCCCATGATCACTCATAATGGAAAATTGCAACCTCTCAATGTGCCTCTCACATCTCCCACAATTCCTTCACATGAAATTTTATCACTCATGCATGTTGTTAGACAATTACAATCTCAAGTCTAATCTCTCACTCTTGAAAGCAAGGCCTACTATGTGTCTATTGATAATAATTCTCTTCATGGAAATCCCATCCCAAAGAAAATTTACAATTCAACATTTCCTAAGGATTTCATCATGCCTACATTCTCCTGCTTTGATGGTACTGGCAATCCATATCTACATCTCAAGCATTATCATTTAGCTATGGCATCCTACTCGAATGACCAATTATTGCTCAAAGATTTTTATCATAGTCTAGTAGGTGAAGCTCTTCAATGGTACACTCATCTACCTTTTGGATCCATCAACACATATTATGACATGGAAGATGCTTTTCTCAGATGTTTTATGCTTAACAATGGTCCTAGAGTCACACATGATCACCTACTTGGCTTACATCAAGGTAAGATAGAACTAATTATTGATTACATCCTTTGATTCAATGCTTTCATGAATCAGAAAGTGTTTCATCCTATTGATATAGAAAAATAATTCATGTTTTGTCAAGGCTTTATTCCTACTCTAAAAAATGATTGCAATCGACACATATGAATCATTTACAATCTTATGATATAAGGTCATCAATCTAGAAAAAATCTAATTAGTACACATGTTATAAATCCTCCTTCTACTCGCCGCTACTACATTTCCTTCTCATTCTTCTCCACTTCCATCCGTCATGCATCCTCCAAGGTCTCCATGTCCTCCTCCTTACAATAATATTCTATCTCCTCCATCTCATAAACATCCTCCATCTCCACCACCATGTTATTATAAACATAAGTCTTTGCCATCTCCTACTTGGGAGCCATTACATTTCTCGCATTCTGATAGTCATCACGATGTGCTTTGCATGATTTACTTGATAAGCACTTAATTCACTTGCCTTATAATCAACATAATCCTAAGTATAAATTGCATCACCAACATGATCTTCCTTATTGCAATTATCATCACATTAATGGTCATCTTGACAATGATTGTTATGCCCTTTATGATAAATTATAGCAATTATAAGACAAGGGTGTCATTGTCTTTGACTCTCACTCTCATAAGCATTTTATTTATCCAATTCCACGCAAATGTGCTTCTCCTTCGGTTCACTTATCACCTTCTCCTACTTCTAAGGTAGTTATTTATCCATCACCTAAGGTCATTATTCATGCACAACCTCCATCTCACTCATCTATCGCTGCACCATATCATCTGCTACATAGTGATCCTAGTTCACACTGTCTTCCTAAGCCATTGGCATTTGTGATTCCCGACTTTGCATCTCCTATCATTGGCACCATCTCATTAGGAATTCGGTGTGGCTGATACACTCATCTTTGTTTTGAATTGATATGCTTCCACCGCTCCCAACTTACTTAATTTCTAGTAGGTGAATTTTCTCACCTCACCACATGATGACACACTCATGTTCTTACGGTTCTTACATGACTGTTGAGGGATGTGTTACAATAAGAACCTCATTACATATTTACACTACACACTTCATTGATCTATCTATCTAGTATACACTATCATACCACTTCATGATGACGTACTATTGCTTTATGGTTCGTTATTTATTGCTGAGGCGTCTTATATAAATTAGCATCATCTTCATTCACACACACTAGAGGGCATCACTATTATTACCCCTATTCATCATACTACGACGTGATCACATAATTTTTACAATCATTTCCTTCACATTTCTCTTTCTCAATATTCATTTTACACATACATTTATTACCATTTATCGTTATTCATACATACACTATAATGTTTCATCACTTACCACCATAATTCATTAGTTACCATCATCACATATTCACAAACAATCATTTAATCACATATCAATAACACCAATCATCCATATATATATATATATATATGCCATCAAAATCTCATGGTTGCAAAATACAATCGCTGGGGAAAACTTCCCCATATATCGCTACATCAATACATCTCATACATCATCATCGCCATCGGTATATACAATCTGGGAGAGCTCTAGAACTAGATACTTTTCTCGCTCAATCTACATCGCTGGTCACGACCCTATTTCTCTCCATCGACTACACAATAAGGTCAACAGTCGAGTGCTCCGTGAACTGACCCACCGTAGCTCTACATACTTCATGAACACATCCTGTGCTAGGGATCCTCCACCTATGGCTTCCTTGCTCGTTGAGTCTCTACACTCACCTCATCATGCTCACTCAACAAAATAGTACATGTAGCCTTTTGTTATCGCCACCGGCTCTAACAAATGGGCATGCTCACCCATAATAGCTTGTGAGGTCCCTTTAGAGGAGAGGGGTTGGGTCCCTATTATATTAATAAGAGACCCAAAATTTATGTTTAAACACATTATCACCCAACTCATATCTCATCCATCGAGTGGGTGAGTTGGATAAGGTGTTGGGCTTGGTTTCGACAGGCACGGGGTTTGAATCCTTGGATCTTCGGGTTATGTTATTGACTTGGTCCCCTCTATGCCGTCCTCGTGCCATGAGCTCACAATCCCCACTGTCACCGCATTAGTCTCCCCCATGTTGCCAAGATACTTGGAATTTTTATTCCTCATTGACTTGTCCTCGGGCCTCTCGATGTAGACCATCGACCACTTCGTGTCATGCTCACACTGAGCCAGCCAAGTCCACTTCACCCTCACCACATTCACGAGCCCCTCCTTTGCTATCACCTTTGGCCAAGTATTTTTCCAAGGTAAGGAGGTTTTCCCATATCATTTAGGGAGTGGAGGAGATAAGGCTTAAAATATCCTTTTGACCAAGTCTTCCATCGTGGCATTGAGTAACATATCCCATTTTTTTGGCCAGAATAAACAAGATAGCTCACCGCACTATCTTGCATGGCTCAGTTGATAACTCACCAAGATAAATAGTCAACTTGCCCATCTAATGAAATTATAACTCACTCCATAACTTAGTATCTAACTCACCGAGTTGGCTAATGGAAAGAAGTGGTGGTAGGCCACATGGTGGCCTGAGGACCCACCACATGGCAAAATGTTTTGTGATCGCTGACGAAGAATTGTGAGAGGGCTGAAAAATTTGACCCATGCTTATTGTCTTTGCAAAATATTATTTTTCACCAATTGTTTTCTAAAATTTCCTCGGATCACACCTCCCCAATGGGAAGGATATTGTTCCACCAAAATCTCACTATAAATTTTTGACCCTATCCTAAATCTCAATAATCCGCCATCACATCAAGTAATATTGTAGTGGACTCTATGGTATAATGTGTTGCATTATTCTCACTTTGAAAACTTGGTCTCGATCCTGGCCTTATGGGTTATGGTCCCACCATGCTTCTTCCTTTGTCTTGATTGCCACATCTACCCTCTAGGGGTATTACACTTTGACAATCCCCGACGCTTGTACTTCCACATTTTCCTGATAAGGTCTTACTCTTGAAACACGGGGAGGAATATCTTGCTACATCTACCCTCCGGGGTATTACACTTCAGAAACATATAGTTTGTATGGAAGTAGATATTTCCATGTCTTCCCTCTAGGGGTCTTAAACTTTGACAACACCTAGAAACTTGTACTAATACATCTACCCTTCAGGAGGTCTTACACTTTAGAAATACTTAAACATCACCACATCTTCCCTTTAGGGGTCTTACACTTCGAAAGATGTCATGTCCATGATGATCAACTACCATTCTATTGCATGGTCACAATGCCTTGACACAAAACCAATATTTGAGCTGATCTTTCATGAGCTCAATAATGGTGACTTCAACCCCGATGCATGACTACTACCTCTACACGGTATGAAGCCTCTTGTTGATGAAGACTACCATGTACCACTTTCTTTGTATGGCCATAATGGGCTTCTTCACGCACGAATGAAGATCGACTTGATGTCAAATCCCAATGGTGATGAAATACCATTTTGCTATACTGATCACAATGCCTCTACATAGAATGACGATACGAGTTGACACTTGTGAGCTCAAATGTCTGCACAAATGGTTGACAAATCTCCAAGCTTATGAATATGAGTTAAAATCCTGTATCCAAGCTGTAATAAACACTCAAAAGATAATTAGGAGATATGATTTTTCCCATAAAAGGGTCTTTATACAACTTCCAAATACAAGTGTAAGGAAAAAATTTCCTAATACATCATGCAAAATTAGTTGTAAAAATGCTCCATTTTTGGAGTCTTTGTACAATAAGCTTAAATACCAAATTTATAGGAAAATGATTTCACACAATGATATTGTTGTGAATATTTATCCTATTAGGTGGTTTATGTTCTTTGTCTTCTCCACTACATCTCAACATGGATTGACCTCACCCTTCGATGAGAACAAAAGTGTTTTTATCTTCCTTCTTTGGAAAAATAACTCAACAAGGACAAAAATATACTACATATCATGGTGTTAGAAAAATCACCAAAATAATTTCCCTCTGGGGGTCTTACCAATGCAAGTATAATAGAGTACAAACATTTCCCAAAATTGGGTCTTTAATAATGTGCTTTGCTGGTTAGATGTATACAAAAATTTCCCAAAAGGGGTCTTATTAATACATTCTACCTAGCACACTATTTTTTTGGTTTTTATTATAATAAGAGAATTAAAATAAATGATGCTTGAAAGCCTTATACAATAGCTAAACATTTAAATATGTCAAATTTTATTACACCTTAGATTTCTTACCAGTTGTAGAATCCTTGGTGTTGGCCTAGGATACCTCAATAGGTGCCTGTGGATCGTCGAGCGATCTCTCATCTACATATGGATCCAGATGATTTGATAGAATATATGTAACCTCTACAGGTGATCTGGTCGAGTCATTGGGTAATATGAGTATGATTCTACATCAGGATCTAGATGATCTGTTGGTGCATATGAGCTTGAAGTATCACTACTATTGCCATGTACATGATGAATCAAACTCTACAATCCAGTTATGGTTAATGTGAAGCTCCACTCCACTCCTGTCATTTGTCACATAGCATTTTTGAGATGTAAGGTAGAAATTTTCCAATGCCACTTCAACCATATCCAAAGGGATGATGTCGAGTGTGAAAGTGTCAGAAAATCATCTCCCAACTGTAAAGCTCAATGTGTAAAATCTCGTAGCCAACCCATGTAGTGTACCATCCTTTGTACCAACTATCTTGGTATGAGGAAGTGGTGTAGTAGGCAGTCCTAATCTATGCACCACATCAGCAGTCACATATCTCTTTGATCATCCAATCAAAGATAAGTGTGACTATCCATCTTCGAAAAACTTTGGGAATCCACTATCTTGAGGTGTCCACATATCATAATATGATATCTAGGCATCCCACTTGTGCTCTCTGTCTTGATGAATCGGATGGCTGAATGGGCTGGGTTAAGCATGCAATAGCCTTTCCTTCTTTTTCATCCATTGAGGCATTTTTTCGTGGTATAAACTTTAGCAACATTCAGTATCATGTCCCTTGCCACAATGGCTACACCCGATATGGTCCGTGAGGGTAGAATTTCTAGGTGTCGTTTCTACGGATGACTTGCTTTAGTTACCTCCATAGGTGGAGCATCTATGATTCTTTGAAGCTCTACTAGGCATTGATGTTGTTGATCTTTGACACTCTTGAACATTGGCCAATGTATTTGCAGCTCTACAATTTGGTATTTGTGTTCCCAATGACAAGTCATCATCACCAGGACCATCATGATGAACAAGATAAGTATAATTGGAAACTGAAAGAATAGGTACATATCCATATCTCGGGACTAAGAAACACCTGCGAAACTAGATCGATACTAACTTGATCCGAGATTATCAAGTTTGCAAGCCAACAACCCACTTTGATACCAAATTGATCTAAAAATTCAGGTCAAAATTTTAAATGACCTTAGACCCCTATATGCTATTAATATTTCTTGATAAATATAACTTTAAAAAAATCAACTCAAAATAATGTAATAATTAAGACATACGATAACGAGTTGATTACGGAGTTCGGAAATAGCCTACATCTCCGGGTTCTTATAGAACTATTCCACTAGTCAAAACTTGTAAGTACAATATAGTTTCTTACAATAAAACCTAATGGAACTTTAAAATTTCCTAAAAAGCAATCTAGACCTTTGAAGGAACACCGATACAATCTCGGGAACATCCTTTACCTTCCTGATGCACCTGTAAGTTGTGTGGCACTATGGGCCTATTGGGTAGTTTGAATAACTCCCAATAACATTAATAATCCTATTAAAAATAATAGGTATTACTCAAAAATCATAATTATGCCTACAATAAAGGCCTTACAATTCTCCCACTAGCTTGGGCTATGCTACTTCGAGCTCTAGAAATGAGCTTGTGAGGTCCCTTTAGAGGAGGGGGTTGGGTCCCTTTTATATTAATAAGGGCCCCAAATTTTGTGTTTAAACACCTTATCACCCATCTCATATCTCATCCACCGAGCTGGGTGAGTTGGATAAGGCACTAGGATTGGTTGCGATGGGTACAGTGTTCAAATCCCTAGCTTGTTAGGCTATCTTTGTCAACTTGGTCCCCTATGATGTCCTCATGCCATGAGCTCACCATTCCCATAGTCACCGCATTGGTCTCCCCTGTGTTGCTAAGATACGTGACCTTTTTCCTCATCGACCCATCCTCGGGCCTCTTCACCTAGACCACCAACCACTTTGTGTCATACTCACGTCAAGCCGCCCGAGTCCACTTCACCCTCGCCACATTCATGAGCCCCTCCTTTGCTATTAGTTTTGGATGAGTATTTTTCTAGGGTAAGAAGGATATCCCATATTGTTTGGGGAGTGAAGGAGATAAGGCTTAAAATAGCCTTTTGACCAATTCTTCCATTGTGGCTTCAAGCCACATATCCCAATTTTTCCACCAATATAAACAAGATAGCTTGCCGCTCTATCTTGCATGGCTTGGTTGATGGCTCACCGAGCTAAATAGTCAACTCACCTGTCCGGTGTAATTACAACTCACTTATAACTTGGTATCCAACTTTTCGAGTTAGCTAATGGAAAGAAGTGGAGGTAGCCATGTGGTGGCACGAGGACCCACCACGTGGAAATTTTTTTGCAATCACTAACAAAGAATCGCGAGAGGCCTGAATATTTGACCCTTGATTATCATCTTTACTCGATATTAATTTTTTCCACTTGTTTTTGAAATGTCCTCCAGATCATGTGCACTTAGGGGTATTAGTGTGCACTTGTAGGTCCCTGGTCTCGCTCTTGCTCTCCTTGGTGCTCTAGTGGCTTGTAACCATACATATGGCTCTGGGGGCACATCTTGAGCCATACTAAAGCGACGTGATACATACTCTACCCGGAATAAATAAACAAACCACGGGAATCTATCCTATAACCACATAGTCCGTCAAATACATCATAACTTTAATCCATCCTCTGACCACCCTCTATAAGCTCAATATGGCATCCATATAATGACACCGAGCCCCATGCGATCCAACATAGATCTATACATATCGATGTCCAACCTCCTCATCCGAACACCTACCCACCTCCCAAAAAAATATATCGGGTCTCACTCACTCTCCACGTGGCCATCAAAGTTGCCTTAGAATTGCAATATGCTCATATGCCCATATGTGTAATAATGTGGTAGCTCCAATCCCACCACCATGATCCTCCTGTGTAAATCTATATAAGTCCCTATATAAATGTGCTAACACACATCACACCCATGCATATCTGGTACCATCCTCCTCTATACGATAACATATATCATGCATCTTATACAAGATGCCTACACCTCCTCCCTCCATAACCACTGACGAAGCAATCACCACTACAATGAACTTCCGCAATCACGAAACACCTGATCTTAGTATGGCATATAGGCTAATATGGGTCTTAGTCTAAACTTGGGTCCCATTAAAATACCACCTAGCGGCCCTCATCTATCTTTGTGCATCATCTACGACCATCACCTGAACCCTCTCACCCACTATTGATAGCCAAAATATGTGATATACATCCTCAGAGTCACATCATCTCTCTGGTAGGAAACCAAAATGTGCAAGTATCGTGCACCACCTCTCACACAATGTAGTAATCATCGACATATTATGGGGTACCTCCCCATCCTCACTATGTGTCACAGGCCGACATGGTTCAATACATCCCACTCTGCATCCGATAGGCCCAATCCCAACAACATACTCAAGTGTAATCCTCCACGAAACTCCCTCAAATGGATATCCAAACAACAAAAAAATACACCATTAACACATCATATACACACAAAACAACAACTACTAACATCAAAAATCACCAATTTTCACATTCATCATGTTCTGGGCTCAAAACAACCTCTTGGGTCGCTAACACCTATGAGAACAAGTTAATGACACCTAGATCTAGCGCGATGTCCCGAGGGACATTAGCACCCTAGCCATTTGTTCCTAGGTCAAAAATTCCTAGAAAATAAAAAACACACAAATCCCAAAAATTTAGAAAAATAAATAAATTTGTACACATTTTTCAAAAATTATCATACTCATGAGCTTAATGTCATGTGTGTGCGACGCCATGACCCGCCGCCATCTCGAATATGCTTAATCGTGCTTCTCTAACTTGTGGCATCATCATAAACTCACTCAAAATCACACTCGCTCAAAGTTCAAATGAAGTTACTATTCACCTTTTCCTATTGCTATTTATAGCAACTTGCAAATTTCTTGCACATATTCTCCCAACTAATACACACTACACATGTTTTGTCATATCTTGAGCTTCTCTACTCCATTTTATCCCCCGTCTGTGCCACTAGATTTAGAACTTATCATACTATCATATTTTCCACATTCTATAGTGATATAGTCTCATATGAGACATTTACCACTCAATATACACACACTTTTGTGACATATACTACGATTCATTTCACTTATTGTTCAATCATTACACGTCTACTTTCAGCTCAACATTTGTGCTTAATATCACTCCCTTTTTTGAAGGGGGCACATAATCAGGGTCACTCCATGATCCCCCTCACATTGCTACATGATCATTCCACATCTCCAATTCATTATTTTAAAAAATTGGTCATACATCACACAACATTTCATACTACGCCTTGAACAATCCCCCTAATGACCTAATTTGGGGAAACAAGTGAAAAATATCTCCATAAGTAATCCATCATACGCATTCAATCTGAACAAAAATTTTCTACTACTCAAAATCAAATCAATCAATCAACATAAACAAAACTTATTTTACTACTCCTCCCAAATGACCTAACTTGGGAGTTGCATCACTACTTTCCCAGATGACCTAACATGGGAAGTCACTTTACATTTTCTATCACTTCCAGATGACCTAACATGGAATCCATACACATCACGGTGACACCCTTAGAGTGGGGGCAATGAGACATCATTTCCTTTCCTATACTTCTCCTATATGGGTTATTCTCATTGGATTGAAATGAATCAAAATGAACAAAATATGGTCTTTTTCCATCTACAACAACTAGACATTTTGAGGATGTAGTTAAAGTTAGAGGGTAAAACTAGAACTCTCTCCCTAACATGCTTCTTCCGCGAAAAGAACCCAAATCCTTAGTTTTTCACACATAAAAAATTGGGTTGGGAACTAATCACTCCCTACCCCTTCGGATCTCCATCAACGAAAATTTCAAAATATCCAATTTTTTTGAATCAAATCATCAATTTTTCCAAGTTCTCCTCATAACAGTTCACCATCTCTATTTACACCGCATGGATCAAGACGCGATCCATTGTTCACCACTATATACTCTCATTCTGCATGTACTTCTGCAATAGGGATTCTTTAGACTTCTCATAGGTATGTTCCTTACTTCCTTTACACTACTTGAATTTCATTCAAATAGCATAAGGGGGATAATGTAAACACAAAATCATGCACATAATACTATTATACTATATCACCTAGTATGTTGTTTTATGTATAGATCTTGTGTAAGAAAATTATTCACTAGTTACCCACTATCTAGTCCATCTCGTTTTCTTAGAGTGTCTTTATTTTTTATCTCTCACATCTCTCACTTTTCCATCCATTTCTTGTCAGGTCACAGGGATCCCTGTTTGTCAGTCTTCACACATTTTTCGTTAGTTGTCTCTCGGACACTAGAACCAAGGCACTCTTGTTGTAGACACAAAATCATGCACTTTAGACATTATTTAGTCCCGATCTCATACTAATATTTAGAAGGTTTATGAGTGAATAAAGTACCAATTAACACCCATCTTTTGGAAATTTTATTTTATTTTATTTCATTATTCCCAATCTCTTACACCCACATGCCTAGTTAGTTTTCATCACTTTGCATTATTTTATCCTTGAATGGGGCAACCATGATAGTATTGGGGTGTCCATGAGAACCTTGGTCCCACCAAGGGCACCCCGATCCTTTTTGAACTTTCTCACCACTTTTTGGGCATTTTCTATCCGTTTTAACTTCTTATATTTTTGGTGGTCAGCCATTTCGGGGTTAATTACGAAATTATATCAAGAGAACCCTATAAATATAAAGTTATGAGACCATAATGAGGGACCAAGCACTAATCACTACTATCATCCACCTAGAGTTGCATCCATTTAGAGATCATTTGCATCCATTAGCTCCATCACAAGGATAAGGCTGGTTCATCTACATCACACAAGCATAGGGGGAGGGATTCTATTCTATTCCATACACACATTCTATTACATTTTCTAGTTATTGCTCACTACTTCACAAAGTACGAATGACACAAGAGAACCTAGGGCACATGATGCACACACACACCAGAACTACATTTGGGTCCGAAATCTAGTGCAACACTCAGTTAGTAAGCCCAGTGTTGTGGTAGATGAGGTAGATGAGGTCATCTCGACCCATTGATTCACATTCTTCTTTTTTTAGGGTTTTGATACCCCTTTTTGGTCTTTTGCAGGTCTTTTATATAACTTGGATTATCAGCGACATCGATGCAAAGTGTAAAAATATGATGTACACAACGAGGGTTTTGAATCACCAACTAAACCTATGAAACTCAAATTTAGATATTTTTCACAGTAATGCAGGGCGCCCATTTTGTAGACCAGAGCACTCAAAGGTGCCCTAGTCCCTCTCTAGGCACTCCAATCCAAATAATTAGCCTAGATATGTCCTTTTCGGGACTTATGCACAATCATTCCTACTGTTTCTCTGGTAATTTCTGTGACATAGTCTAGCGAGATCCTCTAATCAGATGAGCTCATTCTAACTCTCTTAGTACTCTAGGGTTTAATATTTCTATTTGCATAGTTGCTTGTGTCATTTACAAATTTATTTATTGTATTTACATGCCATTCTAGATTATATTAACTACCCATAATATCTCATTTTTAGTTAATCATTTTGGTGAACTCGAATTGACCATTCATGCTTCTAGATTCTTAATCCATTACTTTTCATCCTAGGGTTTGGTCATCATAAGTATCTTGATCAACGATTATTTGCTTGCAAATCTTGATTTACTACAAAGAGTCCAATACTTTCTTTCTAGTTGCTACTACTCACATTTGTGTTGACATGCATCCATACTTGGTTTATCAATCCTTTTCTAATGCTTTCTCTTCTCACATAGTATTCAAGTCTAACTTTTTGGTGATGCTCACACTTTGATAATGACCCGCCTCTACATATCATATGTCATATTCATAGTGTAGTTGTTAAGAAAACTTTGATTAATAATGCATCGAACTTAACTTGTGTCCTATTTCATTCCTTGAAGCTTTATGTCTTTTTGCTCATGAGGTTAGTCATTCTAGTGTTTCATTACGTGCTTATGCTTTGGTTCTCGTCCATCCATGTTTGTGCACATTACATTGCCTATCATTGTTGGTCCTAAGACTCCTAAGTAAACATTGTTTTTTTGTTGTTGATTTCCCAGCTTTTCCTACAACTGTCTACTTGGTAGGCCATGGCTTCATGCCATGCAAGCTGTCTCTCAACTATCCATAATTATGTAAAATTCTTACATGAGAGCATTGAGTACACCATTTTTCGTGATCGTGATCCATTCCAGTATTGTGACCAAGCTCCTAATACTAGTCTTCCTATTCCATGTACACATATTACAAATGAGCTCCAACCTATCGAAGAACCACCACATTTACCACCGCTTAATGGTACCATTTGTGTGATAGATGTAGTTTCTTTTGTGCCACCTACTATGACTAGCTGCTATGATTCCTTATCAGGGGCTTGTCCAGTCTATAGACGTTGCTATATCTCCTACACCTTCACATGTACCACCTACATTAGCATGAACACCATTTAATTTCACACTCTTCATGAATGAATCATATTTGGAACATATTCCATTTGATCTCACATGTGCTTCCACTATATACACACATGACGGTTTGTTTCAACTAGGTTTTACTTTTGAGGATATTTATCCTCCTCCTCATGATTCTCATATCTATTATGGCTTCATCACTATTATTGCTGCTTATGGTTTACATGTATTTCATCTTAATGTTTATCTACCACGCAGCTCATGTTCTTCACCACTCACATTAAAGAAATCATGTCTTGATTATATTGGGGGCACTCTCGATCCCGATCATATAGATATCTCTTTCCCTATGCCTTTTAGATGTATCTTTATTTGCAATAGATATTTCCTAGGATACACAAAAATCTCACTCGTTGGTATTCAAATGGTATCCCGATTCCTCCATTCACCGATGAGGAATATGCTATGGGTATGTAGAATTTACACCTCAATGTTTCATTGCATGATAAACCAAATACTATTTCTTATCAAGTAACCAATGTTTATCCATATGAATTTGACCCAATGTATGATGTTCTTCTCGATGAATTCACATGATCTTCTTTGCGCACACACTTGGGGGCATAAAATATAACACTCCCCCATCCATTCTAGCATCCTTACATAGTACTACATCACACTCTTAGCATATACACATCTATCATATTTACATTATCATACATCAATCTCCTAGCATACATATATTCATTCATATTTTAGTGTCACCATTACCCGATGACACATTCTTGTGCTTCGGTTCACACTTGACTATTGAGGTCTTACCAAACATGAACCCCACACATTGCACAATAGTTAATACACACTACATCTATTCACACATCACACATCTTACATCACACATTCTATAGTTAGTTTACATCATTTTGACATTTACACATCTACATGTCATACATCGTACTAGTCCTCATCATACATGTGTCACACTTGCATCTAGCATTACATACTACTCATCATACACATCACATAACACACATTTCACACTATTAGTCTATCTATGCATTTTTTCATTACATCCTATACATTGCATATCACACATCCTACACATCATATGGTTGTCTATTATCATCACACATACTACATCATCTTCTATGTGCTATACTCACTACCCTATGACACACTTTAGTTCCTCGGTCCATACTTGAATACCGAGGGTTTACAAATCAAATGGACCTTACATTCATCACATGTTTATCATTCAACCTTTCATCATGTGAAATTACTAGGATAGTGACATACACTATAGGCTAAATGGTCACCTACTCTATCATCTTGTAGTGGTATACACTTTAGGATACATCACCACTCCCTCTATTCATCTTGTAGTGGTATACACTTTAGGTTACATCATCACTCCCTTTACTCATCCTATAGTGATATAAACTTTAGGATACATTAATCTTTCAATCATATTGTCGTGATATACACTTTGGCTATAAGGGTCATGCACACATCATCTTTAGGTCACATATCATCATCACTATGCATACATACTCATCACAATGCGTAAACACAACACACACTTTGACCATTTCCCAATGACACACTCTCATTTACGGTTCATTCTTGACTACTGAGGGGAAAAATCAAATGAACCTCACTGCATACATTTCCATCCACTTGGGGGCACACGGTTCCTATCATTCCCATTCCATTCTATCCATCCACAACATACTACATATTATGGTTGCTTTTACTCTTGCTTACTTTTTCTTGTTCATGGTTGCTTTATTACACATGCTAGTTAGATTACTTGTATGTCATTTATCTATATCATCCACACATGCACATTCATGTCTTTTTCTAGTTATGATTGTAGATACATGTATCTTATACATAACATAGATGCTCGCCTTATACCCTTCCTACACTGGTCACTTGGGGGCATCCACATTCATCTCTCACATGTGTTATTGTTTCATTTTGTACTTAACACTTTACATTACTTGGTTATACATGCTTTTGACATACTAGTTATCTTTCTAACATGCTAATGGGTGTTTTATGTGCAATATTTTTTATGTAAGGATATTTTCTTCCATACTTGTTTGTTACATTAGTTGCTATTGTTTTTATTATACACGGGCCTTGCCCTTTGTTTAGTGTGCACACTTGTTTGTTTGTATGAGGCCATGATGGCCTTTGAATTTCTTGTGACATTGTGAGTGATGTACCATGTTTGCAACTGCTTTGTGTGGATTAATTTGTCTTCTTGCGTGTTTACATTACTTTTCTTGGTATCTTTTACACTATTTTCATAACTCATACACTTTTTTTAATATGTATGCTTGTTTGTACTAATAATTGTTTGGATAGCCTCTTGTTTATGCATGCCTTGGTTTCTACCAAGCACATTCCCTTCCCCGCAGGAAAAATTTCAGAGTTCATGTGGTTGGTCCTCTTTTGGGGCTGTATTCTCCTATCAACGATGTCACATGCACCCCTAAAGAGGGGGGAATCATTTGGGGTTTTACATACTAACACAATGCATTTACACCGGTTCAGTGTAATGCACTTTTTGCCCTTGGCATTGTGGGTTACATATAATGAGTGGGTTCATACCAGTCTATGAACCTCGTACACAATAGATTTTTAGGACATGGTGTCCTTAGCATTCTGGGAAGTTGTTATAAGATCGAGGTTATAGTGGGTGTACCTCCCTACACTACTTCACATTAGATTTCCCAAATAACTAGGACGTATGAGATATCTCTTAACACACATTTAGGGAAGAAGTTATAGGAAGGAGAATAATGTATATTTATTCCTATAATTCTTTGATCGTGGTGGCATGAGATCGACCAAAAAATCATAGTATAGGATATCCTTCTACACTGTTTCTCGACATGGATCAAGTGCACATGTTCCATTTACACTTTTTAATTTGTGTACTTTACATTTACATGCGTATTTTAAATTGTGTTTATACATACATACATACATACATAAATATTTGACTACTTGATAGTTTTCTCTTTGCATGTCCGGCCATATAAGAAATAAGTAGTTAAATAGGGGTAACAAAAACAACATCAACACCAACACTTTGCGGTAGCACACACCATACTAACCATGTAGGTACATCACACACATCAACAATTACACACGCGTTTCCACCCTAGGTTCACTCTCATCACCTTTTTTGTACTTTTTCATCTATAGTTTCCATGCTCCATCATATTATTTTCATTCGATGATTTATCTAGTCCTTTGATGAATTTTCTACTACAATATTCATGGATAATAGGTATGCATCTCTATCTACTTTATGTTCGAGATTTCCACTCACCAACATAAAGTGGGGGAAAATGTAGACAAAAAATCATGTACTTTAGAGATTATTCAGTCCAGGCCTCATACTACTACTTAGAAGGTTTTGAGTGAAGAAAATGCTAATTAACCCCATCTTTTGGCCATCTTGTTTTATTTTATTTCATCATTCTCAACCTCTTACACCCACGTGCCCACAGTCAACTTTTGTCACTTTGCATTATTTTAGCCTTGTATTTGGTGCTAAGACTAAATCTTGGGGTGCCCATGGGCACCCTGGTCCCACTAGGGACGTTTCTGATCCTTTTTGAACTTTCCCGCCACTTTTTGGGCTCTTTCTAACTGTTTCACCTACATATCTTTTGGTGGTAATCCATTTTGGGCTTAATTACAAAATTAGATCAAGATAAACCTATAATCATAAAGTTATGATACCATAATGAGGGACCAAGAACTAGTCACTACTATCATCCACCTAGAGTTGCATCCATTTGGAGATCATTTGCATCCATTAGCTCCATCATAAGGACAAGGATGGTTCATCTACATCACACAAGCATAGGGGAGGGATTCTATTATATTCCATGCACACATTCTATTAAATTTTATACATATAGTTATTGTTTGCTACTTCACAAAGTGCGACTGACACAAGAGCACCTAGGGCACATGATGCACACACAAACTAAAACTACATTTGGGTCTGAAATGTAGTGTAACACTCAATTAGTAAGCCCACTATTATGGAAGCTGAGGTCATTCCAACCCATTCATGTGTATTATTCATTTTTTTAGGGTTTTGATACTCCTTTTTTGTCTTTTGCATGTCTTTTATACGGTTTGGATTATCGGTGAATCGATGCGATACACAACGAGGGTTTTATACCACGAGCCGAACTGTGAAAGTAAGATCCAAATATTTTTCATGAGACCAAGACTCCAATTTTATAGACTAGAGCACCTACATGTGACCTAGTCCCTCTCCAGCACTCTAGTCCAGCTAATCAACCCAGATCCATCCATTTTGGTACCTCTACAAAATCGTTCTTGATTCTTGTATCTCCACTCACTTCTACGACACATTCCAACGAGCTATTCTAATCACTTGAGTTCATTCTAACTCGCTTAGTACTCTAGGGTTTATTATTTCTATTTTCATAGTTTATTATGTCATTTACATATTTATTTCTTTGTATTTACATGTTTTTCTAGATTATATTAACTATCCATATTGCCTATTTTTGTTAATCACTTGTCCAATAAGGGTGCTCCTATCCTCTTTGTTCTTGGTCACATTTTTTATGTTTGTAGTTGACCTTTTTGGTTTTATTACTCCTATCCCGCGGTCCTAGTCGGCACCTCAGTCGTAGTGTCAAAATTCAAGCAAAAGATCTCTATATAAAGAAAACATACATGCAATTATAAGGGAAGACAATTTTTATCAAGGGATATCTATCTACATATTAAAAGGGACTACATTTGGGTGCATTATTTATACATACACACTACATAGGAAGGGAGGTTTATGA
This sequence comes from Taxus wallichiana var. yunnanensis, assembly GCA_018340775.1. NCBI lineage: Eukaryota > Viridiplantae > Streptophyta > Pinopsida > Cupressales > Taxaceae > Taxus > Taxus wallichiana. Next base: position 687,307,530 of record CM031240.1, on the reverse strand, counting down.
ATTCCATCCCACACATTTATATTCTATCTCACTATTACCTGTTATCTTGGCATCATCGGTGTGAGGGTAACCTAAGATAACTATTACACACAAATACACATATAACTACATTGGGCCCGAGATGTAGTGTAGTGCTCAGTCGTAAGTTCACTCTTTTGACAATTGAGGAAAATATGACCCCTCATATTGCATATTTATTTTTTAGGATTTGATGTACTTTAAGGGTTTTTTGGTGATTATTTGTGTTGTAGATTTACAAGTGCCTCGATGATTCAAGAAAGACATACAAGAAATCATCGGTGAATATGAGTGAAACCCTAGTAATGTCAAGAAACTAGATTATGATATTTTCTCGCAAACCGTAGTGCTCAAGGTGCCCTCGCTCCTTCCTGCATCCTAGTCCAAGCATTCCCAACACTTCTACATTTTCCTAAGCGTGGTTGTGATACACCGAGGTTCATTTTCATAAATTATTCCAGCTCAAACATACTCCGGGATAAGAAAAATTGAGATAAGTGCCCTAAATATCTTATTTTATTTCATAAGTTGATCAATAAATTTTTTAAACACTTCTATTTCATTGTAGCAGTCTTTACATTTCATATTTTAATAAAATATTAAGCTTTTATAAAATCAATTTTTGGATTTTTTTGAAATATACAAATACCAATGAGAAAGTCAAGGTGACCATAGACTATACCAAACATTGTAAAAATCAATAAGTTCATTGAGACCAAAGGATGGAATATGATGGATGTGGCCAAACATGGTTGTTGTAATACATGATACACATCCTAACTATAAGGAACACGTGACAAAAATGGTTTGGAATGATGCAAGTGGAACAAGTGGTTGTGTTGATATGCTCCCAACATAAGGTATACTCTTAAAGGATTCATGAATAGATCTTATTCAAATGAACCACATTTATGGGTTCTTTGAAATCTTTTCCTTCTTCAAAGGATAACTTTTATGCACCAGACCCAGATTTAATAGTAACAATGTAAGGTCCCAACCAATTAGGTTCAAATTTTCCTTATTTTTCATGCTCCTTGGTTGTATTCTTTTGATTTTCTTTGACTACAAGATTGTCGATTTAAAAATCTCTTGGTTTTATTCATTTGTTGTAGTTACGGCGAAGTCAATTCTAATACACTTTTAAATGATCCAAGGCACAAACCTACTTCTCATCTAAGAGTTCTAATTTTCAAGGCACACTTTTTTGTAATCATCTTCATGAACCAGTGTTGTAATGATATGTGAAGGGATGGGAGCTCAACTTATATGGGTAATACAACTTCAGATCCATATACAAGGGAGAAGGGAGTGGATCCAGTTGGAGTATGATATGAGGTTTGATAGGCTTAGAGAGTGGGATATAGTTGTGTATGCCAATTTTGATTGTGTTTATCAATAATATTTTCCAATATTGATTTGATCATTTTATTGGATGCTTTAGCTTGGCCATTACACTACAGATAGTATGGAGTTTCCCACTTGAGTTGGATATGAAACCATTTGGCTAACTCTTTGACATTTTTATTTTTAAAAGATGTACCATTGTTTGTGACAAGGAGGTAGGGATCCTAAAGCAACATATGATATGGTTAAAGATAAAATGGATATATTTGACCTAGTGACATAAGTTAAAGGCATGCCTCTATCCACTTGGTAAAATATTCAATTTGCTAATGATTATGAAGGTATGACCATTAGAAGATGTGGGCTTTATTTTTCCTACTAAGTCGAGCCCCCATCAAGAAAAAGGATAGGTGAGGTGATAGGTTGAAGGGCTTGTGAGGGCACATGAATAATATTACCATGCCTTTAGCATGCTTGGAACTTCTTGATGAAGTTGCATGCATCATAATCCATAGTGGGCCAATAATAACCACACACAAATATACTTTTGGCTAAGATCATGTCACTTGTGTGTGCACCACAAATACCATGTACTGTATAACTAGTTTTAGTGTTAAGTTATCTTCATCATGATTGAGACATATTAAGAGAGTCCCATCATAACCTCTTTCTATATAGGGTGTTGGAGAGGATGGTGTAGTGTGAAACATGTTGTGATAAGGATATTTTTTGTAGGAATTCATATTTGTAGGGTAGGTTTTATCTTGGATAAAGGTGTATATGTCATGGTACCAAGGATTTTTAGGACCAACTATCTCACATACCATGGTTGAATCTAAAAATCATATGTGGGCACCAGAAGATGTTCAATGAGAAACTCATGTGCATTTGATTAATATCAAATCCAAGAAGGGATGTAATAGTAGCCATGGCATTTGCTAATTTATTTTTCTGAAGATGAGGAACTTGTTCAAAGGTGATGAGACAAAAGTAACCTTTGAGACTATCGACCATGCATTTGTAAGGAACCAATTTTTCATCCTTAACTTGATATTATCCATTGACTTTCTTAATGATCAAAAGAGAATCCCCATAAATTGTTAATTCTTTGAGTCACCAAGATATAAAATTTTAAACCTGCTATAAGGGCTTCATACTCAATGATGTTGTTTGTGTAAGGGAAACCAATGCGATAATAATTTGGGATAACATTTCCATCAGTGTGTGCATAATAGAATACCAGATCCTGACCCATGAATGTTACAAGATCCATAAAAAAATAAGGTCCATGAAGGAATTACATCCACATACAATAGTTCTTCATCTGGGAATTCAAAATGAAGCGGTTATGAGCTTGAAATGGTGTTGTGGAAAGTTGATTGTGAGAGATTTCCCTTTGATCACTTTTTGATTGAAAAATTTGATATCAAACTCACTGAGGAGAACAACCCAACTAGACATTTGACTATGTTAGAATAGTTTAGATAGTATATATTTAAGAGGATCTACTTTAGCAATGATCTTAGTCGTATGATTAAGCAAGTAGTGACAACTTGTGAAATGTGAATGCTACTACCAAACATACTTTTTCAACCTATGAATACTATATTTCATGAGCTATAAGAGTTCTACTAAGATAATAGATTGCTTGTTCCTTCCCTTTGTCATTATGTTGTGCAAGCAATGCCCCTATGACATGTTCTATAGTATGATGTATAAAGAAGCATAGGCTTATCCTGAATAGGTGACATTAGTACCAAGTGGAGTTGATAAATATTATTTCAACTTAGTGAAAGAATCTTGACATTCCTTGGGTCCATTTAAACTAGACATATTTCTTGAGTAGTTGATTGAAATGGTGACATTTATCTCTAGATGAGATATAAAACACCAAATAGACTAAATTTTTCCTAGAGTCCTCATAGCTGATATAGATTTTGTGGGGGAGGCATCTCCATGATTTCTTTGAATTTGGTGGGGTCAACTTCAATTCCCCTCCATGAGACTATGAATCCCAAGATCTTTCCTAAAGTAACATTGAATACACATTTCTTAGGGTTAAGGCATACCTTATACTCCCACAATCATTCAAATATGCATTGTAAAATAAATGGATGATCTACTCTAGTTTTGATTTAGAAAGGATGTCATCTACATAGTCTTCCATGATGTCATGAAGAAAATCATGGAAGATGACAATCATTACACATTGATAGGTTGCTTTATATTTTTAAGGCCAAAAGGCATGACCTTATAACAAAATGTGCCCCAGGGTGTTGTAAATGTTGTTTTATGTTGGTCTTCTTCTACAATTTGAATATGATTATAACCAAAAATCCATCCATTAGAGATAAAATTTCATGGCTAGATTTAGAATCTATGATCATGTCAATGTTGGGAAAAGGAAAATCATCCTTTGGACAAGCCTTGTTGATATCACAAAAGTTGTATGTAGATTCGGATCCTTGTGTGTTTTTTCCAATGAAGGGTACCATATTAGATATCCATTTTGAGTAGTTTATTGATTTGATGAAGCTTGAATTTAACTAATTTTTTAAAGTTGCTTTAACTAACAATGCCACTTTAGGGTGCATTTTCCTGAGTTTTTTCTTATTGGTTTCATATATTGGGTGAAACCACAAGATTGTGCACTAAGGAAGGATCTAAACCTGACATGTCTTTGTATGACCATGTGAAAAACATCTTAAAACTCAATAAGTAGTGTTGTGAATGCTTTTATATCTTTTTTTCGATAAACTTGCACCAAGTTGTAATAGTTTAGGATTCTCATTTGTGCAATGTTAATTGTGATAGTCTCTTCTACTAGCATTTTGGATGTATCATGTTTCTGAAAGGATGTTGTAGGTTGATGTAGGTCAATTTTTGATTCAAAGTGAGTCTCCTCTCTCTAGTGCCTCGAAAGGTTTTCACCAGAGATGCATCCTTTTCCTTTTTCTTATTTTTTTTTTTTTTTTTTTTGCTTCTCAAATAGTGCCTCAGTGAGGTTTTCACTATGAGAGATTGTATTTTTATTTTTCTTTTTTTTTTTTTTCTTTGGTGGACTGGAGTACTTGAGTTATTTCACCAAAATAAGTTGAAGCATCAAGGTTTATATCAAATCCCTTCTTGTGATCCGATAGGGGATAGGGTCTCGAGTCTTGAGAAACTCTTGATGGCCTCATCATTCTGAAAGAGGTCCATGGATATGTGATTTTTTTGGTCTTGATGGATGAGGCTAGGATAGATGATGTCAAAGTTAAAGGGTGTGAATGGAAAGGTTTTCAATGAATATATTGGTTTTAGCTAGGTCTTGAAGAGGCTATGTGTGGAACTTATCTCAACATCAAAGTTCATAATCCTCCTCACTAGTCGTTATATCAAATATTACTTATTTTCAAAAATTTCAAAACCTAGACCATGATGATATATATTTTATTTATATAAGCATGGGTTTGAGATGACCTTTTTCCTATGTACCAAGTCCTCTACCTTTCCATTGCATGTTCTTCATCATTTTATGAGCCTTACTTATAGTAAGAGGATTCATAACTAGCCATCCGATCATCATATAACCAAGATCTGAAGATCCATGAATGTGTTCATCTTCTAAATATCCATACCATTTCCATAGAGTATTCCAAGATGGTAAACATGAGCTTCTTTTAGATGGGGAGCATTAGGTCTTCCATAACTGCGTGGAGACAAGTGAAACTTACCAACATGAAAAGCATTTTCAAGATCATACTCACCAATACCTCTATGAGATATTTTTAGTTCAGGTGGTGGATTGGATGTAGAAGGTTGAGATTGGAAGAGTGTGTTAGGATCTATATGGTTATCAACATTGATGGGTATGACATGAGGTGTGGAAGATCTATCTGTGGAAGGAAAATATTTTGCATGATTATATTTACCTTCTCCAAGAGTTTACAATATTCAAATGGTTTGACATATGCAAGCAAGGTAAACTATTTTTCATTATGAGGGAATTTTATACATTGGTGAAAGGTGGAAGGCATGACCTGCATGCATGTATCCATGGCTGACCTAGAAGGATATTGTATGAGGTCTCAACATCAAAAACATGAAAAAGGTGTCTAGCATTGTGAACCAACTTGTATAGATAAGGTGATTGTTAGAAGATTTGTTCATTTTTATCATAACCATGAATAGTTATAACATTAGCTCCCAAACTCTCTTTGGTATGACCAAGGCATCTCAACAACTTCATAGAGAATATATTTAAGGAAAACTCCATTTTCAATAAGAACTCTTTTAATTTTATGATTGGTGATATAAGATTCAATGTACAATGAGTTGTTATTTTGAAGGTTAGGGTTTAAGAGGTCTGAGGACCAAATGAAAATATAGGACTACTAGGTGAAATATTGGAAATGAGTTGCTTGAAAAACTGTGTGTGTTGATATCCTTAGGAACATGTGCTTCATGAAGAGCATGAGTAAGGATATCTTGAAGTGTGGGATGACATTTTAAGTAACTCCATGAGGGAGATATGTGAGCATCATCTCTAACTATTTGAAAAGGTCATAAGCACCAGATGAGGAAGATTTAGCACTGGATGTTGGTTTTGGATTGTTTGTAGTTGTAGGATTTGACACTTGAGGCATGGTTGATGTAGATGGTTGTTTAATATGAGAACCCAAACCTTTTTTTTCCGCATGGCCACTACATAATTAGGAGCATGAAACTTGACTGTGGAAATTGAGTTAGTATTTCTTTGATAAATGAAATGATTGAATTAAACTCAACATGGTTTGAGGATTGGCCTTTATCAGAGCTTTACCATTTGTACCATGCTTTGGAAAAGGGTTTTGAAACACCTTTAAGTTATCATTTGGCATTTTATTAGGTGATGGATCTTCAATTGCAATGTCTCCACTATCGATGAGATCTTGGATATAATGGTGGAGTCTCATACAATGATTTATACTATGGTCATCAATGTGATGATAATCACAATATTTCATTTTCTTTATACCAAGATGGTTTTTTGGATTCCTTCTTGAAGGGTCTTGTGATGGGGTAAGTAACCATGTTGGCACTTATCCAGTTGATGTAGGATGCTTGAAATAATTTCTCCCAATGGTGTGAATTGTCATCGTTTATAATCTCAGGAGGAGTTTCTTTTCTTGGAACAATAATGGTTTGTTTTGATTTAGATGTTTTCATTTGATTGTTTTGAACATTATGTACATTATGATTTTGATGACCCCATCATTGAACAACATTATGATTTTGATTGATATACTTGGATTTTTCCTGAGAATGATTTGTTGTTGTTTTTTTGGTCCTTGGAAGGAGTTTTGATTAGCCCTTTTGTGATGAGAGATTTTTCAATTTGAGTCCCTTCTCAATGAATTCCTCAAAATTAGTAAGACAATGCATCTACATTTGAAAGGATAGTTCATTATTGAGGTTAGGAATGAAGATGCTAACCAGTTGTTTCTCTAGAATAGAGCATGGGAATCGACTCATGATTCCTCACCATCATTGTAAAAATTGGGTAAAGTTTTCATTTTTCCTTTGTTTGGTGTTACAAAGGTCCATCATTGTAATCTCAGAGTCTAGATTAAATGAGAAATGTTTGAAAATTTCTCCAAGAGGTCTGTGAATGTGGTGATGATCCCTTTGGAAGGTGTAAGAACCAATCCAAAGCTTTCCCTCCTAAACTTTTTGGGAAGATCAGAGAGAAAGATATCATTGTATGCCACTTCTTGACATGCCATAAAAATTATTTGATATGCTCTCGTGGATCATGTTTTCCTTATATTTTCAAATTTGGGTTTTTGAAGGATTTTGGGAAAGGTATACTTAACATGTCCCTATCGAATGGATAAGGACATAATCTCTTCAAAATTGAATTTTTTGTGCATTTTGGAGTCCCATTAGAGTTTATTTCATACTCTTCCATTCTTGTGCAAATGGAGAGTTAGCTTGAGGAATATCCATGGTGACATCAATGTCATGCATTGATTTGTTTTCTTCCCTATTTTAGTATTTTTTGTTGTTTTTTAAGTTGGCGTTGTAACTCTTTGATTTTAGCCAACAAACTCTTCTTTTGATGAATCAGATGTGGTGGTTGATTTAGAATTTTTCATACTAGACTGGGTTTGTCGATTAAATATTTTAAATTTTCATGCCCAAAGTCAGAGGGTAATTTTTCCCCCATTTCAAAAAGGTGAAGTAAATATTGATTTTTATTTTCATGATGACATGATCAATAACTTTTTTTCTCACTCGTTGATAGTTTAGGTTGTTCTGTAATTTCTTCATCTTCAAAAGGACCATGACCAAAAGGATTGAATATTTTAGAATCATCAAGGATATGGGTACTTTTACTACATGTAAACACCATTGTGTTATAGGTAAAAACCTAAGTGAATAATGTGTTTGAATTTTGTAAAAGTTCCAAAAAGTTTGAACTAAAAAAGATGACAAGAATGATTGTTTTCAACTTTGTGGAGATAATCAAAACGTAAGTTTGAGATTGAAAAGTGTTTTGATTAAATTGATTGAATTGACTTGATATGTGAACAAAGTGAATGTTCAACATATAAAGTGTAGATGTTGGATTGATTTTCTTAATACATGAATAACATGAATATTCAACGTATAAGACTTGGATAGGACTCTTGACTCGATTGCATATGATTTTCCTATAATTGAATAAAGTGAATATTCAATATATATGATGCTTGATTAGATTTGATTGGATATGATTAAATACGTGAATAAAGTGAATATTTAGCATATGAAAGATTTGATTGGAAATGATTTTCTTAAATTTGATAAAGTGAATATCAAAATATAAGACTTAAAGAGTTGAAATGATTGTCTTAAATTTTGACAAAGTGAATGTCAAAATAGAAGATGTAAAAATTTGAGAGAAATGATTTCACTTAACTTTGACAAAGTGAATATCAAAATATAAGACTTAGTAATGAAAATGATTGATCGCTTAGATTTTGACAAAGTGAATGTCAAAATTGAAGACTTACATGAATGAAATATGTTACTTAGCTTTAAAGTGAATACCCTAAAATATAAGACTTAGGGATTGAGATTTTAAATTTTAACAAAGTGATATGCTAAAATTTTAAATGCTTAAAGATAATGAAAGAGTGTTAGAAAGATTAACAAATGATGTTAAAATGATTGATAAAAGGCTTAAACTTGGAAAGTGAATCCAAAGAGAAGATTATAATTGATTGCTTAAACTTGATAAAGTGAATCAAAGGAAAGATTGATTGAAATGGTGCTTAAACTTAGAAATTAGGATATGATATCCAAAATTTAAGGCTTAGAATTTAGATAGAATTGAATGATGTGCTTAAAATTTGGAAAGTGAATCAAAGAGTAAGACTTAGACATGATAAATTCAATTTGGAATGGGTATCCAAAAAGAAAGAGTTTGTAAATTTTGAGAAGAGATTTGATTTTGATGAAAATGGAATAAGATGTGGTTTAAGAGAAGAATGTGAAACAAAAATTAATCTGACTTGAGAAATTTGGATGAGAATAATGATGGTAGGGAGGATTTTCAAGTAACTTGGTTTGGTTAGTCAAATCTTCCTAGATATGGATCTCTCTCTAAATACCAAGTGTTTATCCAAAAGTGTGGTACACTAGAAAATTTCTAGTCACCGACTTTACTTTACCCCCCTTGATTAACAAAGTTTGGATTTTACTCCACTCGATCAATCAAACTAGGGCATCACTATGGATAACATTGGCTCTAAATCTCATGGGTGTACTAGTCAAGTAGGTGGGGTTCTCATTTCATTGGCTAGTTCCCTCAAGGTGCCAATTACTTTTGGGTTCTGTGGTACTCCTCACAATGATTTTTGGACCCTTTCCATGCACTTCCCATAGTTAAAGTGGATGAGAATAAACCCTTATCCAAACTTGTAAAACAAGTTTATAAAATTTAATAAAATAAAGTTTGTTTGTTTTCACGATCAAGGAAACCTATAGTTAGAAGTTTGGTTGAATTTTCAAGGTAATCTTTGTAAGATGTGGTCTATAATCAACAAATTAGTAGTTTTCCTACAACAAAATCATGATATAAAATAAATAAGGAAAACTTCACCATTTCTGATTTTCAAGATCACCCAAGAGGGTGTGAGAAAAGAGCATATGCGGTTGATTTGACTAGATTAGATTAAAACAAAAATTAAAGGTAAATTAAACACTTAAATTGATTATTTATGAAAAACATGTAGAAAAGGGTTAAAAAAATCGCTAAAATAGAGATTAAAAATATTTAACATGCTGGAAAAATGAAGAAAATAGTAAAATATAAACATAAACACTAGTGCGTGAAATGAGGTGCTTAGTGTGATATATGCTGACGGATGCTACTAGTAATGTGCATGTAAACATGTTTGTGTATAAAGTTTTTTTGAAATATAGTAGAATAAAAATAGTTTAACACTAGTATGTATAGTGATACTCTAGCACGTGCAAGGAGGATTTGAATGCTATGCATGCAAATGCTATGCTAGCATGTGCAATGTTATGACACTAGCACATGCACAAAGAGGAAAAAAGTGGTTGAACGCTAGTGCAGTGCATAAAGCGCTACACTAGCACATGAAAAAATTTAGAGAAGAATGCTAACAATGGTACATACTTGCACTTATGTGTGACGCTATGCTAGCATGTGCAATGATACACTAGCACATGGATCTTGTAGGTGCTCAAAAATTTATGAAAAATATGAAAATTCACTTGTGTTTTTGAGGTTTTCTCTCATTCACTCCACCAAACACTCGAAATTTTAATAGTAGGTCTGAAACAAAAACAAGTAACACAAATAAAGTTATTTTAGAAGAAATAAGCTAAAAAAGATTAAAAATTGTGTGGGAGTCCCCTTTGGGTGTGCCAAAATGTAAACAAGGAAAACTAAAAAAAATGAAGAAATAAGCAAATAAACAAAATGCAAACCTTCCTTTGAGTCTTCTTACAACCTCAGATGAGATAGATGAAGTGTTACTACACTTGTTAGATCTCTTAGGATAGTTTGATTGTGGATGCTCCAATCTTGTCTCTCCAAATGGAAGAGGAATGCTATGAGAAAATGAGTGATCATGAGGACAACCTTTTGGTATGCAAATTCAAATGGAAAATGAGAAAAGTTTTTTGCTACAAATGCTTAAAGCTTCCAAGGATGAATTGTGAAGGATTGAGCCTCATATTTATAGATGAAGGAGAGGCCATGGATTGTGGATCAAGGTTTGAATGAGTTAGGGAAATGAATGCATTTTCCTAAATTAGCAAGTTGATTTGGGTGTGTGCAGTTAGATGGTTTGAATATTCATTTAAGGGAAATGAATATTTGGTTAGATTTTGATTTTATTTGAGAAGGTTGTATGTGAATATTTCTACTTCCACCTTTGTAGGGTTCTAGAACTTGAGTGGAGTGAGCTAGTTTCAACTTGAGTGAGTTGGATGGTGAAGTGGAGATAAGTGGAGGGTGAGTGGATAATTATCTATTTATTTATTTAAATAGCTAATTAAATTAGCCAAGCCAAGGGATATTATGCAAAGGATGTGGATAATTAGTAATGAATAGAAATAGGTATGTATTTTTAGGTTGTCTATACTCCTAACAGTGGAATTCAATTATGTAGTCATCATAGTAGCTTACAATTAGACCTTGTGAAGCTAAAAGTTTAGGGAGTTCAATGAATGAAATAAGGTTTCCATACCCAACAAATAAAATAACTTTTGCATGATGTGGCTTCTTCTTTTCTCAAAGACAAAACATCATCCTTTTAACTAATTATGACTAGTCAAAGAACATAAATAATTATTCCTAATTTTTGATTTTGGATTAGGAAAAGGTTTAGTTTGATGTTTAAGTAATGATCAAGGATTTATCATTTCCCATCAGTATATGTTCATCTCCACCTTTGAATTCCTTGTCATATTTTCTCTCAGATCCATTAGTAGTAGCCACACATCGAAACCATATCCATCGGGTGTTTGATTAGGAAAATTCTTAGTTTGATGTTTGAGTATTGATCAAGAACGTATCATTCCCCATTAGTAGTAATTCATCTCCACCTCTACATTCCTTGTTAGAATTTCCTACCAAATCCATTAGTAGTATCCCGGATCACCAATCATGTCCACTAGCACCACTATTGATGACATCGATGGTGTTATCGAGATTAAGATGAAGGAGTGGCAGTTGTATTTGATCTATCTCTTGCTCATGTGCATAAACTATGTGTCCATGGGGAACATGGAGTGGCTTTATATATTTTTCATGAAGGCCTTAGTCTCCAAAATAATGAAGGCATGGGCTGACCTACACATGGAAATAACCTTCCATGTCACATAGGCCATCGACAACTAAGGCGGTCGAATATGTGGTTTTTCCAAAATATTACAAATGTCACAAAACTATAATAAATTAAAAGTATTCTATTTTATCTAACAAAAAAATATTATCATATTTCATTATAAAAAGCACCCAAATACCCCAAATTTCCTAAAAATGACAAGGCTTCTCAAGCGTAATTGAATAATATCATCTCGAAATGAAGGTTATTTTTATAGAATACTTTTGGCCACTCTTTAGGAAAAAAATAGGTTGAGACACTTCATTCTTAATATCTATTATCTAGGTTGAAAATAGCTAAATATAACTTATTTTAATTCTCTATGAACGCATACCATGAAATAGTGCACAAGTGATAAATGAGTACCGAAAATATAGTACTCTATAAAATTTTCCATGGTTATATAAAATAAATAAAAGATATGGAATCTAGAAATGAAACCCATGAAACATAAAATTTAAGCTAAAACTAGAGAATAATGGACCCTAATGTGAGAACATTGATATTACTCAATTAGGCTTTATTCGTTTCTTTATACACATATTATGGTTTTGTTTATATGATTTCACTTTAGAATCTTACAAATATTTTGCAAAAATAAATCCGGCATGAGACAATTCTAGGCAATTTTTGCAAAGGCCTCTTTCCCACATAATATAACCTATCGACTAGTAAATATGAACATAATATAGTCTATTATGTGTTGGTTCATTTAATGTACACTTTTAACATATCTCTAACTCAACCAATCTATAAGTAGTGTAGTCAATGAATTGGATGTAGTATAATGACTCTAGTGAAATCTAGGAAGGGTAGCTCTCATGTTGTCATGTTTTATTTTTTATTTTATATAATTGATGTAAACAACTCTTTATATTGAAAAATACATCTATCTCATTATCATGTATATAGTATTTGATATGTTATTTTGTTTGTACTTATTAGTGTTGTTTGTTTTTGTAGAAAAGATTTTTAGATCAAAGACAAACTATGAGAGGTGACTTATTTTAAGGAGTTTTGACCTTTCCTACAAATATTCATATGTCTTACATAATGATAAGAGCACGAGAGGAATGAAATATCTTAGGGAAAAGGAATTAGATAGGGTGAAAATGAGATTTATATTGAACAAATGATGGATTCGAACCCAAATCAATCCGCACCGTAAAATTAATTTGTATAATGATTCCTTTTTTCCCATAACATGGAAAATGTTATCCTTTTATGTATATAAATGTATGGTAAATTAGACTTATGCACCGCTAAGTTTCACCACGTTCCTTGCTAAAACAAATGCTCACATTCGAATCCAATATCCTCATCTCTCTAGCTATTCTATAAATGTATTACCTTAACACTTAAATTTTTAATTAATTCTTAGAATATTATTTAACCAAATTAGTATTAAACTTCTATTCTTCGCAACACAACTTTCAATTTATATTTTTCATATTTTCGGTTCAAAAATGTATGAAAGGTTCAGGATTTATGGTTTGGTCTCAACTCGATCTATATGGTCCCACCCCTTCACATTCACTAAATGTGATTTCAATTTAAAATTCTTATTTGGGTCATTACTTTAACCTAAATGGTTAATTATCTCTAGGGGTAGTAATCGATGGTAGATTATCTTAATCAATTAGTTTCCAAAGCTAATTACAAAAATATCAGGAATAACTATCAAGAAATGATAAATAATGATAAGAAACAATAAATAAAGTAATTATAATGAGAGAGAGGATGAATTCTAAATCTGTTTTCATGCTCGTATGATGATCTAGGAATTTTTGATGAATGAAACAAGATGGAAATGACCTAATAGATCTTTGATGTTGAAATTATGTGTTGAATTGTTGACAAACCAAAATGAATGGAATGGGCCAAAGTGTACCCCATTATGGCCATTTCTATACACTCATGTCCCTTCAAGTCCTCCACTTTTGATACTTTATGGGTCTGTGTATTGTATTATGATTTATTCATGACTGGAATATGGACCTACCAAATTGTGCGATGTTCATTCAGGTAACTGATTGATCCTTCAAAACCTTAGATAGCCAAGAATTCTTACAAGACAAACATTAGGTGGGTTCTAGGCACCACCATGCACCACTAACGTCACCACTACTCCAAAGAGGGCTCAAACCTCATGTCGTTCTCACCTAACATGTGATCTCTAGAATGTATGTAACCAAACAAATAATAATTATCTTACAACAATGAGATCAGTAATTGTACCTTTTCCCTAAATTGATTTGTAATGATGCTATGTTCCTTGTATCTACATATCTGAGTGGATGACTACCATAGAATGAGTATACAAATTATATCGAGACAAAGGGAGTCTTGGAATGGATTTTCTTGTGATTTATCTTAGTGTATTCTCATTAGGATATTTGGGTGTCAAGTTTGCATGATCTCCTCTTTGATAATGGATGAATAACTAGCTTATATATACATTATGGATCTAGAAAGCTTAGATAAGGTTGAATAAAAGTAACCCAAAGGAATTTGAATTAAGAAAAGTTTTGTTTAAGGAAAGGGACCAAACCATATGATAAGGGCCATAATGTATGGATGTTATGGCCCATTCTCGGGTGCTTTGGTCCGAGATGCATTTGTAAGTTCTTTTTAAATTGGGATTATACTGCACGAGGGTTTAGCTTGATTTATGGACTAATATGACCATTGTGTGAACAAGTGAACTATGCATGTAAGTTATAATGAATGAGATATAATTAGGGATAACATAATTGTTTAAGATGGACAAGTGTGGGTTAGTGCAATAGTTTTATACAATTATATTGTTATAAGACATGAATTACTAACACGAGTGTCTCCATTTTCACCCCTTAAGTATGAAACTAAAAATTGCGTGCTTAAATGAAAGGTTACCGAGTGTTTAGACATAATTTGTCTTCACTTGTAAGTGCCTTGTACATGTGCTAGGATTTTATCTTTGTTTAAGTTGTGTTTGTTTTTCTAAGATGAGTACATATAGAGAAAAGTGTAGTCAATTTCAATAGTATATGAAATCAAACTTTAACTTGACTATTTTTGAACTTTATGTTAAAATAACAATGTGAAAATTGAAAATAAAATCAAAACAAAGTGTACACCTTATTGTTTTTTGATATAGGGGAGAGATTACTCCTACTACCATTTCCATAGAGATTTGTTGAACTTTGTACCAAAGATGGTCGCAAGGACTTGTGGATGATCGGTCCCCAAGTGCAATGTGATGAAGAGAAAAGAAAGAAGTGTAAATGCACCATGCATAGTGAAGATAAATGTATGGGTATAATTCTAGTTTCTCTTCATCCTTCACTAATATATGTATGATGAGAAGTCAATCCTATGAGAATAATAAACACCTCGACACTTCCCAAGACCCACGAGATAGGTGTCACTAGGGAAATGATAGCTTGCACATACACTTGGTGCCACCATACCTTGAACTATGCCATACATTCTATCATTAAAACCGAGTGAAAAATATTGTAGATGTTGTTGAGAAATTGTACCAAATGAGAAATGTATTGAAACCACCCTAGGATAGAAGCATATGAAATGGGCCATAATTTCTATATGTTATGGTCATTGTTGTACAAAATAGTCCATGTGTATTTTCTAACCCAAATTTGTTTCGATCCATTTTTGAGCCTTTTTCCTATCTTATTTTGTACATGTTATTTTGTTTGTTTATTATGAGCTATTGTGAAGTTGAAATATCACTGATGGTTCCCCCCACCCCCGTTTGTTTGGGGTGGATGAGATGGAAAAATGGGAATGCAACATAAATAAGAGGACCTATAGCTGATGTGCACATGTGTTTCAGGACTCCTCTAGGGGAAAAATGGGAGTGGTTGTGGTGTGTTCCATGGTGCATACATAATAGTATAATATAAAATTTAGTTAAGTGTTAGTGATAAGCAATAGGAAAAAAACACAATAGATGTAAGAAAAATAATACAAAGACATTCAAATAGATAATTAATGGAAAATAATATGCTACATACATGAGACATCACTCAATATGTTGCAAGACAATTGAGGAACTCAAGGCCGATAAGAAGTAATCAAGTAACATAGGGAATTTCTTGAAAAACAAGCAAAAACACATAGAAAGCGTGTAAAGCAATAAAAAAACAATAGGGTGAAGATGATATCAGCTTGGAAGTGACCTATAAAATAAATACTACACATGAAGCAACCATTAGCATGTGAGAGAAAAAATAGTATGAATTGATGTATGTATTGAGTAAATGAGGTAAGAGGAAATAAAGTAGTAAATATTGGAATGATAACACCTATGCATAAGAAAGTGTAAAGTGGAAATCCCCAATTGGCATAGAAAAATAGTAAAGAGTATTATCAAGAATCCTACATCATGTAATAAGCTATGTTTATCCTACATTCAACTCAATGTACCACATGAATTCAAACGTGTATAAAAAAGATATAACTTCTTATGTATCGAGTGAACATGATGAGTAAAGTGCAACATAAATAATATAAGCATACAATAGAATAACCAATCACGAGAAATAAAAATATTTTTTAATTTTGAGATATATTTGAATACTTTTTTATTTTTAGGTCCACTGAGGGCATAATCGGAAACCTATTATCCAAAGAGAAGGAAGGGTGATCTAAGAATTCTCCAGGGGGAGAATATTTAGAATTTTAGTGCTTATGATGAATAAAGACTTAGTAATTTGAATAGGGAAGAAAGGTTTCCCTAAGTTTTTGTGTTTGTTTGTGTGTGTGTAACTAAAATATGGGATTTATTCTAAGTTAATCTAATATCAAGAAAAATACTAGATAATAGATAAATGTATAAAGAAAATGAACCAAGAAAATAAGTAGAAATGTGAAACCCTAATGAGAAAAGAGGGCTAGGAAGAGCTTAGATGTAGTCATTTTTAACCTTATCACAAAAGAAAGGTACCCCATGTGTATTGTCCTATCACCAAGCGGATGCTGGGCGCTAACCCGAGGCATGTACGGGTGTCGAGTCTCTCTTTTATGTGAGTTAAGTGGGAAACATCATCTATGATTTGTGTCTAAGAGATTTAAAGAGGATTTATGACATACAAGAACCATAGAGCTCAGAACGGCCTCTAGATCCTTGCAGCCATTCCAGATAGATAGTACTTAACAGACTATATGACTTGTATCATAACAAAAAGAAGTATACAAACATCCATACCTAGCATAAACATAAATGAAAGAGAACCTATGAAAAAGATGTATGTATCAGAACCATTGATATTCATATATATAAACTGGTAACCTCATTACATCCATGGAGCCATTACAGAATGTCATAGAGAAGCAGACCATAGTCATGCATTACAACTGGACTAATGTAGCTAGGCTAACAAAAAGAAAAATTACAATCCCCATACCCAATACATCCTTTCCCAAGTGCAATTACCCACTAACAAATTTCTTGTAGTATTTTTGCAGAGCTTCGTCCATTCTCTAGTTATCTTCCTTTTACTTTGTAGATGCTAGTATTTATAGCATTTTGGCTGCCAAATCATCCTCTAGTGCCCTCAGATCCAATGCCAAGTGTCTGAATGTGGTCCTCCATGCAAGCATGCTCTCCCAGGCCTAAGCTTTCCACTTTTCACCATGATGTGCTTCTAGAAGTTTCTACCACAGGCATGCTCCTTCCTGGGCCAACCTATTGCCAGGATGGCACCTTATCCACACAACATGCACAGTCAGGTCATGATTTTCATGTGTTCTATCCTGAACGCCCAATTTGGCTAAGTCCTGGACCCTTGGTTCTATCCACGTGCATCACGCGCACACCATGAGCTTCCTTAAACCCTTTTCTTAAACCCTGCCCTACACGCTCTATCCTTGCGTGCCTCTCTTCAACTAGGACCTATGCACATACACACTTTTTGTACTTAGCCAACATTATAGGGGCCCAACATCACCCCACACTACACCTATTCTCCATCCGTGGGAACACTTCTCAAGTGAAAGAAAGAATACAATAGGATTACGCCTTGGAACAAGAATAAGGGGATGAAAGAATGGGGGAAGAAGAAAGAATGGGAGAGTGAAGGAATCACTGCAACAAGATAGGAAAATCCTTTTGCAAGTCATCCTCCAACTTGTTCAGGCATCAACTTCTTCCTGTGCTCTTTGACAGAGGTCACCGACTAGGTGCTCACCTCCCCAAAATTTAGTCCATCTCCTTACACACTCATGGTATCAGTGATTTTCTCCAACTCCTTGCCTATATCCTCCAGTGCATCCATTCTTTGTGTAATACATATATAGTTCCTTCAACTAGTTTTTGATTGAACCTCTTAAGGTTTCAATGGCTTCATATTTCCTTTTGACCTCGGCAAGGATTTTATCCCTTTCTACCCTATTTCCCTTGTTCTTCTCTTGGAACTCCTTGAGTTCTACTTCATGAGTGGTGACCAAGGTGCCTGCCACTTTTGTCTCTATCCGTGTAATTGTCGTACGTGGCCTCAGTAGTCTGAGAAGTAGCCCTTACATCAATAAGAACCTTATTGTATTATGCAACGAGTGTTATGATCTTTAACTTATCCTCATTTTCTACGCACGTAGAAAATTATTCTACAGACTTTAAGGCTAGTGGCTATATTTCCATGGTGAGGATCCTCGTTAAATCCTCTAGGCATCCCAAGGCTGATCCATACTTCTGCGTGGGTGATGCTAGGTCCTGGATGCTTCAATACGATAGCCTCATTGATGGATTCCACCTTCTTGTACACAACGCACACCTTATCCTTTTCATCCTTCAATTCATGCTACCATTGGGCATTGATCAACCTCTCCTAGCTTAGCTCCTTTGTCAAAGCAGCGAGCTCTTCCTCTTTCTTCTTTAGCTCCCCTTCTAGGTCTCTGACCCTATCATTCTACCCGAAGAGTCTAGCCTTCGATCTCAACGGAGACTTTGTTGAGCATGTTGCATAGTTGCTCATCCGAGAGCTACTGGGTATCCACCATTGGGTTGTCTTCTCTTGGTCCTAGTAATGTTATTATTTCCCGTGGCTTACCTCAAACTCTAGCTCATCAAGGTGGGACTCTATAGCCCATGAGAGCATCTTCCTTGTCCATGGATATGCAGCCTCCTTGTCAAAAGATGACATTGCTACAAGCTCCTCTACCGAATGGTACTTTGGAACCACATGCGGAACACTTTCTTGGGGTCATCAATATAACCCATCTCCAGCCTCTCCCCCTCTACACACCTTCCTCCCATGTGTATACCCTTAGGTATACTTAAAATCAAAATGGGGCCTCTAGTGCTGTTGTGTTCCTCTTCTACGCTCTCTCCTTCTCTTTGTTCAACACTGGCTCAATGCTGTGTTCCAATTTTTTCTCCACCATGGTCTCAATGTTCTTGGTATTTTCTCCTTCTACTACCTTGGTTGTCTATCTATGCACAGAACTTGGAGACTCTTGCTTCTGCACGCTAGCTTCCTCATCTTTTCCCATGTCCTAGGTGCCTTCTCCTACCTGGCTATCCTTCTACCATATGAACTGGAACCCTTGTTCTTCTTCTCCACCTTCCTCCTCTGAATCATGTATATTGAAGATGGGTGGTCCCTTGATCCTTCCCGGGGTCCTCTTCCCCACTTACTTCTTCTCCACTCTCGTCCTCTTCGCTCTCATATTTTTCTCTTATGTACTTGTCCAAACTCTCAAGTCTCTTCCGAGATGGTCTCTTCTTCTACCCTTTACTTCTTCTTAACCTGGAGATTCCAGTGTAGGTGATTCTATTTCTTCCTCTCCTAATGACTCCTTATCTGATGGATTTTTTGGCTTTGGAGTCTTCTCTTTTACTATGGGATTTTTCTTGCACGCGCGTACATACTAGTTCTAGCACTTGTCCCAGGGGAACCTATTTCCTGTGTCTCCACCACACTTGGTATTTTATTCTCTGGCTCTTTATCCTCCCATTTGGGTGTGGGTCTCTTCCTACTAGTTGGATCCTGAGGTATAGATACCTCATTCTCTAGATATGTGCCCTTCTTAGACTTGGGTCTTATGTGGATGTATACACGTGCCGTAGATCCATCTGCAATGGGAAGAGTCATGGGCCTTGTCATCTGAACTTCATGTGATACATACCGCTCCATGTACACACACTTGCTAGGGTACACCAACCCTTTACACATTTCCCTATGGTCTTAGTCCAAATTACCAAGGTCTAACTTAAAATTTTTGGACTCCTTGAACCTATTTACTCTCGCTTGGAAGTATTGAGCTATGAAGGCAAAGGGGAGCTTGCACCATGGGATCCATGTCCCATTTGACAGTTTGAATCTACCTAAATAGAAATGTTGGTACACAGCAAATTCCACTTCTCCCTTGGTGAAAAATGGAAGTTGTTTGGGAATTCTCCATTCTTCCCCGAACACATTCCTTAGTGCATATACCACTTTTCCAAACATGCCTTGTGCACTGTTGTCATAGTGTCACAAGTGTATTTCTCAAACCTTTTGGTGGGCCAAGGGGTCTTCAGTAGGGTACTCCCATGCTAACTTATTTGATGGAAAGACTCGATCTCCAAGAACATGATGGTTAGCAGCACATTTCCAAAGAGAATCTTATCACCTTCCTTCATGCAGTTAATAATTTCATCCAAAATGAATGCGGACAAATTATAGATGGTGACCTCTAAAATATTTCTACAGATATTCAACCATGGCTTATTGACTTGGGTCCATCTCTCTTGGCCATTTAGCTTTGACACTAGGTGCATAACCATCTTCATCACTGGATCCTTAATGTCTATGACATCATAATACCTTGACCCCTTCTTGCATGCAAAAGCGGCGATAGTTTCCTTAATTGCTTCTTTGTCAGTCAAATCATCCTCCAAACCATCTCCTTCATAGATGAGGCCTATGAAATGTGAAATGAGTTAAGGAGTTATGTGCATCTTGTGCCCTGCAAATAAGAAATAGTCCTCATGTACATGCGACATCAGCCACTGATATAAGCACTCAAGTTTCCCGAAGTAGGGAAACTCAAAGAGTTGTAATAACCCCACCTTCTCCAATTTGACCTTCACGTCATCATTATATATGGGAAAACCCTTTGGTGTCCTTTTGTTTTTAGGCGCACTAACTCCAACACCATTTCCTTCTCGATTGTGTTTGTCCGATGATTATAATCATTTACAGACATGTCCCTAAGATGGGACTCCCACTCCTTCCCCAACAACACTCCATCTGGGTACTACATTTCTGCATACCACTCCTCATTTGTGTGTGCTTCAATTTCTTGCTGCTTGCCCTTGCCCTTTCCCTTGCCCTTCTTAGGTGTACTAGCTAGTTTCTTGGGTGCCATTATGTAGGTCTTATTCCCACTTCAATCACTCTATGTTATTCTATTCTTCTGGTATCTCCAACCTTAGATCTTGAACTTGTGAAGAAAATTACTTAAACCCATGTCCTAGTTATTCAAAACCTAACTGGGATACTCCCTTCACAAGACGATGCCTTCTCACAACTTCTCCTATGCCCATGAAATCCCTTCCTCCTAGTTTGCAAACCCAAACTAGTTACCCACGCTTCAATCTCTCCAATTTTTTCTTCACACGGATCAGTTTTTTGGAAGCCCTAGTTTGCAAAGGTGCAAAAAATGCTTCATTCTTCTTATACGCAAAGTGAAAAATGAAGTGCCTCGACCCCTTTATTTATAGTTTTTCCCTTTCTAAGCATTAAGTGCTAATAGGATCCTCACTGTCTCATTCAAGAAATGCATACCCTTATTGCTAGTTAAAATCAAAGGACATCCATACCTCGTGATAATGTTCTCCCACAAGAATCTTCCCACTATGGCACTTTTGTCCAATATTTAGTTGGGGCTGCCTCTTCCCACCTTATCAGATAATCTATGAAAGTGATGACATGGCATGACCCAGTCCTACGCGCTACTAGTGCAATAGGGCCTACAAAGTCTATTTCCCACTTCTCAAAAGGTTACATGCTAGGTATAGGGAAAAAGGCATTTCATCTCTCTTTCCTGGCTTGCCAATGCACTGACAATGGTCACATGCTTTACAATAGTATTTAAAATCCTTGTATAGGGTTTCCCACCACAAACCTACCATTAATATCTTACGCGCGATGGCATCACCTATATAATGACCACCCGCACTTCTCCGTGTGCTTCCCGCATGATGGCAAGACGCTCATGCTCTAATACACACCTACGCAACACCTCATCACATCCCAACTTGTACAAGTCTCCATTGATCAACATGTAGGGTACGATGTGTTTGACTAGCTGATTCTTCTCTAACGCCTTCATTCCTTCCGATGCCAAACCTTCCTTTAAAAATACCGCAATTTCCTCCAAATCCAAGGACACGTGCCATAATCTAAATAGTTGCACATCTGGCATTGTCTCTCAATACTCTGTGTCCTCCCCTGAATCAATTCTTGACAGATGATCAGGTCCACAATTTCTCTTCCTAGGCTTCACTACTATGGTGAACTCAAACTCTTGAAATAACAATACCCACCGACATATGCACCCTTGTAGAATGGGCTTGTTCACCAAATACTTTAATGCCATGTGGTCGGTGTAAAATACAAAGGGTGTTTCTAGCAAAATAATTAATGAATTTGAAAAGTGCGTAGATCATTGACAATGCTTCGCGCTTAGTCATTGTGTAATTCTACTCTGCTAGTGTCAACTTCTTGCTTGTGAAACATAAAGGGTGATTAACAATACCTTCACTTGGCTGCGTAAGCACTACTCCAATAGTGGTTCCTGAGGCATCTACATGGACATGGAAGGGATTTTCCCAAGAGGTAAAACGTAATATAGGTGCGGTGATAAGCCTATCCTTTAATGTATCAAACGCCCTCTGCTGCACCTCTCCCCAATGAAAGGCACTTTTATTTCTGAGGAGATCCTCTAAAGGCGCGGTAATCTTGGCATACCCCTTGATGAATTTCCTGTAATAACCCATATGCCCAAGGAATCCACACACTACACTCTGGCTAGTAGGCTCCCCTAACCCCACATTAACTGTAACTTTAGTGGGATCTACCAGCAAGCCCTCCTTACATATGATATGCCCCAATAACGTGCCAAAGGGTGTAGCAAATACCCATTTCTTAATATTGAGGGATATCCTTAACTACCTACACCTCTCAAACATTAACCTCAAATTGTCACGATGGTCTTTACTAGACCATACACTCGTCCAATCATCCAAATAAACTAAAGAAAATTATGGATGAATTCCTAGAACACTTACACCACTATGCACGAAAAAACAATAGGTGCATTCTTCAACCCAAAGGGCATGATGTATATGCAAAGCATTCCCACTTAGTGGTGAAAGTTGTCTTCTCTAGTCTTCCTTTTTGCAACTGGACTTGGTGGTACCCTCGAAAATCCATCCGTAAAGGAATAGATTTTGTGCCCAATGACTCCTTCCAAAATTTATTTAGTGAAGGGGGTTGGAAAAGGATCAATGACACAAACTACGTTCATCTCCCTATAATCCATGCAGATCCTAATCTACCCATCCTTCTTGATGTTGATTACCATCAAACTTATCCATTCTGATTCCTCCACTACTTCAATGATCCTGAAGCTATCATTTTGTCTATCTCCTCCTTAACCTTTACGCACAAATTGGGATTCATCCGGTAGGGTCTCTTCCTAACCGGGCGTGCACCATCCTTCAACTTTATCTTCATCTCCCCAAGGAATGGTGAATGCCTTTGAGCTCATGGTACCTGTGTGGGAATAAATCCTCAAATTCACACAATGATCAATGATCTTAGAGACTTCCTTCTCTAACCAAGTAATCTCCAATAATAGCTTCCTTAGGTTCTTCTCCTGAACCGATGTTAACCTTATTTGTCTTTAAGGGCTCATGGTAGGCACGCGTGTGAGTATCAACACTGTCCACCACCTTGCGCATCCCTATAGAATGGATAACATCCAAGATTTCTGCTTCCTCTCCATTAATCACATACACCAACTTCCCTTTCTCCTTTTCCAAACATGCGTGCTCAAGCTGTAACTCTTTTATTTCCTCTACTTCTTCTTCAAAGCGTGCCTCCAAACCTGGTCCACCTAGTAACTCCAACAACCTATCCTCCACCATGGCACTATCCCCCATGGTAAGGCACTTGATACCCTACAAGGCCTTATCAACTAATGGCTTGGTACTCCGATACTCAAAGGTTTGAATGAGGTCAGCCGCGAGCTCTTTCCAATTCCTTGTCTGGCGTGGCATGTCTCGAATGAATGTACCATGCACGCGTGTAACCCTGTAGTGTAGAATACAACTTGTGCACCCAGAGGGATGGTGGTAAAGCTTCCATGACCTTCTCTCTAGATCCTTTCACACTCTTGGATATGGAAAGAGGTAGGATCCTTCCCATGGTAGTCCTTGATGGTGGTGGGCATGTTGCTCTACTAGAAAATATGACAGAGAGAAATTCTTACCTCATGCCATTCCAAAAGGCCCTCCTGATGTGTAGCCCACCACCGTGCCACTGTACCGAGCAGGACATAGCTTAACATCCCCCTCCATTCCTTCTCATTCTTCCACTGAGCTTCCATCTCCCGTAAAAAGATCTCAAGGAAGGCTCCTCCTGAATACTTAGGTAGCTCCTTTCCTCCTAGGCACCGAACTATGCGTGCCTTTGTCACCTTGGTCACCGACCCTCTCAACTTCCGTCCCATCAATTCATAAGTTCCATGCACCCAATTGTCACATGCTAGACTGGTGGTATCACTTTTGACTGAGCATATTCAAACTGGATAACTCCATTGGTAGGATGTATTATCTCTAGGGTCCCTGATTGAGTGCACATATATCATGTCCTAGAACTTCTTCTCCTAGGGGTTCAGTATAGGGCGTCGACTTCCCATCAGCCATGGGTATAATGACCCACTCCTCCTTATTTTCAAAGCTGATGTACCCTTTGTTGAACCGAAGGTATGCATTGTTCTTGTAACACCATGGGCGCCCAAGGAGTGCTAGAAAATTGTCTACCTCGGTGAGTGCCAAGACTTCAAAGTCTCCAAGTAAACTTAGCTCCTGGATAGTGATAGTTGCATCCTTTAAGACACCAATGGGCATTACCTTAGTCTTGTTTTCCATATATAACACATTCGAAGATGGCTATAATGTGGGTCTTCCCATCTGATGCCATGCATCCAGAGTTAGAACATTGACCTCTGCGCTTGTGTCAATGAGGATATTACTAAGGAGCCATCCATCTACAATTGCATTCAATGTGATCTCCTTATCATAGTCAAGGCTATGAGGGGGAAGGTTTGCATGCAAGACCTACCTCTCACACTCTCCTCTAGCACGTGGTACCTTCTCTCTCAACCATGATCCTAGCAAGGGAATGATATTCTCTTGCCTTAGCATTTTACACACCTCCTTGACCTCATCCAAGTCATCCTTTGGCACCTCGACTCTCCTTCCTTGTTCCTCCCTCCTAGACTACTCCTTTAGACATTGGATTTCCCCTTGTAAACTCGAATAACATCCATGGTGTCTTGATATACCTCCTTTTGACGTGCAGGGTTTGGGTACTTTCCATGAACTACTTCCTCCCTCGAAACCAGGTTCTTCTACCTTGGTATCTCTTGTGTGATGCGCACGCTTCTACTCTCATTGTTACCAAATTTCTATTTCCAAACCTCCGCATCTTATGTTACCTATGACATCCACTATGTGTCTACCTTTTAATGTTGACCATTTTAGCACCTTTATATTTTCGGTGCTGCTGATTCATGTGCTCAAACAACTCCAGGCACTCCTCATACTTGTGCTTCTTTTCACACCATGATCACTACAACAGGTCTAGGCATTCTCATTTGTAATGCTATGTAGACCCACAATTGAAATAGGTTCCTCATGGGAACTCATTCCTTCCTCCCCGCACTTACCACGACCATGGAATCCTCCTCAAAAACCCCTTCTGCGCATGCCTCCATCTGTGCGCTCCTCATAATGGTGATCATCACCCTTGGAACTTCTGTAAATACTGGTCTAGTGCACCCCATGATCAATGGCCTCATGGATCTAATCAATGAGCCTACAGTCCTTAGTATCATGGGTTGTTAAGGTGCAAATCTTATAGTATCAAGACACATTCTTCTAGATTGCATGTTGTAATAAGGGGAATCTACTTACATCATGATCCCTATGAAAAATTTCATAGTCTATAGCCACGGCATGTACTGTCCTCTGGGGGAAATTATCCTGAACATGCCCCTCTACTTCATAATCTGTTCACCATAAACCACTGCGAGTCTCATGGGCTGAGTTCACAGACAACTTTTCTAGCTACTTGGCCATAACAACAATCTGAGCCTCCAGGAATGGGCTAACACTAGTATCAACACTACCAATAGCCTCGGCATGTAGAGCAACTTCCAATGCCTCGTGTGGGTCTATAAAAGTTTTATGAGATAAGGCCCTTCTAAAGGGTGTGATCAATCCTCCAAAAACCACTGAGCATGATATGAAGGGTGAATATCATATGATAACTTAGACAAGAGAGTTTTAAAGTGCACATCATACTCCCACACACTCTCTACCATTCCTTGTTGAATCTCCTTCAAAGCATTGATGCTCTTCTGTTCAAACTCAGGATGTGGAATTCTACCAAGAATGTGTTCTTTAAAGCAGTATAGTCCACCACTATTTGATGAGGGTCATATTTCCTATACCAGCTATGCGCATGCCCTTGCAATGTGGTTTGTAAAATGACTAGCCTTCCGCTCTAGGGTTGTGATACCCTTTGTGTGCCATAATAGTTCAAACTTATGAAATGTTCCACAACATCCTCAATACCTCTGTAATCTGGTAAGTACAATGACATCTTAAGAAAAAATTGATGGGGTGGTTGGGGCCCTTGTCCTCCGAGCCAAGGCCTTAGTTTCCTCTAGTGTTTCCTCCACCGCCGGATCCACCAGGTCCACCAAGTCTTATGCCTCCTGAGCCACCAAATCCACTAGAACCACTAGGTCCACCGGTCCTATGCCCCCTGACCCACCAGGTCCTGTAGTAGTTGTGCCAAGAGTCCCCATGGTTCCACACCGAATCGTACGCCAATGGTATGTGATAGTGCCCCACTACCACTATTGTACCCGCGCCACTCCTAGATGTGAGACTGAGGGCTTGTATACTAGCTCCTTATCCAAAGACTCCTCTCGAATACTAGAATATGTGTAGCCATAGAAGTGGGAACCAAAAAGTGCACCTCCTAGGCACAAGTCTATCACTTCCACTGACATCAACTGGGACAATGATACTCCTTCCTAGTTTTGGAAAACTAAGTGCCAGGGTTTGGTCACTAGGTGGGATCAAATACATACCAATGAATCTTCTTTCTCCCTATGACGAACTCTCACTAGAAGTGAAGGGGTCTCTCTTACATGCTTGCCAAGATGGGGTAGCACAGACTGCTCAAGTTCCACATCCTCCGCGTGAACCTCAAATCCTTCCCGTAACATCTTCCTCCATAGATCCATCACACTTGCAGCCTCACATCATGTAGAAATCTCCCTTTCATGTGCTTCACTATATTGAGCCATCTCTCTTCCCTTTCCTTCTTCATTGTAATATCTATCCATCTTCCTCCACCCTAGCTTCTTTGCCCAATGCTCAGAATGGTTTAGCCGGCCATTGGGAATACCTCTAAGCTCATGGTAACCATCAAGATCTTTATAGCCGAGAGGAAAACATGTAGAATCGATCCTCTGGGCTCCCACATAAACTCAAACTCAACAACCTCCATATAAGAATATGTGGAAATGGCTTATTCTAGAGTGTAGCTAGCCAATACTCCTTTCCACCAATGATCCACAACACGGGTCCACGTTAGATCTGCATCCTATAGCCTCTGTTATTCTTCTTGGGTCCACACACGTGATCCATAATTCCAACTTGATCTAGACGCATAGGCTGAGAGCCATCCATACAGTTCCATTGGGAAGCAGTAGAAAAAAGTTTCATACAGATCATGGTAGAGGTTCTCTTCTACCCATATACCTACATCAAACTCAGGTCCAGTGCTGAATCTCTGAGAAAATTGATCCTCCGTGCTCTTGAACCATGATTCAACACTTTCCAACATTAACCACTCTATCATTACTCACTACAAAGATAATGATGTATGTTATTTCCCACTACAACTTCGAAAAGAGGTCCCAACAATGGAACCAAGATGTAGTCATTTTTACCCTTATCAAAAAATAAAGGTACCCCACGCGCGCCAGCCTATCACCCAAAGCGGATCTTTGGGAACTCACCCGAGGCACGCACGGGTGCCGAGTCTCTTTTTTATGTGAGTTAAGTGGGAAACATCATCTATGATTTGTGTCTAAGAGATTTAAAGAAGATTTATGACATACAAGAACCATAGAGCTCAGAACGACCTCTAGATCCTTGCAGCCATTCTAGACAGATAGTACTTAATGACTATATGACTTGTATCATAATAGAAAGAAGTATACAAACATCCATACCTAGCATAAACATAAATGAAAGAGAACCTATGAAAAATATGTATGTATCAGAACCATTGATATTCATATATATAAACTGGTAACCTCATTACATCCATGGAGCCATTTCGAATGTCATAGAGAAGCAGACCACAGTCATGCATTACAACTAGACTAATGTAGCTAGGCTAACAAAAATAAAAATTACAATCCCCATACCCAATACATCCTTTCCCAAGTGCAATTACCCACTAACAGAGTTCTTGTAGTATTTCTGCAGAGCTCCGCCCATTCTCTAGTTCTCTTCCTTTTACTTTGCAAGTGCTAGTATTTATATCCTTTCTGGGTTGTCAACTCATCCTCCAGTGCCCTCAGATCCGATGCTAAGTGTTAGAATGTGGTCCTCCATGCGAGCATGCTCTCCGAGGCCCGAGATTTCCACTTTTCACCATGATGTGCTTCTAGAAGTTTCTACCGCAGACATACTGCTTCCTGGGCCAACCTGTCACTAGGCTAACACCTTATCCACACAACATGCGTAGTCGGGTCATGATTTTCACGTGTTCTATCCCGAATTCCCAATTTGGATAAGTCTTAGAACCTTGGTTCTATCTCGCGCATGCCGTGTGCACCACAAGCTTCCTTAAACCCTACCCTACACACTCTGTCCTTGTGCACCTCTCTTCAACTAGGACCTGCACACATACGCACTTTTGTACTTAGCCAACATTCTAGGGGCCCAACATTAGATTATTTGAAAAAGGTGTTGAACTATGTTGCAGTGTGAACTAAGAAAATAGGAGGAGGAAATGATCACATAGAAGCCTGAGAAAATGCAATTATGAGCTCTTTGGATGGACTGGGGCACTTAGAGAGGAAGAGGGGTGCTCGTGGGAGCCATGATACGAGATATGGGAAAATTGGTCTATGGAAATAGCCTAAAACCCTCCTCTAAGGTGTTGTTGGATGTTTTCCTATGTTCTCTTCTTGTCGCACTAACTTTGCTAAACCGCATCGATGTCTATGTAGTACTGCAATAAGGAATCACCTACAAAACCCCAAGATGAGCATCAAATCCCTAAAAAAGAAAGATGCA
Source organism: Taxus wallichiana var. yunnanensis (assembly GCA_018340775.1). NCBI lineage: Eukaryota > Viridiplantae > Streptophyta > Pinopsida > Cupressales > Taxaceae > Taxus > Taxus wallichiana. Next base: position 687,278,193 of record CM031240.1, on the reverse strand, counting down.
TATGAAGGGGTCAGAATTTCCTCAAGGACCATAATGGTGGAATTAATAACTAAGCTTTACACTATATCTTAGACCCAATGTAGTTCTATGTGTGTGTGTGTAATCATGCCCTAGGTGCTCTTGTGCCAATCACACTTTGTGAAAGTAGTGAGAAATAACTATGTGTAGAAATGTAATAAAATGGTGGATGGAATAGAATAAAATTCCCTCATATGCATTGTGATACAAATGAACCAGAATTTTTCCTTGTGATGGAGCAATATGGATGCAAATAGAGCCTTTGATGGATGTAAACTTAGGTGATGATAGTAGTGCTTAGTGCTTGGTCCCTCATTATGGTTTCATAAGTTTATATTTATATGATTTTCTTGTTCTAATTTCATAATTAACCTCGAAAAGGCTGACCACTAAAAATATAGGAAGCTCAAATGGATAGAAAGTTCCCAAAAGTGGTTGGAAAGCATACAAAGGCTCAAGATACCCCAAATGGGACCAAGGCACCTGAGGCATCCTAAGTACAGTTTGGGCACCCGGTCAAATATAAAATTATGCCAAATGGCAATCTGACTTGGTGATTAGATGTGGGACGTCAATAATGATGACAACAAGAAAAGTAAAATGGCCAAAGGACATGGGTTAATTAGTACTTTATTCACTCAAAAACCATATGAATAGTAGTATGATACCATGACTAAATAATGCCTAAAGTGTGTGATTTTTTGTTTACATTTTCCCCACTTTATGTTGGTGAGAGGAACACTCGGTAACATAAAGTAGATAGAGATGTGTACTGATGTCCATGTAAAGTGATGTAGAAAGTGTGCTAAAGGACTAGAAAAAGTGTGGAGTGAAAAAAAGATGGAGTGTGGAGACTAAATATGCAAAAGAGCAAAAATTGATGAGAGTGAACCTAGGGCAGAAACACGTGTGTATATGCCAATGTGTGTGATGTACTTGCATGTCACTATGATGTGTGTGCTTCCGTAAAATGTCATTTTTGTTTTTGTTGACACCATTTCTATTTTTGACTACATGCTTCTCATATGGTTGGACCTACAAGGAGAAGATGATCAAGTAGTCAAATACACATGTATATATGTGTAAAAAAACATGTATGTAGAAATGAAAAGATTGAAATGGAAATATGAAAAATGTAAAAGGAACATGTGCACCTAATCCATGATTAGAGAAAAGGGTGTAGTGAGGATATCTTGTAATGCAATTTTTTGGATGATCTCACACCACCTTGGCCAAAGAAGTGTAGTGAGAAAGATGGATTATTCTCTAACCTGTAACTATTTCCTTGAAGATGTGTGAAGAGATATGCATATTTCCCATTTTTTTGGGTGATCCGACACCATTGACAATTAAAGTATTTGTTATCCAAAATAACTCCCCTAGTTATTTGGACAACTTACATCCCATTCTGGCTCTAAGGATCTACATTACAACTTGCGTACACTTCATTTGCTCCTTTGGCACATTCCCTTGGTTGTAGATTCTTCACACACTCCTCCTTTCCTTCACCTTTTCTTTTCCTTTTCCTCTTTGTTCCATTTTCCATCATGCACACCTTCATTGCATTTTCCTTCTTCCCAAAATTTCATGCATCCTTTGTGCGCACCTTGGACCTACTTCATATGATTAGCAAAGTCCCTGGACTTCTCTGCACACCCTCTTCCTTGATGATACACATCATTTTGTAATGATTGTGCCTATACGATATGTTTCTCCCTTAAGTATTCTTCCCATTTCTCTCTCACACATTATATTTGCATGCACACTTCCTCTATTTTCCTCCCACGCCTCACTTTTTCATGCATGTACCTTTGTGCCTTCTTATGTGCCATTCTGTGCCACATGGAATATTTTAGACATTGAGTGTGTCACATGAAACCAATCAAAGCATCCCAAATAGTCACCAAATCCTTGCAACAAACCAACGAGTAACACATGGTAGAAAATGAAAAAATAGTTGTACAATTGGCCAATATTTTAGTTAATCAAAGACACGCAACATGTCTTGCATGTTCAATTTTCATTGATAACTTCGACAGCCATAAATGTTTCTATAGAGATTTGATGCATGTACATCTAGTCTCATTTGAAAGCTTATGACGTAGGATACACTTTAGATAATTGAAATTTGATTTTTCAACGGGATTTGGTAGGTGATAAAAAGGAAACATCTGTCTCGGCCATTAATGAACATATCTGATTTCCCAACCACCTAAATTTGATCCCATTTTCCCTCCTTTCTTCTTCTACAGGAAAAATAGACTTGGACAAGCACATTTGACATATTTATAGGCATTGAATGCTTGATGTTGGTGGTTATGATTCAAATATGAGTTTTCCCTCCTTCTCCTCTTCTTCTCTCACCAATTCATCTATAAATGTAAGAGCATGGCTCATTGTAAAGGGTTGGAAATTTTAGATCCTTTTGAATTTCTAAGGACTCTATATCTTTGTATTTTGAGTTGAGACCTCTAGATCTAGTTCTTACATGTGGATATCGGCCTTCAGACACCATTATAATCGATTGTGCATTTATGGAAGTAATAAAAGCATTGTTTTGTGGCTATTCTCTACCTTAACTTATTTTGTTCTTCTTTCTTTCACCTTTCTCTTGCATTTTGTGATTGTTGTGCCATTATTAATTACTTACAATTCCTTTTTCTTATCGTGTCTTATGGAATTGATCATGTGAATGCATTCTAGTACGTGTTGTGTGCGTGCCTAACATCCCTTCATACTTTATCCTTGCTTATGCTTGAAATAGATAATGTTCATCCCACTTTTTTTGGTGTTATCACCTTCCTTATTTTTAGTTTTCTATTTTATGTTATCCTTCTATCCGTGGTCCCTTTGCATTATTAGCTTAGGTTTCACTTTAAGTATTAGGAATATAAAGAACCGTAGAAATAGGTAGAGGAACCAACATTCTCCGGAGGTCTTTCTCAAGTGCTAAAGGTACCAAAACTTAGAGACAATCCCATTGTTGACTTAAATGACTCAATTCTGCTCAGATCCGAGACATGGGTGCAAGTTTGACAACCAACAGTTTTCTATCACACACCCGGTGGGACCAACATTGAAATCTTAGATTTTAGCATTGCTAAGTTTGGTGTGTGATTTAGTGATTTCCAGCCTTTGGAGGCTTGTTCTAACACATTTGGTGACTCCCAACATCCAGATCTACTATTTTTAGTAGTCCTAAGCACCTTTCATGAGAAGAGTGCATACAAGACAAAGTACAAGAAGCTGAAGCGTATTTTGAGTATCTCCATTTATCTTTGAGAGAGTACATATCATAACACATACACATGCATCTCCATCTCCAATGAGGTTTCATGCACATTCCAATCCTCCTCCACAAAGAGACATGTGCACCCTACCATGGCACTTCATCCACCTCCTCCAAGGAAATTTTCAGCTTCACTAGTGGAAGCTGTCTCAATCTCAATGCACAACATGAAATGTCATCAACCACGCTTAAGAGTATTCCATACTTCAATGGTAAGAATCAAGTCACCCATGTTTAACGTATCTAGGATGTTGTAAATGTGTCCTCTATCTATTTGATCACACATGATGATGTAGAAGTCAAGCTGCTTACAACCTTATGGAAAGGTAAAGCACTCAGTGGTAGCAAGGCCTAAGACTTGCATCTATTTCCACTTGGGATGAGCTTGGAACAACTCTATGCAACTATTTTGAAGATAAGTTAGATCACCTGTCTTTGGTGGAACAATTGACTACAACAAAGAGGGTGCCCAATGAACAAATGACTGATTTCAATATCAGATTTCAGAAGACTTGGGATAGAATCCCTCAAGTGGTAAGACCTATAGCCCAACATGCTTTCCTATATTATTTAAGGGCTTTAAATAGTGACATTTTAGTCATGATTCAATCCATGGGAGGTAGAACCTTACTTGCTGCTTATAACATTGCAATAAGGGCAGAAAATAGTCTCATTTAGGTGGGAAAGTTGGAGCATAGACCTCCGCATCCTTATTCCTAGAGATGTCTTCAGCTCCCCAAACCTTTATTTCTCCTATTCTGTATGGAGCACGTAACCAGCTACATACACATCCTACTCTCTCTTGCAGTAGTAGAAGGAAGATGAAGAAATGATATTCTTGATTAGAAACTTGTAAAACAAAGTTATATCCTTAGAAAAACAGTAGGCACAAGCATTTAGAAAAAATTGTAATAAGGCGCATAACCAAAACAATTAGCCCTAGCGGAATCAGTATGGAAACCAGAGATATGGGTAAAACTAGCAAAGTGATAGATGACATGTGAAACACAAATATGCCATTGTAATTTATTCCTCTAGCGTAACCTCTTCTAGTGCCCAACACAAGTTAGGCACTTTTTCAGTTTAGAAAAATATGGTGCAAGAGTCGAATGGTGCATCTTGTGTAACATGTCTCATAGTCGATATCACTACGCTAATGTTACACGCACACAAGGCTACATGATTCATGATTATTCTAACTAAGAACCTTCCACAAGTGCACAAGTGAGCCTAAGAATCAAGAAAATATAGAAGCCCCTTTAGAGGCCAACTTGATATTATTTAGCGTTGAGGAATTTTGTGCAATCAATCAAGTTGTAGATGATACAAACAGACTATGCACCCAAGTTGTTGATAACACAAGGTACAAAAAGAGAATGCTCAAGTCTGGCATGAAAGTCTCAATTCCCATAACATGGGACGATCCTCCAAAGTAAAAATATGTAGGTAAGGAATCCAACGGTAAATATGCACAAGTTCCTATGTGTGAGGTTCAACACAATGATCCTTCTAAAGAAACTCACTCCTCTCCTTTGGTAGGTCAAGCCTCTGTGCAAGCTAAGGCCCTTGCCTCTACACCTAAACAATCAAGAAGAGAGGATGTTTGTGCCCAAATGCACAAGTCAATGGGCCTTCCATTCAAAATTGTGGACCAAATGAAGAAGACAAATATAAATGTCACAATGTGGGATGCCCTGACCATTCCATCTCAATGTGACTTGTTGCATGAAGCTCACGGCACAATTCCACACATTGATCCAACCACCTAAAAATTGTGTGTTATTGTCAACCTATCAAGAAGAGGAGAAAAAATTAAGTAAGGTTTTCAAAACCCCACCTTTCTATATGTCCTTGATCATAAGAAAACACCTCATGCATAATTTTATGATTGACTTAGGTGCTAGTACTTCTTGTCATGCCTAAGAAAATTTTTGATGTCCTAGGTCTTAAGTACAACCATTTTTCCAAAGGAGTCCTACAACTTGATGGATCAATTGTTACCACTTTGGGAGTCATCAAGGATCTTGAGTTAACCCTTCATGCATGTCCAAGTGTCATAATAACTTAAGACATGTCAATCATTGACTTCATTTTTTTCCCTATGTCTATCAAGAGATTTTACTACTAAAGTGGGTGGTTACTTATCTTATGATTGGTATCATATGTTACTCAAGACAAGATATGGTACTTAGTTCACCATACAAGCTGAGCCTATATTTTCCTATCATGTTAAGTCATATGACCCATCTCCTATCCAAGCCAATTGCTTAATCCAAGAAATCCAAGAACAAGTTTCAGTTTATGAAGAGTTACATATCCCTCCTCCTATACCTGACTTAGTGTTAGATGAGTGGGTAGAGAGGTACCATAAATTTTATCCATATGTTGAAGACCTCGAATATTTTAAAACTGGGCTTAGCACTTATTGCATCCTTGAAGAAGAATCTGTGTTTCCACACACGATGAAGTAAAATGAATAAAGTGTGGGTCTATGGGAGTTATACTTTGATGGAGCTAGAAGCATAAATGATGCGAGATGTGGGAGTCATTCTCATTTCCCCCAAGGATGAGAAATTATTCTTCATGCACAGGTTATAGTTTGCATGCTCAAAAAACATAGTAGAATATGAGGCATTGGTGCATGGTCTGCTTATTACTGAAAAGAAAAAGATCAAGGCTTTTCATATCTTTAGGGATACAAAAATTATTATGCATCATCTCACTAACAAGTGTGCTACAAAGAATAAGATTATTAAAGCTTATAAACATAGAGTTTGGGACCTCCTTGAGAGATTTTATGCTTTGAATCTACAAGTGGTGCTAAGAAATATTAACAAGGAAGATGATCAGACGGCTGCGCTTTGTTCACAGTTCTCTCCTGTGGAGGATTTTGTAAAGGGAAACATGTAACATGTCAAAATGGTAATTAGAATATCTATTCTAGATAAAAACATTAGATGAAAAGTATTTGATAGTGATGCATAGATGATCCAGTTAATTTAGAATGAAGACGAGTTCTTTTCAAGCATGCAAGTTGATCTGCATGACAATTATGGTGACCAAGTGATCCAACAAAAGACAAACAAGTTGCCTAAAGGGCTGGTTACCTTAGAGGAACTATGCAAACCTAATGACAAGTATAAGGGTGAAGAAAGGAATTTGCATGTGCTGAAGAAGACTACTCCTCGAGTCACTATTGCATGTGGAAAGGATTTGTTTCTCAATAAAGCTTGCACACATGATGAGAAGCAAGCCTTTATCTCTCTCTGTCAAAAATACAGTGATATTTTATCATGGGAGTATGAAGACCTCAAAGGATTTGATCTGAGTGTTTCTCAACACTCCATTGACCTTGATCTTGGTATCAAGCCCATCAGACAAAAGCAATGGCCAGTCAATCCAAAAATAGAGCCCCTCATGAGGAAAGAGTTGTCTAAACTCATTGAGGTGAAGATAATTTTTCCGATCAAGTACTCTACCTAGGTCATAAATCTAGTTCTAGTACATAAAAAGAATGGTGAAATTAGACTCTGTATTGATTTCAAATATTTAAATAAGACATTATGAAGGATCACTATCCTTTTCCTTCTATGGAGCATATTTTGTAGACTATAGTTGGTGCACAAAGATTCTCTATGTTGGATGGGTACTCTGGCTTCAATCAAATCCTTGTCAAGGAAGAGGATCAATTTAAAATGACATTTACAACCAAGTGGGGAGATATTCCTATTATAAGATGCCCTTTTTTCTGTCAAACGCAAGCACAACATTTTAGTGCGCCATGGACATTGCCTTCAAAGGATACATCAATGAATTCATCTTGGTTTACCTAGATGACATAACTATATTCTCGAAGTGGAGTGTGGATTACATGGCACATCTAGAGAAAGTCTTCGAGAGATGCAAAATACTTAGGGTGTCTCTTAACACCAAAAAGTGCAATTTCAAAGGGTCAGGAAAAGCTTCATTAGGCCATGTGGTTTTAATGGATGGCATCAAAATCTACCTTGAATGTGTTTCAGCCATCCTCGCTCTTTCCTTGTCGGTGCATAAGAAAGCCTTGCAGTATTTTATTGACAAAATCAAGTTTGTTAGGCACTTCATTCCTAAATTTTTAGAATTGGTAAGGCCCATCTCCCTCATACTCAAGAAGGGCATAGCCTTCAGGTGGAAAAAAAAGGAAATGAAAGTTTCAACAAGATCAAGCAAGAAATTTCTTTCGTTTCAACACTCATCAACCCCAACTATTCAAAGGATTTCATCCTTTACATTTATGGAGCTGATGTGAGTGTTGCTTCTATTCCGACACAAGAAAATGAACAAGGACTAGAGCAACTAGTGGCTTTCTTCAATAAAAAAATGAAGGATTATGAGTTAAAATATAATCACATGTAGAAACAAGTCTATGCCATCATGCACACGCTCAAGAAGTTTTAGAGCATCTTTGACAAAAAAATCATGTTAAATTATTAGTTTCTCACTCTAGTGTTAGAGACTTCATCATGGGAGTAGAAATCAACGAGAAGAGAGCACGATGGGTGAAAAAAATCATGAAGTTGATGTGACTATCAAAGCCACAAAACTGGTAAGAGGTAGCGTGCTCTACAAACAACTTCTTTGAAGATGCCAGATGAACTGAGACTTCATTATTTTTAATGATCTGCCACGTGCATAACCAAAATAGAATGAAGCCCCCTGGCGAGAACAACTGGATGAAGGAAATGATCACATTCCTTTCCAAGGACACATACCCATGGTCTGAAAAAATAAAAACGTAGACATCTCGAGGCTGCAATCTATTCCATATGTTTTGATTAATGGTCTTCTATTCAAAAATAATCTTGATGGCATGCTACTTGAGGTGTATTGATGGTGTGTAGACTGAAAAAGTGTTAGTAGAATTTCACGATGGATTCTCTGGTGGATACTTCTCTTCCAAAACTACAAAGTAATGAAGATCATAATGGCAGGAATTTTTTTAACTACGCTATTCACGGACATGCACAAGTGGGTTATGAAATCTAAAGAATGTGCTTTCTTTATAGGAAAGAAGAAATTGACAGCACTTCCCCTCCGACTAATCTAAGTGGATAAGCCTTTTTTACAATGGGGTCTTAAGTTCATAGGCCTAATTAATCCTCCTTCAAGCACTAACCACAAGTGGTTGCTAATAGCTATAGAACACTTCACCAGATGGATAGAGGATGTCACACCAAAGAATCAAAAGAGTCACTGTCCTCAAATTTCTCAAAGGTATTGTAAAAAGATTAGGCATTCCTTAGACAATCATTTTAAATAATGCAAAATCATTCCTTGGTAATAGAATCACCAATTGAGATGTTAGTCTTGGTATACACTTACAGAATTCCTCCAATTATTACCCTCAAGGTAATGTCTTGGTAGATTATATAAACAAGAACCTGATTAGAATCATGAAGTGAATAATGAACATCATCCAAAGAGAGTGGCATAGAAAAGTATCGCGCGTGCTTGGGAAGACATAATGACAAAAAGAAGGAAATAAGAACTTCACCTTATAATATTGTCTATGGAAAGGAGGCTACCCTTCCTTTGATACTTGAGTTGAATTCATTAGCACTTTCCCAACAGTTGGAATTTAAAGGTGTGGACTAGAGAGAAATCAGAATGATAGAGCTGGTTGAACTTGAAGAATCAAGGAACTCTGCCATGATCAAGCTAGAACAACATCAGCAATCAACAAATAAGTGGTTTGATAGAAAGGTTAGGCCTCAAGATTTCAAATTTGGGGACTTAGTATTAAAATGGGATATTGAAAGAGCCAAACCAGGGCACCATTCAAAGTTTGATGCACTTTGGAGTGGTCCATACACTATCAATTATTGAAAGGAGGATAATTATTTCGAATCAACTCATCTTGATAGAGGTGCATTATCAACCCAAATCAATGGGATCTATCTCAAACCCTTCCATTAAGCTTGTTTCTTCACTTTGTATATATTATAATAGTTTTAGTTCCTCTAAGTGCGTGCTACATGCACATTGTCTTGTTTGTACATAGTTCTTTCTTCCCATGTGCTTCTTGCATGTACTCTTTTGTTTCTTCTAGGATGTTAGTCATCTTCTAGTAGTTTTCAACACTCTTGCAAGATTGAGAACAAAATCCAGAAAATGTTTCAAAGTGGCTTCAAAAGGGTATTTTTTCAAGGTCACAAATAAGAATTTCATATTTCAAGTAGACTCCATGCTCTATGGATGCTACAGACTCATCGATCTCCTTCATCTAGCAGAAAAATGGCCCCGAAAGTCACCAAAATGCTATCTAAAATAACTCCCCTATTTATTTGGAAAAATACATCACATTTTGGCTCTAAGGATCCACATTTCAGCTTACGAACACTTCATTTGATCCTTTGGCACAATCCCCTAGTTAGAGATTCTTCATGCACTCTTATGTGCTCCTCCTTTCCTCCACATTTTCTTTTCCTTTTCGTTTTGTTCCATTTTCCTCTTGTGTAACTTCTATGTATTCACCTTCTTCCAAAAAGTTCATGCATCCTTTGTGCGTGCTTTAGATTTGCTTCCCAAGATTAGGTAATTCCCTAGAATTCTCCACGTGCCCTCTTCCTTCTTGTTGTACATCATTTTGTAATGATTGTACCTTTTCCATATGTTTATCCCTTAGGTATTCCTCCCATTTCTCTCGCGTGTGTTATCTTTACTTCGTGCCCTTCCTCTATTTTGCTCCCGTACCTCACTCTCCCGTGCATGTACCTTTGCACCTTCTTCTACACCATTTTATTCCACATGGCATATGTCAAACATTGAGTGTGTTACACGTAACTAATCAAAGTGAGAAAACTTAGAATCGAATCCTTGCAACAAACCAATGAGTGACACGTGGCAGAAAATGACAAAACATTTGTACAGTTGGCTGATCTTTTAGTCAATCAGTGCACACCACGTGTCTTACATTTTTATTTTGCACTAATAACCCGACAACCGTAACTTCTACTACAGAGCTCGATACATCCATGTCCAAAGTATCATTTGAAATTTGCTTGCATGGGCTACACTCTAGATCATTCAAATTCAAATTTCAGTAGGATTTGGTAGGTGAGAAACATGGAAATGTCTATTTTTCCATTAATGAACATATTTGATTGCCCCATGTTGGGAATATAGTATCTGTAGAAATGGAAATAATTCCCCAAACTCTATGGAAATGGAAGTTTAAACTAGAATAATCCAAATCAAAACAATGTACACACACATAAAAAAACATGTATTGTGGTTCACGAATGTGGGATACGTCCACCAAAGATAGAGATCTCATTTATATATAATGAACAAGAGTACATACCAAATCTTCCCACAAGAGTACATTGCATCTCTCCAAGAGTTTCTCCTCCTCCAGATCTCTAAATGGATCTCTATGAGTGCACTATAACCGTGCCTCCAAACTACCAATAAATCTCACATAACTAAGAACCACTACATTTCGAACTATAACCAAGCTCTCTTTGGATCTACAACAAGACCTCTCACATGGGTCTAACATATGTGTAACTATAATTGTACACTAAGAACTAAGTCTATCTCTCCATCACTGCATCAACCTGTGCAAACATGAAGACAACCTCCTCTTAAATATCTATATCTATATGGATCATTAATACAACATGATCTCATGGATCTATGAATACAATATATCACAATAACCTATGGATCTAATAATATAAAACTAGATCTACATGGATTGAAAATACATCATGATCTCATGGATCTACAATACAAGATCTCACCAACATGCGAATCTACAAGAAAAAATTCTATGTCCTTTGCATACTATTCAAGACATTACAATGAGACAATAAATATACAAAGGAAATACAGTAGAAGATGCTACCCTCTTTTCACCATTGAGATGTACCTACCATAGCTTTAATCTGCTATTTCCTTCTATCCAACTTCTCTACATGGAAGCTCTGTCTTCATGTAACTTGTTATTTCTTTCTCTTCTTCTTCATCCTCTCAATCTAGGAGAATCAAGGATATAACTCAATCCTTCTCTTAATTCACCTTCTAACCCTAGATTTCATGCTTATATAGGCATATAAAAACTTAGGGAACCATAGCTATGCATTACAACCATTAGATCAACTTTATAAAAAAAATTAGATCTAATTCCCATGAGTTAAATATAAAATTTCATACACAGGTAACCGATGCTAGTTCCCTGACCGATGGTGGTTCCTTTACTGACCGATGGCAGTTCATTTGCTAACCGATGGAGGTTCATCTGCTGACCAATGACAAGTTAGCCAAGCGACACCAAGCATTATGTAAACCAGCCACTTGTAATGCATGCTCATTATGAAGCAATCTAGCTCCACAACCCAACAATCTCCCACTTGGAGATAAATTGCTGAACCTCTGTACATATACCTGTACATCACCATCCTCTACATACCGTGAAGACCAACTATTCTTTACTTCAACAACTCTCTCAAGTAATCAGGAAGATTAAACCATCTTCTAAAACCAAGAAGATAACAAACCATGACTTACCATATACCTGCACAAAGCTACTACTGATCCATGATACCCGAGCTATCCATTCATCAAGCTCCCACTGAATCATAACAACAAGCATCTCAAGAAACCAAGTCACCATGAATAACACACCTACAAGAGCTCCCACTCAAACTGAAATGTTGAGCTTCTATCGCAACCATAGCCACCAACCATGTTCTCCAACCATCTATCCATGTCTCCATGCAACCACCAATGCAATTGACCAAAGACAAGTCAAAACAAGAATATGCGTAAGAAAAAAAAATCCTAGGTCAAGACAACCCAAATGAGTTCTACATGTTGTATGCATGAATTTTCTAGCAATGCAAAAATAATTAGAACTAACACCTAGTAGTCCTAAAACAAAGCTAAATCGAAATCAATGCACCATCATTCTTAGAGCTTAAACAAGACTAATCTACCAACATCCTTGCATTAGAACATGAAAAAATATTCAAACTAACATGTTAATCCATTAATATCTATCTCTATTGAATGCTAATCAAATGAAATGAACCTATTTAGATCCTTAGCAATCAAAGGTTTGATTGTATGTTTGAATCCCAAGGTTTTCAAGAATGGTGTCTTTTCAATCCATGGCTACAAGACCATTTGACATATCTCCATATGACTTCAAAACTTGGATGAATGAATACAAGAAATGAAAATCACTAGCTCCTCCAATGAAGAATGTTCTAAGATGATAAAATGGCTATAAATTAGGATCTATGCTCATTTAAGAGTGTAGGTGTATATAGAAAGGTAGGAGGAGAGATCCCTATATAGCCCAATGGATAGAAGAATCTCTAAATCCCTCTTCATGTGGGATAAATGGAGAGGTTGGGTTAGTTTGGATAAGGGAGGTTTAGAAAGGGTTTAGTCAACCTTAGGAGAGTTTAATTTGTCCTTTAGTGACCCATGGGGTTTGAGGGGTTTTATTAGTTAATCAAAGTGATTAATTATTAGGTGTGCAAGCTTACAAAAACTTTTTAGAGGAATAATTAGCATGATTTAGACTATGAGAGGGATTTAATCAAATAAATGATGATTGATTGATTTAATGGAAGAGGAAGATAATTAATTAATAATAATTAATTAGTCTAGATATAATAAGAAATAATTAATTAATATAGATAGAAAGGGAGCTTAATTAATTAGAAATAATTAATTAATCTAGATAGAAAGGAGAGCTTAATTAATTAGAAATAATTAATTAATCTAGATAGAAAGGGGAGCTTAATTAATTATAAATAATTAATTAATCTAGATAGAAAGGGGAGCTGATTAACGGAAGGTCATTAATTGGCGTCATTGTTGGATAGAAGAGTTAATTAACTAACATAATGTAATTAATTAACAACGATAGTAGAGAAAATGTGTGATATTGACGATATGTCATCAATTTGTGGGAAAGGGTATAATTAGCACAATTTAAGTATTTAAATTGCTCAAGCTAAATTATAGGTGTCTATATTTGCCCCTCTTTGAGGTGGCGTAAGTGATGCCACTTCAAAGATAGTAGATAGATAAAATTTTGAAGACGTAGAAGAAAAATTAGTAGAAGTGAGAGATGCCCCCTTAAGTGTTGATGGGGTGATGATAGAAGGTGATCGATGATTGAAAAAGGTGAGAGAAATGGATAGAAGAATGGGTAGGGGAAGGATGCCCTAGGTGAATAAGAAGAATAACGTTGATAGGAGAATGATGTAGAAGAGGAATGAAGATGGAAAGAAAACATAAAACTTTTATCCAATGTATGAAAACAACTTTAGTTTTATCATATTGCCAAAGATCTATGTCATTGGTCCTTATTAAAAATATAAGCATACAACAAAATTAGGATGATATGAAAAGCCATATTACAAAAAATTCTCCATTGCTGAAACACGCACTCAATGCAACATATGAAAAGCAATGCAATATGAGAAGGAAACAAGCTCATTTAACAAGGAAAACAAGTACAAACACACATATTCCAACCAACAATGATCAAGATGGTTGTATAAATGTTTTGTTATCAAGCTGAAGATCCCCAAATGTTTGTGATTGATGACAAGGGTTAAAAATGATGCCCCAAGAAAGGATACATGAAAGGGAAGATGATGAAGGACATTGGGTCCAATGAAAAAGCATAGTGTGCTATGAAACAATACTAAACAACTATATGTGCCCCAGAGTATTGAAGAAGCAAGCAAGATAGATTTATAGATGATTGTAAATATGATGATCCATGAGTCATTTGATCTGCAAAGATGTGAAATTTCCAGCAAGATATGGAAAGAATACCATGCACAAGACACAAGTTTCAGCCGCTATGAGTTGGTTTACCTAGTTTTGTGAGTTTTACAATTTTTAGGATTTTTTGGAGAATTTTATTTGAAATTTTTATGGATTTTGGAAGGATATATATATATATACACCAATTTTTGGATGGGTTGGATGCATAGAAGAAAGTAGAAGAATCAACAAGAATCTCCCAGATGCAAAAGAAATGCCCCAAGGAGAAGAAAGAAGTAGTAGGGAACAAATAATGCCCCAAAGACAATGGAAAGATTAACAAAATAATTATTTGATGGAGTGTGTAGAAGAAGGATATTGCCAGGAGCAATAAAATTGTCCTAGTGAGAAGAAATGAGTACCGGATGGCAAATAATGTCCCAACATGGTGAAAAAGTAAGGAAAATAATTATTTAAATAAAATAACTATTCAAAGTAAGTAGAAGAAGAGTTAGAGCAACAACAATGATTAAAATAGGATTCCCGACATCATGGTAAGTGAAAATGGTTTAATATACCCCACCCGAGGGTGGGGTTAAATGATCATGACCAATTTACTTCCTACCGACCGCTACCAAAATTTTTCTTGTGAGACCCTTGATAGTGATGAGGACAATGGTGAGAAGATGATCCCGCAGGACACGCACCTTGAATGAGTTCAAGAGTACGCTTGACATATAGATGATGGCTTCTTCATGAGTAACTTGACCTACTCTATCAATTTTGCATTTAATGTCACATTTAATGCTTTAATAGTTAGGTTAAAGGTAGGGTTTAGCGTGGCGCACATGCGCTGGGGGCGCAGGGGTACCTATGGTGGCGTAGGTACCCCTGAAGCACATGCACACACATGTAGGTACTAAACACATGTGCATGCATGTGCATATGCCCTAAAAAAAGTGTATGCACGTCTGTGCACATACACATAACACATGCACACATGTGTAAGCATCAAAACCCTAGCACACAACGTATTAGACAAGAAACGTGGCACAAACACCCTTAGGCATATGTGCACACATGTATGTGCTAAAAAGGGGGCACACATGCCACAAGGTGTGCACACACCCAAAGGGCACACATGCACCTAGAAGAGATGAATAAGAGGGAAAAATGCCAAAAAAATGACACTTAGAAGAAAGAGAAAAATTAGTGGAGGATAGAAGAATAATAGAAGAACTTAGAAGAAATTGTTAGTGTCTAACACATGCCATGTTTTACAAAGACAGTTGCTAGCATTGCAGATGCAAGAGTGACACACTCGCATAGCCAGAGATGGAGGGGAGAATGCACCATGCAAATGTTGCATGATGGTGATTCTATTAGAGGTGGTTGGCCTAGGCTATGTAGCGTGGATGTCATCTATTACCTTAGACCATGGCCTATTGACTACTTTGATTGAGTGGTGGCACAGTGAGAGCCAATGTTTTAGGCTCCCTACAGGAGAGATGACCATCACACTAGAGGACATGTGGCAGATTTTGTGTGTTCCTATTGTAGGCTTGATGATCGAGTATACGAGTGATTTTGGTTAGATTAATATAGTGATTAGTGACCTATTTGGTTGCGAGGAGATACCCATGAGGGTATGACAATATCCTTTCATGACTGCATAGCTGATCTAACTCTTCATGGGGACCACTTTACTTGATGGCTCTTATTAGTGGGTTCTTACTCACTGATAAGATAGGGACATCATTTCCAATGGGATTGATTACATTAGTACATGGATTGTTCAGTGGCGAGTGATATTGTTGGGGCTAGTGCATACTAGCACATTTATACTTGGGATTTACACCTAATTACTTACCACCATCAAAAGACAGTGGGGGGTGTCTTTCTTTGTGAGATTTGGTCCTGGGACCATATAGCAATTGGGAGTCTCAGTGGGTGCATTACACACCTGAGCACTGGAGGAGCCAAAATTCATGGCATGGGTCTCCATGGGGGACGATGTATGAGGGAACTTAGGCAGCATTTACTACTACCATTGAGAGTTTGATGAGCTACTGGATAGAGATATCATCTGGAGGCCCTATAGACACATACAATGGCCCGAGGATGGAGTAGAGCTTAGCGTCTGTGTGGTAGAGCATTTCCTTCTTGTGCGAAGGTATAGGAAGGCGTCGCGTGTGGAGGTGTAGAGTCAGACTTTCGGGACTTAGCTGATTTTGGAGATCAGGGCTATTCTTAGAGGTTGGCATGTGGAGCACACAAAGCTATGTTGAGACTTGTGTGCCACTCTTCATGGAGATTTTAAAGAGCATGTTCAATCACACTTGCATGGACATAAGCTAAGAATAGATCCACCACTATAGTTAACTATCAGTGATCTATAGATAACATACTTGCATGTATGGCTATAGTTGTAAAAGGTGCGTGGCTATTATTAGCATGCGACCTATTTTGGTAGAGTTAAGCGGTGAAGGGCTAGTCCCCCACCCTATATATATGTAATGAATTACTTAGTAAAAGAGATAGATAGGGACACATACTGCTTTGAAGGGTTAGAGATACATGGGTGCATGAGACTGGATAATTATAACAGATCCATGCGCATGTCTGGTATTGTATGAAGCTTTTGTACTATTGGTATGATGAATATATGAAGAATATTGGCCAAACAAATAGTGTCTGATATGTTTGTCATTGTATACTATTGTTATCATGATGATTTATACTTAAAGTGCTTATAGATCTGGTATGGTGTAACAATGTATAGATGGATTAGTTTCTAAATATATGTTTGTTATACTACTTCATCATGCTACCATTCTACTACAACAACCCTAAAGAGGGACCTGGTACCTTTGCGTGCTTTGGGTGAGTGCTCAGCCTAGGCTGAGTGATGTGCTAGCATGCGACTAGGTGTTATCTGAGAATTCTAGGCTGCATCATTGGTTCCATTGTTGGGACCTCTTTTTCAGTTGTTTTAGAATGGTTCGTGATGAAGACATACCGGCTAACTTTGGTGAGCGTTGAAGAGTGGATTCATGATCTGGAGGAAGAATACGCATGGAGGTTTGACATTGGATCAGATTTAGCGCACGCACTTGGGTAGAGTAGAATCTATATGATAGTTGTATGAGAGCTTCTTTCTTTATCTTTCTAGTAGAATTATATGAATGGTTGACTACATATGCATCTAAGTGGAATTGGAGGTATCACACACTTGTTTGGACATAGGAGGAATTTCAAACACTATATGATGTTGACCTAAGTTGGACTCGTGTAGTAGATACCTAGTTTCACGGTGTTCTAAACAACTATATTATGGAGTATTCAATTTTGACTTATTCGTGCCCGGAGGTAGTGGAGTTCAGTTCCTACGGTATCCTAGAGGGACGTATTTGCAAGGTATTCCGCTGGTAATCAAAATACTGATGGTAACATTGAACTTGGAAGATAAACCCATGGAAAGCTAAAAATCTCCACATGTGGGGGTAGGAATAGGATTGGTGAAAGATGGTAGACCTAGTGGTAGCATGATAGAGGGAAGAGAGGTGGCTGAAGTATGATGAGGCGCGAGAGAGGAATTATGCAAGAAATAAGAAATTGTAGAATGGATGGTGTTGTGGAGAGAGATGGCTCGTGAAGGATTTGAGGCTCATGGGGATGAAGAAGAGCAAGAGCATCATTAGGAACTCCCCATCTAGGAAAGCATGATGAGAGAACCCTCTTGGCCTCACATGGAAGCAGTGCGATAGTAGATATGACACAGGCCATGGGTGTGCATCTAAGCCAACTTGCTGACCTAGCCCTTGCGCTTGGTTTTCCAGTATCTAGTACAACAGGTAAACACAATTTTAATTTAGGAAGTGAAAGAGTAGAAATAAGTCAGACAACAAGTACATCAATGGTAGCACAAACAACTTCATTATTCTTTGGGGGTACATTTTCAGGCTCATCATCTACACAGAATATGAGCGCCAAGTGTGGGATTCACCTCTGGAACTAGGACTACTTCACAGATTGTAGGGGTCCAGTATAGCACCACTGTCGGGACACGGGGAGTGCATCCATGGGCCCTATTCCAAATCTTAGAGGAGGATCGGGTGGTATGGGTAGTTCTAGTTCAGTGGTTTGGGTGGTTTTGGAGGAAGAGGAAACCAAGGAGGTTCTGGGTCGGGTGGTCAAGGCCCGCAACAACCCCAGAACATTTATATGGAGATGTCCCTTCATCTCCCAAAGTACAGAGGTATCGAGGATGCTTTGCTGAACATGTTCATATGTGTGAAATATTGTGGCATGCAAAAGGTATCATGGCTTAAGCTGTAAGGCAAGTCAATTTGCTACTACATTATAGGCGTGCGTGCACAATTTGGTATAGGAAGTTTGATCCCAATCAAACTTGTATTGACTATGCAGCATTGAAAGATGCTTTCTTGAAAGAGTTCCATATCCCAGAGTTTGAGCAGAAGAGTATAAGTGCACTCAAGGATATAAAGCAAGGCACTACTGAAAGTGTACGTGAGTATGATGCCCATTTTAAAACACTTTTATCCAAACTCTCCTATGACATTCATGCAAGTCAAGCATGCACAATGGTTTTGGGGGATTGATTACCCCATTTTGAAGAGTATTGTCACATAAAACTTATACCGACCCACATGAAGCATTGGAAGTAGCTTTATGCGTTGAAGCAGTTGGGAGTATTGACACTAGAGTTAGTCCATTTTGGAAGCTCAGATAGTAGCTATGGAAAAATAGTTAGAGAAATTATCGGCAAACTCAGCTCATGAAACATGCTCAGGAATCTAGTGTATAGATTGTGAAGTAGAAGGCCACACCAAGGATAGTTTCCCTCGTAGAACTATACATTCATTTGTTAGACTGTGAGATTTTCCATTTGAATCATGATGCTAGTCACTACCCCCTACTACAATGTGCGATCAGGAAGAATGTATCCTCCTTTTGTAAAATTTGTAGGTCCATGACCCATGATACTGAGGATTGTAGATTGATTGGCTAGATCCATGATGCCATTGATATTGGGGTAAGACAGGTGAGTGTGGCTGATAATTCTAAAGGAAAGAATGAGCATCAGGATAGGGATTATAATCAAACGTGCTATGACAGGAATGACGGAAGGTTTGAAGGGGTTCGTGAAAGGGGATGAGGATATCGAGGTGGATATGGAGGATGAGGCCGAGGTGGAGGAAGGAGTGAATTCCCTCGAGGAACTTGCTATACATGTGGCTCACCTGACCATTATAGGTGTGAATGCCACAGAATATTTCTGTTCATTTTGTGGAAAGGGGCATAGTTATGAAGAGTGTCGGACTTGTATGAGCATCTCAGTAAGCAGCACAAGCAAGAAAACAAAGGCATAGGGATGGTTAGAATCAAGCGTAGTAGAGAATTAGTGGATGCCCAAGTTAACACAGAACCTGAGGCAGTAATAGTCAAGATAACCACACGAGTGGTGCAACACGCGTAAGAGAGGTTTTGTACAAGAAGCCGACAATCACTAGGGAGGAGGTTTTGCATGCTAGGTATCCAGATCCAGCTCATCAGAAAGAAGTCTATCAGGAAATGATGGAGGTCCTTAGAAGCCTTCAAGGTGAAATACAGGGTTTGAAAGAGTAGTCTGGAAATTGGAGCATAAGGATATAGAAAAGGCCCCGTCGGATATTGATGACATCAGAGAGGTATGTAGAATGTTGTGCTAGGAGAATATTATTCCTTTATTAGGAAATTGGTTGAAAGGGAATACTCACGCATGGGAACTAAGACTAGAAGACAAATACTTCATGTGAATCTTCCCCGATAGCATTGATTATGACAAGGAGATCACTTTGAATGTTGTTGTGGATGGGTGGTTGTTGAGCAATATTTTGATTGACATAGGTGTGGAAGTGAATGTACTTACATTGGATGCATGGGAACAAATGGGGAGACCCCCATTGCAGCCATCATCTAATGTATTGTTCATGGAAAATAGAACAAAAGCTACTCCCATAGGAGTTTTGAAGGATGCATCTATCACTATCTAAGGGGCCAAGTTCACAGGAGACTTGAAGTGCTAGCGCTTGTGGAAGTAGATAGCTTCCCAGCTTTGCTTGGGTGCCCTTGGTGTTATGCAAACAATGCTGATTTGAGGTTTAACAAGGGGTATATCAGCTTCGAGAACAAGGAGGAAAGGGTCATAATACCATTGACAGATGGGAAATCCATACCATATGTGGAACCTTTGAGTGAAGAGGACTTGAACAAAATCTATATACGCGTTATTCGGGACCCAGAGGTCAATGAGCCATCTAAGGAAGGAATCCTTCATTGGGAAGATTCTCAGTCAATCAGTGATACTACTAGTATTGCTTGTGATAATTGGGCTCATGGCACTTATGAACTGGTGGGGTGTGAAGTTAAGCGTGTGGTTGCTTGCAAAAGGGTTTTTGCTCTATCCGGTGTATAGGTCGCTCAAGTACCCCGCTATCTGGGATCGAAGATTTGGCTAGATTCTTACAGGCCATGGAAGCAAACTAGGCTAACCAGCTTAAATGATGAGATATGTTGTCATATACTTTGGGTGGGACAGCAGCGCATTGGTGGGTGGTCCACAGGGATAATCTCTTAGAATGGGGAATGATTGGGACCGCCTTATCAACCAGGTTTTCAAGAAGTAATGCACCTACAAAAATTTTCCCTTATCATGGTGATCAACCTGCTCAGCATCATATCCAGTAGTGTGAGAGACTCTGGATAGTAGGACAGGAAGCATTACCACCCTCACTTTGGGTGCATCGGTTTTATTCTACTCTACAAGGTTACGTGCGTGCTTGGTATGTATATGTTGAATTACATCGTGACACTGGCAATTGGAAAAATTTGACTACAGGGATGATCCAAACTTTTGACTTCTTTTCATCTACACCACCAGTGAACACAAAGCTTTAAGCTTTATCAAGTGCTTAACCATGGGAGATAGTGGGAAAGTGGAAGAACTTATTCAGGAATTATTTGGTGAGACAGAGACAGGGGCACATTTTGCGGATGAAGAAGATGATATCATATTACTTGAGCGCGCTTCTCTGGAAAAAGATAAGGGGAAGATGGTTTACATAATTGATGATGAGGAAGTTGAGCACTTGGATGTGGATCATTCACATGGAACACGTGAAGTGTTAGCCAATGTGGATGTAGATGTGCGTGCATATCATGAACCTATGAAGACAACAAAGGTAAATATAGGCACAAAAGTTGAACCTAAGGAGGTGATAATTGGGGATTCTTGGTAGAATCAGAAGTAGCAAAGATCATAGAGTTACTTAGAGACTATGAGGACTTATTCCCAAGAGGATACCATGAACTTAAAGGCGTGCATAAATCACTTGGAGAAATGAAGATAAAGCTCAAGGAAGTGTGTGCCCTGTTAGGAAGTGACCTTATCGGATGAATCCCAATTTGCATGAGAAAGTAAAGGAGGAGATTGACAAGATGTTGAAATATGGGATCATTCGACCATTGGATGAATCAGAATGGGTCAGTCCTATGGTGATAAGCATAAAAAAGGATGGTAGGATTGAATTTGTGTTGATTATAGAGAGTTGAATGCAGCATGTGTTACAGATCCCTTTCTACGCCATTCACAGAGGAAATATTAGGAGTGGCTGGGCGTGAGATATATTCATTTACAGATGGGTTCTCAGGGTATCATCAGGTTAGGATTGCCTCGGAAGATCAAGAGAAGACCACCTTCACTACTGAATGGGGAAGCTTTTCCTATATTGTGATGCCCTTTGGATTGAAGAATGCACCTGTTGTATTTTCAAGGATAGTGGTACAAGCATTCAAGGATTTTATTCACAACTTCTTACAGGTCTATCTTGATGATTGGACCATTTATGGGCTAATTAAGGATCATTGTGACAATCTGTGCTTAATGTTTGAAAGATGTAGATAGTTGAGTATCTCATTGAACATCAAGAAGTGCATCTTTGCTACTCCCTTTGGCATACTTTTAGGACACATTATCTGCAAGGAAGGGTTGTTGGTTGATCCAGCTAAAGTTGCAGTCATCGTAGGCTTGAAAGCGCCTACCAGTCAGAGTGAGGTGCATGGATTTTTGGGTCATACAGGGTATTACAGGAAGTTTATAAAAGGGTATGCAAAATTTTCCACACCCTTGGAAGAATTTCTCAAGGGAAAGGTACATTCTATTGGGGGAGTCACAGTAGCGTGCACGTTTGAGATATTGAAGAAGAAACTTACTACCACGCCTATCTTGTGCTTTCCTTCATGGGATAAACCTTTTCATGTTCATGTGGATGCCTCTGGCACAACCATTGGTGTTGTCTTAGCTCAACTGGGAGAAGGTATAGTTGATCATCCCATTTTCTTTGCTAGTAGGAAGTTAACCCCTGCAGAATAAAATTATACCACTACAGAGCGCGAGGCCTTGTCCATGATCTATGCCTTGCACAAATTTTGTCAGTATTTGTTGGCCACACCATTTGTGTTTTATACAGATCACATGGCATTGAAGTATTTGGTGAACAAGCCCATTTTACAGGGGCGCATATGCCGATGGATACTCTTATTTCAAGAGTTTGACTTTACAGTTGTGGTAAAACTAGGAAAAAAAATTTTGGACCGGATCACTTGTCTAGAATTCAATCAGGAGAAGAGGCACAAACCATAGAAGAGACCATGCCTGATGCATAGTTGTATAGGTTACAATGTGTGCCATCAGAATTAGAGGACATTGTTGTCTTTCTAAGGACTGGTATGGCACCAGAAGGCATGAAAGCTTTAGAGAAGAAGTAACTTGCTATACGCGTGGCACCATTCATGTTAATCAGTGGTGATTTGTACAAATTAGGTAGAGATGAGGTGTTACGCCATTGTGTATTGGAGCATGAACGAAAGGATATAATGGAAGAAGCACATGGTGGTATTGCAGGTGGCCACTATGCAGGTGATACAACGTGCACAAGATCTACTTCTTTGGTTTGTGGTGGGAAACATTATACAAGGATTGTAAAGAGTATTGTAAGACATGTGACCATTGTCAACGTCTCGGTTGACAGGACAAAGGGATGAGATGCCTTTATGACCAATTACAAGTGCGAACCCTTTGAGAAATGGGTGATTGACTTTTTCGGGCCTATTTCACCAGCGCGCGTAGGACTGGATCGCGCTATATCATCACTTGTACAGATTATCTTACCCGATGGGTAGAAGCAAGCACCTACAAAGGACTGTACAGTGGCTACAACAACAAGGTTCTTATGGGAGAATGTTCTTACAAGGTATGGTTGTCCTTTAAGTTTAACAAGTGATAGGGGCACACATTTTTTGAATGAGACAATAAGAATTCTATTAGATGAGTTTATGGTTGCCCACCATAAGACTACACCCTATCACCCTCAGGAAAATGGGACTGCTGAGGCTTTTAACAAATTTTGAGCCACACATTGACCAAGATTTGTGATGTTGGAAGGAAAGATTGGGATGATAAAGTATCTTTTGTTCTTTGGGCTTATAGAACAACATACTGAGAGATTGAACAAAGCCACACCTTTTCAATTGGTGTTTGGCGTGGAAGTTGTTCTTCCTATAGAATTTATGTTACCTTCTTTGCGCATTGTGCATGCACTAGAGGTCTAGCTGATGAGCAAGCCTTGGAAGAATGGATTGAGAAGATGGTTCACCTAGATGAGTGAGAGCCATAGCACGTTGGAGTCAGAAACAAGAGAAAGCGTGCCAAAAGGCATGGCATGATCGACATATCAGGGATAAGAAACTTGCGGTTGGACAAATGGTACTTCTGTATGACTCCAAGTTTTTGTGCCATCCAGGGAAGCTCAAGGTACATTGGTTGGGACCATATATTATAACTCATATACTTGAGTCAGGTGCTTTCCAGTTAGAAGCAATTGATGGCACGAGGTTGCCGGTTATTTTAACGGGAGTAGGTTGAAGCCCTACTATAAATAAGTCTTCTTGGTGTTTGTAATAAGGTAGTATTGCCTAGATAAATTAGGTTTCCCTTTCTGCATTCCCTTAATGTATTTCTTTCATCATCGCTATGCTTTGTCAATTTAGTTCTTGTTTGTGTAATAAGCATGCTTGCGCGCATGAAGCTAACTACAATATGAAGCATGTTGATGCGTAGAGGACTGCACATACTTTTAGTGTGGGGTGGATTGTTGGTGACTCTCAGGTATATGCTGTGAAGATTTAATGTTGCGGGTGTTGAGAAAGAAGGTTGCTAAGGGTGATTGACAAAAGATTGCTTCTCAAAGATAACCAAGGATGAAGATGAATGAGGGAAAAGTATAACGCGAGGTAAGCGGTGGCCATGGTAACTACTAGGAGATTGTGCAGTGATGAGGTACTCGGGTGCTAGAGCATGTCGTTGAAGAGAAGTCTATAACAAAAGGTAAAAAGGTGCACGCTAGAAGGTTATAGCTTTTGGCGTGAAAATGTACCATGGAAATGATAAAAATGGGTAATAAATGAGGAGAATTTGGTAGGTGGAGGAGTAATTAATGTAGTGAAAAGTGGAAATCTATATAAGGATGGGATGTGATTTCATTTTTACCCTTGCGACTATGAGAATTCAACAAAGAGCTATGTGCGAAGAGCCAAGTAAAGCGATTCAAGGTGCGAAGCAAGTGAACCAGGCATGAAAGATAGATCTGTGTATTGGAAGGGCTTGTATCCCCGTAGGAGAAGGGTTTGAATGAAGTAGAGTGACAGAATAGAGCTAGGGTGCATGATTTCATGATTACAAATTAGGGCACGGTTGAATCGAGTTAGGGTTTGAGGGAAACTAATAAAAACTTGTAGCAGAAGGTCTAGAAAACAAAACCCAAAGAGAAGAATGGCTCCAAAGAAGAAAGCAACACCAGTAAAGGAAAAGAAGAAGGTGGTAGTAGAAGAAGAGGAAGAGATGGCTCGGAAAGCAATTTTTTAGAAATGTAGTACCCTGAGGAGGTAATTGTGGGCCAGGAATGGGATACCCACATACGACAGAGTAAGATAAGTGAGTATAATCACCGGACCAATGATAACCAGAAGAAATTAGATGACTTGCTCACTTCCCGAATGAACAGACAAACTGAGGATGGCATGCCAATATATGATGACTTGGGGAAAGGCTACTGAAAGGGATTGGTGTCTACCAGCTGTATGAGCTCCCATACTTTGGGAAGTATGCACCATTGTATAGATGGCTGATGAGCCGAGTCCATGAGGACTTTTTCTATTTTGCGGGATGGAGGGTAAGATTGACACCCATTCTTATTGCCACCATAACTAGACTAAGGGCAACAAGGTGAAGGATATTAAGGTTGACCTAGCTGACAAGAGCACCATTTTGGAGACACAGAAAGTGTTGGGCTACTAGAAAGGACCATGGAATGGACATTGATAAACTAAAAAATTGTCCAGTAGTATAGGTAGCAGTGCACCTGATTACAAAATTGAATGACCAAGAATGTTGGTCACAAGTTAACTCTATGTGGCTGCATGTGGCAAAGCACATGTCAGAAGGAGTCACTTACAACATTTTCGGCTTCATTGCAGAGAAAATAGTAGAGGAAGCACATGCGAGGAAACAAGATAAGCTTTGGTTGTGTTTTGCTAAGTTTGGTATTCATGGAGATTGGGGTACCAGATGGCCCAAAAGAGAATATATGGGAATACCCCATGAATCACAAGTCTCCAGCTGAATGATTCAACAAGTATCTATGTAAGGGGTCAATGATGGATGAGGTGAAGGAGTGAGCGAGAGATGTGGTATGATAGGCTCATGGTGTTTGAAGAGGAATGGCATATACCCAAGGAGTTGCCTTTGGTTCTAGGGAAGTAGAGCATATTTGCAGTCTACCAACACTTTTGTATTGCACACTTTCCAATGGTAGATGGGTCATGGAGCCCCTAGTGCAAACTACCTTACGCATTTTCCATGATACTTCCAAGCTTCAGTACATCGGTTCACCAACACATGGAGGTTAGTGTTTAATGTAGACAAGGTGGACTGTGAATATCACACCTTGTGGAAAAATGTATGGATATCAGGGAAGAATGCATACAATGAGAGTAATATCTCAGAGATTTTGAGCATTAAACTAGAGACACTTGCCATTGTGGATATCGGGGCCATGCTGATATACCTCAACTTAAGCCAAAAATGGAAAATAACAAGTATGTGGAAAATGAGTTCGCGCTTCCAGGGGCCCCAAAGGGAAGCATACCATGGAGAACATTCGGCACCTAGGCCCTCTGAACCCAAGAAAGATGATGAGGAAGAGGATGAAGAGTAGGAGGATAGTGGTGGCTTGGTGTGGAGGAGGAAGTAGCCATCTGGCCAAAAGGAGAGGAGGAGAGTGTGACGGCTTCACAGGGAGAAGGAGTTACTGGGGAAGAGTAGGGTGACCAAATATTTAAGAAGGTATTCAAGCGCACAAGGGTGCAAGGAGAAACCCAACAAGTAAAGGAGCCGAGAGGGAAGAAAAGAAGAAAACTCTAGGCTAGATGAGGAAGTAGAAGAATCTGAGGAGAAGGTGCCCTCATCTCCAATAGAAGAGGAGCCTCAACACGAGGAGGAGGAGAAAATGGAAGGAGGAGAAGGGGAACAATCAGAGGCCACACAAGACAAGGGTGGGGATACATCTAGTATTCCTAACCTTGATGCAGCCATTCCAAGAGGGCCAAGATCCCATCGAACAGGTGAGGATGCCAAGGCACATACCATGGGATATGTAGAAGACCCAAAGCTGATTATTCACGCTCGGTTTTCAGAGCACCATCGAGTAGAAGGATCTATTCGGATGGGTGCTCATGGATGAGGACAAGGTGACTCTGCGTACATGGAAGCAACTTTCATGGTCAATGCACATGCATATGGATGAGCTAGACTTTGATGTCGGTGAAGAATCATGCACATCAAGATGATTGAAGAAGGCACCTGAAATAAGGCACATGACAATCAAGCCAATGGTGATGACAGATGAGTAGGTAAGTAATGCTCTAGTAAAGGTATCTGCTGAAGTAGCAAGAAGAAACATTGATAAATCTGCTACCATTAAGGCACTGACAGAGAAGCTGAAAGCCAAGGATGTGGAGATAGCGTGCCTAGTGTAGGAAAAGGACTTGATTAAGAGAAAATATGACACTTTTGTTAGTATGGTGGAGGAAATTGGAGATGATGTCCTAAAGGTACGCCCGCATTTGGAATCCCAAGTACCAAAAGAATTTCCTTCTGCGATGCACTATGTAAAGACAATGATAACATTAGTGTTGGAGGATGAAAAGGTGCGTGTATCAAAACAGCCCAAGGACCCCCATGGAAGAGGTAGAGAAAGCACAGGCTGTAGTAGCAAGGAAGATTGCTACTTATGAAGGCCTACTATAAGCCATCCATGATGAGCTGAAGAAAGCTGATCATGCACTAATGATATGCACATAGCTCCAGATGCGTTGATCATGGTAAAAACATTGGAGGAGAAAATGAAGTACAAAAGGCTATGAAGGATGCAACCTAGGCACGTTGAATGTTTAATCCTGGTGAAACAGAAGTGTGAGACACTAGCTGTGCACATAGGCACCACATAAGGAAAGGTTAGATGAGCTTGGAAAGCTCATTGCTCAAAAGATGGATATATTGGAAGGGGTGCAAACCTCTATGTCAAGCGTAATGCTTGTGATACAGAATGAGTAGGGAAAGCTAACTATGGAAGAGCTGCAGTCTATCATTGTAGATGTGCCAGAGAAGGTAGGAATGGTGTTGATAGAGTGGGAGAACTTGGAAGTAGATATAAAGGAAGAATATCTAGAGTTGTTGCTTCAGAATGAAATGGAGGAGCCTGAGGCCTGAATTTTTTTCTTTAGGATTGTATACCTTATTCAAAATTATTTATTCAACCATTCTTTATTTATCCATTCTTTGTGTAAGTTTTGGACATCACCATTGTCGGGGTGACAATGAGATTAGTGTGGGGTAATGTTGATAAGAGAAAACACTTAGTAGAACTCACACACAGAGTCCGTGGGAGAACAACACAGGAGCAAAGGCGCGAAGGTATAGGAAGGTGTCGCGCGCGGAGGTGTAGAGTCAAACTTTTGGGACTTAGCCGATTTTGGAGATCAGGGCTATTCTTAGAGGTTGGTGTGCGGAGCACACAAAGCGATGCCGAGACTTGCGTGCCACTCTTGTGGAGATTTTAAAGAGCATGTTCAAATCACTCTTGCATGGACATAAGCTAAGAATAGATCCACCACTATAGTTAACTATCAGTGATCTATAGATAGCATACTTGCATGTATGGCTATAGTTGTAAAAGGTGTGTGGCTATTATTAGCATGCGACCTATTTTGGTAGAGTTAAGCGGTGAAGGGCTAGTCCCCCACCTATATATATGTAATGAATTACTTAGTAAGAGATAGATAGGGACACATACTGCTTTGAAGGGTTAGAGATACATGAGTGCATGAGACTGGATAATTATAACAGATCCATGTGCGCATGTCTGGTATTGTATGAAGATTTTTTACTATTGGTATGATGAATATATGAAGAATATTGGCCAAACAAAATAGTGTCTGATATGTTTGTCATTATACTATTGTTATCATGATGATTTATACTTAAGTGCTTATAGATTTGGTATGGTGTAACGATGTATAGATGGATTAGTTTCTAAATATATGTTCTCTCCACTTATCCCACAACAAGAGGGATATAGAGATTATTCTTACACCTACCATTGAGAAGAGTTTGCCATTTATCATCTTTGAGAATTCTTCCATTTCTTGTATTCATCCACCCAATTTTTGAAGTCATATGGAGATATGTCAAATGGTCTTGTAGCCATGATTTGACAAGACTCCATTCTTAGAAACCTTGGGATTTCAAGCACATAACCAACTCTTTGATTGCTAGAGGTCTACCTAGGTTCAATCTCATCTTATTTTTAGCATTCAATAAGAGATAGAAGTTATTTTATTTAGCATATTAGCTTGAAATGTTAATTTCATGTTTAATGTAGAAATGTTGATAGGTTAGCTTTGTTTAAGCTCTTAGCATGATGATGCATAGGTTTAGTTTAGTATTGTATTGAAGCTACTAGGTGTTAGTTTCAACTTTACTTACATTACTAACTATTTCATGCATACATATGGCACGCCCAATGGGACTTGAACCTTAGTCCCTTAACATTCTAGTTCAAATTTTATTGTTATTTCAAGTTTTTGGCTAACCCTTGATATACACATATGGCAAATAATGTTAAATTTATTAGGCTCTTGCTAATATTACATGTGTAGGATCTCATTTAGAGCTTTAATTCTAATGGCTTGTTGTCAATTTCGAGTTAACATGGTAAAATCTGGAGTGTTTTGAGATTTTTGTGTCTTTGGCATTTTGATTGCAAGATGGGTGTAGACACACTAAACCAGCACCGACACACACTTTCCGGCCCACACGCATTCTAATCATACTTTAACTTCACTATTGTTGGAAACCTTTCATTATGGCACACATGTCCTAACCTTGGCACACATAAACCAAACCTAGTGCAAATACTCTAACTTGGGTGCACACATTACGTGTTGTACCTAGCACACATGCCCATATCCTGGTGCATGCATCTCTTGGGTGGTGTAGGTGCACTATTTGATTTTTTCATACCTCCTTTTTGATAACCCTGACACACATACCTATACCCTGGCGCACATGCCCATATCTTGCACATGCATCTTTCGGGTGGTGCAAGCGTATCGCAGATTTCGATTATATAGAGGGGCACAAACACCCTAACCCACGCACACATACCTTAACTGCGCGTAGGTGCTTGATCGAGTTGGTGTATTACTTTCAGATTTGTGGAAATTTGTTTCCTAAGGTACTAACATCATTGCATGTTTTAATTTTTGCATGGATATGCTAGACTAGACATGGAATGAACCTTGCATGTTAATTATAAGAGTAAGATTGCATATGCTCTTCCCTCGTGTCTTTTGGGGTGATCTTGGGAATCAGAAATGATTCTTATGTCTTTTTTTGCTTTAAGAATATGTTGAATGTCCAAATTGAGCAAAAATATATTTCGTGTTTGAATTAAGTGTTTCCATTTGTTGAATTCTTGGATTTTACATCGTGTATGCTCTTCTCTTACGTCTTAGGGTGATCTTGAGAATCAGAAACAACATTTATTCTTTTTATTGAAAATTTTTAATCCATTGCGCAGAACCACAAATGCTTGTCAAAGAAAGAAAGGATTTTGAAACAAAATTAAACTATTAATACAATTTTTGTACAGGTTTCCAAAAGGTGTTTAAGGAAACCACATCCAAATTAAATAAGATTAAAAACACACCACAATCAACAAAGCGTATTTGCGGGTTTGGATAAGGGTACCTACCATCCGCTTAAAACTAGGACATAACCACTTTGGCATAAACCTTAGGCTATAACAATGGGGGTGGTCATAGGAACCCAAAAGTATTCCATGAAAGAGGGAACCTTGAGGATGTAGTGCCCTGCCTCGGGACACCGAAACCACACTAAAATTTGACTAGAAAATTTTGGATAATTTTTTTTTGAAGAGATTAATTAATATTAGTCTTTTTTAACCATTTCTCGTTAATCATTTAATTTATACAACTTTAGTTTACCCAAGACAAAGTAATTATTTATTTCTAATTAGCTTACTAAGGTCCCCAAATAAATCCACACACCTTTTTAAATTACTTGTTTTCCCCCTTTTGTTTATTAGTTTTGCCCACACTCATCCCCTATAATTTTATTTCTCAATCCCCTAAAATGCCCATGACTTAAAGTATGTAGGATTTATTTTGGGCCCTAGGATCAATCTAATCTTGACCCTTGATTGGAATTTTACCCTAAAGTTTCCCTAAATATCTCTATGTTTTCCTTTCCCTCTCTATTCCTTTTCTCATTTGCTTTGTATTGTTATTTGCATGCACAAGTTATGGATGAGCAAAGGAAGAGATGATTTCATGGATTTTCTCCATTGATGAGAAGAAACATGACACTATTTCGTTGTTATTTCTTTTGTTTGACTACAAAATTTATATTTTCTTAAAAATGGCATTTCCTCCATAGCCGCAAGGGCATACTGTTATCTATTTAATTTCATATATATATTCTTATGAATTTTGAAATAAAAATTGGTTTAAACAAGTTTTATCACTATCTAACAATAGATCGAGGGGGACTGCACATATCATGAGAGCAAGAGAACCGGGCGGTGAAATAAATGGGGAGTTGGTTGGCCACAGTGAGCTAGATTGGGAGGAGGCGGTTTAGAGGAATAAGGCTTGCGGGAAGGGGAGAAGGTGGTCCGCGTGGGGATAGGGGAGAGGAGAGGCAGCGTGGGAC
Organism: Taxus wallichiana var. yunnanensis; assembly: GCA_018340775.1. Classification (NCBI taxonomy): domain Eukaryota; kingdom Viridiplantae; phylum Streptophyta; class Pinopsida; order Cupressales; family Taxaceae; genus Taxus; species Taxus wallichiana. Next base: position 687,246,700 of record CM031240.1, on the reverse strand, counting down.
GATGGAGGAAACAATGCATAGGTTGGGGAATGGGGACAGGGGGTGAGAAGGCCCGTGGAGGTGCGGTGGAGGCTACATGCGGGGTTCGGGCTGTGGCGGCTGCGTGGTGTTTGGGGAGGGCTCGAACCTCCCAAACTCTACCCTATATTTTTTAAATGTTACCATAAATCCACTACCCCATACTATTTTTCTTCTTATCTTGTTTAGTGGATTTAAATCTATGTTTATTAAATATATATATATATATATATATATATATATGTACATATATATATATATGTACATATATATATATATATATATATATATGTATATATATACATATATATATATATATATATGTATATATATATATATATATATATATATATATATATATGTACGTATATATATATATATGTGTGTGTATATATATACATATATATATATATATATATATATATATATGTATACATATGCATATATATATATACATATATATATATATATATATATATATATATATATATATATATATATATATATATATACATATATATATATATATGTATATATATATATGTATGTATGTATATATATATATATGTACACACACACACACACACACATGTATGTATGTATGTATGTATGTATGTATGTAGCAATAAAACTAATAAATCTTAAACTATTACAATAGGAATTATATAATTAAAATGACATGTATAAAGTAATGGATAGCTTTGTAAGAACATTTCATAATTATTTTATTTTTTGATATATTTATATCAAACATATTAAGAAGAGAAAAGAGTTACAAGTTATAAAATAATGGGTTAAATTCCCCCTTTTGTAAATGAGATGAAAGATGTAACTTCCTAGTTTTTACAATAAATCAGATTTTTAAACTTACTTTCTTGCCTACATAAAGGAGGAGGTAACCTTATATTTTAGTTAATAAGAGAGGACTTGCAACAAACTTTAAAACTAAGTGAAGAAGGAGATATGATCACATTTGTTTTCACTATATATCCATTTCTTTAAGTTAACAAAGAAAGAGAGTAAAAGTATTTTTTTAATTCTAATCGCTATGTTGCAAAAATTACAAGAATAACAATATATCCACTAATAGTCTTTATTTCAAAATAGAGTTCCAACAATCCATATTAAGAAAACTACTATACTACAAGATTCCATCTTCAAGGGTCCAAGCTCAATAATCTAACGTATTTCCAAAATACACAAAAGACTCAAAGTACCACATTTTAAATTTCTTTGCAAGATTGAAGGAAGGTTGTACCACAAATGTGTCTCAAGTTTACAAGTAGTCCCATATACAACAAGAGAATTTTACATGACAATGAAAACTTCCACATAGCCATTATTTTCAAGATACAATGAAAATGAAGTCCATAAAATGGTGAAGGAGACAATGAGAATTCCAAATTGACAAGTGTCTTCATATGTCCTCCACCAGCTTTCCAACTCCAATTTTTTTGAAAGGATCAACACAAGGATAGAGATATTGTTTAACCACCCAACCTTTATGCATCATTAAATGCCTTTCCAAGGTTGGAAGGCATGCTAGCCTCCCCCAAGCCCATGGGAGAGAGGACTAGCTTCCAAAAACTTTGCACAAGATTAAGAGAGACAATCCAACATTATTTTCATATACAAGACAAGTCAAACACTAATAAAACACCAAATTTTGCAAATAAGGAAAGGAGGAGAAACCATATTCTACCTCCAAAATGGGGAAGATAAGAAAGAGATCTCCAAGTATCAATAGTGTAGCCAACATTGGTTACACATAAACAATAATCTCCACAACCTCCTTATTCCTCCAAAGTCATCAAACCCTCCTTATTTCTCCATCCATTCACCAAAATCCTTCTTGGGAGGATTTTCAAACCCAAAGGGTTTCCTCTCCAAGAATGGGAAAGGGGTTCAAACCATATGAACCACCTTCCCCACCTCAAACCATTTGAGGGGAGTAACAAAAATACTACATGGCTTGCCCATAAAGCCATGAGGATTGAGAGGGAAAAACCCCTCTCTCTTCCCCGAAAAAATCCAAAATCCATCATGCTATATGATGGATGGAGAAAAAAATTAAACAATAAGTAAAATCAACAAATGACAACTCACAAGAAGCAACAGACATTTTAAACAAAACAAGAATAATATCTAACATGATATAAAACATAAAATGAGCTCAAGGAGCCTACCTCCAAAATCTCTCCAACACTCTAACTTTTCTTCTTCTTTATCCAAGCAAGCTCTAGCTCCAAAATCCACAAGCCTCCAAGCAATAGCTCCAAATAAAAAAGTCATCTTCTTTCCCCATGAGAGAGAATTTGAAGAGGAACCAATAAAAATCCTCACAGATGAGGGGGTGACATGTGTCACCCCTCTCTTCCCTCAAGGTCAAAGATTCTCAAAATAAAAGAGAGAAAAAATAAGATAGCTTTTAAGCCTCTTCTCCCAAATTACCCAAAATGAAAAATAAAACAAACTTGTGCAACTTTTAACAAAACACACATACCCATCCACCTTACATGGATGTCACCAAAGTGAGGAAAAATGGGAGGGAAATTCCCTCTATGCCTTGGAATTAAGCTCCCCTACCTATTAGGTAGAGTCCAAGGGCCCATTTTCATTCTAAGTGAACTCCCAAACTAAAAGGGGTCACTTAAAATGCCTAAAATAGCTAAATTTTGGGTTTGGCACATTTGGGCACAAGTGTAGAGGATGTGGGGCCCACCTAAGGGTTCACATGTGACCCTAATCCCCTTTAATTAAATACATCAGTAACCAAACTCAAAACTTAATGCAAGTGGGGACCATTAAGTCCCCAAATCAGGTTTACAAAGCAAACTAAACATCCTACACAAGATTAATATTACAAGACATACTATATTACAAATGAAGGTCACTCATGGTGCCCAAAATAATGAAATCTAATTACTAAGGCCTCGATAAAATAAACACAGTTAGGACTTAACCCCATGGGATGCTTGTGCAAAATTGTGTAGCTACCTTGAATCCCATGTTCTCCTGTGACCTATCACCTGTACACTCATTGCACACATTAAACACACCTATCTAATATAATGTAAATCAACTAATCAATAAGCGATCAATGAAATCTATGCTAGCATATCATCATCCTGAAATCAAAAATGTGATAACATGAATAATTATACACAATTTACAATGAGTTAGCCATAACTATGAATAAAAGTGGCATACATCCATAAAATCCAAACACGTAACTAAAATCAAGTATCCATCATATATAAATAAGGTAAAAAAACATCATATCAGTTATTATTCATAACATCATACGATAAGGTGTCAACATAGTAATCAAGTCAAATTGGCGCTACACGCCCAAATCTCCATACATGTCTAAGGAGGTCAAATATCCTAACATAATGTCCAAAATATATCAAATCCCTGTCAAAAAATGCCTATGAGTAAGGAGAACAACAAATAACTAAGTATTTAAAAATGTGGGCACTACATCCCCCTCTCTTAAAATTAGACTTCCTCCTTGAAGTCACCGAAAGACATAGGGATATCTAGCCCTCAATGTTGTAGCATCCTCCCTGGGTAGCTCTTTGTCTCATCATATATGTCATCTTTGCACTCTAACCTGGTCCAAGTATCGGCAAGTGAAGGGACAACCTCCGGTGCTCAAGTATGTGTATGGGCTCTAGTATCCATTGCCCTCCGTCTCTCACCCGTAATTTCGACCAATCCAAAACATGATAAATATCGGTACATATCTACATAGTAAAGAAACATGAAAAACATCGTGGGCCCGTGCAAGGCATGGTGGCAAAGCTAGGTGATAGGAAACTAGACCGATGACCTCTAAAATATCAAAAGGCCCCACAAAATGAGGCGATAGCTTAGAACCCTTTCCATAATGGATTAGGCTCTTATGAGGAAGAACTCTCAAGAAAACTTTTTCACCCACTAAGAAGTGACGATCAGTCCTCTTAGTGTCTACATATGCCTTTTGGCGTGCTCTATCTGCTCAAGTCGCTGCCTAATCGAACAAACCTCTGCTGCTCTAAGTCGTGTATGTAACTGGCCCAAGAATAATCCTATGATCTAGTCTGTCCCAACTCAGGAGGTGTCATGTAAGGTCGTCATACAAATCCTGGTAAGGATCCATACCAATGGAAGTGTGAAAGTTGTTTTTGTATGCAAAATCAACTAAATGAAGGTAATATTCCCACTTCTTCTGCTGGTCCATCACATACATCCTCAACATGTCCTTCAGTACCTGATTAACCCTTTCTATCTATCCATCTATCTCTGGATGATATGTTGAGCTGAAATTAATCTATGTACCTAGAGTGGCCTGAAAGGAAGTCTAGAAAACTAAAGTGTAAATGGTATCCCTATCATTGATGATGGTCTTTGGAATCCCATGCAACCTAACAATGTCCTCCATAAATACTTTGGTGATGGCTTGTGCATTATAGGTGACTTTGGTTGGCGAGAAATGCACAACCTTGGTCAACTTATCCATAGTGACCATAATGGCATCATGATGGTAAGAAGACATAGGGAGTCCTACTATGAAGTCCATGGAGATCACATCCCATTTCCACTCTAGAATATCATGAGGATGTAAGAGTCCTATGGGATGAGAATGCTCTGCCTTGACCCTCTAACACTCAAGGCATCGTGCAAAAAAATCTACTATGTCTCGTCGAAGACCTGGCCAATAATATAACTCCCTCAGATCAACATGCATTTTCTTCACTCCTGGATGTGCTGCATAAGGAGATCGATGAGCCTCTGTGAGGATGAAGCTACAGATCATCTGACTTGGGCACATAGATGTGCCTATGACACCAAAGTAACCCATCCGTGTCTAAAATGAACCATGAATATATGCCCTCTAATGAACCTTGTGACTCCAACATCTGTCTAGCTCCCTCATAAAACTTGTCCTTAGGAAGATGCTTAAGAACCCGGCCTCTCAAATCTGACTACAAGGTCAAAGATGTAAGCACATGTCATCACCTACTAAGTGCATCTGCAATGACATTTTCCTTTCCTTTGATATACTGTACCTCCATGTCATACTCACATAGGAACTCCATCCAACACCATTTTCGAGTGTTGAGGTTTGGTTGTGAGAAGATGTGCTATAAACTACGGTGGTCAGTCCTCAAAATGAAAGGTCTACCCAAAAGGAAATGACGCCAATGCACAAGTGCATGAACAATGCTGATCTCTAAATCATGGGTAGGATAGTTAATCTCGTAGTCTTTGACCTTACGCGACTCAAAGGAAATCACTGGCACTCTGCGCATAAGAAAATCTCCCAAACCCTCTAGTGATGCATCATTCAAAACAACAAAATCCTCTTTTAGGTCCGGAGCGACTAAGATGAGCGTCATGGTTAACCTTTCCTTAAGCAACTAAAAGGCCTACTCACACTTTTATGAATAATCAAACTTCTTCCCTTTTCTCTGAAGAGAAGTAATAGGGTGAGTAATCCTAGAGAAATCATGAACAAACCTGCAGTAGTAACCTGCTAAACCCATAAAACTCGTCACCTCGGTGGTGATGTGGGTGTTGGTCAATCCATGATAGCTTTGTATCTAAGAGGGATATACTAAGATACTGTACGTACCCAAAATTGTAAGGTACTGTACTGCCAGAACAATGTGACAAGTTCCCCAATGATGATACAGGTCTCCTCGCAAGGTGTTCGGGATCCGGAAAATCCCTCGGAGTATGCGTTAACATCCCACATGCCCCACTTAGCCCTGTGTCCTTTGTTTTCCCCTTTTTCCTCTTTTCTTGGCCTTTTGCCCTTCAGTTATGAAACCGCCGCCCGCTGCAGGTGGGTCTTGTGACCACCGCCCTAATTAGGCGGCGGTCCCTGTTCGCCGCCCCACTCGAGTGGCGGTCTTGCCACGCGTTTCCAGAAAGTGCTTTGACGCGACTCACATAAAATATCAATGTTTCACCATTTTTCCTTGCCGACTTGGGCTTGCATTTATGTTTTTGGTCCCCTGGAATAGTGTTTGGCCATTGTTTATGGTTTTTAGAGTTTAGTTTGGTTTTGATCTTTGGGTGAATGAAAGCTATAAATAAATGGTTTGTGCACAAGCAAAAGGTCTGGCCCCTCATTCACTTTCAAGCTCTCATTTTCATAGTTAGGTCTTTTGAAATTTAGAGCCATAGTTTGATTCTTTGCATGCTTATTTAGCATTGTCCATTTGTTGGTAAGCCACATATCCGGCTTGTGCTCGAGTGTTGTTGTTTTATCCATTCCATGAAGTAGAATAGCTTAGGAAGCCATTAAAGTTGCAGGTTTTGCTTTTCAAACAGGATAGTTTCGGAGTTTTGTTCACTTTATGTTGCATGACTCACAATAAAATCCCGCTTAGGAATTGCATAAGCCAAGCTCGTACTCTTGCGCTCCCTCTCCTATCTCACAAGGGAGTCTGCATTAGAGAGTCCTTGTCCCAAATCTATATCTTTCGCCGATGCTAGCATTACACACTTTTACGGATCCACGTGAACACAAAAGAATGAGGAGACACACGAGGGGACAAGATCACACACACCATCGGATTCGCCAGCATTCTGCGGAATCAGGTTCTAGCTTTCAAAGTTCTAGTTAGAATCATATCAAATAGAATAGTTAATTGCTTTATTTCGAGTAAAATTTCTATTCTCGATATTGCAGGAAGTATGAGGATTGATAGTTTCGAGAAACTATGATTCACTCCTCACTACGAGGTAGGATCGAGAATCTTGCAAATAGATTAGGAAAGTTATTGCATTATTTAGAATAAGTCTACAAATCACACAAGCAAATAACTACATTAGTTATCTTGTTTGTTTTAAATTTTTATTTATTTGTTATTTCTAGATACATTTAAATAGCTACTTTTCTTCTCATAAAGTTAAATGCAAAAATAGAAGTAATATATGTTTTAGTTTTATTCCACGTAGTTAGAATTTACTTTATTACGAGTTAGATTTACATTTTATTTTGTATGACAATCACGGGACCCAGGACCCCGGGGAATACATATTTCAATCGCTTACAACAATAGCTGACATAGACCAAAATCTGACCACATATTCAGACAATCGTGCCTCAACAAACCTAGTTGATAGTTGACATAGACCAAAATCTCGAATCAAGTCTTCCAAACAACAACAGATTTATAATTGATCGGTTCTCGGTTGAGAGGGTTAAATATAGAAGACGACCAAGCATACACGTTTTGGTCAAATCAATCGAATTAAAGATTACCTAAACAAACATTTTAGAAGGGTTCGAAAGAGAACAAACCTTTGGTTGTGATCCTTTGGTCCCATCACTAGGTGTAGGAGACACTCTCACAAATATAGATACTAGTCTAAGGATCTAGGTTGCACGAACACCTATGAGATATTAGAGAAAATCATGCGTTTTGGTCCTAAACATAGAAGTGAGAAAGCATATGATTATTTTGGATATTAGGAATTAGGACTTGATTTCGTATATGACCATAACAGACCGCATACAACAAGAGTCTATGGTCATTTGACCCCAAATTCACACTGACCCTAACTAATCCATAAGTCAATCAAATATATTGGAGCCTTACGCACACTAGTTTTCCAATCCACTCACTTCCACCCATCATCATTAGAACAATTGTCTTTACTTAGATATCGCAAATTCCATTAGTGCATGCTAGAGAGACATTTTGGACTAAGCTAGAGAATCGTCTAGTAGAGTCAATTGTTTCCACCATCCACCATATATGATCCATCCGGAGACATACCGAAACTATCCTGGTCATTTCCCATGTATTCCACGACCCATAGATTGAATCACGGAGCTCGATATTGATTAGAGCCTTGTCATCCTTGCCGATCGATCTATTACACCGATCCAAGTTCAAAGGGCTTTCTTTGCCTTAGATTCGTAAATTCCATTAGTGCGTGTTGAAGACATTATCTTGCCTAACTAGTTTGTCTGCATCCCACACATATTCCATCCCCACTTTGACTATCTCTGAGCACGACCTCGGGAGGAGTCGGGTATGCGGAAAAGAGTTGCCGTGAGATTCCTACGCTCGTTTGTCACTTTTACGGCCTCAAAATTGGTGAACCCAACGTGAACTAACAAGTGTTTCACCTTCTCTTTGAGAAGTTTCATCTTATCTCAATCACCTTCGCTCCTTCCCATTATTCTGCAGTTATTCATATAACCCCCGAATATGTCGGGATTCGATGCATATAGCATGACCCCTTTTGGGTCTTGAGGCATACTACGCCCAACAGAATAGACAATCATCACCCTCACTCTCAGTATGAGGAAACAACTATTAAACTAATCAGTTGTCAACACAAACCCCAAGAAACAGATATAACTCATCTTTTCAAATAGGGAGTTAGATCAACCCCCTCGAATGCAACAAACAGAGCCTTCAGGCTCGAACAATATGACGTTTACCGGAGAATCTAGTTCGTCTCCTCAGATGCTACTTAGACCACAAATTAGTAGACAATCTGACCCATACCTGGTCTTAGATGATGAACAGTCAATACGTTATCCTAGGAGTGAACAACATTCTCGGGGTATGTACCCACCTATAGGAGGTTTACAAATACAACCCGAGATCTCTTTCCAAGAAAATACCTCTATGCCACTGCATATAGGAAATACTCTCGGAGAAACTTGGCAAGATAACGATCAGTTTATAGCAGGATATCACATGCCTATACAACACCAGGGTATACAACAAATGCCACTCAGGCAAAGCACCGTGACTTCACCAAATGAAGTCATTTCAACATTAGTAGAAAAAGTGAGAGGGTTAGAACTTGCTCAAGCAAGTCAAAATCCTCAGTTCATGCAAGCAGGAAGTTCCAATCCTCCATATCACTCTGGCCAAGTAGATCTCCTCACAGGAGTAGGCACGTTAGGCATGCCTCCTCAGTATCCACAACAAATTACAACAAGGCCTGTCATCTCTAACATTATTTCTCCGGTCTAGTATCAAACAACCCATTACTAGACAATATCCCGTCATACTTAAACATGTACTCCAAATCACCACAGGGAGATATGTTCTCCTCTCCCGCCCTTTTTCTCAAACGGGGACTTCCCTATGCCCCTGCCAATGCATACGCTGCGCCATACCAACAACCCATCCCACCACCACTCCCTCAACAACCACCATCAATGGTCGAAAACTATGCGATAGGGACTTATTCAGAATATTTGAAGGAACCCTTAGACTTCACCATACGAAGCGTCATGCTTCCAAGACCTCTTCCCGATTTACCCAAGTACAAAGGTGAGGGAGATCCAAACGCGCATATCAAAGCTTATGCTACAGCCATACGTGAATTACTCCCTTGGGATGGGGTTGTTGCTAAAATATTCCCCAAAACCTTGGAAGGCATTGCTCTCAACTGGTATTATAGAATACCTGAAGCCTCCATCCATTCATTTAAATAGCTCGTATCAGAATTCATTAAGGTGTTCGACATGAACAAACTGTTGAGAACAGGAATCAGGGAATTCTTGCACATCAAACAAGAACACAATGAATCTATCACCCATTTCATCCAGAGGTGGCATACAGTTCTTTATTCTTCAGCAAGTGCTCCAAACATGGATCAGATGGAACTATGCGATTTATTCCTTCATTCTCTCAGCAAAGAGGTGAAGGAAGAAGTCTAGAAGTTCCCACTAAGAACTTATGATGAAGTACTTGAGAGCGCTCTTCGAATAGACCAAGCAGCGATAGATAGTGGTCACAAAACATATGGAGCAAACGGGAAGTTGATCGCCCCCAATCAAAACACTACAAATTATCCCACTACCACAAACGTTAATCAAGGACCCAAAATCCTTAACAAAAATTGGGGTGTAACAATGGATGGAGTAACCGACCAGCCCAAGAAGGTAAATGTTGTCAATACTCCATCACAAACAAACAACCAACGAAACAACAACTTTACCCCGACAATCAATACAGTGGATTTTAACCATCCACAACAACAACAACAATGGTGAAATCCTATACAAGGGCCAAAACAAAACTCATTTGGTTATCAAAACCAAAGCCAGAAACAACAAATGCAAAATTTTAATCCTAATAGGCAACAGTTTGATCAGAATTTTAGGCCACAATATACACCAAACCAACAAAACAGGAATTACAATCCCAATTCTTATTGTGGTTTCCACAAAATTCGGGGTCATGATACTAGAACGTGTTGTGACTACAATAAATTCATGCAACGTTTACCAGAAGAACAAAGACAGTTCTTCATAGATTTGTTTTTGGCAGATCCCGTGTCATCACCACCAAATACGCTCGCAGGGGCAGTTTCCCCTCAGAATGCTCCTCTCAAGATCTTTAACGATCCACTCCCAAATCATGATAGCAATAGGCTGAATCCAACTGGAACAAACAAAAGTGCAATGACAGGAAACAATGATCATGAAGCCTCAACTTCACTAAATCCATCAGTTGCGCCACAGTTAGGAAGTCAACCGAGACCCAAGATAGTCAGTTTGGTAGAATTAGACGCTGAACTACCTATCGAAGCTATAACAAGAACACGAGAATATTTCTCTCAACCCAGCCCAAGTCACCCAGAAACAGATAAGAGTCAACAAATAGTAGAAAAACCCGTAGGTGCCTATGATTTAATTAGTGACCTAACAAAGACCTTCTCGCACATTTCATTTTTGGATTTACTAAAGAACTCTCCTCCTCATAGAGCTACTCTTTTAGAAGCATTAGGTCTAGGTCATCTAATTAACATCACTCCACCTCCTGAAACACAAGTAAATCACGTAGATTTTGATATCCACCCTCCGGGGCAGCTAGACAAGGATGTCGAATTCATATTCAAAATAAGTAAAATGCCCACAGATGCTGAGATCACCCGCCGAGGTGATCCAGCCTTACACTTACAAGTATGGGTTTATAATAACTATGTAAAAACAAGAAATGGTTGTGATGGGGTCACGATTAACACGGTCCCTTTCTCTTTCCTCCAAAAACTAGGATATGGGGAAACAAACTATTCCACCACTCGAAATACATTGAGAGGCTATGATAGCCTTAAAGCCACTTCGATAGGAACTATAATACTTCCGGTCACCTTAGGACCCAAAACAATCCTGACTGAGTTTTATATTATAGATCGGGAAACTAATTATAATATGATACTTACGACCATGGATACACCGAATGAAGGCAATCCCTTCTACGTTATTCCAAGAAGTAAGATTCTTGCATCTAGGAAAGGTATTTGTAGCCAAAGGTGATCCAAAACCTTTCGATTTGCACCTAGCTGATTTAAAGAAAAGACCAGGTGTGCACTCAGAATTTGAACTTCCAACAAACCAACTTAATAAACCCACTGACCCAAAACTAGAGGAGAATTTGGTACCTACAACGGATCTTGAAACTATCAGCATAGCCAAAACAACCCCAACCCCTAACGATAAAGCTAAAGAAACGGTATCATTAGGGACTACTGCAAAAATCGTTGAGTTAATAGAACAAGATTCACCAATGTTCTTACCATTTGATTCAAAAGAGTAGGCATAGGATATTCCCTAGGTGTTGGTTACCTTCCAAAGAGAGGACCCTCGTATGGTAGAAGTAGAGTGCACAAACACAACAGATGCCCCAACATCTATACTCCCGACTAAGTATTGGACTCTCCATTTCGATGGAGCTAAATTCCATTATGGAGCGGGGGCAGGTATAATTCTTACTTCGCCCAAAGAGAAAGTCCTCCCATTTTCCTTTAAGTTAAACTTTGAATGCACAAACAATGGCACTGAGTACGAAGCCCTCCTCCTTGGCCTCACTTTAGCCAAGAGAATTGGTGTTAACAACATCAGAGTCTTAGGAGACTCGCAATTAGTGGCAAACCAAGTTTCTGAGGTATACGAAACCAAAGCCGAACACTTGCAGCTTTACAAAAATGTTGTATTAAATTTAAGCAAGGCATTTAACTTCATATCCATTGAAGCAATCCCGCGAGAGAAAAATCTTCTCACCGATTCAATAGCAACTTCAGCATCACGTTTTACTCCAAGCAATGAGTTAGAAGATACCCAGTTCACGGTGTCCATTCGTGATGAACCATTGATAAAAACAATGACAAATCCCCTTTCAAGTGGAAGTGAATCTACCATCCTAGACCGTATTGATAGTGATGCGGCTACTTTGGATTATTTAAATGCCTATGCAGCACTACATCTCTCCTATCATATGCTAGATTTATCCTTAATTCCACATTCGTCTTCTTACTTTGAAATCCCGTGATGGATCATCCCTCACAAATGGAACCTAGCATATACGCAGTAGAAAATGGGGATGATTTGGATTTACCTCCAGCACCACCTGAGTTCGAAGAGGGTAACACCTCTTTGATCGAAGAAACAATCGATGTCAACATCGGGACAGATGACGAACCAAAAATCTTGAAATTAGGATCATCCTTAACCCCAGAAGAAGTGGAAATACATACGCGGATCCTCAAAGAACATCAGAAGGCGTTTGCATTTAATTATAAGGAAATGACAGGAGTTGCACCCCACATTGCGGTGCACAACCTCGTCACTAAATCAGATGCAAAGCCAGTTAAGCAAAAATCAAGACCTATGAAACCCAAAGTAGCTCTCATGGTAAAGGAAGAGGTAATAAAACTCCTTCAGGTAGGATTCATCAAGCCAGTCGACTACTCCCAATGGGTATCTAATATCATTCCCGTTCTCAAGAAGAATGGGAAGATACGCATCTGCATAGATTTTCGAGACATCAACAAAGCATGTCCTAAGGATGACTTCCCGTTGCCATCTATTGATGTCATTGTTGATGCAACAGCTGGGTTTGAGCTTTTGTCTCTCATGGATGGATTCTCGGGATACAATCAAATCAGAATATCTGAGCAAGATCAAACTAAAACTACGTTTATAACTCCTGGGGAACCTATTTGCTATCTTTGTTATGCCATTCGGTCTCAAAAAAATTGGTGCCATGTACTGGCGGGATATGACATACATATTTCACGATCTAATTCATAAAATCGTGGAATCTTACGTAGATGACTTATTGGCTAAAGCCAAGAAGCGTTGTGACCATCCCGAAGTACTCCGCGTCATTCTTTCACGTCTAATAGAATACGGAGTCACACTAAACCCAGAGAAATGCGTCTTTGGTGTAACGGGAGGGAAGCTCCTAGGTTATATCATATCGTCACGAGGGATAGATGTTGACCCAACCAAAATTTGGGCTGTCCTCGAAATGGTTCCACCTTCAGATGAATCTGGAATCAGATCATTTCTCGAGAAAACTGGGTGCAATCCGAAGATTCATCCCAGACTTAAGCTTCGCCGTTCATCCAATCAACAATTTACTCAAGAAAGACTATAGCATTGATTGGACCAAAGACTGTAATGAAGCCTTTGAAGCAGTTAAGCATTTCCTATTATCACCACCTACGCTAATGCCACCTAAGTTAGATCACCCGTTAATTCTATATTCACGAGCTACCGGTGTCTCGCTGGCCTGTATGTTGGCCCAAGAGGATAATGACAAAAAGGAACGCGTGATTTATTTCATCAGCCAAATGCTACTCAACTATGAAACACGCTATACACAGGCAGAACGAGAATGCCTTGCCATAGTCTTTGCTACTAAACGCCTAAGACATTATATGCTGAATCAAGAAACGAGGGTCATGCTAAAAACGGACCATTTACGGACTTTCCTCACACAAGGGTCATTGTCTAAAAAGGCTGGATGTTTTATAACCTTAATGGGAGAATTCGAATTAACATTTGTAAATCAGAAGTCAGTTAAGGGACAAATTATTACGGATTGGTTAGCTGACAACCCATTAGACGGAGGCTATTTAGTAGATTTAGACTTTCCAGATGAGTGTGTATACTACATCGAAGCCCGACCCTCTATCTCTGAGTGTCTTTGGTACACTGATATCATTAATTATATCATGGACCATACGTACCTGAAGGAGTTACACCGCAACAAAGAAGGTGGTTACGCATAATCGTAGCTAAATATGTCATTATAGAGCAGGTTCTCTATCGGAAAGCATTCAATGGAATGCTCTTAAGATGTGTCGACATAGAAGAATCCAAGAAGATTCTCCATGAATCTCACAGCGGAATATGTGGAGGCCACTTTATGGCCACGCCACTGCTCGAAAAATACACCGAATGGGCTATTTCTGGCCCACTCTAGAACATGACGCGATAGAGTTTGTATGCAGGTGTCATAAGTGCCAAGAATTCTCCCATGAGATCCACATGCCAGCACAAGCTCTACAACCAATCGCTACTCCATGGCCCTTTTCTACATGGGGTCTAGACTTAATAGGGAAATTCTCTCCCTCATCCACAGACGGCCATAATTTTATAATCACGGCCACTGAATATTTTACCAAATGGGTAGAGGCTATGCCTCTTACCACTGTACCTGGTTCTGTAATCGCCAAGTTCATTTTGAACCAAATCATTTGCAGGTACGGTATCCCGCAAATCATTATCTCCGATAATGGAACTTCTTTTAAAAATGAAGAGGTTCGCGAACTATGCAATAAATTTAAGATAAGCCATCATACGGCTTCCTTGTATTATCCCCAAGCCAACGGACAGGCTGAAGCGACAAACAAGACACTGAAAGCCATTCTCCTTAAAACGGTGAAAGAAAACAAATGAGATTGGCATTTGAAGTTATATCCGGCCTTGTGGGCCCACTGAACCTCAATAAGAACACCAACGGGAGCAACTCCTTTCTCGCTGGTATTTGGGGCAGAAGCAGTTCTCCCGCTTGAGGTCAAAATACCCAGTCTCCGCATTTCACTACAAGGGATTCTGGATGAAGACGCTTACAGAGAAGCACGTCTTTCCCAACTAGAAAGCCTAGATGAAACTAGGTTAGATCTTTGAAACAATGAGCATAGAGCTTATGCTTTGACCGAATGTGCCAGCAAAGATAACAAGAAGGTCTATGAACGTGACATATACGAAGGTGATCTAGTTCTAAGGCTAGACAACTGGATCGACAAGAAGACCGGCGAAGGAAGGAAATTCTGGCCCAAATGGTTGGGCCCATACCGAGTCATGAAGGACTACGGAAATGGTGCTTACCTCTTATGTACGCTAGAAGGTGAGGAATTTGGCAAAACAGTCAATTCCCTGCACCTCAAGTGATTCTACGCATAAGCAACTAGCACTACTTGTATAATTATCTACATTGCATCTTCATATAGATTAAGATCATTTTGTCCACTTGTTTCTTACATAAATTGTGATCAAGGAATCTATTCTCAAAGCAATTCATTACAAACTCATGATGTTGTTGGCATAAAGCTCTTTAATCATACCTCTCCATCTTCATATATCATCAAATCATCTCGGAATCTTTTATCAAATAAAATCAAACATGACAAAGTCTTAACGGTAACCATACCAAGATCTGCAAGTTTATTCTCGCTTTGATTTCTTCTTAGGATAGGTGTCTTGCCTATGGTCTGTTCTAGAAGCTTCATGGTGTCACATCTATCCCATATATATATCTCTTTGGAAATAAGCACATACTGACATTTTACTCAAGAAAACAAGTCAACAAGTGATTAAACAGAAAATTTTAATTTTACACATTTCCTTGCCCCACCAACCTTCGGTGATGAGCTTGCGTCTCTTACTAGTGACGTAGGGTTGGGAAAGGATGGAAATGCCCTTACTCACCTATACCTTGCCCACGGTGATAAACCCACGCTTCTTACTAGTAGCATGGGGCAAAGTACAGGGGGTCCTCTTGACAAAGCAAACGTTAAAAGTCATAAACAAACAATTCAAACTTTGAGTCAAAAATGAATGAATCAGATGTTCAAAATTCCAAGAGAGTTAAAATCCTAAAAACCTAGATTTTGTCTACTATGTGGCCATCTACGGATCTAAGTCTAGATAAACCACAAAGTAAGTTGCATTCTAAACTATGAAGTCACTCGGGTGGAGTAAGCTTGTAGTTTCCTATTTGGTTCCACCAAAGCTTTGTCTGTCTTTCATCGCTATCGTTTCACCACATTTCATAACTTGCGCCCTTCTTGACTCTCGGTGATGAGCCCTCGCATCTTACTAGTTGCGTGGAGTTAGGAATGGGGAAAAAATTAACTTCATCATCTTGGTTATATTCATCACTTTGCAAAACAAACATGAGGTATCCAAATTGCTTACGGAAGCTAAGATTCAAAATCACAATATATCTACATTATCATGTACCAGCATCATGAAAAACACAAAAGGAAACAAACATTTGCATCATCTGTTCTCCATTGCATACATTCTAAAAAGCATATAAACATACATCGTGGTATATACAAAGAAACTGGAAATAGAAAGGAAAACATGAGTGCCAAGCTTTTGATCCAAAACGAATGCGTATATATAAATAATCAATGTTTATATACAATGCCATCATGCACTAAGCATGGTCAAAATGCTCAAAGAGCCCGTGATATACAAAGAAATATACAATACAAAATACATGAGGGCCAAGTGGCCTCTCAATCCCTACGTGACCCCTCCGAAGGTGCACGCCCACGCCTAGGACTCCGGCTACGCCGGTGCTCTGAATGTACGGAGGGCTCAGGGTCTCAAGGAGCAGCTCCAGTCTCACCACGAGAATGGCTCCTCATAAGGCGCTCAGCCGTCCTATAGCCCGCTAACTCTGTACGGAGGGTCGACACCATCCTGGCCACGTGCCAAATAGGGAGAAAGACATCGTTATGTCTACCGGCTGCTGAGGGCTCCTCGGCATCTATGGACAACTCCGTGCGGGTCCTATCCATGGGGATCATCAGGGAATCGAGTACATACCTTGCGGATCAAATCCCACCACTCGTCAACAGTCTCTGCAAACAAAGGAGAAAAATGAATTAGAAACCAAGCAAGAGGCTAAAAGATACAACAATAGCAACTAAGGAGAGCCTACATATAAACATTAAAAGGGAGAAAGGGTAACTTACTCGGATCACCAGGCCTCCAAGATGGGTCGCTGGGACCAGCACCCGCCGCGGATGCCGCTGCCGACTGAGGGGCTGCTCCTGTGGTAGGAGCAATGTGTCGCCCTGCAACGGACTCATCCTCTCCACCATGGCCCTGGGAGAGTGGCTCCTCTGAAACTAGAGTCACCCTCTCTGCTGCTCTGCTCAGCCCTCTCTGCCTGCATAATGTCCTGAGTGTCATGCCACTCAGGATCACTGTCATCAGTCTCCTCCTCTGACCCTCCCTCTGTGAGCTCCTCAGAGTCGGAGTCAATATCTATGGGGTCATCGCTGCTATGAGCAGGACCCGCGGCTATCTGAAGCAAAGGTGCCCGAGGCGCACCGGCTCTCCCTCTAGCACGAACTATCCTCCTGGCTGTAATAGGAATGCCAGGAGTAATCACTGTCCAACCTCGGCCTCTAGGCCCCCCTCTGGCCTCGCGAACTGATCTGTAAACTGGTGCCACTGGGGGAAGCATACCCGCATATGGAAGACCAAACTACTGAGGAACCCGGCCGAAAGGATGTACCTCCACTCGTCCCACTCGATCGATAAGCTGCCCTGTGGTGGAGCAGGAGATCAGGGTAAGAGTCTCCTCGCCCCATATGCCGGCCATAAGCTGGTACGGTGTCGCCTCCATGTCTGCAGTAGTAAGGGAGGCAACTGGCTGATGAGGTGCTCTGAGCACCGACATGTCCATCCATCTGGCTGCCCTCACAGCCCCAGGATCTGCCACCTCCACACCCCTGCCATAAGGGATAAAATGCTCATACACCCAACTCATGACTAGAGTTGGGTGGCTCAATGACTGTCCCTATAAACGGACCACCCTATATAGATCATGGTAGGTGGTCCCCAGAATATCTGCACCCCAGGCGTATATCCGGCCATGCCCCTCTATCTGTGCAATGATGGGGGCCCAACAATATAACAATGTGTCCCCTCCCTTGTCCCCGATCAATCTCGAGGCAAGGATCCCCATGATGGCCTGTCGAAATACGGGGATAGGCAAAGAAGGAATGGATCGAACTCTCACCCCCTTCTTCGACCCCGTGGAGATGGCTGCATCTCCCATATAAGCTGCCCACTGTGTAATCTGTGCCCGTGAGCCTGCTGTCTCTAATGTAAGTCACCTCCCAATGATCGGGACCCCCAGAATGCGGTAGACATCCTCTAATGTGATGGTCCACTCACCACGGACCCCTGGCAGTCGGAAGGTGTTCCGATCTGCATCCCAGTAAGAAAATAAGTCACAAAGGATGTGACTAGATGGTGCAACATGGGGCACGCGCGATATGCGCAGTATACCAGCCCTCTGAAGTGTGTCCTCCTCATCCTGTGAGAGGGCATCCAGTACCCCTGAGAGCCAATCACACACTCTCTCTCTGCTCCATCTAATGTACTCCTCTCTCGCCTGCATACACCCAAAAACACACAAAACAGAGCAAGTTAATATCCGAACAATACCGAGAGAGTCATAAAAACATGTAGAAATGTAAAAATACAAACACAATCTCAAAACAGTACATTTTGCATTTCAGCTGCAAAATCGCCCCCGAGCAGGAGGCGGTTTTAGCCGCCACCGCTTAAAGGCGGCGGTGGCAAAGGTGGCGGTCGTGGTCCGAAAACCCACGCGGGTTTTTAATCTAAAAACACCTAAAAAGTCCCAAAAACGACCATTTAACCTAAAAACGGAGCCTACCCAGTAGGCGCCCCCTAGATGGACCTTTTAACACAAGCATTTTCAAAAATAACCCCCCCATTACAAAGTATTCAGCATTTCAAATTAAAGGGGGGAAAAACACAAAATTGAAGAAAACCAACCTGTGATCTAGCGGGGCGGTGTTCCGCACGTGGAGGCATGATCACGATCTCACTGCGGACGTTTTGACTCTACTCACGCAAGAAACCATCACCGTGGGCCCCAGAGCTCAAAAACAATCAAATCAACTCACGCAAATGAATAGGAAAATGGGCCCACTTTCATATATATAGCACTCTGTTTCATTTTAAAATGATTTTTCACAGGTTTGGAGCGCTGATGGAGGTAAGTTCCTATCCCCGCACGAATGGTACGTTCTCATTCCCTGTTATTCTTAGCGTTTATTTTTCGAACTATTGTATCTATCTGCACTTGAGTTCTCTTTTCATTTTGTAGGTAGCGGGAATTTTGGATGGCATCATTTCAACACACGGACGTGTAAGGTATAACTTCTAAACTTCCCATTTCGGGACTGCCATACTCGGACCCACCGTTTTATGCCTCTTCATGGCTAAAACACTTCTCCGAGGGGGCAATATGTACGTACCCAAAATTGTAAGGTATCTGTACTGCCAGAACAACGTGACAAGTTCCCAATGATGATACAGGTCTCCTCGCAAGGTGTTCGGGATCCGGAAAATCCCTCGGAGTATGCGTTAACATCCCGCATGCCCCGCTTAGCCCCCGCGTCCTTTGTTTTCCCCTTTTTCCTCTTTTCTTGGCCTTTTGCCCTTCAGTTATGAAACCGCCGCCCTACCTGGGCGGCGGTCTCGTGACCACCACCCTGATCGGTGCGGCGGTCCCGTAATCACCGCCTGCTAAGGCGGCGGTCCTGCACGTGTTTTCTAGAAAGTGCTTTGACACGACTCACGTAAAATATCAATGTTTCACCAGCTTTCCTTGCCGACTTGGGCTTGCATTTATGTTTTTGGTCCCCTGGAATAGTGTTTGGCCATTGTTTATGGTTTTTAGAGTTCAGTTTGGTTTTGATCTTTGGGTGAATGAAAGCTATAAATAAATGGTTTGTGCACAAGCAAATGGTCTGCCCCTCATTCACTTTCAAGCTCTCATTTTCATAGTTCAGTCTTTTGTTCTGTTTAGAGCCATAGTTTCAATTCTTTGCATGCTTATTTAGCATTGTCCAACTATTGGTAAGCCACATATCCAGCTTGTGCAAACAGTGTTGTTGTTTTATCCATTCCATTGAAGTAGAATAGCTTAGGAAGCCATTAAAGTTATAGGTTTTTCTCTTCAAATAGGATAGTTTCAGGTTCTGGTCACTTTATGTTGCATGACTCGCAATAAAATCCCGCTAGGAATTACATAAGCCAAGCTCTGTACTCTTGCGCTATCCCTCTCCTACTCACATTTTTCAGTCTGCATTCTGAGCTGTCCTTGTCCCAATATCTATTTCTGTCGATGCTAGCATTACACGCTTTTCTGGATCCACGTGAACACGAAAGAACGAGGAGATCACACTGAGGGGACAAGATCACACACACCATCGGATTCGCCACTGTTCTGCGGAATCCAGGTTCTAGCTTTCAAAGTTCTAGTTAGAATCATATCAAATAGAATAGTTAATTGCTTTATTTCGGTAAAATTTCTATTCTCGATATTGCCAGGGAAGCTGTGAGGATTGATAGTTTCTGAGAAACTATGATTCACTCCTCACTTCTGAGGTAGGATCGAGAATCTTGCAAGTAGATTAGGAAAGTTATTGCATTATTTAGAATAAATCTACAAATCGCACAGGCAAATAACTACACTCGGTTATCTTGTTTGTTTTAAATTGTTATTTAGTTGTTATTTCTAGATACATTTAAATAGCTGCTTTTCTTCTCATAAAGTTAAATGCAAAAATAGAAGTAATATATGTTTTAGTTTTATTCCACGTAGTTAGAATTTACTTTATTACAGTTAGATTTACATTTTATTTTGTATGACAATCACGGGACCCCAGGAGCCCAGGGAATACATATTTGAGCCAATCGTGCCTCAACCAAACCTCGTCACAGCAATAGTCGACATAGACCAAAATCTCAGAATACAAGTCTTCCAAACAACAACAGATTTACAATTGATCAGTTCTCAGTTGAGAGGGTTAAATATAGAAGACGACCAAGCATACACGTTTTGGTCAAATCAACCGAATTACAGATTACCCTAGACAAACATTCACATGACTGTAGAAGGGTTCGAAAGAGAACAAACCTTTGGTTGTGATCCTTTGGTCCCACAGCCAGGTGCAGGAGACACTCTCACAGATATAGATACTAGTCTAAGGATCCAGGTTGCACGAACACCTGTGAGATATTCTGAGAAAATCACGCAGTTGTTGGTCCTAAACATAGAAGCTGAGAAAGCATATGATTACTGGATACTAGGAATTAGGACTTGATTTCGTATATGACCATAACAGGACTGCAACAACCAAGAGTCTACGGTTGTGACCCAAAAGTCCCACAGCCTAATGAATCCATAAGTCAATCAGATATAAACACTGGCTTATGCACACTAGTTTTCCAATCCACTCCACTTCCACCCATCATCATCGAACAATTGTCCTTACTAGATATAGCGGCTAATGAAGCTAGAGAATTCTGGACTAAGCCAGAGAATCATCCGTAGAGTCAATTGTTTCCACCATCCACCATATGACCTTATCTAGAGACATACACGAAACTATCCCAGGTCATTTCCCACGTATTCCACAACCCATAGATCGAATCATGCCAGAGCTCGATATTGATTGGAGCCTTCGAGCAGTCATCCTTGCCGATCGATCTATTACACCAGTCCAAGTTAGAAGGGCTTTCTTTGCCTTAGATTCACAAATTCCATTAGTGCGTGTCGAAGACATTAGACTGCCTAACTAGTTTGTCTGCATCCCATGCATATTCCATCCCCCATTGTCTCGGCACGACCTCGGGAGGTCGGGTACGTGGAAGAGTTTCCTGTAGATTCCTACGCTCACTTGTCACTTTTACGACGCACAATACCCTCTTCTAATATGATGTGACCCAAGTCTTGAATCTCTTTACGAAAGAAGCTACATTTTCCAAGTTCCCATACAACTTCTACTCTCTCAAAACCTATAGTACCTGTCTCAAATGCTCATCTTATTCCTCCTTGGAATGAGAAAATATCAATATATCATCTAGGAACACTAAGAAAAATCGATTCGAGAAGGTCCTAAATACTCCATTCACGAGGCTCATGAAGATAGTGGGGCATTAGTCAAACCAAAAGAAACAATGGTGAACTCATAATTCCCATAACATGTGTGAAAAGACTGTCTTATGAATGTCTCGCATTTGAAATGTGTAGCTGATGATACCTTGACTTGAGATCGATTTTGGAGAACACTCTGGCTCCCCGCATCTAATCAAACAAGTCATCAATCCTAGGAAGTGGATAACGGTTCTTTATTGTAACTTTGTTGAGTTGTTTGAAGTCTACACAAAGCCTGAGAGAACCATCCTTCTTCACAAATATGATTGGCACTACCTAGGAAGATACACTAGGATGAATGAGACCCTTATCTAACAACTTCTCTAAGCTCGAATCTTGAGCTCATGAAGCTTTGGAGTCATCATCTGATAGGGTTTCCTAGAAACTGGTGCAGATCCTGACACTAAATCAATGGTAAAATCCACCTTTCTATGGGGTGGTAACCCTGGAAACTCACCTAGAAACACATTTGCATACTCTCTTAAAATTACATGATCATCTAAGGGTGAATTCTCTAAAGTGCTCTCTGATCGATCACTGATGGTGATAGTAAACAACTAAAAACCTTTACGCATGCTCCACTTGAGTTGCTTAGCTAAGATCATACACAAAGAGATAGGCCTCTACATCCCTGATATCACAACTGTACTCCAAAGATCATCTTGGCACTCAATGAACTTACTCCTAAAATCTACCTTATCCCGATGAGCCTCAAGCCAATCCATACCCAAAACTACCTGATAGGATCCTAGGGGAATAACTCGGAGGTCAAGAGTAGTGAAGAAGACTCCCAAATAGAGTATGTAACTCTCCACATATGAGTCCATGATGAATTTTTCCTAGAGGCCAACTCAACTTGTCAACTATTTGGTTTCCTAGCCACCACTAGCCCACACTAGTCCACTACAGTAGGAGATATAAAAGAATATGAAGCACCTGAATAAAAAAGTACTAAGATAGAAATACCCCTAATAGTACCTGTCGTCTCAATAATAGTGGCACGGTGCTCGGCACTGGTGGTTTTCAACCACCTTGCATACACATGATGGGGCATCCTACATCACCCGTCGTCTTCTTGGATATAGGAGCTCTATGCATATCCATGGTCATAGGTTTGTGTGGACACATATAGATATAATGATTAGGGGACCCATAAATAAAACATCCTCCTGTACCACTCGAGATGGGGTCCTACTATACTACGGTGCACCGATCCTACTAGCCCAACCTTAGAAGCTGTTGCATGCGAGCTAGCTGCACTGCTTGAGTACCCTATCTCCTATCTCTTGCTCCACCAAAACCCCTATAGTGCCACCTCTTTGAAAGCTTTAGGTCTATCTCTCCCTCTACTATTGGTGGCCATGTTCACGTGCCTACTTCTGTGGATGCGGGAGAGCCTTCATAGTTCGCTCTTTGGTAGAGGCCAAAATCCTCCTCTAGGGGTGGTGCTATCCACCATGACCTATGACTCTGAAAGGCCTGTATCCTATCTTGAAACTTTCTCTTGTTCCTACCTCGGTGCTCCTATGCCCTGGTCCTGTTCTCCTTAGCTAAGTAGGCCTTTTCAATGGCCTTCTCAAACATGGGAGGAGATATCATCCTAATCTGCTCCTAATATATCTACATTCAGCCGGAATAAACTCGTTAACTTGTAATTTCTCATCTTGCAGTTAGTCCACATACTAAAAAAGGTCTAGGAACCTGCTCTCATACTATGCTACTCTACTAGAGCCCTGTCGTAAGTCGTGAAACTCATTAATCCTCTCCTACACAAAATGCTCGACATATAACGAGCCCTAAAATGCTCCTTGAATAACTCCTAGGTATCTCGTGTCTCAAGTCAAATGGAGCTTCTGTGATGCCCTTTAAAACAAACCACTTGAGACCTAATGAAATAACCTAGGTTTAGTTAGGGAAATTATGGAATAATTTTTTTTTTTAGAAGTGTCTTCAACCAGGTTACAAGACAACAATTGACACTAATAGGTTCTAGAACAAGTCTAAATTACAAGAACATACTTTTCATTTATTAACAATTATCAGAGGTCACATGGTCCAAATTTTAGGGTTAGAAGTTTCAGTTAGGTTTAGGGGTAAAATATCACCATACCCACTCTCTAACAGGATCGAGTTTCAACTTAATTTTTCTCACCCTTAACACACTCAAAATTTCCCTAAATCATTTCCATTGGATAGGAAATTTTCTCACCTTTCCAATGATATAAAGAATTCCTCCTAACTCCTTGTAAAACTCTAGATATGGACTGGTGGGCCTTAGGGGTAAAATTTTCCCCAAGGGGACACGTGTCGAGTGGGGAAGAAGACCCTTTATTGGGTTGGTGGGTCGCATCATGGTATTTGGAATTTTTCCCCGTGTGGGTACAAAGTTCACATTTTCCCGTGCTCTGCGGGTCCTCCAAGGACACGTGTCGAGGCTCTAAGCCAAGGTGGGAGAGGATGAGGGAAGGGTGGGGTGACGGTGGCATTTAGGAAAATTTCCAAAGGGAGGAAAAAGACCATTTAGCGCCCACGCACCCGCGGGTCTGCCAGGGACACGTGGCGCTCAACAAGCCAAAGTGGGGAGAGAGAGAGATGGGTGGAGTAGGGGGAAAGTTGGTGAATTTATCCATAGGGAGAAGAGGGGGTAAATGGCACACGTGGGTCTCCGCACACCCGTGAAAGGGTCACACCAGGCTAGGGTGGGAGTGCAAGGCCGTGGGGAAAAACTCAAAATTTTTCCAAAATAAAAATTTCAATAGATAGAGTTGCAAGGGCTTCCCCACCCACTATCACCCCATGCTACCATGTGGCAGCCTCTGGTTGGCTATGGATTGGCGAGGGAAATTTCAAAAAAATTTCCCCAAAAATTTTCAAAATTTCCTAAGGATTTTTCAACAGGAAATTTTTCTGTTTGTGCCAGGCCTACGGGAAAATTTTCCCAAATTTTCCCGCTAAGGAAGGAAAATTTAGAGGGCCATAACTTTAGCTAGAAGGCTTGGTTTTGGGAAAACGAGGACTTTTTGGAAATATCTTGATGCCCTCTTTGCATAGAAATTATAAATTTTACATTTTGATAAAGTTTGAGAGGTCAATTTTATGAAAACATGGCCTATAGAATTTTAATTAGCAAGTGGTAATTTTTGAATTATAAATTTGATTCAATTTGATCTCCTCCTTCACTCAACATGCCAAACAGACATGGAGGATTATTCTAGGAATGATTTAGGATATTCTAGGAAGGTAAATTTTCTCAATTGATTCTAATTTAAATTTTTCCAACAATTGACAAAAAAATGACTGTGAAAAGTTTTGGGCTTAAATTTTGCAATGTTTTAAATTATTTCTTAAGTTTTTTTGTCAAAATGAGTTCTTTGATAATGTATCATGTTAAATTTTAATGTTTCCAAGTTGATTATTGTGTGCAGGCCCGAACTATGCATTTTAATTAAATTATTTGCTAGTTTAAAATTTACAACAGAGATCCATTCCTAGAGAATCTTTTTATCAAATTCATCATTCAAGTGTGGAAATTAATTTCTATTCTAGTCCAAGGAATTTATTTGTTTATAAAAAAATCATTTAAAAGCTAAATTGTAAAGTCTGGTTTCCAATTTAATATATTTCCAAAAGGGACAAAATAATATAATTCCTTCATATGTATTTCTTCTTTTCAAATAGAGATCTAACTACCTCTTTTGCCATACAATGAAACATTGAATTCAATCCATGGTAGACTTAAGTGTTTTCCTTCTTCAAGAAATCATTAAAAACAAGAATCCAGTTTCTTTCTTTCCCCAAAATCATATATTTGAAACAAGGCAAAATAATACAATTACATCTCACGTGTTTCTTCCTTTTCCATTTTCCAAAAAAGGATTTCAAATCACAATTTGATATTCCAATTCAACACAACAATGCAAATGAGGGAAAGTCTTGCAATTCTTTATTAATTCAAAAATAAATACATCTTTACATTCTTCCATTCCTTGAATGCAATTAGCAGATTTCACTCTCTTTCTTTCAAATGTACAGAATAGAATATAAATATCTTTCACAATTTGAATAAGTAACTTTCATAACCAATTACAACATCTTTTCTTCACAAATATATATATTACAATTTCATCCACTTCAAGTGGGAAAGGTTACAAATGAATTTGTTTCACAAGGGGCTAGAAAAATTGTCTTCTTCTGCTCCAGAACAACAACATGCAAGTTTTCTTTTTCTTCCAAATTGATCACAACAAAAGTGGGGAAAGGAAATGCTCTCCACCCAACAAAAACATCTAATGAAAGGAGAATCCATCCTTCATCATTGGCCCCCGAGCCCCAACCATAAGACAATAAGAGGTATGATTCAACCCATGGAAACAATAGGCTTCCACTAAACACAACATTCTTCCAACATGTATAATTCAATATAAAACAGTCAAACAAAAACAACAATTTACAACTGCATTTGCAACATTCAAATAGAACTCAAGCTTGATCATGCAAGCCAAAGGAACAAGGACTATGGGGGAAGATGCTTATGCCTCCCAATGGGAATTGGGCATCCACCTATAACAACACACCACAATAATTCATCACACACATCCTTATGCCCCCATGATTTCCTTATGCCCCTATAAAGTAAGAAATGCGAGCTATTTCTTTTCCATGGTGGATCCCAAACCAAACTCCCTCCACAAGAATTTTGATGCCACTGGAATTCCCTTATGCCCCCACATGAATTCCCCATAGCCTTATCCTACACCATTCCTATGGTATTCTACCCAAACAACCAACAAATAAACCAAAAACATGCACCCTTCATTCATACACAAAAGAAATAACAATCATAAAAGAAGAGCTAAGCTCCTACCTCTCCATGGTAGCTTTTGTTTCCAAACAAAGCAAGCTCTCAATTCAAGAACAAAGTCCCAAAAATAGCAGCCAACAAGAAAGAAAATCCTTCCAAACTCCTTCCAAAATTAAGAGCTCCAAGCACAAGAAAATTCACCCCAAGGAAGCATGCAAAATGATTCAACAACCCAAAACAAGCAAAGAGTTTGAATTTTATAGAAGAGGGAAGAGAAGAGGATGATGTGGATCCATGTAGGATGCCACATCACACATCCTCAACTCCAATCACAAAAGGAAAAATTTCATTCTCCCAAGCAAAATAAAGAGGTGGGTGAAAATATGACAATTTACTTGCACACTCCAAAAATCCCACACCCCAAAGGACTGCAAATTTAAAACATGAAGAAAGTGCAATTAAAACATGCAACATGATTAATAAAATGCATTATAAAAGTCTAAAATCACCCCTCTAACCATAAGTATGGTTAGTAAATTAAATTGAGAGGTATGAGACAAGTTTTACTTGTCCCACAAGCCTCCAAAAACAACCCCCAAGGACAAATTCGAATTTCCAAGGAGGTGGAGTGTTTCATACTCCAAAATCTAACTTACACAACTCTTACACAAACTTACACATCCCTTACATATTTAATACAAAGAGCCAACAACTTCCATTATTACTTTCCCATATCCCAATTTGATTTATTTAAATTTTAACCATATGATTTCTCACATTAATCTTCCACAATTTAATTAAATGAAAGAAAGGAACACATCACTAATAAAATAAATTCAAAAATAATTAAAATTTAACCACATTAATAACTATAAAAACCCATGATCACATTTAAAGGTGATCCCCCATGGAAATCCCTAGCAACAAACAACCACAACACAATAAAACAAGTTGCCATGGTGACCTTTTCAAATTCACCTAGAATTCCATTGTGGTTGGTCTCCAATCCCCCGATGTTTGTTGTGATATTAACCTACAAAACACAAATACCTCCTTCGGCCTCGTGGCCATATCAGAACATCCAAAATGAATATAAATAAAATCAAAAAATCATCTAAATATGTGAATCACAACAACATCAAGGCAATTTAACATTATCACATATAATTTATATCAACAACTATATCATCATCATATAATATCCATTTTCTAGATCTACTCATAATATCCAAAATCACATGTCCAAACAACATCCATAAAACATCCATGTCAAATAGTATATCATCATCCACATATGAGTGTCTCTAATAATCATCATGCATCATAACCAAATCAAGATCAACAATAATCCATGATCAAATGTCTAACATCATACTAAATCAAAACATAATAATGTCCATAATGTAATCAACCGTATCAAAATAAGTATCAATAAGTGTCAAAGGGAAGTGGGTACTACACTTCCGCTACTCATTTCTCCACCAAACGCCCTGTTGTTGTCCCATAGGAGGTGTATGGCGAACCTGGCTTTGACATTTCTCTCATAAGAGTGCAAGCCAAAACAACTATCAAGGTTAAGAAGCCATGACTCGGACCCAAAGCCATATGTAGAGCCTGTGTACATAGGTAGTTACAAGTGAAGAAGGTCCCTAATCACACTACCTATGTCACGATCCTAGCATTGGGGTCCAACAGGTGAAAGGGTTGTTTATCTCAAACGGTCCCTTGAATTTTTGTGAGCGACTACGATAGTATGAAGCCACCCTCTCATGGTGAAGAAGGGCTACGTGATCTCTCCACGTAGGGGTATCGTGCTCTAGTGGCTATGAATGCACATCCCCACCTATCAGCTCCTCATCTCCCGATGGGATATCCTCCTCTCTCTTGCCTTCGAGGTGGTGGGAGGCTCGCCGTATAACACCGATCAATCTGTTGAAGAGCCTCTAACATCTCGAGGCCCTAATTTGGGAGCATGTGGTTTGGGCATAGGTGAACTACATCCTAAACCCCTAACCGATCATCGCCTCATGGGTGCCATCCTGTGTATGAGGTGAGAAAAGAGATTATTAAGTTTTAATGATTGCGGAAAAGGTCTTTTTCCCATTATTTTATTTATTTATTTTAATGTTATTAAAATATTATCGACTAGTTAATTAATTACCCAAAGTGTCCATGTGTGTGAACCTCATGCTCGATACAAATGTAGTGGCCCACCTCGGGACACTGAAACCACACTAAAATTTGACTAGAAAATTTTGGATAATTTTTTTGAAGAGATTAATTAATATTAGTCTTTTTTAACCCTTTCCTGTTAATCATTTAATTTATACAACTTTAGTTTAACCAAGACAAGGTAATTATTTATTTCTAACTAGCTTACTAAGGTCCCCAAATAAATCCACACACCTTTTTAAATTACTTGTTTCCCCCTTTTTTAATTAGTTTTCCCACACTCATCTCCTATAATTTTATTTCTTAATCCCCTAAAATGCCCATGACTTAAAGTATGTAGGATTTATTGTGAGCCCTAGGATCAATCTAATCTTGACCCTTGATTGGAATTTTACCCTAAATTTTCCCTAAATATCTCTATGTTTTCCTTTCCCTCTCTATTCCTTTTCTCATTTAGCATTGTATTGTTATTTGCATGCACAGGTTGTGGAGGAGCAAAGGAAGAGATGATTTCATGGAGTGTCTCCATTAATGAGAATAAGCTTCATACTATTTCGTTGTTATTTCTTTTGTTTGACTACCCAATTTAGATTTTCTCAGAAAGGGCATTTCCTCCATAGCCACAAGGGCATACTGTTATCTATTTAATTTCAAATATACATATATATATATTATTCTTACGAATGTTGAAATAAAAATCAGTTTAAACAAGTTTTATCACTATCTAACAATGGGTCCAAGGGGGACTGCAAAGATCATGAGAGCAAGAGAACCGGTGGCGGAGGAAATGGGGGAGTTGGTTGGCCATGGTGAGGTGGATTGGGAGGGAGGTGGTTTGGAGGAATAAGGCTGCGGGAAGTGGAGAAGGTGGTCGTGTGGGGATAGGGGAGAGAAGAGGCAGCGTGGGACGGTGGAGGAAATAGTGCGCGCAGAGTTGGGGAATGGGGACAGGGGCAAGAAGACCCGTGGAGGTGCGATGGAGGCTATGTGGGGGTTTGGGCTGTGGCGGTGTTGTGTGGTGTGTGGGGAGGGCTAGGCCCTCCCAAACTCTTCCTTATTTTTTTAAATGTTACCCTAAATCCTTTGCCCATACTATTTTTTACTATTATCTTGTTTAGTGGATTTAACATTTAAATATTATATATATATATATATATATATATATATATGTATGTATGTATGTATGTATGTAACAGAGATAATAGTATAAATAAATAAAATAGTAATAACTAACAAATTGTTCATTCGTTATCAAATCTACATATATATATATATATATATATATATATATAAAATATGTAGATTTGATAACGAATGAACAATTTGTTAGTTATTACTATTTTATTTATTTATACTATTACGTTACATACATACATACATGTATGTAACAGATAATAGTAAAAATAAATAAAATAGTAATAACAAACAAATTGTTCATTCGTTATCAAATCTACATATTAACAATTTGTTAGTTATTACTATTTTATTTATTTTTACTATTATCTCGTTACATACATGCATACATACATACATGCATACATACATACATACATACATATATGTATGTATGTATAATAGTAAAAATAAATAAAATAGTAATAACAAATTGTTCATTCGTTATCAAATCTACATATTATATACATATGTAGATTTGATAATGAATGAACAATTGATTAGTTATACTATTTTATTTATTTTTACTATTTATCTGATACATACGTATTTCTGCATACGTACATACATATATACACATATACACATACATACATATATATATATATATATATATATATACATATATATGTACATATACATATACATATGTAACAATAAAACTAATAAATCTTAGACTATTACAATTGGAATTACCCCCCCCCCTTCCCCCTTTGTAAATAAGATGAAAGATGTAACTCCTCTGTTTTTACAATAAATCAGATTTTTAAAGTTACTTTCTTGCCTACATAAAGGAGGAGGTAACCTTACATTTTAGTTACTAAGAGAGGACTTGCAACAAACTTTCAAACCGAGAGAAGAAGGAGATATGATCACATTTTTTTCACTATACATCCATTTCTTTAAGTTAACAAGGAAAGATAGTAAAACTATTTTAAAAAAAAATTCTAATAGCTATGTTGCAAAAAATTAAGAGAATAACAATATATCCACTAATAGTCTTTATTTCAAAATAGAGTTCCAACAATCCATATTAAAAAAACTACTATACTACAAGATTTCATCTTCAAGAGTCCAAGCTCACAAATCTAACATATTTCCAAAATACATGAAAGACTCAAAGTACCACATTTTAAATTTCTTAGCAAGATTAAAGGAAGGTTGTACCACAAATGTGTCTCAAGTTTACAAGTAGTCCCATATACAAAAGAGAATTTTACATGACAATGAAAAATTCCACATAGCTATTGTTTTCAAGATACAATGAAAATGAAGTCCATAAAATGGTGAAGGAGACAATGAGAATTCCAAATTGACAAGTGTTTTCATATGTCCTCCACTAGCTTTCCAACTCCAAATTTTTCCAAAGGAACAACACAAGGATAAAGATCTTGTTTAACCACCCAACCTTTAGGCATCATTACATGCCTTTCCAAGGTTGGAAGGCATGCTAGCCTCCCCCAAGCCCATGGGAGAGAGGACTAGCTTCCAAAACTTTGCACAAGATTAAGGGAGACAATCCAACATTATTTTCACATACAAGACAAGCCAAACACTAAGAAAACACCAAATTTTGCAAAGAAGGAAAGGAGGAGAAACCATATTCTACCTCCAAAATGGGGAAGAGAAGAAAGAGATCTCCAAGTGTCAAGAGTGTAGCCAACATTGGTTGCACATAAACAATAATCTCCACAACCTCCTTATTCCTCCAAAGTCATCAAACCCTCCTTATTTCTCCATCCATTCACCAAAATCCTTCTTGGGAGGATTTTCAAACCCAAAGGGTTTCCTCTCCAAGAATGGGGAAGGGGTTCAAACCATATGAACCACCTTCCCCACCTCAAACCATTTGAGGAGTAACAAAATCCTACATGGCTTGCCCATCAAGCCATGAGGATTGAGAGGGAAAAATCCCTCTCTCTTCCCCACAAACTCCAAAATCCATCATGCCATATGATGGATGGAGAAAAAAATTAAACAACAAGTAAAATCAACAAATGACAACACACAAGTAGCAACACACATTTTAAACAAAAAAGACTAATATCTAACATGATATAAAACATAAAATGAGCTCAAGGATCCTACCTCCAAAAGCTCTCCAACACTCTAACTTTTCTTCTTCTTTATCCAAGCAAGCTCTAGCTCCAAAATCCACAAGCCTCCAAGCAATAGCTCCAAATAAAAAAATCCTCTTCTTTCCCCATGAGAGAGAATTTAAAGAGGAGCCAATAAAAATCCTCTCAAATGAGGGGTGACATGTGTCACCCCTCTCTTCCTCAAGGTCAAATATTCTCAAAATAAATGAGAGAAAAAATAAGATAGCTTTTAAGCCTCTTCTCCCAAATTACCCAAAATGAAAAACAAAACAAACTTGTGCAACTTTTAACAAAACACACATACCCATCCACCTTACATGGATGTGACCAAAGGGAGGAAAAATTGGAGGAGACTCCTCTATGCCTTGGAATTAAGCCCCATACCTATTAAGTAGTGTCAAAGGGCCCATTTTCATGCTAAGTGAACTCCCAAATTAAAAAGGGGTCACTTAAAATGCCTAAAATAGCCAAATTTCGGTTTTGGCACATTTGGGCACAAGTGTAGAGGTTGTGGGGCCCACCCAAGGGTTCACATACGACCCTAATTCCATTTAATTAAATACATCACTAACCAAACTTAAAAATTTATGCAAGTGGGGACCATTAAGTCCCCAAATCAGGTTTACAAAGCAAACTAAACATCCTACACAAGATAAATATTACAAGACATACTATATTTCAAATGAGGGTCACTCATGGTGTCCAAAATAATGAAATCTAATTACTAAGGCCTCATACAATAAACATGGTTAGGACTTAGCCCGTGGGCTGCTCAGCTTGTGCAACATTGTGTAGCTGCCTTGAATCCCACATTCTCTTATGACCTGTCACCTACACACTCATTGCACACATTAAATGCACCTATTCGATAAAATGTAAATCAACTACTCAATAAGGGATCAACAAAATATATTCTAGCATATCATCATCCTGAAATTGAAAATGTGACAACATGCATAATTATACATAATTTACCATGAGTTAGCCATAACTATAAATAAAAGTGGCATACATCCATAAAATCCAAACACGCAACTAAACTGAGTATCCATCATATATAAATAAGGTCCAAACAACATCATATCAGTTAGTATTCATAACATCATATGATAAGGTGTCAACATAGTAATCAAGTCAAATTGGTGCTATATGCCCAAATATCCATACATGTCTAAGGAGGTCAAATATCCTAACATAATGTCTAAAATATATCAAATCCACTGTCAAACATGTCTATGAGTAAGGAGAAGAAAAAATAAGCGAGGCTATAAAAATGTGGGCACTACGGTGGATGAAACGGGAAGTGCTTCGCACAACCTACTTGACTAGTGTTACCATTTGTGAGATTTAGCATCACAAGTCATCCGTATCGCGACCCTAGTGAGAATACACGATGGACACATTTATTGCTCACTGTGCTTGAAGGGTGTAAAGTAAAGCCGAGATACTCCCAAATTAGTCAATGTGAATTTTTGGGTAAATCGAGCTCGCTCTTATATGACTTGTGACTCCTAGTTGAATTAACCACATAGGAAGCTATCTTTGATCAGGATCCCACTTGGACCACATCAAAGCCAATTTGAGTTGAGAGCTATTGTTCATCAAAAAATGTGTGAAGCATTACTTTTTCTTAGTTTTTTACTTTCCTTAAGGTGACACAAAATTCTGCTTTGAAGTGATGCCAACATTTTTCAACCCTAATTGATCTACTTCAATTTGTTTTGAAACTTTGTTGATCAAAATAAGAGTGACTACCTTTGCGTTATCAATTGATTATTTCATAAGTTTTTGTTTTACACCCATCCATGTTTGAGGTTGGGTTGTTAAATGTCTAAAGTGTGTGGAGACATTTTTATATCATTGGTATCCTTTTTGATAGTGATACCCAAGTCAAGATCATCATCATAGTTAGGATTGGTTCATCACTTTGATTCTCCTTTGAACAATTATCTTGTTTATATCATGTCACTACAATTTCGGTATTTATGTCTTGTTTCTTGTAAACTTGACCTAAATATCTATATTATAAGGTTACGCTATATACACATTAACGATTCCTAGGTATATTATCACTTTAGTTTGATTTCAATTATTACCTCGATTCTAAAGAGTGTTAAGTGTTATCCCTTGTGCATGATATATCAATATCATCTTGATATCAATACCTTACTTTTTCACAAATTTTAGTTAACATATCTTGGTGAAATTGTTGTGTCACTCACAAACGTAACTGATACCTTTTGGAATATTGGTCTTGATTGAATTTGGGCTTGCTTCTAGTATACTTTGTTTGGATGTCACATTAAATTCTTGTTATTACTTATGCCTTGTTCATTTATTTGAACTCGACATTTTAGGGACATTTTGTTAATCATCATACGACACCGGATACTTTTCAAAGATAAATTTAGGAAGTACTTTATTTATTATTTGGTTTTAAACTCAACATTGCATGACTTATTCTTTCTTGGCTCATTCATTTAAGAGAAAATTATTGTGTCATGTTGGTTCTTTGACATTCATAACATACCTTAATTTCTTGACATTCCTTCTTTCACTTAGGTTTGATAAAAATATTTGAACACATTCACAGATACCTTAGTGAAACTATTACACATCATGGCTCCTAAAACAAGATTAGCACTCAAAAAGAAGGCTTTGGAAATAAGACAAATGCAAACTTGGGAAGCCTCCAACAAATAAGGGTCAAACCCTTTTATTGGCCATGATCTTGGGCCTTTATTCTCCATAGAGAAAGAAGTATAAGAAATGATAGATCATAGCGGTGATGAGTTGGAATCACCACATGCGGAGTTTGAATTCGACCCCACCTTGTTAGATGAATTCCTTTTTAGAAACAAGGATCGAGTATTGGCACGAGCTGTGGATTTGGGAGCTAGAATGCCTATTGAACAAGAGTCAATCCCACCTATAAATGATGCTAATGAAGAGGAGAAACCTCTTATTAACATGGATGATATCTTAACACATGGTCATACTTCTACTTCTAACATGGGAAATGATAATGTAGTAGGGTATAGAATACATTTCCTTAAGGTACCATGCAAATTCAGGATAAAACACAAAAATGTGGAACAACCTCCGCAACATGAAGAAGAAGAGGAACCTTTCGAAGAAGAAGTCACTATTCAACAAAAAATTAGCAACCTTAGTCAAAAATTGGCTTTGTTAACATCTTATGTACAAAAGGAAACAAACAAGAATATACAAAAGACAAAACCTAAGGTCAAAATTAGTGAACTTTAACTAGAAAATCAAGGAGAAGACAATATAGAACATAATCATGTATATATCGCTGATTCTCCTACCAAAGAATAATTACCCACTCAAGAAATGAAATCTATGAAAGTGACACTTATAAGCATCTAAGAGAGCACTGTGGGGAATATAAAAAAATATCAATATGAAGAGTTATGTTCCTATCCATTTGATAAAACTATGACACTTCAACCCTTCCCTAAAAAGTTTGACATGCCAAAATTTGAAAAATATAGAGGGAAAGGTGACCGCGAGATCATGTAAAATATTTTTACATGGCATGCTAAGAAGTGGCCTACAAAGTGACAACTACCTCATATGAATATTTCCAAAGAGTCTAGGCAACCAAGCCTTAGAATGGTTCACTTGCTTACCCGCGGGTCTATTTTTACATGGCCCGAACTAGTAGAAAGATTTTCATGACGACAATTCTCGTACAACATAGAAAGTGACATAACCATGACGGACTGTGCGACACTAAACAATGTCCTAATGAGACATTCTCTAGCTTCCTATAAATATGGAGAGGGATATCTAGTCACTTCCCTTTTACATTCCCTAAAAACAACCAAGTGAGTATCTTTGTGCCCAATCTCAACCCGGACATCACATTTCACCCGCAAATGCATTGTGTTCACACCTTCAAAGAGGTTATTGAAAAGGGAATTCAAATAGAGAAAGCCCTTATTGCCAAAGGAACCATTAAACCACACTCTAAGGATAACCAAGATGTAAAAATTATGGAAAATCCAAAAATATTCAACAAAAACAAGAACGTGTTGGGAGACGGGATCACAAATTCCAAACACGTGCAAACGGTTCAAAATGGTCAACCTTTTAAACTGACTAAAGGACCTATTCAACCATTACCTAAATGTAGAATGTTCACTCCTCTCAATGAGAATTTTTCGGCCATATGGAAGCAATTGTGTGTGGCTCACATGGTGACTTATACCATGCCACGGCCATTTGATGACAATGCTCCAAAATCATCATGGTACAAAGAGCATGACTATTGTGAATTACATTGTGTCAAGGGACACAAAATAGAAAAATTTCTAAGACTTTGTCAAGACATCCAAGACCTCATTAACAATGGGGAGATATAAGTGGATAACCAGAGAAAACTTAGATGCCAAATGAAAATACGAGAATATTCAAAGGACCATTCCCTAAACATGGTAAGTTAGATGAAAAATCTGGATCGAGGAGAGTCATCCCAGAGTTACAAAGTGGTAAATTATCTATATACCAAGAAAGACAATAATCATTATGATTCGCTCATTGGATGTATCGCTCTCCTAGTGACCATGTGAACACCATTCAAATAAAGGGAAAGGATTACACTGTGGTAATAAGGCATGCCCGCCTCATGATTCTTGAACCCTCTCCATCGACCCTAAAAGATGGTAGGTACAACCTCTTAGAACAACTTGAGAAGACATCTGCCAAGATTTCAATCTTGGATCTTCTTAAAATATCGAGTGTACATAAGGAAATCTTGTACAAAAATCTTCAAGGGTCAGGAGTGCCACTAGAAGTCGACCATTCACATCTTCAGCTGTGGTGGCTAACATTGTACCAACTGAGTATATCTCTTTTAATCATAGGGAGATCCCTATTGAAGATCCAACACATAATCTCCCCTTATATATTGAGGTCTTCGTTACCTACCAAAATATAAAACGGGTGCTTGTGGACAATGGATTAGGGATGAATATATGCACATTGAAATTAATTAAGCAATTGGGACATACAAAATAATATCTCGAGTCCCACATCATTACCATAACCGCTTATGATAACGTGGAAAGGGAATCAGCTAGCATAATCACATTACCCATGGAAGTAGGACCCACTTGTCATCAAAAGAAGTTTCATGTCTTGGAATTGGAACTTCCAGACAATATGCTTTTGTTCGACCATGGATTCATGCCATGCAGACCATGCCATCAACATTTCATCAATGCATCAAACTAAAACATGAGGGACACATTGTCACGATACAAGGACATCCAGAGCCCTTTTTCTCATTCATGCAAAGCTCTCAATACTTTTACGTGTAAGGGTTCCTATATGTGTCTCTCTACTAATATAGTTGTTACTCTTCAATCGAAGCCATGGAGTCACGGGTAGATTTAAATTCCTAAGTTTTTACACCCATGAGACTTATATATAAAATATCATTTTAATTCATGGGAGGTGAAGGTTTTGGAATATGGTTGTGGAGAATATAATGTGCAACAAGCTCTTTTGGTTTTGGACCTATCATTGCCACCTAAAACTAGAGACCGACCCAACTATCATTTGAGATAGCCTAGAGATGAGAAAACTATTGGGTCATTTTTACTTTGGGGGTTGTTCACTGAAGAGAAGTTGTTGGACCAATCTATGACTTGGGTCCTAGAAGATACTCAACCAACTTACTACCAAACCCCTGAATATGAGAAGTCTATCCGAATGATGTATAACATGGGTTACAAGGGTCTAGGATGCAAAAATAATGAGCAAGGATAGAGATAGCTAGTTCCTCTCCCACATTCCAAGATAGAAAGATACAACATCGACATTATACCCTATGGATCACACTCCAATGATAAAGATGCCACCTATTCTGAGCATGAAGATAGCTCTAATTATTTAGAAAATGACATAGATTCCCATTATAGATAATACGAGGATCTTGCCTCCATGAACCTATTCAAAAATACTATTTTCCTTACCATAACCCCTATTGAACCTAAAATTGACCTCATTTACCCTTGCCTTGTTGAATGGGATCAACAACGCCATGTACCATTTGAATCTCTTTGAAAATGATGAAGCCATTGTAGAATTCATGGGCATTAGATATAATTCTGATTGGAGACCATAAGAAAGGTTTCTACATTTACTTAGATATCTATGCCTACTTCCATGAGGAAGGTGAGTTTCGTGGTTGGTAAAACTTGAGAAAAATTGAGGGAAAAAGTTCCAACAAAAAGCCAAAGATGTTATCCTGTAAAATAGACAAGGGCAATTTTGTAGGTAACCATTCCAAAATTTTGTTTTGGTTTCCCACCGAGGTCCCTCGGTGTTCGAATGGTATAAAATCCCTTTCGGGAATCTGGTTTTTCGAACTTAGTCATTTCGGTCCTTTTTTTTGGGGCACAAATTTTGTTCATACAACATCAAATGTATATGCACCCTCTTCGCACCTTTGGTGCACTCTCTATCCTAACAACACTAAAATTGTTGCACCCTTGAACGGTGTGCCAAGGTGCTAAAAAGATCGTGTCGACAGACACAAATTCACGCCAAGGGCGCAAGTAGTTTATTGCCTTTTGATGACGCATAACCATGCCAAAGGCGTAAGTTTTTTCATGTCAACATAAGTTTTGGTGCGCCCTTTAAAAATTTGGTGGTGCATTTATTGCACCTTTTGCTATATATAGGTGCATCCGACCTATCATTTTCACAATTGTAAAACACGTGAAAATTTTATTCCTCTGCACCTATCAGCACCTCCGTCATCCTCGTGTCATTTTGTGTTGCATTCATGGGCCCCCGCATCATTTCTTCCAGGTCTATATCCGGGTAGGTAGTCCTTAATTTTCTTGTGGTTTTTTGTTTTGGTTTAGTTGTTGGTGTAATAATAATAAAATGAACTTGAAGAAACCTAAACCCCTCCAGCCCATTTTGCAAGCTTCTCTTTTCCCCAAACCATTTTTACCCTCCTTCCAGATCTGCTGGCCTAGAGGGCTTTGTCTCAGAAATAAATCAGGTCCTCTTTGCCCGTTTGTCCTCTCCTTCGCCTGAATCCATGTTTGGCCCGAGAACCACAAACCGCATAAACCAGAGAAGAGAAAATTTAAGGTTATCATAATCAAATCCCTGTGGTTTTTCCTTTGGCACAAATGTCATCCCTGTTGCATAAAACATAGTCGCGCCAAAGGGCACACTGTCCCTGCCTGCAGCATGCACCTTCCCTATGCCCTTTGAAATTCCTATAAACCTAACTCATGGCACCAGCGTAATCCCACTTACATCAACAATGAATGTCATGTAAACTTTTCCTGTGCT
The DNA here is from genome assembly GCA_018340775.1 of Taxus wallichiana var. yunnanensis. Lineage (NCBI taxonomy): Eukaryota > Viridiplantae > Streptophyta > Pinopsida > Cupressales > Taxaceae > Taxus > Taxus wallichiana. The sequence goes on along the minus strand of CM031240.1, from coordinate 687,207,050 downwards.
ACGCCAAATCCAAAAATCCCCTTGGTGCACCTAAATTTGGTGATACATCCTTTAATCCCATGCCCTTTGGCACACAAACAATTTTGCAACACGATCAATATCTATGCCATTGGCACATCCTGCCACCATGTGACACAAAAAATATTTGCGCCTAGTTTAAACCCTACACAATGGCATAGGCGCAAATCCTCCTACATCAACACTGAATGTTGTATGTAGTATTCTATGCGTGCGCCCTTTGGCTTTGTTTTTTTCTTCCTTGCAACACTCTGCATCGGTGCACCTTGCTTTTCTAAGCTGCATAGCATCTATAGTATTCCCTCTGCACTTGCGCCTAGAAGCTTTTAAATTGCTAACTCCTCATTCTGTAAATCTTTGATGGATGATCTAAGTGCTAACATGGCTCTTCTACGTTGGACTTTGCTCCTCCTTCTTACAGATCAACAGCTAAACTCAGAATCACATATGTCTACATCAAGTAAGAGGCCAACCAAGTCAAAGGGTAAGGCCAAACTCACAGAGGAAGAAATGAAATACAAGTATCAAAGGGTCAGGATGCCCGAGTCCCATGTAGAATGTGACTTGGACATCAGAGATGCCGAACTTGGCCATATAGACATGGAAGATTTTTGGGCCAAAACTAGAAGGGTCACAGGTGATCCATGGATGGACAAACTAGTGGGCAGTGGTCTACACTTTGGGAATCCCGTTAGTGCGGTGAATAATGAATTCATGATGGTGGTGGCCCGCTGCTATAACAAAGACACAAGGTGTGTCGAGAACGAGAAGGGTGAGGTTATAATCAACCTCACTGCCCGGCACTTCGAGATCATGTTGGGTATCCCCCACCACCGGCACTTTGTGGCCGTAAGTCAGGAAGACTGCATTAAGGCATGGGAAGAAAATGAAGACAAATGCATGTAGTTAATGAACGAGGTATACCTAAAAGAATAAAAAGGTAATAACTAGGTGGCCCCAGGTTATTCATCGCAGTGAATTTTCGGAGGAGCTGAGTGACACCATTACCTTCTGAGTAGGGTTTTTGGGCTTCCTGACGCCCATTACTTCCACAATGGATGCTCAGGTATCTAGAGATAATGAATTAAAATGTGCCTGATTAGCGTTTTGAGTGGGCAGAAATCATCAACAACACCATCTCTAAGTATCTCCAACAACTCACAACAACGGGGAGGTTCTACATGAACTCCTACGTGGTCTATGTTGCCGCCTCTAAGAGAGATTATCCAGCACTAAGCCGATGTGGAGTATGGCCCAGGTAAAGATATTTGAATATTATCTAGAATTGAGACTGGAAAACAACATTCCATAGTTCACCAAGATCAACGATGCCTTCTTCTACGACATCATCTACCTTTTGAGGCCCAATATGACTCACAATCGGATGACCAAGAGCATAGTAACTACAACAGAAAAGTGGGGGGCATTATTTACGTAATTCCCCACTTTTACCTATCTCAGAGCAGCCAACTTCTTGGGGGAGCCCACCAAGTTGCCAAGATATGTGGGGCCGAAGTTGATCCTATTGGAGCTATCTAGACAACTCATAACATATCACGAGAAGTGCCTAAAGAGAAAGAAGGGTGGAACTCCATCCCCTCCTCAATGGGTAGGTACACATGCACTTCTCACACCAAGGCCTAGGAAATGTTTGCAGAACTGGAGCTACTCAATCTGAAGCACAATTTCCCAAAGGGTGACATTTGATCCACAAAATTGCCTCCCAAAGGAAAAGCTCGATCCGATCCATGTTCCATAGATCGAGGACATCTACATCGACCTATATCATGAGGTCAAACTTAGGAGAAAGTATCACTCCCATCTGGCCCTGGTAGAAATTATTCAATATGGCGTGGCCATTGTTTCGAAAGGTTTCAAATGGTGATCAAGAAGTTGATCAGGTATATTTAGATACGGACAGGGATAATTGGCCATTTGCTGAAATAGATAGAACAAGGGCACCTTAGACTATTGAGGAGAGGGTAAAGGGCACCTTGCAGTGCAGAACATTGGTGCAGATTTAATGGTCTCATTTACCTTGGGGTGGACTTCACCACATCCCCTAGGTAATGCACCTTCCAGGCCAAAAAATTTTCCAAAGGGAAAAGGGAAAGATAAGGAAGGAGAGTTGAGTGCTACTCAGGAGCAAGCTCCCGAGAGTCCTCCTCCACCACCCGGGAGAGCAGGTCGTGTGCCTACCTCCCCTAAAAGGAAGCGGAAGTAAGTGTTCCAACAGGCACATCCACTCAGGATGTTGCCTATGCTACAACCACCGAGGTACCCAATATCCCTTCTCCCACTCCTCCTTCCCCTCCTCATGTCTCTCAAGCAACCATTCCTTTGGTTGTGTCTTCTCCCCCATCTCTACTATTCCCCTTTCCTCTTCTTCCATCTTCTCTTCCCTCGTGGAGTTGTCCCCCAGTATTTCTTCCCTCATCTCTCAGCTCCCTTCCGCTCCCATCATTTCCTCTCCTACAGTAACTTCTACCCCTGTGAGCGTTGGAGGTTCGGCTTCTTTATCAATGCTGCTGCCAAGCATCTCAACCCATTTCCTTGATTACACTGTAGTTTCTCCTTCTTCCGCCATTCCTTATTCTCCCTTGGTCCCACTCCCTTAAGTCTAGCATGGATCTCCCAACACCTGAGCCAGCACAAGAGGAAAGTCCCCATTGCACCTATGGACTTCTCTATCATTCCAACAAAAGGAGCTAAGAAGCAAAAGCCAATAACCCGCTTCTCTTAGAGTGCCTCAGGTGAAAGAGTAATGGAGATCACGTATCCCGATCCCACAAAGGATAAAAAGGATCTATCTCCTACAGATTATACAGTGACACAAGTCACAATGGGAATGTCCTCTCGAGAGCCTACAAGGGAGGCCCTATATGTAGTGGATGCCCTTTGTAAGAAGCTTCAGGAAGTAAAGGAAGAGAAGAGGATACTAAAAGAGAAAAATAGACATCTTCTCCAAGCCCTGTAGAAAATGGGCGTGCACCTCCTACAACTGCCACTGAGACTCCTAAGGCCCTTAGTCAAGATAAGATAAATGAATACGCCAAGATTGGTGAACAAGGCATGGCAGTATCCACCTGGAGAGACCAGATCCTCAAAGATAGTGAGGAAGTAATCATCAAGTTCACCGAGTTATATCAGAACATTGGTCGGGTGAACAAGGAACTCCAGGCGATTACAGGACCTATCTCGAAGAGTTGGACCATGCTAGGTTGCAACATGAGACATTCTAGAAGATGCTCAACTGCTCAGTCGATGATTTAGTTAAATTTGGCATCTTCGATCACCCCAGAGCACCCAACAAAGTCCTTGTTGCTTTGGACTACCGGGTCGATCAGATGGAATTTGTCCTAGAGAAGATTGACAAGGTCAAAGAGGAAGCCCTAGATGTAATACATCAGATGGAGAAAATTGTCCTAAGAATGTCTCCGGGCTTTCTCACTCCATCATTCACCTTGAGGAAGGTAGATGAAACTATTCGAATCTTCAAAGAGATCATCGCAAGGTTAGGGCCAGAAGCTACTTTTGACGTTGAATCCATCAACAACCTTCTGGCCTACCACAAATTTGTGGGATACCTGATGGAGGTAGGTAATGAATACTTCAAGCTCCCCAAAAAACTCAAAGATGAACGGGAGACTTGTGAAGTCATGGTGATCACACCAAGGGTCCTGCACAGGATCAACTCCAACCGATGATCAGCAAATTCATGGAGTATCGGGCCTAATTCCACATTGCCTCTCTTGAGCAGAAGTAGGGTACTCCTTTCAGCCATGAGACGACGATGAATAGCCTTCCTCTTCTTGGATTTCTTTTTGTAATATTTAAAAGTATGTTGGCACAAATGATGACATCATCCATGTTGCACCATGGGATGTTGTTATCCACCAAGTTGCCCAAAGTCAACAGTTGACTTTTAGATATTTTGTAAATATTTTGTAATTAGTGGTTGGTTTCCTTTTGCCTTCTCTCTCTCCTTCTCCTTCTATATATACTTGAATACTTGTTATATTTAGGTGGTGGACATCTTTTAGATGAAAAATAGAAGTGAGAAGAAAAGACTTTGTACTTTTTAACAGAAGAAAATATTAATACAAATATTGAGACTTTGTGTTGAATACATGTGTTATGCATCATACCTTTCTTATGTTAGATCTATATGTTTATTTTGTTAGATCTATCTCTACTTTTTTGTCATTTGCTCATCAGTATTGCTTTGTTCGTTTATGTAAGTAGGTTTGGCTCTATTTACTACCAGCCCAAAACATAAACCCTCTAACCTTTCTGCTTTGGAATTCATTTCTTTTCTCCCTTCAGATCTATCCTATCTCCTCTCCCCACTTCATTCCCTTCTTTTCATAGTTGGAAATACCCCAACTGGGACGAGATCCCAAACCCCTGAAGGTAGAATACTATAGGACTTGTGTAGATTCCTACTGGTAGAATAACAATAAACCAGTTTCACTTTGCTGTCTCAAAGAGGGGCTATGCCCTACACACTGTTGGCTCATCTATCCATAGATCTACCCACCACGATGATGATTTTCGGACCAATAGTTTTTGGTGACTCTACTTTGGGATTGAAACAAATCTATGGTAGTGGTATATTAGAAAATCAATAAAACCGTAGAAACCACTACCTGTTTGCAAATTTTAACTTTTGCTTAAAATCCAAATTTTTGCAAAAGTGCTCCAAACTGAAATTTTTTTTCAGAGATCCATAGATCTGGACTAGTTAGAGATCTTTAGTTCACTGAGTTTTTACAAAAACCCGTATTTTTCTATATATCTGAGATTCTGACAGTTTACAAAAATTTTAAAACCCTCACAAAAAATCAACTCTAAGATCGAAAAACAACTTGCTAAGTTAACCACTATTTTATCCTCATTGATCTTTGTCATTAAACCGCAATCAGTTTTCAAAAGGGGATAAAATTAAATATTTAGAAAAGTACATGCGGCTGATTTTTGCTTAAAAATCAGAAAATCAGCAAGTACAACCAAAAAGAGTTTTTAAATCTGCTCTAAAATATTGTAGATCTGAAAGATACACTAGCGGGTGAACCATTTACTCGTAGCAGGAGAGCTCATGGAGAAGTTGATCCTACTTTTGATCTACTTCAAAGGCACAACTTCAGTATTACACCAAAGCATGCTTCTCGTCATTGAGTTCATCGGTGACCGATTATCTAGAAGTGTCTCACCTCCATGAAGGAATCATTTTTCACAAGGAGCATCCACCTCCCTTTGCAGTGCTTTGTTGCTCAGTGGAACCACGCTTCCAGCTCACATCCTTTTTCCAGCTTTTCAAATGGTAGTACCATGGGGAAATGCTATGGGCCCTCTTGCTTTGCCACATCTTGTTCACGCACTCCCTCATGGAAACCGAAAGAATTTCCCAAAATTTGATGGAAGTGGAAACCAAAGCATGGACTCACATATATCTGCGTTCATCATGTCATGCAACATCCTAGATGTGACCCACGAAGATGTGTCAGTTTGCCTCTTTCTAGAGACCTTGCAAGGACCCGCGGGAAGTGGTTCCAACATTTGCCGGCTGGATCTATCACCAGTTGGGCCACATTACAAACTACATTTGAAGAAAGGTATAAGCCTTTAGAGGATGTGTTCATGTTACTGTCAAAGATCACTCACCTGAAGAAGGAAGTCAATGAAACCATGCATGATTTCATCACCCGTTTCAATTCACTAATCAACCGTGTGTGCCTTTGCCATCTTTGCCAACATCGGAAAATCATAAGTTTTTCTTCGTGAATGCCATGAGCTTGAGAGTAAGTTTCTTACTCTTCAAGAACAAGTCACTACTATGGTTCTTGCTCAAGCCGCTGCCATTCGAATAGAAGATAACTTGCTTATATCTGGTGAATTAAAATGAGAGCTGTCCAAGCTGAAAATTTCAACTCCTTCTCAAGCCACTTCATTAGATCCAACATTCCAGAAGATGGTAAACGACTTACTCGCGTTAAAGAAGTAGTTAGCTCAAGCTTCTCCTAGCACTTCATACCGGGATGTCCCACGGAGAAATTTCACTTCAACAACGTCCCCCAAAGGCCGCGTTTACCACTGCTCCGTGTTTGGCACTCGAGGCTCCTTCGGTCAATTCCCTAGTTGAGATTGAAGAAGAGGAGTGAAATTATGAAGAACCTTCACCCCAAGATGAAGATGATCAAGATGTCGGTGAACTTGGTGACTCTACGATCGAGTATATGGAATTTGACGAGGAGGAATCTGATGAAGAAGAGGGTACCCAAGGATATGCAAGCGGGTAGTCATATGTTGTTTTCACCCGCTCTCAAGGAAAAGAAGCAGAAGTTGTTGCCAGGATACAAAAGGAGAAGGTGAGATAAACACGCCTCCAACCATTGCAAAAAGAGGTAATCCTCTTCCTGCTCAACCTCTTATTAAGTCTTTTATGAAGAAATCATTTTCCCCTATCTCCCCTTTGAATCAATCTTCTTCGATTCCCATAAAGACCGGTAATCCTACCCTACCATCATGAAATGAGGGACTCATTCCTTCATCAATGCAACCCTTGGCCGCATTCGACATAATTGATCATGCTAAAAAGACCAAGATCCAAATGTCTAAAGCCGAGTATCTTCAGTCAAACCCTAAACAACTTGTAAGATTGATTGAATATATTCAAAGTCAAGCTGTCATAACTTCTCAAGTCTCCCCAAAAGGAATCCTTTCCACTCCTCATGCATCTCGCATAAATGTTGCCTCTACTTCCGTGTCAAGGAAAAATTGAACCTTTTTATCTCTCCCTCCTAATCAATGGTCACAAGCTAAGCAATTGCATAATTGATTTTGGGGCTTTATAATTTCATGCCAGTAAAAGTCACCCATGCTTTGGGCCTCACTCTTACCAAGCCTTTTGGCAGATGTTACTCCTTAGAAACCAAATAGGTTCCATTGATCGGTCAAATCAAAGATGCATAGTTTTCCTTTACGGCATTCCCAGAGAAAAGAGTAAAGATGACCATCCCCATTGCCGATATCCCTACATCATATGGAATTCTACTAGGAAGGAGATTTTGCAAGGAGGTTGGTGGAGAGATTTATATATATGGAACAAAGGTGTAAAGCTAGAATCGAATCGCAAAAGAAGTACTTGGTCACCAATTATGATGACCCCCAAGCCAAAATTCTCTTTGAATCATTAGAAATGGGAAATTACTTCTTATCTACTGAGTCTAAAAAAATGGACATCCTCATCCAGGAAGAAGACCTTAACAAGGTTTGGACATTGCAGTTTGATGGTAGTTGTGCAACTAGTGGGTGCGGTCGCTGGAGCCGTGCTAATATCTCCGAGGAGGAGATTTTTCCTCTCTCTTTCAAGTTGTAGTTTTTCAACATGAATAATACTACTGAGTATGAATCTTTTCTACTTGGCATGCAAGCTATAAAAGAAAGGGGAATCAAGAACCTAAAGGTGCAAGGTGATGCCAAGCTAGTCGTGAATCAAGTAAAAATGATATATCAAGTGAAGAACGAAAGGCTCAGGAATTACCACAACACGGTATGGGAAAACATTGAGGAGTTTGACGCTTTTTCAATTAAATCCATTCTAAGATCTTAGAACGATATTGTTGATTCATTGGCCGTCTCAGTGTCCCTCATGCTCCCTCACCTAGGATTGAAGACAGACACATATACTATTGAGGTAGTCTTCCGCCCAAGCATGCCAGATAATTCTCAGCACTGGCAGGTATTCAATGATGATAATCAACTTATTTCCTTTTTGGAGAAGGTAAAAATTTCAGTGAGCTTCATTTTGAAGGATCTACTTCTGCATGCCGTGAATCTATCACTGGTCAAGCAAACGAATCAAAAGGAGGTGACGGCATATGCCAGCTCAAAGGAAATAAAATCCCAAAAGGTTTAGTTTCTCTGGAATGATTATTTGATAGACATGACCATTTTGTTAGGAAGAAGTGACAAGATAATCCTAACTCCTCTCCAGAAACCGAGCTGGTCAATCTAGGTACTGGAGCATCCGCAGTTTGTAAACATCGGGAGGTGTTGCACACCCGAAGAAAAGTAGAAGTTCATCAAATTGCTGAAGAAATATATGGATGTATTGGCATGGTCTTATGCCGATCTAAAGTCTTTCAAGCCGAAGGACGTCCAACATGACATCCCGTTGAAAGAAGATGTCAAACCCTTTCACTAGAAATAGAGGCACTATAATCTTAAGATCTCAGGTACCATCCAGGATGAAATACAGAAGATGTTAGATGCAAGGATCATTTTTCCTATCCATCACAAAGTGCACTGGTGGTGAACATTGTGCCAAGTATGCAAGAAAAATGGATGAGATACGCATATGCGTAGATTTTCACAACTGAACCAAGCGTCCTTGAAGGATAATTACCCACTTCCCATAATGGATCGGGTTCTATAGTAGTATGGCGGTTGAGAAATGTTGTCCATGCTTGATATTTTTCAGGCTACAATTAGATTGAAGTCTCGCCTGAAGATCGATTCAAAACAACATTCACTACTCCCTGGGGCACGTTCGCCTATAGCAGGATGCCTTTTGGTTTGACCAACGCTGGTGCCACCTTTCAGTGAGAAATGGATTTCACGTTAAAAGGTATGATGGGAAAGGTTATCATAGTTTATTTAGATGACTTGACTGTGTTCTCTAAATAGTGAAGTGATCATTGTGATCATTTGGAACAAGTATTGAATAGATGCCGAGAACACGGGATTTCCCTAAATCCAAAAAAGTTTTTCGGGGTCACTGAAGGAAAGTTGTTGGGGCACATTATAAGCAAAGAGGCTACGAAGATAGTTGCCGAAAGGGTTAGGGCTATTTAGAGCCTTACTTTACCCACAAGCAAGACCGGCATTCACTCCTCCTTCGAGAAAAGTGAATTTTCTTAGGCACTTTGTTCCCGACTTTGCTGAAAAGACTCACCACATATCAAATATGATGAAAGGGTCACAAAATTTCTGGTGGAACAAAGAAGGAAAGATGTCATTTGAGGATATAAAAGCCTTCGTGGCCCATGCACCAGTTCTGGTATGTCCCAATTTCTCCAAGGATTTTATCATGTACAACTATGCATCTGAGCATACTGTATCGGCCATCTTAATGCAAAAGAATTCTGAGGATGTTGAATCTCCGATCACGTTCATGAGCTCTCCTCTCAAGCCTCATGAGTTGAAGATGTCTCAGTTGGAAAAGCATGCCTTGCCATTATTGTCAAAGTAGTTAAGAGCTTCCAAAGTATTACATCCTAAACTCTCATACAAAAGTGTTGGTTCTTGACACAACAGTCAAGTCAATCTTAACTCAACAAGAGTTAGGGAGCTTGAGAGGGAATTGGATTGCAAAGGTCCAAGAGTATGATCTAGATATAAAACCAACTAAGCTGGTAAGAGGCAAGGGCCTATGTCAGCTTATGGCTGAAAACAAAGATTCAGAGGTCCCTGAAGAAAAAGATAATTGCATCGATGGAATGCGGGGTCAACCAGAAGAAAGCTGATTCTCTGCCTATGGTTCTATTTTTTGTGACTAGCGATGAGTGGTATTCCGATATCACTTTATTTCTCACTTATGGTGAGTGTCCAACTCATCTAACTTCAAAGGAGAAGTGTACTATAAAGTTTAGAGCAGCCAGATATGTCATCTGGGATGAGGGTTTATACAAACGTGGAATTGATGGCGTTTTCCTACGATGTGTTGATAAGCCGCAGCAGTAAGTAAAGTTACTTGATAGTTTCCATAACTCGGCCTGTGGTGGTCATTTTTCCTCTTCCGTGACAACACACAAGATCATCCGGGCCAGGTACTATTGGCCAATGCTATTTCAGGATACAACCACCTAGGTAGAAAAATGTGAGCTCTGCCAACAATTTGTTGGAAAACCAAAATTGGCTGCTTTTCCCCTCAGGCCGGTCGTTATTGATGAGCCCTTCAAGCAATGGGGAATTGAATTTATCAGAGCACTACATCCACAATCAAGTGTTGGACATAGTTATGTCCTAACAACAATAGATTACTTCACCAAATGGGTGGAGGCCATACCTATTAAGAATGCCACCTCTGAAGTTGTTTGTAATTTCATCAAAGAAAACATCATTGTAAGGTTTGGTGTTCTAAACAAGATCATTGTTGATAATGCTTCCAACTTCTCCTCATGGGAAGTTATCAGTTTTTTCTATGAATATGGGATAACCTTGGCCCACGCCTCGGATTATTACCCCCAAGGAAATGGTCAGGTTGAATCCAAGTAATAAAACTTAGTGACCATCATACGGAAGCTAGTTGATGAGAATCAGTGGTCGTGGCACAAGTCATTGTATGACGCTTTGTGGGTAGACTGCATTACTCCAAAGAGGTCTCTCGGTATGTCACCTTTTCAAGTATTATATGGAATCAATGTTGAACTCCCCATTTCTGTGGAACTTCCTGCTCTGTGCTTGGCATGAGTGATTGAAGATGAAACTTTCCAAAATTCTCTTGAAAAGAGGATCATGTATCTAGTAGAGCTTGAAGAAAAAAGGGTAAGAGTGGTTGACAAGATCACCGAACATCAGAATCAAGTCAAGAGGTTATTTGATAAAAAGGCCAAGTAGAGAGATTTCCAGGTAGGAGATCTCATCCTTTTGTGGGACAAGCGAAGAGAGCCAAAGGGCATGCATGGGAAATTTGATTCTCTATGGAGAGGACCTTTCAAGATCAAGTAGCTCAATGGAGAGAATAGATTCTATCTCTCGTATCTAGATGGAACTGATCTCCCACTTCCTTATAGTGGGTAGCATCTCAAAATATTTAGGAAGTAGAGCTTTCTCTCTTCTTTGTACAGTTTACTTTATGTTGTGTGTTTTTTTTTGTCGTGTGTTTGTTTTTTTCGATTTTGTTTTCCTTTTTCTTCGCCCTTATTTTTGACTCTGTAACCCAATGGATAGGCACATGTTGATCTGGGATTCTCTACCTTTTGAGCTTCGTTCAAAGATAGTCCCCAGAAAGAGCTAGTTGTTATCTTGTAAAGTGATGTGGGAAATTTTGTAGGTAACCATTCTAAATTTTTTTTGGTTTCCCGAGGTCCCAAAGCATTCGGAATGGCATAAAATCCCTTTCGGAGAATCTAGTTTTTCAAACTTAGTCATTTGGTCCTTTTTGGATGGGCATAGATTTTTTTCATGCAACATCAAATGTATATGCACCCTCTTCTATGCCTTTGGCGCACTCTCTATCGTGTCGACACTAAAATTGTTACCTTTCTGAACTTTTGTGTTTGCCAAGGTGCTAAAAAGATCTAAAATGTTGGGCCCTTAAGCGGTTCATGTAAAAAGGCGTCGACAACTTAAATTTATGCCAAGGGCGTAAAGTAATTTTCGCATAACCGCGCAAAGGCGCAAGTTTTTCATGTCAACATAAGTTTTGGTGCGCCCTTTAAAAAATTTGGTGGTGCATTTATTGCACCTTTTGCTATATATATGCATATCTGACCTGTCATTTTCACAATTGTAAAACACGTGAAAAGTTTATTCCTCTACATCTTTCAGCACCTCCATCATCCTCGTGTCATTTTGTGCTACATTCATGGTCCCCGCATCGCTTTCTTCTAGTCATATATCTCGGGGTAGGTGGTCCTTTCTTTTCTTGTGGTTTTTTGTTTTGGTTTGGTTGTTGGTGGAATAATAATAAAATGAACTGAAGAAACCTAAACCCCTCCATCCCATTTTTCAAGCTTCTCTTTCCCAAACCATTTTTTACCCTCCTTGAGGATCTGCTTAGCTGGAGGGCTTTGTCTCGAAATAAATCCAAGATCCTCTTTGCCCGTTTGTCCTCTCACTGCCCAGATCCATGTTTGGCCTGAGAACCACAAACCCGTCCAGGAGAAGAGAAAATTTAAGGTTATCACAATCTTAAACCCGTGGTTTTTCTTTGGCACAAACATCATCCATGTTGCATAAAACACAGTCGCGCCAAAGGGCACACTGTCCCTGTCTGCACAAGCATGCACCTTCCCTGTGCCCTTTGAATTCCTATAGACCTAACTCATGGCACCATGTAATACCGCTTACATCAACACTGAATGTCATGTAAACTTTTCCTGTGCTGCGCCAAAGGTAAAAAGCCCCTTGGCACACCTAAATTTGGTGATACATCCTTTAATCCCGTGCCCTTTGGCACACCAAAAAATTTTGCAACATGATCAATATCTGCGCCATTGGCACATCCTGCCGCCATGCGAAACAAAAAATATTTACACCCAGTTTAAACCCTACACAATGGCGCAGGAACAAATCCTCCTACATCAACACTAAATGTTGTATGTAGTATTCCTGTGCCCTATGCCCTTTGGCTTTTTCTTCCTTGCAACACTCTGCATCAATGTGCCTTGATTTTCTGAGCCTGCAGTCTATGGTATTCCTATGCCCCTGCCTTGAAGCTTTTAAATTGCTAACTCCTCATTTTGTAAAGCTTTGATGGACGATCTAAGTGCTAACATGGCTCTTCTACATTGGAATTCACTCCTCCTTCTTATAGATCAATAGCTAAACTCATAATCACATATGTCTACATCAAGTAAGAGGCCAACCAAGTCAAAGGGTAAGGCCAAACTCACAGAGGAAGAAATGAAATACAAGTATCAAAGGGTCAGGATGCCCGAGTCCCATGTAGAATGTGACTTGGACATCAGAGATGCTGAACTTGGCCATATAGACATGGAGGATTTTTGGGCCAAAACCAGAAGGGTCACAGGTAGTCCATGGATGGAAAAACTAGTGGGCAGTGGTCTACACTTCGTTGGGGAATCCCCGTTAGCGCGGTGAATAATGAATTCATGATGGTGGTGGCCCGCTGCTATAACAAAGACACAAGGTGTGTCGAGAATGAGAAGGGTGAGGTTATAATCAACCTCACTGCCCGACACTTTGAGATCATGCTGGGTATCCCCCACCACCGGCACTTTGTGGCCATAAGTCAGGAAGACTACATTAAGGCATGGGAGGAAAATGAAGACAAATGCATGCAAGTTAATGAACGAGGTATACCTAAAGAATAAAAAGGTAATAACTAGGTGGCCCCAGGTTATTCATCGCAGCAACTTTTCGGAGGAGCTGAGTGACACCATTACCTTCCTGAGCAGGGTTTTTGGGCTTCCTGACACCCATTACTTCCACAAATGGATGCTCAGGTATCTAGAGATAATGAACAAAAATGTGCCTGATCAACATTTTGAGTGGGCAGAAATCATCAACAGCACCATCTCTGAGCAGCTCCAACAACTCACAACAACGGGGAGGTTCTACATGAACTCCTACGTGGTCTATGTTCTACCTCTGAGAGAGATTATCCAATGCTAGAGCTGATGTGGAGTATGGCCCCAGGTAAAGATATTTGAATATTATCTAGAATTGAGACTAGAAAACAACATTCCGTAGTTCACCAATATCAATGATGCCTTCTTCTACAACATCATCTACCTTTTGAGGCCCAATATGACTCACAGTCGGACGACCAAGAGCATAGTAACTGCAACGAAGAAGTGGGGGGCATTGTTTACGCAATTCCCCACTTTTACCTATCTCAGAGCAGCCAACTTCTTGGGGAGCCCACCAAGTTGCCAAGATATGCGGGGCCGAAGTTGATCCTATTGGAGCTATCAGATAGCTCATAACATATCACGAGAAGTTCTTAAAGAGAAAGAAGGGTGGAACTCCATTCCCCCTCACAGTGGGAAGGTACACATGCAATTCTCACACCAAGATCCAGGAAATGTTTGCAGAACTGGAGCTTCTCAATCTGAAGCACAATTTCCTGACAAGGCCGAAATTTGATCCATGAAATTGCCTTCTAAATGCAAAGCTCGATCCGATCCACGTTCCACAGATCGAGGACATCTACATCGACCTGTATCACGAGGTTGAACTCAGGAGAAAGGATCACTCCCATCTGGCCCTGGTAGAAATTATTCAATATGGCGTGGCCATTATTTTGAAAGGTTTCAAATGACTGATCAAGAAGTTGATCAGGTATATTTAGATACAAGATGGGACAACTGGCCATTTGCCAAAATAGACATAACAAGGGCACCTCAGACTATTGAGGAGAGGGTAAAGGGAACCTTGTAGTGCTTGGAACATTGGTGCAAATTTAATGGTCTCATTTACCTTGGGGTGGACTTCACCACGTCCCCCTAGGTAATGCACCTACCAGGCCGAAACATTTTCCAAAGGGAAAAGGGAAAGATAAGGAAGGAGAGTCAAGTGCTACTTAGAGCAAGCTCCGAGAGTCCTCCCCGCCACCCAAGAGTCAGGTGTGCACCTGCCACCCCGAAAAGGAAGCATCCACTAAGTGTTCATGCACATCCACTGATGTTGCCACTACTACAACCACCGAGGTACCCATCGTCCCTTCTCCCACTCCTCCTTCCCCTCCTCATGTCTCTCAAGAAACCATTCCTTTGGTTGTGTCTTCTCCCCCATCTTCTACTTGTTCCCCTTTCCTCTTCTTCCATCTTCTCTTCCCTCATGGAGCTGTCCCCCAGTATTTCTTCCCTCATCTCTCAGCTCCCTTCCGCCCCCATAGTTTCCTCTCCTATAGTAACTCCTACCCCTATGAGCATTGGAGGTTGGCTTCTTTATCAATGCCGCCGCCAAGCGTCTCAACCCATTTCCTCGAGTACACTGTAGTTGCTCCTTCTTCTTTCCATTCCTTCTTCTCCCTTAAGTCCAGCATGGATCTCCCAACACCTGAGCCAACACAAGAGGAAAGTCCCCATTGCACCTATGGACTTCTCTGTCATTCCAACAAAAGGAGCTAAGAAGTAGAAGCCAATAACCCACTTCTCTCAGAGCCTCAGGTGAAAGAGTAATGGAGATCGCGTATCCCGATCCCACAAAGGATAAAAAGGATATGTCTCCTACAGATTATATAGTGACACATAGGTCACAATGGGAATGTCCTCCAAGAGCCTACAAGGGGAGGCCCTATCTGTAGTGGATGCCCTTTGTAAGAAGCTTTAGGAAGCAAAGGAAGAGAAGAGGATACTAAAAGAGAAAAATAGACATCTTCTCCAAGCCCTGTAGAAAATGGGCAGTGCACCTCCTACAACTGCCACTGAGACTCCTGAGGCCCTTAGTCAGGATAAGATAAATGAATACACCAAGATTGGTGAACAAGGCATGGCAATATCCACTGGAGAGACCAGATCCTCAAAGATAGTGAGGAAGTAATCGTCAATTTCACCGAGTTATATCAGAACATTGGTTAGGAAAACAAGGAACTCCAGGTGATTGTAGGACCTATCTCGAAGAGTTGGACCATGCTAGGTTACAACATGAGACATTCTAGAAGATGCTCGACTGATCAGTCGATGATTTAGTTAAATTTGGCATCTTTGATCACCCTAGAGAACCCAACAAAGTTCTTGCTGCTTTGGACTACCGGGTCGATCAGATGGAATTTGTCCTGGAGAAGATTGACAAGGTCAAAGAGGAAGCCCTAGATGCAATACATCAGATGGAGAAAATTGTCCTAAGAATGTCTCCGGGCTTTCTCACTCCATCATTCACCTTGAGGAAGGCAGATGAAACTATTCGAATCTTCAAAGAGATTGTCTCGCAAGGGTTAGGGCTAGAAGCTACTTTTGACGCTGAATCCATCAACAACCTTCTGGCCTACCGCGACTTTGTGGGATACCTGATGGAAGTAGGTAATGAATACTTCAAGCTCCCGAAAAACTCAGAGATGAATGGGAGACTTGTGAAGTCATCGGCGATCACACCAAGGGTCCTACATAGGATTAACTCCAACCGATGATCAGCAAATTCATGGAGTACCGGGCCCATTTCCACATTGCCTCTCTGAGGTAGGAGGGTACTCCTTTCCAGCCATGAGACGACGATGAATAACCTTCCTCTTCTTGGCTTTCTTTTTGTAATGTTTAAAAGTATGTTGGCACCAATGATGACATCATCCATGTTGCATCATGGGATGTTGTTATCCACCAAGTTGCCCAAAGTCAACAATTGACTTTTAGATATTTTGTAATTAGTGGTTGGTTTCCTTTTGCCTTCTCTCTTCTTCTCCTTCTATATATACTTGAATACTTGTTGTATTCAGGTGGTGGACACTTTTTAGATGAAAAATAGAAGTGAGAAGAAAAGACTTTGTACTTTTTGTAACAGAAGAAAATATTAATACAAATATTGAGACTTTGTGTTGAATACATGTGTTATGCATCAGACCTTTCTTATGTTAGATCTGTATGTTTATTCTGTTAGATCTATCTCTACTTTTTTGTCATTTGCTCATCAGTATTGCTTTGTTCGTTTATGTAAGTAGGTTTGGCTCTTTTTACTACCAGCCCAAAACATAAACCCTCTGACCTTTCTGCCTTGGAATTCATTTATTTTCTCCCTTCAGATCTATCCTATCTCCTCTCCCCACTTCATTCCCTTCTTTTCACAGTAGGAAATACCCCAACTGGGATGAGATCCCAAACCCCTGAAGGTGGAATACTATTAGACTTGCGCAGATTCCTACTGGTAGAATAACAATAAACCAGTTTCGCTTTGTTGTCTCAAAGAGGGGCTATGCCTTGCAAACTATTGGCTCATCTATCCATAGATCTTACCGCTGACATGATTTTCGATCAACACAAAAAAAAATAATTCCAAGTCACACGGTGAAAACCTCTTTGAGGTCTTTCGACAAAAAATTGCAAAAATCAATTTACAAGAGAAGTGACCACGCCAAGGGTGAAAATCTCATAGAGATACCCTTGGAAGAAGATCTCAATCTTCCTCCCAATCCTACGTGTATGGAAGATTTTTCAAAAATGCTAGTAGAAGAAACCATTGATGTGAATATTGGAACAAAAGACAATCCAAAGATATTCAAACTTGGAGCTTCACTCTCGACACGAGAACAAAAACATTCACCATGCTTCTATGGGAATTTGTAGATGTATTCACATGGTCCTATAAGGATATGTCGGGCTTGGATCCAACTTTGGTAGTACATAACCTAGTAGTGCACGTAGATGCCAAGCCCATCAAATAAAATCTTAGAAAAATGCATCCATGGGTGGCCCTTCTAGTTAAAGAAGAGCTAGAAAGATTGCTAGCAATGCGGGCTTCATTTGACCTATTGATTACTCAGAATGGATATCAAACATAGTCCCCGTACAAAAGAAACCTATTGGGATAATAATCTGTACAAATTTTAGAGACATTAATAAGGCATGTCCAAAGGATGATTTCCCATTACCCAATATTGATATGATTGTTGATTCAACTGTAGGATATGAAATGTTATCTCTTATGGATGGATTTTCAGGCTACAATCAGATCAAAATCATAGATGAGGATCAACACAAGATGACCTTCACAACCCCCGAGGGAATTTTTGTTATCAAGTAATTCCCTTTGGCCTTAAAAACGTAGGAGTAACTTATCAAAGGGAAATGACCGTGATTTTCCATTATATGATTCATGACATCATGGAAGACTATGTGGATGATATCCTCAAGAAATCCAAGAAAAGAGAAGATCACCCTAAGATTCTACGACATATCTTTGAATGCTTGCGGGAAAACAAAGTTAAATTGAATCCAAAGAAGTGTGTGTTTTACGTACTATCAATAAAGTTGCTTGGATTCATTATATCATGAAGAGGGATTGAGGTAGACCTAACTAAAGTTACCGCCATTACTAAAATGCCTCCTCCCAAAAACATCAAACAACTGCGTAGCTTGCAAGGAAAGATATAATCCATCTGCCACTTCATTTCCTAACTTTATAACAAGTGTCATTCATTCACCCATCTTCTTAAAAAGGATGTTGCCTTTATTTGGGGACTAGAGCAATAATCAGGCCTTCACCTTTCTTAAGAAATACTTAGCCAATCCACTGTCCTCATGCCTCCAACTCCTAGTGAGCCACTCCTACTGTATATTTTTGCTACTCAATTTTCTATTGGTGTGTTGCTCACTCAATATGACCTTGGCCATAAAGAAAAAGTTGTGTACTATCTTAGTCATACTCTCATTTCTTATGAGCTTAAGTATCCTCAGATTGAAAAATCTTGTTTGGCTGTAGTTTTTACCTTCCAAAAACTTCACCATTACCTGTTGAATGCTAAAACTAAGCTTATATCCAAAGTTGACCCGCTTAAATACCTGTTGTCAAAACCCACCCTTACAGGTAGAATGGCTAATTGGATCATTCTACTATGTGAATTTGACATTGAGTATGTATATCAAAAGTCAATGAAAAGACAAGTACTTGTCGATCGGTTAGCATAAGAACCATTACTAGGAATAGAACTCGTGAGTCTCGGATCTTGCCTGATGCTTCATTAATGTATATTGATGAATCTATCATGTGGCATGTGCACTTTGAAGGATCTTTTACTTTTCATAGTTCAAAGGGGCAATGTGTGGTATTAATTACTCCTTGGTGACCCTATACCTCAAGATTTTTGCCTTGATTTTCCTTGTATAAATTATATTGCAAAATATGAGGTACACATCATTTGGGATGAAGATGGAAATCAAATAAGATATCCATCATGTTAATATCGTTGGTGATTCACAATTGATCATCAAGCAAGTTAATGATGAAAATAAAGTCAAGGATGAGAAACTTATCCACTACAAAAAACTGGTGGAAACCTTGAAAGAGTATTTTGTGCGTATAAAATTTGAGAAGAATCTAAGGGAAAAAAATAGATCCATAGACATTATGGAAACCATAGGTTTTATGCTACGAATTCCACCAAAGAGCAATGACATGCCATTCTTTGTTGAGAATCTATGTCAGCCTGCTTATGACATGCCAGAATCAAGTTTGGATTGTGAAGTTATTGGTCCCTATTCCCCATGGTATGCACACATCTATGCCTATCTTAAACATAACACCTTCCCTCCTGACATCTCCCATTCCAAAAACAAAGCCTCATCCACTAGATATCTCGTTACACCCTCTTAGGAGATACACTCTATCATCATGGCTACAATGGGAATCTGTTGCGTTGTCTATATGTAAAAGAGTCGAGTCCAGTGATTAAAGAGGTGTATGAAGGGGTGTGTGGGGCCTATATAAATGGGATGGTTCTAGCCAATAAATTGTTAAGAGTGGGCTATTATTGGTATAGTATGGAAACTAACTCGCTGCAACTATGCGAGGAAATGCATACTATGTCAAAAGTATGGAAATTTCATCAATGCACCATCACAACCGTTGCAGCCAATCACAACCCCATGACCATTCTCCAAATGGGGACTGGATTTAATAGGAAATCTCACCCCTACCTCATCTGATGGTCATAATCACATCATCACAGCTACAGAATATTTCACTAAGTGGGTGGAGGCTATTCCTTTGACTTATGTTACCAAAGATCAGATTTCAAAGTTTATCATGAATCACCTTATCTGCCAGTATGGCATTCCTATGGCCATAGTTACTGACAATGGAAAATCATTCAAGAACAAGACAGTGAAGGAACTTTGTCATTGATTTCAAATAAAATTGAAGTGGTCTATGCCATATTATCCACAAGGTAATGGGAAGGATGAAGCCACTAACAAAACATTGGTTCGAATCATGGAAAAGATGGTGAGTAAGACAAGTCACAATTGGCATTTACAAATTCACCCAACCCTTTGGGCTTATAAGACCTCCATTCACACTCCTATTGGTGCGACACCCTATTCCCTAGTATTTGGAACCAAATCCATCATCCCATTGGAAATCGAGCTTCCTTCCCTGAGAATATATCTTAGCGATTTCCTAGATAAGGATGGGGATTACAGAGTAGCTAGGATGGAAAAATTAGAACTCCTGGATGAAAATGTGTCTGTGCCCTTAACCATCTCAAAGTGTATCAGAATATATTCTCTAGAAGTTATAACAAAAGGATCATACCTCGTCAATTTGAGGTCAGAGATATGGTCATGAAATAAAATCAGTTCAACAAAAAGGCGGAAAGAGAGAAGAAAGGAAAGTTCAAACCACATTGGTTAGGAAATTACATCATTGTGGCCAAATATGGTATGAGAGCATACAAAATTTCCCATCCCAATGGTGATGAGCTTCGTAAACCTATGAATTCCATGCACCTTAAGCGGTTTAATGCTTAAACATGGCACAAAAATCAGAAAAGCAAACAAAAACAAAGTTAAAATGATGAAAATACAAAAAAATAAAATAAGAGAAAAAGAAAAGAGAAAACAAATCATCTATAGTGCCCACTTTCCTTTGGCACCTTTTATTACCGATCATGATATCTTGTAGACTATGACAAATATTTTTAATAGTTTGATTTAGTATGGTGTTATATGTTAGATCCTGGATTATTGTTGAATCTAATTATATATAATGCATGTTGATTATTATAGATACTCATATGTGTATTATTATATACTATTGGCATGGATGTTTAATGGAAGTTATTTAGACATGTGATTTTGGAGATTATGAATCAACCTAGAAAAGGAAAATTATTTGATGATGACATAGTTATCGATATAAATTGTAAATGATTTTGTTGATTACCTTGATGACTGTTGTGATTATATGTATCGATGATTTCATGATTATATTAAATATTTATTTTGGATGTTCTGATATGGCCATGAGGCTAAAGGAGGTATTTGTGTTTTGTAGGTTTAAAAATATCACAACAAAACATTGGGGGATCGGAGACCAACCAAAATGGAATTCTAGGTGAATTCAACACGGTCACCATGGAAACTTGTTTTGTGTGTGTGTTGTATTTTGTTAGGGATTCCCATGGGGGGATTACCTTTACATGTGACCGTGGGTTTGTGTATTTTATTAATGTGTTTCCTTTTATTATTGTTGTATGTATTTTATTAAGTAATGTGTTCCTTTCCTTTAAATTAATTAAAATTGTGATGGATTAATGTGGGAATCATATAGTTAAACTTTAAATAAATCAAATTGGGATATGGGAAGTAATTATAAGAGTTGATGGCTGTTGTATTTAATTTTGTAAGAGCTTGTGTAAGTCGATTTGGAGTATGAAATACTCCACCTCCATGGAAATTTGAATTTGACCTTGGGGCTATTTTTGGAGACTTGTGGGACAAGTAAAACTTGTCCCATGCCTCTAAATTTAATATACCAACCATACTTATGGATGGAGAGGTGATTTGTGAATTTTTAATGCATTTTATTCATCATGTTGCTTGTTTTGGATTGCACTCTCTTACATTTTATTAAATAGTTATCCCTTGAGGTGTGGGCTCTTTTGGATTGTGTAAGTTAATTTTTCATTTCATTTATTGTGCTTGGGAGAATGGAATTTTGTCTTTTTGTTTGAATTGGATGATGTGTGATGTGGCATCCTACATGGATCCACATCATCCTCTTCTCTCCTCTTCTATTCAATTCAACTCTCTTCTTGTTTTGGGTTGAACCTTTTTTCATTCTTCCTTGGGGCACATTTTCTTGTGGGAGCTTTAGTTTTTGAAGGAAGTTTTGGAGATAGCTTTGCATGCTTGGGAGATTTTCATTTTGGAATGTGTTTTGCATGCATCCTTGGGCACATTTTTCTATGATTAGAGATCTTGTTGATTTGGAGGAAATTGGAGAGCATTTGATACTTTGGTACTACTGTTTTGGGATTGTGTTTTTGACATTCAAAGATTGTTGTGTGGAGAAAATCCTTCCATGGAGAGGTAGGATTTTATTTCTTCCTTATTGTTGTTATTTTCTTATTGTGTTGTGTGTATGGTGCATGCATTGTTTTATTTGTTAGCTAGTGGGTAGACTACCTTAGAATGGTGTAGGAGAAGGCTATGGGGAATTCTTGTGGGGGCATAAGGGAAATGCCATGGGCATCAAAATTTTGTGGAGGGAGTTTTGGGTTTGGGATCCACCATGGAAAATAAATAGCTTGCATTTCTTAGTTGTGGGGGGGCATAAGGAGGGGTTGGAAGGCATAAGGTTTATGGGTTATGATATTTTATATTGATGGTATGATTATTTGGTGGATGCCCAATTCCCAATTGGGAGGCATAAGTAGCTTCCCCATAGTCCTTTCTCCTTTGGCTTGCATGATCAAGCCTGAGTTGTGATTTGGATGTTTTTAAATGTAGTTGTGAACTATTGTTTGCTTTTGGTGTTGCATTGTGTTTTAAAAAGGAAATGTGTATGTGAAAGAATGCTATGTGTGGAAGCCAATTGTTGCCATGGTTGAATTGCACCTTTTATTACATCTTGGTTGGGGCTCGGGGGCCAATGATGAAGGAAGGCTTCTCCTTTCATTGGATGTCTTGGTTGGGTGGAGAGCGTTGCCTTTCCCCCTCTTTTGTTGTGATCAACTTGGAGAAAGAGAAAATGTGCATGTTGTTGTCCTAGAGCAATGGAAAAATACAGTTTGACAGTACTTTGTGGAAACACATTCATTTATAATCCTTTCCCATGTGATGTGGATGAAATTGTAATATGAATTTTGTGAAGAAATATGTATGTAAATTGATTATGAAGTTATATTTTTGAAATGTGAAAGACACTTACATTTCTCTGTACATTAGAAAGAAATGAATTATATGTTGTTATTGGTTTCCAACATTGAAATATGTAAATTTGTTTAATTAAAGTCAATAAGATTTGTAAGTTTAGTTCTCATTTACATTGTTGTGGTAACATTGGAAATATCAAATTAGGATTGAAATCTTGTTTAAAAAATAAAATAGAAAAGGAAGAAATGCACGTGGAAAGAATGTTGTATTTTGTATTTTTGGAGTTATGTAAAAATGAAAGTTAGTAATTGATTTTGATTTAGAATGGTTTTTTGTAAACAACTAAATGCATTGGATTAGTTTAGAAACTATATGCCACACTTAAATGATAAAATTGACAAATAGATCCTTTAAAAATTTGATCACTGGCATTGTGACTTTTAAAACTGGTAAATCTAAATAAAATGCACTGATTTGGACTAGAATTTAAAAATAAACTTGAAACCTTAAAATCTAGCATGATATACTAGTAATGAACTCAAATTAATAATAATATTTAAGAGAGTAACTCGAGCCATTGCAAATTCGAGCTCAATCTCTTCCTCAACCATTTTGTGTCATTTGTTGGACAAAATTACAAATTGGAATCAATTGAACAAAATTAAATTTCCTAAAACACTCTAAACTCTCCCTAGACCAATCCTCCATGTCTGTTTGACATGTTGAGTGAAGGAGGAGATCTAACTTAATCAAAATTGAAAGTTGGAAACTTGTCGGTTGGCTAATTAAAATCCTGCAGATCCTTTTTACAAAATTTATCCCTTAAAACTTATAAAAATGTAACATTTATGTTTTGTGTGTAAAGAGGGCATCAAGAGCTTTCCAAAAAGTCCACGTTTTCCCAAACCGAGCTTCCTAGAAAAAGTTATGGCACTTTGAAGTTTTTGTTCCTTGGTGGGAAAATTTGGGAAAATTTTCCAGCGGGCCCATGCAACCCAAACATTTCCCGTCATTTTGGCCTTAGAAAAGTTTTTGGAAAAATTTTGGTTAGGGAAATTTTTCTTTTTCCTTCGCGGGAATGAGCCCAATCATAGGCTGCCACGTGTCCTCACAAGGTAGCGGCAGAGGCGCAACATATTTTTGCCCTTTGATCTTTTTAAAATTTTGGAAAATTTTTCCAATTATCCCGCCGGCCTGCAGCCAACCAGAGGGCACCATGTGGCACCTTGGGGTGTCAGCGGAGGAGGGAGAACTCCCATCATTTGGGAAAAATTTCTTTGCGAAAATCACCGAATCACCCCGGTGCTCCGTGTCCTCCTCTCTTCTCCCCATGGTGATTTGTTCTTTTGCACGTGCCACTTTTCCCTAGCGGACCTGCACGTGTGCAAAATCCAAATTGGATTTTCTCCCATCGGGTGAAATGCCCCAAACTCTCCCACTACCTTTCCCTTCTTTCCTTGTTGCCGATGATGACTAAGAGGTTGCCATGTGTACCTAGAGGACCCATGAAGGCATGGGCACAATTAGGAAATTTCTCCCATGCAATGGAAATGTTTCTACAGCCGCCCCGTGACCCACCAACCCACCAAAGGGGATTTCCCCTCCTCTTGACATGTGTCCCCTTGGGGAAAATTTGACCCCTAGACTCCGCTTGCTCATATCTTGAGTTTCTGGAGGAGTTAGGAGGACTTCTTTATATCACCAGAAAGGTGAGAAAATTTCCTATCCATTGGGAATGGTTTAGGGAAATTTTGGAAGCATTAAGAAGGGGAAAATCTAGTTGAAACTTTGAGCTTGTTAGAGAGTTGGGTATGGGGAAAATTGCTCCCTGAACCTAACTAAAACTTCTAGCCCTAAGTTTTGGACCTTATGACCTCTTGAGAATTGTTAATAAAAGAGAATTTTGTTCTTGTGGATTTGAGTTGTTTGGAACCTATTAGTGGTAGATGTTGCCTAGCAACCTAGTTGTAGACACTCCTAATCAAGTTCTAGGAGTGGGTAAGTGAGACCTTGCTTGTTGACTTTACTTATGTGTTATTTTCCTCACTGTAATTTAATCCTGCTCATGTCTTTGATTTGGTGGAAATTAAATACCTTGGGTATTTAATTGTTTTGGGTCCCTTAACCCTAAAATTTAATCAGGAAATCTTTAGCTAAAATGTCAATGAAATCAGTAATTAAATTAATCCTTAGAGAGATTTGAGCTAGGTGTGGACCTATTACATTTATTGCTTTATAATGTGAAATCAGTAATCATTATAATGAAAAAGGTTATCGAGTTGAATTTATTTGTCTTTGAGACTTTGGTTGTCAACTCCTAACACCTTAACAAAAATTATTCCAAAATTTTCTAACTAAACCTAGGTGGTTCATGTTTCTCAAGTGGGTTGTTTAACCGGGCATCACACTTGGTATCAAAGCAATGGTTCAAAAGCTTGGACCATTGGGCACACTATAAAACTTGAGACATGAAGCGTAAACCTAGCACACTTATGAATCTAAGAAAACAAAATTGTTTGAAAATTGAAGAAGAAATAAGTATAAAGAAATATTACCTTACTCTGTTCATTCGAACTTCCGAGAATTAAAATGATAATAAAAAATAATAAGTTGTTTGAGTTATTGTGCTTGCTTAGTGACATTTTGTCTAAACCCGGAGTAACTAAGAATGTCAGATTAAATGGAATTTATGAACTTCTAGTATAATGGAAACTTGGTTCCCTTTTGAAAATGTGTTATTTTACAAGCCCTAAAACTTGATTTAATTGTATGATGCATTAGGCCCTTTGTTGAGACCCTTCCTATTGGAGTGGCTAGAATGATGAGTTGTAAGAAGTGACCCTTGCGGTTGGATTTGTAGTGGTTGTGTTCTAGGTTGGGAAGAGTTAATTAGAAGTTATTTAGAGCTTCCTTCCTTGAGTGGTTAAGAAGAGGGTATGGTTGTTAGTTTTTTTTTTTTTTACTTGTATGCGAGGGTGGACACTAAGTCTAGGTGTCTTCAGGACCCAATCCTATGTATGTGTTCTTGGAACTAACCTCAAGCCGCAGTACCCCTATTGGTGTCCATAAAATGTAAGAGAGTGCAATCCAAAACAAGCAACATGATGAATAAACTACATTAAACAAGCAACATTTTATTAAATAGTTGTCCCTTGAGGTGTGGGCTCTTTTGGAGTGTGTAAGTTAATTTGTCATTTCATTTATTGTGCTTGGGAGAATGGAATTTTTATTTTGTGTTTGAATTGGAGGATGTGTGATGTGGCATCCTACATGGATCCACATCATCCTCTTCTCTCCCTCTTCTATTTAATTCAAACTCTCTTCTTGTTTTGGGTTGTTGAACCTTTTTGCATTCTTCCTTGGGGCACATTTTCTTGTGGGAGCTCTAGTTTTTGAAGGAAGTTTTGGAGATAGCTTTGCATGCTTGGGAGCTTTCTATTTTGGATTGTGTTTTGCATGCATCCTTGGGCACATTTTTCTATGATTAGAGATCTTGTTGATTTGGAGGAAATTGGAGAGCATTTGATACTTTGGCACTACTATTTTGGGACTATGTTTTTGACATTCAAAGCTTGTTGTGTGGAGAAAATCCTTCCATGGAGAGGTAGGAGTTTATTTCTTCCTTATTGCTGTTATTTTCTTATTATGTTGTGTGTATGGTGCATGCATTGTTTTATTTGTTGGCTAGTTGGGTAGACTGCCTTAGGAATGGTGTAGGAGAAGGCTATGGGGAATTCTGTGGGGGGCATAAGGGAAATGCCATGGGCATCAGAATTTTGTGGAGGGATTTTTGGGTTTGGGATCCACCATGGAAAAGAAATAGCTTGCATTTCTTACTTGTGGGGGCATAAGGGAAAATTTGTGGGGGCATAAGGAGGGGTTGGGAGGCATAAGGTTTATGGGTTATGATATGTTATATTGGTGGTATGATTATTTGGTGGATGCCCAATTCCCAATTGGGAGGCATAAGTAGCTTCCCCCATAGTCCTTGCTCCTTTGGCTTGCATGATCAAGCCTGAGTTGTGATTTGGACATTTTTAAATGCAGTTGTGAACTGTTGTTTGCTTTTGGTGTTGCATTGTGTTTTAAAAAGGAAATGTGTATGTGAAAGAATGTTGTGTGTGGAAGCCAGTTGTTGCCATGGTTGAATTGCACCTTTTATTGCATCTTGGTTGGGGCTCGGGGCCAATGATGAAGGAAGGCTTCTCCTTTCATTGGATGTCTTGGTTGGGTGGAGAGCATTGCCTTTCCCCTCTTTTGTTGTGATCAACTTGGAGAAAGAGAAAATGTGCATGTTGCTGTCCTGGAGCAATGGAAAAATATAGTTTGATAGTCCTTTGTGGAAACACATTCATTTGTAATCCTTTCCCATGTGATGTGGATGAAATTGTAATATGCATTTTGTGAAGAAAGATGTATGTAAATTGATTATGAAGTTATATTTTTGAAATGTGAAAGACACTTACATTCTACTCTGTACATTGGAAAGAAATGAATTATATGTTGTTATTGGTTTCCAACATTGAAATATGTAATGTTGTTCAATTGAAGTCAATAAGAATTGCAAGTTCAGTTCTCCTTTGCATTGTGTAAAATTGGAAATATCAAATTGGGATTGGAATCTTGTTTAGAAAATGGAAAAGGAAGAAATGCACGTGGAAACAATGTTGTATTTTGTATTTTTGGAGTTGTGTAAAAATGAAAGTTAGTAATTGATTTTGATTCAGAATGGTTTGTTGTAAACAACTAAATGCATTGGATTAGTTTAGAAACTATATGCCACACTTAAATGATAAAATTGACAAATAGATCCTTTAAAAATTTGATCACTGGCATTGTGACTTTTAAAACTAGTAAATCTAAATAAAATGTACAGTTTGGACCAGCATTTAAAAATCAACTTGGAAACCTTAAAATCCAGCATGATATACTAGTAATGAACTCAAATTTACAAGAATATTTAAGAGAGTAACTCAAACCATTGCGAATTCGAGCTCAATCTCTTCCTCAAATTTTTTCTGTCATTTGTTAGACAAAATTCCAAATTGGAATCAATTGAAGAAAATTGACTTTCCTAAAACACTCAAAATTCTCCCTAGACCAATCCTCCTCCATATTTGTTTGACATGTTGAGTGAAGGAGGAGATCTAATTTAATCAAAATTGAAAGTTGGAAACTTGCTAGTTGGCTAATTAAAATCTTGCAAATCCTTTTTAAAAATTTACCCCTTAAACCTTATCAAAATGTAAAATTTATGTTTCCTGTGCAAAGAGGGCATCAAGATATTTCCAAAAAGTCCTTGTTTTCCCAAAACTGAGCTTCCTAGCAAAAGTTATGGCACTTTGAAGTTTTTGTGCCTTGGCGGGAAAATTTGGGAAAATTTTCTGGCAGGCCCACAACCCAAAAATTTCCCATCATTTTTCCTTAGAAATTTTTTTGAAAAATTTTGGTTCAGAAAATTTTTCCTTTTTCCTTTACCCATACCAATCAGAGGCTGTCATGTTTCCTCACGAGGCAGCGGCGGAGGCGCGGCATATTTTTGCCCTTTGATCTTTTTAAAATTTTGGAAATTTTTTCCAATTATCCCCACTCGGCCCATAGCCAACTAGAGGGTGCCATGTGGCACCTTGGGGTGTCAATAGAGGAGGGAGAACTCCGTCACCTTTGGAAAATTTATCTTTGGTAAAAATCACCGAATCACCCTGCCGCTCTGTGTCCTCCTTCTCTCTTCTCCCCGTGGTGATTTGTGGTGTGCCATGTGTCCCTGGAAGACCCACAAGCGCGCGGAAGCCAAATTGGATTTTCTACCATTGGGTGAAATACCCCAAACTCTCCTGCTGCCCCACCCCTCATTCCATTGTTTTTGGCGAAGACTCAGAGGCCGCCACGTGTCCTGGAGGACCCACGGAGGCGCGGGCACAATTGGGAAATTTCTCTTACGCAATGGAAAAGTTTCTAGAGCCACCCCGGGACCCGCCAACCCGCCAAAGGGGAGTTCCCCTCCTCTTGACACGTGTCCCCTTGGGGAAAATTTGACCCCTAGAATCTGCTTTCTCATATCTTGAGTTTCTGGAGGACTTCTTTATATCACTGGAAAGGTGAGAAAATTTTCTATTCATTGGGAATGGTTTAGGGAAATTTTGGAAGCGTTAAAAATGGGAAAATTCCAGTTAAAACTTTGAGCCTTTTAGAGAGTTGGGTATGGGGAAAATTTCTCCTTGAACCTAACTAAAACTTCTAGCCCTAAGTTTTGGACCTTGTGACCTTTGAGAATTGTTAATAAAAGAGAAGTTTGTTCTTGTGGATTTGAGTTGTTAGGAACTGTTAGTGGTAGATGTTGCCTAGCAACTTGGTTGTAAACACTCCTAATCAATTTCTGGGAGTGGGTAAGTGAGACCTTGCTTTGTTTACTTTACTTATGTGTTATTTTCCTCACTATAATTTAATCCTGCTCATGTCTTTGATCTGGTGGAAATTAAATACCTTGGGTATTTAATTGTTTTGGGTCCCTTAAGCTTAAAATTTAATTAGAAAATCTTTAGCTAAAATGTCAATGAAATCAATAATTAAATTAATCCTTAGAGAGATTTGAGCTAGGTGTGGACCTATTACATTTATTGCTTTATAATGTGAAATCAGTAATCATTATAATGGGAAAGGTTATCAGTTGAATTTATTTGTCTTTGAGACTTTGGTTGTCAACTCCTAACACCTTAAAAAAAAATTATTCCATAATTTTCTAACTAAACCTAGGTGGTTCATGGTTCTCAAGTGGTTTGTTTAACTAGGCATCACATCGTCTATATGTGAAAACCATGCAATTGTGGCATGTTGGATATGTCCCTTAGTGAAAACTAGTTTGTGGTGCCTTGGGAGGATTTTTTGTTCACAAGAATCTTACATCTGGAGGGTACTTTTACTTAGCCTAGGGCTAGTCTCACATCTGCATCTGAGATTCCCTATGAACCTATCATGTCAAGCCTTGATATGAATTTTTCTCCTCTTATTAACTTGTGAAGGGATGGTATTTTCATATTCCCATCTAGTGCAGGGGCACTTTTACGACTTCACCTTCTTGTTTATAAGCATGTTGCGCCTTCCTTTGTATATTATCCATCTAACGCTAAGGGCATCCACGTTTCTCGGTTACCTATGCATAGCTTCAGAAAATGTTAAAAATCACAAAAACATTCAAAAATGTTAGAAAATCACAAAAACATTCAAATATGTTCAAAAATTGCAAAAACATTCAAATATGTTCGAAAAGCACAAAAATAATAGAAAATTGTTTCACAAAAGCACAAAAACAATATAATTTTTTTCACAAAAGCACAATAATAGTAGAAAATTGTTTCACAAAAAAATCTTGCAAAAACATAACTTTAGTTTACTTACTTTATCTTGTTTCTTGCTTTGTTGGTGTACATTGTTTGCTTGTATAGTTATTTCTTGTTTGTACATTTGTATAGTTTTTTGCTTAGACATACTTTGATAAAATTCATCTTTTCTTACTTATATTAGATTCATTCTTACTTGTACATATGCAGTGTGTTTTTGCATGCTTGTAAATAATTATACATAGTTGTGTTAAATCGTGTTGGTTGGCATTGTGTATTTTGTTAACATTTGATTGTATTTGCTTGTTGCATGTACATAGTTTTGTTATCACATCATCATATCTCCATCAATATCATCACATCTAACATCATCTATACATCATATATAAATAAAATTCTATATGTACATCATACATGTATGCTATGCTAATCATCACGTATTGTATCATCAAATGGGGGCAAGAGGGATCGTAAATATCAAAATCTATCCCCCCGCACCAATATCATCATGTCATCCTGTCCACTAATCTAGAGCATCACATGTACAATACAATTGATATCATCTATGGATCTATCATGTCAAAATCAAACACATGTGGTACAAACATCTCAACTATCATCATGATACATACAAAAGTGTGAAATCAAACCATATCACATCACACTCTAACTCTTCTTCTACTCGCCAGTGAATAGTTATTTTATTTAAATAATTATTTTCCTTACTTTTTTGCCATGCTAGGGCATTATTTTCTCCATAGATACAAGACCATTTGCCATATCCCCATATGACTTCAAAACTTGGATGGATGAATACAAGAAATGAAAATAACTAGCTCCTCCAATGAAGAATGCTTTAAGATGATAAAATGGCTATAGCTTAGGCTCTATGCTCATTTAAGAGTTTAGGTGTAAATACAAAGGTAGGATGAGGGCTCCTTATATAGCCCAATGGATAGAAGAATCTCTACATCCCTCTTCATGTGGGATAAATGGAGAGGTTAAGTTAGTTGTGGATAATGGAGGTTTAGAAAGGGTTGAGTCAACCTTAGGAGAGTTTAGTTTGTCCTTTAGTGACCCATGGGGTTTGAGGGTTTTATCAATTAATCAAAGTGATTAATTAATAGGTGTGCATGCTTATAGAAGTTTTTAGAGGAATAATTAGTATGATTTAGACTATGAGAGGGATTTAATGAAATAAATGATGATTTATTGATTTAATGGAAGAGGAAGCTAATTAATTAATAATAATTAATTAGTCTAGATAGAAAGGGGATTAATTAATTAGAAATAATAATTAATCTAGATAGAAAGGGGATCTTAATTAATTAGAAATAATTAATTAATCTAGATAGAAAGGGAGCTTAATTAATTATAAATAATTAATTAATCTAGATAAAAAGGGGAGATGATTAACGGAAGGTCATTAATTGGTATCATTATTAGATAGAAGAGTTAATTAACTAATGTAATGTAATTAATTAATGACGATAACAAAGAAAATGTGTGATATTGATGATATGTCGTCAATTTGCGGGAAAGGGTATAATTAGTGCAATTTAAGTATTTAAATTGTTTGAGCTAAATTATAGGTGTCTACACATGTAACTTGTGGTTAATTACTTCACAACACACCGCACAACTCAAAGAATCCAAATACTTCATTATGAAAATCCAACCTTGCATAAATAAATAGATGTCCAAGACAACCATCCGTAGATAACATATCTATCAAGATGTAACATAGTAACAAGAGGAAATACAAACATCCCCTAATCATGATCAAGGCATCTAAACCATGCTCATATGCATCCATGTGCAAAAAAATATCTACATCATCGAGACTTAAAAATAGAATCTATCCACATGTGTAAAATCACCATATACATCCATCCATATCATCAGGCTCTCCAGAAGCTCCAAGTCTCTCACCAACTAACTCCAAAGCCATATATGAATCTGTGCTCATCAATGTAAAAAAAAACAACCTGCTAACCATGCTACTAATAATTAGTGCAAATACCAACAAAAATGTCATCAACCTACTACACAACCATCCTAAGATGAAAGAAAACAAGGGAAACATCAATAAGATGTAAATATACAATGTTGTCACATGTAAATCTGTAACAATTTTTTTCCTTCTTTACCCTTCAATGTCAATAACATTTCTCTCTCTTCTTAACCTAATTGAACAACCATCAATTGAAATCCCATAAGGATATCCAGGCACTATAAATAAAACTAGAAGTGACATCATCATGCAATAAACTCAAAATACCTAAAACCATGACTTTCCTCCAAAACAACTTATGCTTCATGCCACACAAAAATGTATCATACTTCTCTCATTCCACATGTGCATATATGTCCAACCTACAATACCAAAAACCATGGATTGATCCCACTTAAATTGAAATCCCTTGCACTACTAATCACCAAGCTCAAAAGCTATATATGTCAATGAGAAATAAAACAGATGAAAGAAAATATAAATTGATTCCATTCTTATCAAAGAATACTTCTACATCACAGAAGTTTGGACTTCTTGTGAAGTAGGTGAATCAACTTCTTTTCATCCTGTGTACTCAACATCTTTCATTACCTATAGCCATGTCTAAACATGTATTTTCATTGAGGATCCCATCCTTAGACTAGATATCCTTGTCCTCAAGATTCCAACATATCCCAGAAATAAAATTCAAGCTCACCAAATATCCATGGTGTAAATTTTACTTATGCACATAATCCAAACATAATACCAATTACTTTGAATGAAAGAAATAAAAAAATGAACCATATAGAGATACTTTAATTTCACCCAAGTCTCACTAGACTTAGTGAGCCAACTCAAATCTCTTTCTGATTCAAAAAATGAAGTGATCTTCTTTTTTTCTACCTATACACACTGTGCTAAAAACCTGATTCTCCAAAATAGGACACTAAACCTTCCATGCCCTCTTATACTATAAGAAACCTTGTGTAAAATCACTTTCACAGAGACTGACCATGGTCATTGGCCGTCTGCAGTTCCCCTCTATGACCAATCTCGGTTCATTGACTGACACATGTACAGCTGGAACAAGCACAATGCCAAAAATGACATAGTACACCAAACTAGGTGCCTACTCCAATAAAATCCAATAGCTGTGTTGAGCCATTCATTTCAAGAAGCACCCAAATCTTGCACAAAAACTTAACAATAATTATACATGCAATAAAACTACTAAGATGAAACACATCACCTTACCAGCACCAAGACACTCAACCACATCTTCAACCAAAGTACTTTCCTCTTTGATGGAAGCCCCGTCTTCTTCTGTGCTATAATATTCTACTTCTCTAACAAATCCTATGCATCTAACTGCACCAAAGGATGCATAAATTCTCCTCTATCTCATACTTAGATCTAGATCTGCAATCCCAAACATACATGTGCATCCAAAATATACAAGCACTACAATACCAAGATAATAAAAACCATACCTCTATAATCTAGATCTATAATCTGACCAACATGCTTGTGCCTCAAGAACTAGGGACACCTCAACAAACAAGACACATTCCATGCATCTCTCAATTTCTTCATTCATATGATTTTCTGTTTAAGACAAGGTTACCCAGTAACCGACCATGGTCACCCTGTAACTGACCATGGTTACCATTTAACCGACCACGGTCATACTACCAATCTTTGGTTGTCACCTAACCGACACCGGTCCTTTGTATTCTTCAACAACCTCACATTTCTAGCTTCTAATTAAGATTAAATATCTTCCTACGATTTACACATCAGGAAAAATAAACCACTGCTCACATACACCTATTAGTAAACCACTAATAAAACCATGAAACAAACCATTTCTCTAAAAAACTAAATCTATCACTCTATTAAGCAATTCTACGATCCCAGTTCTTGAGAATATAGTACATGCAGAAATGGAAATAATTCCGCAAAATCTATATAAGTGGAAGTTTAAACTAGAATAATCCAAACTAAAACAATGTACACACACATAACACAATGTGTACCATGGTTCACCCAATGTGGGCTATGTCCAACAAAGATAGAGATCTCATATATATATATATATATATATAATGAATAATATCACAAACCAACTCTTCCCACAATTGTAAAATGCATCTCTCTAAGAGTATATCCTCCTCTAGATCTCTAAACGGATCTCCATGAGTTCACTATAACTGTGCCTCCAAACCACCAACATATCTCACATAACCAGGAACTACTACATCTCTAAACTGTAACCAAGATCTTTATGGATCTGAAACAAAACCTCTCACATGGGTCTATCATATGTGCAACTATAACTGTGCACCAAGAAGTAAGTCTGTCTCTCCATCACTACATCAACCTATGCAAATATGAAGACAACCTCCTCTATAATATCTAGATCTACATGGATCATCAATACAACATGATCTCATAGATCTATGAATACAATATCTCATAACAAAATGTGGATCTAACAATATAAAACTAGATCTATATGGATCAATAATACATCATGATCTCATGGATCTATAATACAAGATTTCACCAACATATGGATCTATAAGAAGAAACTCTATGTGCTTTGCATACTATGCAAACCATTAAAATGAGACAATAAATATACAAAGGAAATATAGTAGATGTTACCCTCTTCTCACCATTGAGATGTACCTACCATAGCTGTACCTACTATTTCCTTATGTCCAACTTCTCTCCATGGAAGCTCTATCTTCATGTAACCTATTCTTTCTTTCTCTTCTTCTTCATCCTCTCAATCTAGGAGAATCAAGGATCTAACTCAATCCTTCTCTTAATTCACCTTCTAACCCTAGATTTCATGCTTATATAGGCATATACAAACTTAGGGCACCATAGTTATGCATTACAACCATTAGATCAACTTTATAAAAAAATTTATATCTAATTCCCGTGAGTTAAATATAAAATTTTACACATAGGTAACCGATGCGGTTCCCTGACTGATTGTGGTTCCTTTGTTGGTGATGATAGTTCATCTGCTGGATCGAAGACAATTCATCTCTTGGTGATGGCGGTTCATCTCGCTAAGTGATGTGAGTTATCCAATCGACATCGATTACTGTGTAAACTAGCCACTTGTAATGCATGCTCATTGTGAAGCAATCTAGCTCCACAACCCAACACCCGACCACCCAAATTTATCGATTTTCCTTCCTTTCTTCTTTTACATGAAAAATAGACTTGGAAAAGCACATTTGATAGATTACCAGGTGGATTTGTAGGAATTGAATGCTTGTTATTGGTGGTTGTGATTCAAATCTAATTTTTCCCTCCTCCTCTTCTTCTCTCACCAATTCATCTATAAATGTAAGAGCATGGCTCATTGTAAAGGGTTGGACATTTTGAATCCTTTAGCATTTTTAAGGACTCTATATCTTTGTATTTTTAGTTGCAGACCTCTAGATCTGGTTCTTGCATGCAAATATCATCCTTCAAATGCCATTGTAATTGGTTGTGTTTCGGAAGTAATAGAAGCATTTTTGTCTATTTTGCACCTTAACTTGTTTTTTTTTCTTTCTCATATTTCTCTTGTGTTGTGTGCTTGTTGTGCCATTCTAAATCCCTTATAGTTATTTTTTCTTGTTGTGTCTCATGGAATCAATCATGTGAATGCATTCAGTGCATGTTGTGCATGACTATCCACCCTTCATTCTTTCTCCCTTGTTTTCACTCTAAAAATATAGTGTTCATCCCATGTTTTCTAGTGCTATCACCTCCCTTAGTTTTATATTTTCATTTTATGTTATCATTCTAGCCCCTGTCCCTTAACATTATTAGCTTACGTTTGAATTTCAACATTAGTAGTAACAATAGTAGTAGAAATAGGTAGAGGAACGGCCTTCTCCGGAGGTCTTTCTCAAGTGTGCAAGGTCCCAAAACTTGGATATAGTCCCATTTTTGACTCAAAACAACTCAGTTCCTTTAGATCGAGACATGGGTTTAAGTTTGATAGCCAAAAGTAGTATAGGGAGGAAATCTTTTGTATCCTCTAACTTGTAACTACTCCCCAGAATTCTAAGGAGAACCATGTCCTGTAAAATCCATTGTGTATGAGGTTTGTAAAATGGTCTAAACCAACTCACTGTATAACCCACAATGTCAAAGATGGAAACTGAACTCAATTTTACCTATAAGAAGCGTTGTGTAGTGTGTAAAACCCCAAATAATGTCCCCCTCCTTGGGGACACATGTGACATCACTAATAGGAGAATGCGGCCCTAAAAGAGGACAAAATGCATAAAGCGTGACATGTAGGGGAGGGAAAGTGCTTGGTAGAAACCAAGGTGCACATAAACAAGTGGATAGAAAAAAAGTGTTAGTACGAACAAGCATGCATGTAAAAAACAAGTGTACGCTATGCGAGATAATGTAGAGGATAGAAAGAAATTAAACATGTAAGAAGACAATCATAGACCACTAAAGTGGGTTGTAAATATGGGACATAACTCACGATGTTACAAGAAATGTAATTCCACAACCACTATATACAAATAAAGAAGTGTTCACACCAAACAAAGGGCAATTCCCGCATACAAGAGCAAGAAATAGACAAGAAATTACAAACAATAGATAACCATGGAATCATGTAATCCTACAAAAAAATGCTGCACATGAAGCACCCGTTAGCATGTTAGAAAGATAACCAGTATGTAAAAATTGTGTATAACCAAGTAATGAAAAAGTGCTACGTAAAAAATGAAACAATATCACCTATAAGAGACAAATGTGGATGCCCCCATCGACCGTTGTAGGAGTGGTAGAAGGTGAGCATCCATGTTGTATGTAAGAGACCTGTATCTACGATCACAACTAGAGAAAGGAATGAATGTGCATGTGTGTATGGTAAAGATAATGACATATAAGAAACCTATCTATTATGTGTAATAAGATGGCCATATACAAGTAAATGCAAGAAAGAGTAAAACTACCCAAGATATACAACATGCTATGGATGGATGGAATGGAATGTAAGATGGATGATAGGATCTATGTGCCCCTTGATTGAATAGAATTGTATGCGGTGAGGTTCATTTGTTTCCCCCTCATTAGTTAAGAATGAATCATAAACAAGAGTGCATCATCTAGAAATGGTCAAAGTGTGTGTTTTTTCTAACACTTGTTTGTGATGAGTGTGTATGTGTGTTGATGATATACGACCTAAAAATTAACTATGTGCATGACCCTATAGCCAAAACATATATAACAACAAGATGAACATAGGAGTTATGATGTATCCTAAAGCCTATATCATTACTAGGTGAATAGAGGGAGAATTGATGTAACCTAAAAGAATATATCACTACAAGGTGAAGGAATTGGTGACTATTTAGCCTAAAGTGTATGTCACTAACATAGTAATGTCATAGGATAGAGAGTCAAATGATGAACATGTAAGTATGATAAGGTCCATTTGATTTGTAAACCCTCGACATTCGAGTATGGACCAAGGAACTAAAGTGTGTTATAGGGTAGTGAGTGCAACATGTAGAAAAAGACATAGGATAAGTGATGATTAAATGACCATGTGATGAGAAAAATGTGTAAATATGCAATGTGTATAATGTAATGTAAGATGTGTAGATAGCCTAATAGTTTAAGATGCATGTTATTTAACATGTAAAATGAGTAGGATGTAATGGTGGAATCGTAGACAATAGGAGTGTGATGCATATATGATAAATATCATTATGGTATATGATGTACAAACAATGTATGATGTGTAGATGTGCAAATGTCAAAATAGTAATGATGTAAAGGAACATGAAGATGTAGTGTGTGAAATGTGAGATGTATTGTAAAATGTGTGAAGAGATGCAATGTGTAGTACCTATTGTACAATGTGTGGGGTTCATGTGTAGTATGCCCTCAATAGTCAAGTGTGAACTGAAGCACAAGAGTGTGTCATCGAGTAATGGTGATGCTACAATGTGGATGAGTATGCCTATGCTATGAGATGGATGTATGATAATACAAAGATGAGAGGTGTGTTGATGCTAATCTGAAGGGGGAGAATTGTGTGAGTGTTATTCCCCCAAGTGTGTGTGGATGAATGGACTATCAATGATAGTGAAGGATGAAGGTCCTCCATCGATGCATGTGGTGATGAAAGTGTATGACCATGCTCTAGTAGTGGTGGTATAGTAGATAGACATTGTGCTAGTGAATGAAGTCTATGTGCATGTGATGGATGAATTTACAATGAATGTCGTGGCATAGAAAAATGTGTTGGCGATTGAGATCTATCTGATATCAAGCATGAAGGTGATTAAAACCCTCATAGAATAAAATGAGGTGGTGACCTATGTCGAGATGTAGTAACCATCCTAGGAATGGGCCTATACCTATGTGTAGGACTAGAAGAACGGTGAGGTTGTGTAGATAATGCGTGAGTAGGTGAGCTAGGAGTATATTTTGCTTTTAGTAACATAGAATGGGATGTGCTAGATGATGTAGAAGATGCATAACTCAATGCTCGAGAAGATGACGACCATGGAATAGATGGGGTATCGTTATCAATAGAGATAACTGATTGTTATGAATGAATTTGAGTCACAAATGATTCATAGAGATAATGGATTGAGACCTACAAATCCAATTGAGCCTAAGTAACATGTCACAACCATTGATTATTTTCCAAATAAGGAAAGGGACAAGCAAAGTGAGAGGACCAACCATAACGTGTAGTTTGATGACACCATATGGTTTGTTTAGAGGGTATTTGATTTGTGATAGAGGGTAACCAATGGCATGAAGAAATGGAATAGAACATGTGCTAATAGGCCAAGATGGATCAACCTTAGTATTATTGATGGGGATCAAGCCAATATATGCTTTGATATGTAGGTGATTAGATGTAAAAGTTACATGATAATCGTGGTTAGAAAAAGAGATGACTGGTGGTGAAGCATCAGTATGTGTAACTAAAAAGACAAGGGCCCTTAAAGATGGAGGAGACATTGCATGGTATGCATGATTAGCTAAAGATTCAATTGATTTCTTGTCACGTTAGTGAGATTAGTTATTAAACAGTTTTCATTTACCCTTATCGGTATTTAGGTGGAGAGTTAGTAGGCTTTGGAAACTCAAGATTGTTGTTATCAATAAGATCTTGGATGATTGTGTGGAGCTTAAAACATCGATTCGTCGAGTTTCCCACACATATGTGATAATCACATCAGAATTTCTTGTTTTAATTCCTACCTTTTGGTTGTGATGGGTCTACTTCAAGTGGTGGAGGAAGCATGATAATATTTCTCTCAAGAATTTGTTGCAATATGAGATGTGAAGCCATAGGAAAGTTAGTAAACGCACGCCTAGGCAAAGTGGAGACTGGACCTCTTTAGAAGTAGTAACTAAATTGACTGTAATTTTGGTGTCATTTTGTTTAATTTTAGATAGATTAAATGATGTGTTATTTGGGAAACAAGTAGAAAATGAGGCTTGTTTTTGATATTTAAGCTTGACTATAGATATCAGTTTGGTTTCATGAAGCATAAGAGTATGACAAAGTTGGTCAAAGGAAGAAGAGGTCTCAAAGAGAACGCTCTCCGAAGAGGTGGTAAAAGAATTTAAATGAACAAACATGAAGCTCGATTGTCTCTGCTAGAACATTTGACATCTTAGCTAGATTATTTTTATATCTCAACACATAATTGGTGAGGTGTTCATTAGAGCCCTGTTTAAGTTGTGCTAATTGAGTATAAGAGATCTTGGATCTGATATTTAAAGATAGTGTTTTCTTGGTTCTCCTTTCTCCTTCTATTTTTAATAAGATTTAATTAGTTGGAACTGCCTCTTCTTGCCTTGTGCATGAAGTAACCTCCTATCCTCCATTCCTATATATTCCATGCTTGTATTCAAGAAAAAGGCCTGAGAATTTTGTGTATCTTGTATTGTTGTGCTGCCATAATCTTGCTAGGAATTGCATAGCCAAGCTCAGATCTCTTGTGTTATCTCTCTTCTACTTGCATTGCATCCAAATTGCTTCCAAGCTACCATCGCTCAAGTGCCATCCTCTTGTTGTTGTTCTTTGCATTCCCAATCCTTTGGACTCACATGAACACTCAGAGAAAGAAAGGAAAGAATTGAGGGGAAAATACTGATACTATTGGATTTTCCAAAGCTCTTGCTCTTCTAGGTTGGAGTTGTGTATTTGTTTGCTTTGTTTTGTCAAATTGTCAATTGCATATCAAATAGAGTAGAGAAATAGTTCATTTCAATTAGCTAGATAATTACAAGTAGATCAAATCAATAGGAAGTTTTCTCTTCAACATTTCCAGGGAGGCTATGGGGGAACAATAGCTCTGTTAGTCCATGATTTGTTCTTCACTTCTGAGGTAGGGTTGGAAAGATTTTGATTGAATTAGAATAGATCTTAGATTTAGATTCACACATCTACACAGATAGTTAGCTACATCCGGCTAATTATTTGTTTTAAACTAGTTTATTAGATTAGATGCATTATCTAAAAAGTTAGAAAAGAACAAAAACATTTATTTTCCATAGATTAGCTTGTTTTACTACTTTGTTCTGATATATTGAGAAAACACCAAAAATATAGGTTAGATTTCCTTTGATAGATAGTTTATTTATTGAAAACAAATCAATTCATCTTGCATGACCATCAATAGTCCACAATAGGAAAAGACTTATAGTTGTGATCCCTTGGTCCCACAACCCAATGGGCCAGAGCTAATAACTAACATTGACACAAGTTTTGCTTAATAGTCTTACATACACCTGCCACATACATTGAGAAAATAAGATAGTTAGAGACATTGAACATAGTTGCTAATCAAGCCTACGACTTTTGGACTACTCCTGGAAATAGGATTTGATTGCATGCATGACCATACAAGGGCCTCAACCTCAATGAGTCTTTGGTTGTGACCCACAGGTCCCGTAACCCAATGGGCTGCTAGTCAGTTAGATATTGACACTAGCTTATGCACATTGGTATTCATATCTTCACCACTTCCACCGATATTATTACACAACTTTCATTGTTGAATATAGCAACCGATCAGGCTAAGACTTTGGACAAGACCAAAAAATCACCCTTAGTTCTGTAGCTCCACTACACCTCTTGTCTCAATTTCCATGACCTTTCACGGGAAACCCATACGAGGCACCTGAGGTTACTTTCCACGTATTCCGTAACCAATCAATAGAATCTCGATAGAACTAGACATCGATTGGAGTCTCGAGTAGCTATCATATCAGACCGTACCATCACACCCCTTTAGGTTAGGAGAGCATTCTTTGCCTTAGATTCACATATTCTAGTATTGTGTGTTGAAGACATAAGGTTCCCAATTAGCTTGATCATTGCCATCACTTTCACTCCCATTTCAATTCACACCACCGGGTTGTCTCGGCATGACCTCGGGAGGTCGGGTGTGAAGAAGGTCACATGTTGATTTTCTATATGTATAAATTGGTGAACCCGACGTGAAGAGCTAGTCTCTAAGTTTCCACTTTCATCCATCCTTTATTCTATGGGTATTCTTATATACCCCCGAATATGTCGGGATATGATGAGTATGGTGACCCATCCGGGTTTCGACATGTACCATTACCAATCAAATATCCCACAACAATCACCTTCACTTTCAACATGGGTAGACAACCGCTCATCCACTCAAAACCCTCTGCTTCAGGGAACCAATGTTGGTTCTTGTACGCATCAAAGAATTGGATCAGGTCACTCAGACTTATCCCCTCGAACAATCAAGTTCAAATAACATGACATTCACTGGTGAAGTGAGTTCATCTCCTCGGGTATTGTTTGACAACCCATTACCATGTAATCGATCAACTCCCCCATCTTGATGAGGAGTATTTAGCATGATATGCTAGGAGTGAGCAGAAATTCCAACAAATGAACCAATCTTTTGATAGGTTGCAAGGACAAGGTGATGTCTTGCTTAAAAATAATAATGCTACCCCACCACCAACTGACAATACAACCAATGAGGGGTGGAAACATTGTGAACAATTCATAGTAGGATACCATACTCCTCAACAACCTCAAGGGTTCAACCAAAGGTATCTAAGAAAGGTACCACTCCCCATCAATGGGTGATGTCATTTCAGCTTTGGTTGATAAAGTCAAGGAGTTAGAGCTTTCCCTAAAATACATAGAATTCATATGCAAGGAAAGCATGGGCTCCTTCCTACCCATAGAACTATGGGAAAATACCGACCACACAGAATCCTCCAGTCTACATGAATACTCGAACCATGGGGATTTGTTAACTGGGATGGGTACCTTGGGTATGCCTCCTCAAGCCACATATGGATACCTACAATAGGCACCAACTAGAAGTGCATTCTCAAATGCTATACTAGCTGGAAATGTGATGTTCCCTGGCTTCGCACCTTCAGCTCCATATCAAGGTAATCAACCCCCTTATATACACATGTATTCTAAATCTCCATAGGGGGACATGTACACCTACCCAGGTCCATATGGAAAACTACAGGGGATGTCATACAGCCCCACCAAATGTCTATGTTGTCCCATTTCAGCAACCAATGCAGCCCCCACCTCCCAACAAGGGTCTTCAATGGTGGAAACATATGCAATGG
Organism: Taxus wallichiana var. yunnanensis; assembly: GCA_018340775.1. NCBI lineage: Eukaryota > Viridiplantae > Streptophyta > Pinopsida > Cupressales > Taxaceae > Taxus > Taxus wallichiana. The sequence goes on along the minus strand of CM031240.1, from coordinate 687,164,553 downwards.
GGACTTATTCTGAATATCTCAAGGAACCCCTAGATTTCTCCATTCGGGTAGTCATGCTCCGAGACCCTTTCTGATCTCCCGAAGTTCAAAGGGGAGGGTGATCCTAATGCCCACATCAAGGCTTATGCAATGGCCATTCGAGAGTTGCTCCCATGGGATGTAGTCATTGCAAATATTTTCCCTAAGACACTAGAAGGTATTGCTCTTGATTGGTATTATAGGATCCTAGGAGGCTTAATACACTCATTCAAACAACTTGTATCAGATTTTATCAAATATTTTGATATGAACAAGATTTTGTGAATAGGAATCAGGGAATTCCTTCATATCAAACAAGAACATAATGAATCTGCAGCCCACTTCATTCAGAGGTGGTGACATGTTCTCTACTCTTCCGCAAGTGCTCCAAACATGGATCAAATGAAACTTTGTGATTTGTTCCTTCACTCTCTCAACAGAGAGATGAAGGAAGAGGTTAAAAATTCCCACTAAGGAGCTATGAAGAGGTGTTAGAGGGTGCTCTTCGGATCGACCAAGTGGCCATTGACAGTGGTCGTAAGACCTATGGAGAAAATGGGAAGTTAGTCACTCTGCTCAAAGCACTCCGGTTACTCCAACAACAAAAATAACAATCAAGGACCAAAGATCCTTAATAAGAATCATGGAGTCATGACCGATGGTGTAACTGACCAGCCCAAAAAGCCTAATGTTGTTAATCCCACTGGTACAAGTGCTAAAAATAAATAACAACAACAATGGAAAATAATAGAGAAACAACAATTTATCACCCTCGGTAAATGTTGTGGATTTTAATCATCCCCCCAACAACAACAACCTCAGCCACAAAGACAAATGCGACCCCAAGCCCTAGTCAATACCCCAACCAATTAGAATCAGGGGCAAGGGTTCCAAAGTGTTAATTATAACAATCAACAACCAAACAATAACCGTGGTTTGGACCACAACAAGGAACAAACCAAAGGCCTCGGGATTACGATCCTGACTTGTATTGTGGTTTCCATAGGGTCGCATGGGCATGACACAAGAACTTTTCATGATTGTAATAAGTTTTTGCAGCATTTTCCAGAAGACCAAAGATAGTTATTTGTTGACATGTTTTTGGAAAACCCAACTGCACCTAGTCAAAATGCCTATATGGGACCGGTGTCTCCATAAAACACACCATTGGGAATCTTCAACGATCCTCTCCCCACACATCCAAAGGATGGTAGATTGGATCCTAATGTTTGAATAAAGGTATTGTAATAGGGACTCATGATCATGAAGCCTCAACTTTGTCAAACCCATAGGTGGCACCTCCTTTGGATGGTCGTCAACAAATGAAGATCGTAGGTTTGGTTGAGTTAGACGTTGAACCCCAAATTAACGCTGCAACAAGAGCTAGAGACTATTCTTCATAGCCAATCCTGATTTATCGGTTGTGTTGAATAGTGCTCATGACATGCTAAGCAAGCTAGTAGGGGCTTATGATTTGATCAGTGATCTAACCAAGACCTTTTCACACATTTCCTTTTTGGATCTACTGAAGAATTCCCCTACTCATTGAGCCACTCTTTGGAAGTGCTAGGTCTCGGCCATTTGATTAATGTTACCCCTCTGCCAGAGGCACAGATAAACCATATAGACTTTGACGTTTTCCCTCAGGGAAACCCGAAAGGGATATTGGGTTTGTATTTGACATAAGCAAGATGCCTACGGATCTTTGAAATAGCTCGTAGAGGTGATCGACCTTGTTTTTATAGGTTTGGATCTACAAAACTATGTGAAATGCAATGATCGATGATGGGGCAGTGGTTAATATAGTCCCCTTCTCTTTTCTTTAGAAGTTAGGATATGGGGAGACTAATTGCTCCTCGACGTGAAACACGTTGAGGGGTTATGATAGTCTCAAGGAAACCTCAACCTCGATCGGAACCATAGTATTACCGGTTACTCTTGGGCCCAAGATGGTGCTTACTGAGTTTTATATTATAGATGGGAAACCAACTATAATATGATCCTTGGTCATCCTTGGATCCACCGCATGAAAGCAATCCCCTCCACTCTATTCCAAGAAGTTAGATTCTTGCATTTAGGGAAAGTCTTTGTCACTCAAGGTGATCCAAAGCCCTTTGATATACATTTGGCCAACTTGAAGAAAAAGCCAGGGGTCCACTCTGAATTTGAACTTCCTGAACTAGTTAAACAAACTAAGAAAGTGGTACCAGAAGAAAAGTTGGTTCCCAATGGAATTAGAAGTTATGGGTTTGATCGAGGGTATTCGGTGGTCAAGGATGAAAACATTGTTGTAGAGATGGTATCATTAGGAACTACAAAAATATTGTTGAGCTATTAGAAAAGGATTTTGCCTATCCTTCTCCCCTTTGATTCTATGGGTATGGGACATGCCTTGGGACTTGGTTCCCTTCCAATGAGATGAGGTTTGCATGGTGGAGGTAACCGAGGTAAAAGGAGAACTTACAAAGGATGACTCAACATCCATCTTTCCGAGTAGTTGTTGGACCCTCCATTTTGATGGAGCCAAGTGTCGCTTCGGCATTGTCAGGGTAGGCATGATCCTTACTTCACCCGAAGGAAGGGTTTTACCTTTTGCTTTCAAATTGAATTTTGAATGCACAAACAATGGGGCTGAGTATGAGGCTCTCCTATTAGGTCTCATTGTAGCTAAGAGAATGGGCATCCTCAATATTAGGGTGTTGGGTGACTCATAACTAGTCATAAATCAGATATCGAGGTATACGAGACTAGGGATGAACACTTACAACTCTACAAAATAGTTGTGTTGGGCCTAACTAAGGGGTTTGACTTTATATCAATCGAGGTAGTTCACATGAACAAAACCTTCTGGAAGACTCTATAGTGACTTCCACCTCACGCTTCACCCCAAGTAGTGATTTAGAGGACACCAACTTCATGGTTTCACTCCACGTTGAATCCTTGATTCGCAAAGTGCTAGTAGCGTCAATGTTGACATACGTGGAAGCTGAGGACCAAGCTTGACTCTTGGACCCTGTTGATGGGGATGAGTCAACTTTAAGTTATTTAAATGCTTTGGTGAGAACTGCATCTTACCTATCATGAGGTAGACCTTTCCCTAATTCCACGTTCCTCTTCTTATTTTGGGAATCCAATGATTGAGTCCTCTCAGGAAAAGATCTTGAGATTTACGAGGTAGAAGAAGAAGGGGACTTGGAGTTTCCTCCAGCCCCACCTGAGTTTGAGGAGGGTAATGCCTCCTTAATGAGGGAATGATTGATATAAACATCGGAATGGAGGAGGAGCCAAAAATCTTAAAACTAGGGTCCTCTTTAACTCAGAGGAAGTAGAAATTCATACCCAAATCCTCAAGGAACATCAGAAAGCCTTCACATTTAGTTATAAGGAAATGATGGGAATTGCACCACACATCATAGTTCACAATCTCATCACCAAGCTGGATGCCAAACCAATTAAGTAGAAGTCAAGACCTATGAAGCCAAAGGTGGCCCTTATGGTAAAAGAAGAAGTAATGAAGCTTCTCAGGTAGGATTTATCAAGCAGTTGATTATTCACAATGGGTATCTAACATTGTCCCGTTCTAAAAAAGAATGGAAAGATCCATATTTGCATAGACTTTCGGGACATTAACAAGGCTTGTCCCAAGGATGATTTCCCGCTACCATCCATTGATGTTATCGTTGATGCAACAACTGGATTTGAGTTGTTGTCTCTCATGGATGGGTTTTGGGATATAATCAAATCAAAATCTCCATGGAGGATCAAGCTAAAACTACGTTTATAACTCCTTGGGGAACTTATTGTTATGCCATCATGCCATTTGGTCTTAAGAATGTTGTACTACATACCAACGAGAAATGACCTACATATTCCATGATCTTATTCATAAGATTGTGGAATCCTACGTAGATGACCTATTGGCCAAGGCCAGGAAGCGTTGTGATCACCCAGAGGTGCTTCGTATCATTCTCTCATGCTTGATTGAGTATGGTGTCACGTTGAATCTAGAGAAATGTGTATTCGGTGTAACAGGTGGTAAGCTTTTGGGTTACATTATATCTTCATGAGGGATTGATGTTGACCTGGCCAAAATCTAGGTTGTGTTAGAAATGGTTCCGCCATCGGATGAGTCTAGTATTAGATATTTTCTTGGGAAACTCGGTGTAATCTGAAGGTTTATCCCTGACTTGACCTTTCCATTCATCCAATCAACAATTTTTGAAAAAGGATTATAGCATTGATTGGATGGAAGAATGCAATGAGGCCTTTGAAGTAGTTAAATGATTCTTGTTATCCCCTCCCACATGCTAATGCCACCTAGATTAGATCACCCTTTGATCTTGTATTCACAGCTACTGAGATGTTTGCTAGCCTGCATGTTGTCAAGAAGAGGATGATGATAAGTGAGAATGGGAAGTTTACTTTATCATTCAGATGTTACTTGATTATGAGACATGCTACACAGGTAGAAAAAGAATTCCTTGCCATAGTTTTTGTAACCAAGCGTTTAAGACATTATATGCTCAATCAAGAAACAAGGGTCATTGTCAAGTTAGACCACTTACGAACATTCCTCATGTAGGGATCCTTGTCTAAAAAGGCTGGGCATTTCATTACATTAATGGGTGAGTTTGAGTTAATGTTTGTAAATCAAAAATCCATTAAGGGTCAAATCATTGTAGATTGGTTGGCTGATAATCCATTGGATGGGGGTGATTTGGTAGATACCTGGACTTTCCCGATGAGTGCGTATATTTTTTGAAACTAGGCCCCCTATCTCTGTATGCCCTTGGTACACTGACATTATTAATTTCATCATGGACCACACATACCCAGAAGGGGAAACATCACAACAAAGAAGGTGGTTACATGCATCATTCCACTAAGTACGTTATCTTGGAACATGTGCTTTATCGTAGAGCCTTTGATGGAATGTTGTTGAGATGTGTTGATGCTGAAGAATCAAAAAGATTCTTTATGAGTCACATAGTGGGGTATGTGGAGGTCACTTTGGTGGTCATGCCACTTACCTGGAAGATACATCGAATGGGCTATTTCTGGCCCACCCTCAAACATGATGCGTGGTAGAGTTTGTGCGCAGATGTCACAAATGTCAAGAGTTTTCCCATGAGATCCACATACCGGCACAAGATTTACAACCAATCGCAACTCCATGGCCCTTCTCCACATGGGGCCTGGATTTGATAGGGAAATTCTCTCCCTCATCAATAGATGGCCATAATTTCATAATCACGGCCACATAATACTTTACCAAGTGGGTAGAGGCCATGCCCCTTACTATTATTCTGGCTCTGTAATCACTAAGTTCATCTGAACTAGATCATTTGTAGGTGGGGTGCCACAGGTCATTATTTATGATAATGGCACATCTTTCAAAAATGATGAGGTGTGTGAGTTGTGTACAAAGTTCAAAATAAGTCATCACATGGCTTCTCTCTACTACCCTCAGGCTAATGGACAAGTTGAGGCTACCAATAAGACTTTAAAGTCCATTCTCCTAAAAACCGTTAAGGAGAATAAATGAGATTGGCACCTAAAGATTTTTTTCGGCCTTGTGGGCCTACCGAACGTCGGTTAGAACACCAATAGGGGAAACCCCTTTTCCTTAGTATTTGGTGTTGAGGTAGTTCTGCCACTTGAAGTTGAAATACCTAGTCTCTGCATTTCACTACATGGGATCCTGGGAGAGGAGGGTTATCGAAGAAGTGACTCTCCCAATTAGAAAGTCTCGACAAAGCTAGATTGAATTAAACAATGACACAAGTGTTTTAGCTGACCGTATGGCTGGAAATACAATAAAAAGGTGTATGAAATGTGAGATCTATGAAGGAGATTTGGTATTAAGACTCGATAGCGAATAGACAAGAAGACCGGTGAGGGAAGAAAGTTCAGACCTAGGTGGTTAGGTCCATATCGAGTAGTGGAAGACTATAAAAATGGCACATTCACTTGTGTACACTAGAAGGTGAGGAGTTTAGTGAATCCGTAAACTCTCTTCACCTAAAGAGGTACTACGCATGATCCATCAACATTCTCATATGTACATTATTGCATCTGCATTGCATTTTCATTTGTTCGTTCATTTTGTAAAAAGTGTGATCAAGGAGCTTATTCTTATAGAAATTCCTAAAAACTTCTGAAAATATTGGAAAAACATTCAAATCATGTCTCTTCAAACCTTCATAGTATCATCAATTATTTTTTGAATCATTTATCAATCCAAACAAGATAAGACAAAATTTTGATGGTAACCATACCAAGGCCTGCATACTTGGTTCTACTTTTGGTCTCTTCTTAGGATAGGTGTCTTTTGTTCATGGTATATTCTAGAAGCTTCATGGTGTCACATCTATCCCACATACACCTCCTTGGAAATAAAAGCATTCTAAACATTTTTCCCAAATAAGTAAGTCAAATGCAAATCCATAGAAAATTTTATTTTTACACATTTCTCTACCCTACCAACCTTCGGTGTTGAGCTGCATCTCTTACTAGTGACGTAGGGTTGGGAAAGGAGGGAAATGCCCTTACTCATCTATGCCTTGTCCATGGTGATGAGCCCACATGCTTCCTACTGGTAGCATGGGGCAAGGCGTAGGGGTCTCTTTGATAAACTTGAAAGTTACAAACTAGTCAAACATTGTGAAATCATAAATAAAAAACAAAGTGAGTTAGATGTCCAAAATTCCAAGAGAGTTTAAAACCTAAAAACCAGATTTTTCAACCAAGTGGCCATCTACGGATCCAAGTCTAGATAAACTACAAAGCAATTCACATTCTAAACTATGAAGTAGCTTGAGTAGGGTAAGGTTGTAGCATCCCAATTTGGTTATGTCAAACCTCTGTCTTTCTCTCATCACTGCCATTCAACAAATTTCATAGCTTGTGCCCTTTCTAACTCTTGGTGTTGAGCCCTCACATCTTACTAGTTGTGTGGGGTTAGGAGTGGGGCAAGCACATCTATTTATCATATCATTATATCATCACATTTTATCAAGACAATATGAAGTACCGAAGATTGCAAAAGAAACTAAGTTTAAGATCACATTGTGTTTGCATCATCATATATCAACATTATGAAATACAAAAAGAAATCATTTTGTTATCATTCCACATCCATTGCATACATTCTGAAAAGCATTGAAAAGTGGAATTCTAAACATCTAGAGTACACATGAGAGATAAGCAAAAGAGAGTCAACTCGGATACAATGGAATGCCAAACCAAAAATAGAGTTTGTATATATCATAGTAGATCAAGTTTGTGTACAATGTCATCATGTGCTAGGCATGGTCAAAAATGCTCACAATGAGCCCAAAAATATAAAAAAAAAATCATATAATGTCAAAAATGGTATCAAAGTAATAAAGGCTCAATGGCCTATCAATCCCTGTGGGATCCCTCAGATGGTGTGCGACCACATCTAGGGCTCCTGCTATGGCTGTGATGGTGGTGAGAATGGACTGAATGGTGTGAGTGCTCATGTGGTGGTGCCCACTGCCTGTAGCCTCACTATGAGAATGGCTCTGCCTCATCAGGTGCTCAGTAGTCTCGTATCTAGCTACCATGGTATGAAGGGAGGTCACTATCTCTGTAACCTTCCAGATGGGAGTGAAACATGTCGGTATGTCGGCCGGTGGCTAAGGGCTGTCCTGAATCCATAGTCAACTCGGCTGAGTCTTCCCGAGGGGATCAATAGGGTGTCCACACATACCCGATGAATGAGCTCTCACCACTCATGTGCGGATGACACTAAAAAAAAAAAAAGAGATAGTGAGCTAGAAAATCATAGAATGTAAATCAAAAGGAGAATGCTAAGCTAAACATATAAAAATCAATAGATAAAATTGAGAAAGGAGTATTGAACATACTGGGTCTCCAGGCATCCATGTGGGATCGGTGGGCTCTGTGGTAGAGTGTCTCTGTTGGTGGCTATGGAGCCTCACCAAATCTGAGAGGCATGGTGTTGTCCAATCACAGACTCATCATCCCCTCCAAGTGCCTCCTCGAGACCAGAGTCTCTCTCTCCATGCTCGCCTCCTCGTGCGTTTGCTCTGAGGATCTCCTGAGTATCATGCCACTCAGGGTCACTGTCATCTCCCTCTGAAGGTCCTGCCCCCTCATCCTCCTCTCTAACTGACTCCCCCTCCATATCATCTCCCACATCCTCCTCAGAGTTGGAGTCCAAATCGATCAGCTCATCCTCCTCCCCATTGTGAGAAAGAGCCACCCCAATCTGAAGTAAGGGTGCTTGAGGAGCACTAGCTGCCCACCGAGCCTGGACTACATGCCTAACTACAATAGGCACACCAAGAGTAACAACTATCCAACTAGGATCCCCTCTAGGACCTCTCTGTGCCTCCCGAATAGTCTGTAAATAGGTGCCACTGGAGGAAGCATGACAGGGTATGGAAGACCGAAACTGTTGGGGTACCGGTCAAAGGGGTGAATCTCTAGTCTCTCGGCTCTGTCAACTAGCTGGCTCATGGAAGAGAAAGCTACCATCATCGTAGCCTCCTCACCCCATATCCCTGCCATGTCTTGATAGGGTGTGGTAGTCATGTCTGTTGTAGTCAGGGAGGCCACTGACTGATGTGGTGTCCGGAGCACTGACATGCCTATCCATCTAGCTTCCCTGGACAACCTCTAGATCTGATACCTATACCCCCTACCATAAGGGATGAAACACTCATAAACCCAACTCATAACCAGAGTAGGGTGGCTCAAGGATTATCCCTGTAATCTGACAACTCTGTACAAATCATGGTATGTAGTCCCCAAGGATATCTTCCCCCTAGGCATACTTATGGCCATGAGCCTCAATCTATGTAATGATGGGGGCCCAATAGTATAAAAGTGTATCTCCTCCCTTGTCCCCTGACTAATCTCGAGGACAAGATACCCATGATGGCTCTCGAAGGATAGGAATGGGAGTAGTAGCAATAGACCAAACCTTCATTCCCTTCTTTGAGCTAGATGAGACAATGCATCTCCCATATACATGGCCCATTGTGTCATCATGGCCCTGGACCCCACTTGTCTCCAATGTCAGTCTCCTACCAAGTACTGGGAGTCCAAGGATGTGGTATACATCCTCAGAGTAATAGTCCACTCCCCCCTGACACCTAGAAACTGGAAGGTTTTAGTCTGCATCCCAGTAAGAGAATAAGTCACACAAAATGTGACTGGTAGGAGAAACATGGGGCACCCGTGCTATTTTCCGATGCCCCCCCCATTGTAAAAGATCCATCTCATCCTGGGTCAGCTGATCTAAAATCCCAGGGAGCCAATCACACACACTCTCTCTCTCTCTGCTCCAGCGTATGTACTCCACCTTCTTCTACATCCACCAAAACATGAGAAAAGAGCAAGTTAGTAATGTACATCACATGATAAGCTCATCAAAAACATAGTAAACTATCATTGAAAACACAAAAAAATTCAAGTTAAGAGCATTTTAGACATTCTGTTTAGAACCGCCACCCAGTGCAGTGGCGGTGGTTCCTAGACCACCCCTTTGAATGGACGGTCTGTGACCGCCTGCCTGCTTTGGGTGGTGGTCTGACCGATTTCCCAAAAATGCCCTTAACCAAAAAAATGCTTTAAAATGAAAAATTGACCATTTTCTAACAAAATAAAAGCATGCCCTATGGGTGCCCCCTAAAGACCCATTCAAGACAAGAAATTTTGAAAATCTCCCCCTAGGTGAACTTTTCAACATTTTAACTTTTAGGGTACAAAAAGACAAAGGAGGAAATAACTAACCTGAGTGCACTGTTGGTCGATCTCCCACTCGTGGAGGCATGATCATGATCTCGGCATGAACATATTGGTTGTACTCTGTCAGGAATGGTCACCGTAAATCTAGAGCTCCAAATCAATCAAAATAACCAAATCAACAATGCACAAATGAATTGAAAAATGAGTTTTTTTATATATATATATATATATATATATATATATGTTATTTCTAACTTCATTTTGAGTGTGTTTGTTTATAGGGATGGAGCATTGGCGCAGGTATATTTCTACATCCTCGTGCAAATGGTATGTCTTCTTGTCATTTTGATTTAGTGTTTATTTTTCGATATTTTATCTATCTGCACTTGAGTCTTTTCCCTCTTTTGTAGGTAATGAGGAATTTGGATGGTGACTCTTCGACACATGGGCATGTAGGTATAGCTTCTAACTCCCCATTTGGGAATGCCATACTCGGACTCTACATTTTATGCCTCTTTCATGGCTAAGATGCTTCTCTAAGGGGGCAATATGTATGCACCCAAAATTACACATGTGCTACATTATTTGGGAAAATGGTTATAAAAGTCCCCAATGATGATTCAAAATCCTTTCAAGAAGGTGTTCGAGCTCCAAAAACCCATTCAGAATATATATTTGTAGCCTAGATAGCCTTACTTAACTTTTCCATGCATTTTTCCATCTCCCCATTTCTTTTTGTGCTTGTTTTGGCCTTCAGTGCAGGACCACCGCCCTGCCTAGGTGGTGGTCTGAAACCACCACCCTGCGTAGGGCGGCTGGTCCTGCCCACTTTTTCCAGAATCTTCACACGTGTTTTAAACATGTGACGGTTCACTTAAGTTTTCTTTTTGCATGCATCCGTGAGCTGAATTGGCTAAAAATAGCTTTGTTTTCTTGGTTCTCCTTGCTCCTTCTATTTTTAATAAGATTTAATTAGTTGGAACTACCTCTTCTTTGCCTTGTGCATGAAGTAACCTCCTATCCTCCATTCCTATATATTCCATGCTTGTATTCAAGAAAAGGCTGAGAATTTTGTGTATCTTGCATTGTTGTGCTGCCATAATCTTGCTAGGAATTGCATAGCCAAGCTCAGATCTCTTGTGTTATCTCTCTTCTACTTGCATTGCATCAGATTGCTTCAAGCCATGCTCAAGCACCATCCTCTTGTTGTTGTTCTTTGCATTCCCAATCCTTTGGACTCACATGAACACTCAGAGAAAGAAAGGAAAGAACTGAGGGGACAGAATATTGATACTATTGGATTTTCCAAAGCTCTTGCTCTTCAGGTTGGAGTTGTGTATTTGTTTGCTTTGTTTTTTGTCAAATTGTCAATTGCATATCAAATAGAGTAGAGAAACAATTCATTTCAATTAGCTAGATAATTGCAAGTAGATCAAATCAATAGGAAGTTTTCTCTTCAACATTTCAGGGAGGCTGTGGGGGAACAATAGCTCTGTTAGAGTCCATGATTTGTTCTTCACTTCTGAGGTAGGGTTGGAAAGATTTTGATTGAATTAGAATAGATCTTAGATTTAGATTCACACATCTGCACAGATAGTTAGCTACATCCGGCTAATTATTTGTTTTAAACTAGTTTATTAGATTAGATGCATTGTTTGAAAAGTTAGAAAAGAACAAAAACATTTATTTTCCATAGATTAGCTTGTTTTACTGCTTTGTTATGATATATTGAGAAAACACCAAAAATATAGGTTAGATTTCCTTTGATAGATAGTTTATTTACTGAAAACAAATCAATTCATCTTGCATGACCATCAATGGTCCACAATAGGAAAAGACTTATAGTTGTGATCCCCTGGTCCCATAACCCAATGGGCTAGAGCTAATAACTGACATTGACACAAGTTTGTGCTTAACAGTCTTACGTACACCTGCCACATACACGAGAAAATAAGATAGTTAGAGACATTGAACATAGCTGCTAATCAAGCCTATGAATTTTGGACTGCTCCTAGAAATAGGATTTGATTGCATGCATGACCATACAAGGGCCTCAACCTCAACGAGTCTTTGGTTGTGACCCACAGGTCCCGTAACCCAATGGGCTGCTAGTCAGTTAGATATTGACACTAGCTTATGCACATTGGTATTCATATCTTCACCACTTCCACCCGATATTATTACACAACTTTCATTATTGAATATAGCAGCCGATCAGGCTAAGACTTTTTGGACAAGACCAGAAAATCACCCTTAGTTCTGTAGCTCCACTACACCTCTTGTCTCAATTTCCATGACCTTTAGGAAACCCATACGAGGCACCTACAAGTTACTTTCCACGTATTCACAACCAATCAATAGAATCTCGGCAGAACTAGACATCGATTGGAGTCTCCGAGTAGCTATCATATCAGATCATACCATCACACCCTTTAGGTTAGGAGAGAATTCTTTGCCTTAGATTCATGATTCGGTATTACGTGTGAAGACATAAGGTTTCCCAATTATCTTGACCATCACCATCACTTTCATTCCCATTTCAATTCCTAAGGTGGAATATAAAGATGGAGATGTATGAGAAGTAACTTATTATAACTAAAAAATCTACGCTTGAAGGTCTTGATAGAGAGATGTTAGGTCTTGAGTACCAATGGAGGAAACTTTCCATGTATGAGAGACAAGAGGTGGTGTGAAATGATTTGTAGGAGTAGTAATAAAAATGGGAATGGTGGAAATGGGTGGAAGAGTGGAAACAAGCAGTTGGGAAACCATGGAAGTAGAGATGGTCGCAGAAGCATTAAGTTCCGCCAAATTAGTAGCTTCCTCATGAGAAACATGTAAAAACAAGTCTAGATCTTGAGGATGCTCAAAATTTTTGTCATTAATGACTTTAAGATGATGATCCATAAACTTCTAATTTGGAACTCGATGAATCACACAATTATGTTGTTATACTTTCAACTTTGGAAAGTGATAGATTTTCTTGAAAAATTAGATCTTCGTGACTAATTATCTAGTGATATAGAAAGGAAATTGTAGAGAAGGAAAGAATTCAAAACTTCAACACCAACAATTTTATCCTAGAAACTCCCAATGGAGGAAAAATAGTTGGGAAGGGAAACTTCTCTTTCTTCCCACTTTTATTGGTATAATATAGAAAATTACAAATTACAATAAGTATGAAAGAAGTAATAGTGTAAACCTTATCTCCAATTACTTGCTTGCTCTGTATCTACACCTTGCTCCTACAATTCCATTTCAGCACTAAAGATCTTTCTCATTGCTCTCATTAAAATCTTCTTCTCGATCTCTTTGGATATTTGAATCCCCATTCTCTTGCTCCTTTTATGAATTTATAGGCATTCCCATGTCCTCTCGTGCACTAGAGGATGTGAAAGGGAATGGAAGGGGAAGATACAGAGTTAGACGCTTAAAATTCACATCCATTCACGTTCTATTCTTCTTTTCTATTTGAAAGTGTCACGATCGCTGCCCTGATTAGACCGGTGGTCATGGGACCGCCGCCATGACTAGGTGGTGGTTTCAAGAACCTCCGTTTTCTGAAAAGGCATAGAGTAGTGGTTCCTTCCGAATCTCCATTTACCTCATTTTATTCACTTTTCTTGTTTCTCCTTCTTGGTGTTGATGGAATTGATGAAGTGGTGTATTTTTCTAGATCCCTATGGATCATACCTCCCCTACTTAGGAGGCTTTTGGTCCCACAAAAGCTTAGTGGGGGAGTGGTAGAGGAATCAACTCCCTCTCGTGCTCATTTGAGTACCACTAGGTCTACCTTGGTGTCTTCTCTTGTCCAACCTACCAAGACTCCTGTGGATCTCTGGTTTGTTTCTCCAGTGCTACATCCTCCTTTGAGTTTCCTGAGTACAATCCTCCTTGGAAGGTAACTTCTGTATGTTTCCTTCTTTGTCATGTATAGATGGTGTTAGTGGATGCGAGCTCTTACAACTTGCTATCACATGCATATGCATGAAGTATGGCCTAAAGGTTTCTTCTCCAACCTTCTCAAGTATGGAAAAATTCCCATACTTTAGTGGTTTAGTCCTTACCTATCTTTGTCTCCAAATTTTGCAATAACACCATGTGAGAGTTTAGAAGATCCATTGAGAGCCAATATTTGTAGATGTTCTTAAAATGGATTGGTCGAATCCTCCCCAAGTACACTGCTACTATAGTAACCACCATTTCTTATATCTCCTCTTCTTCTTGCTACCCCATGGTCAGGTCCAGTGAATCCGTAGGTAGATACGGTGATTACATAGTGGAATTTTGTTTTACTCCTTGAATGAGAAGTTCTTGTGGTGGCTTCTTCTACAAAAAATGACAAGTACTATCCAAATTCTCCATCCTTTGGTCAGAAATATAAGTGCTCTCACGTCCATTTTTCTTTTCTTCCAATGAAAGAAAACAAAATTGGTAATTTTCCTAAATAAGTCTTGGTGCTTGGTTGTCACTTACCATAGCCTTATTTGATTTGCTCTAGTTTTCCCCGATGTTAAAACTAACTTTGTCATTGACCCATCTATACCAATTATCCCTCCTTGTGAACATAACATCCCTAAAATACAAGTAAGAACTTCCAAAGGTAATGTCAAATGCATCAAGTGGAATAATATCAGCCTCTAATACATCTATGTATTGGGTATTTATCCCAAAATGAAACTTACACTTTCTTTTAACTTGTATTTCTACACTCTTCTTCACCCATCCTAGTGGGTATGGATGTGGATGCACGTAAGTCTCTAGACCAAGTTGTCCTATAACCACATCAGAAATCAAATTTGACTGAGAACCATAATCTACTAAAGTGTTTACCTTAGTATTCTTGATTTGGATTATGATTTGAAATATCTTACTCATCTCTTCTTCTTCTATTGCCCCATACATGTTAGTGGCCATGCATCCTAACCTCTCATCTACATCTGAATCATCCTTAATCTCCACCTCTATTTTTGTCTTCACAAAGTGGCCATGGATTTATTGGAATCCTTGGTTCGGTGCTTTGGGTGCAATTCCAGATGCAACTCCTAACAAGTGGTGTCTAGTATGTCCATTTACATCACAATTCTTACATAAATTCTTAGGATCTTTACAAGTATGCAAAGCAAAGTAGTGGCATGTTTACCTTTCCATTTACCTATGATACTTGTCTTCCCTTATTCTTTGTCTATTTGTTTTGTTCATTGGTCTCCCTTTGGCTCTATTCATCCTTTCTTCTTCTCATCATCAATGTAGTATGCTTGTATACAAGCTTCATTGAGATCCTTGGGATTCATGGAGATTACCTTCCTCCGAAGGTGAGTGTGAATTCCTCCCAAATACTTGGTTAGAATGTCCTCATCCTCCAAGTCCATATCAAGCAACATAGCTTGTCTCCAAAATTCCGTAGTGTAGTCTTGCATGCTTTGACCGCTACCATGTCTAAAGTACTGCCACTTAATCATCATGTCAGTCTTATGGCTAATAGGATAGAAGTTATCTCTAATCAATTTTTAAAACCTTTCCAAGTACTAACAATAGGATGTTTCTTCTTTCTCACAAGTGGCTAGATGGGTTTCCCACCGAAACAAAGCATGACCTTCCATTTTGAGACTTGCAAAGGTGATCCTTTGTGCCTCATTGACATTATGCACACTAAAGTAGAATTCCAACTATTTTAGCCATTTATATAGTAATTTTTCATCTACTTTTCCTTCAAAATTATTTATTTCCACTTTCATTTCAACTTTAAAAGGTGTATGTGCATATTTTACCTTCTCACTTACAATTGGTGTCTCTTCATGCTCTTCCCATTCTTCCTCTTTGTGGATCTTTCGATACCAATTTTTTTGGCTAGTGCTTGAACCACCAAGTCCATGGAATATTTCTTAACCGAAACCATCTTTCATATTTGAAATCTCTTCTTGTTTCCTATGCAATCTATCCATCATGGTCTCTAGCATCTCGACTCTATAGACCAAGTTATCTTCCTCCATTTGAGCTTGAATTCTCTGTTTCCACTTCTTCATAGAAATATTTGGCTCGCAAGGTAAACATTATTCACCTTTGGACCTTTTCACTATCATAAAAATCACAAGAAAGAATCGAATACCACATTCTTGGATATATAATCAGCTCTGATACCAAAATGATTTGTAAACTTCTACTTTAGAACTCTATGAATCACACAATTATGTTGTTCTACTTTCAACTTTGGAAAATGATAGATTTTCTTGAAAAATTAGAGCTTTGTGATGATTATCTAGTGCTATAGAAAGGAAATTTCAGAGAAGGAAAGAATTCAAAACTTCAACACCAAAACTTTTATCTTGGAAAACCCCAATGGAGGAAAACTAGTTGGGAAGAAACTACTCTTTCTTCCCACTTTTATTGGTCTAATATAGAAAATTACAGATTACAATAAATATGAAAAGAAGCAACAATGTAAACCTTCTCTCCAATTACTTTCTTTCTCTATTTCTACATCTTGCTCCTAAAATTCCATTCTAGCACTAAAGATCTTGCTCATTGCTCTCATTAAACTCTGCTTCTCGATCTCTCTGGATCTTTTAATCCCCATTATCTTGCTAATTTCATGAATGTATAGGCCTTCCCATGTCCTCCCATGCTTTGGAGGATGTGAAATGGTATGGAAGGGGAAGAGACATAGTTAGATGCTTCAAATTCTTGTCCATTCACATTCCATTCTTCTTTTCATATTCGAAAGTTTCAGGACTGCCACCCTAAGCGAGACCGGCGATCGTAGGAATACCTTGCCCGACCGGGTGGAAATTTTAGGACCATCGATAGTTCCTTTCGAAACCTTAGTTTACCTCATTTTATTCACTTTTCTTCTTTCTCCTTCTTGGTTACGATGGAACCGATGAAGTGGTGTGTTTTTCTAGATCCCTCTAGATTAGACGAACCTCAGTAAAATCATCAGAAGAGTGAGCCATAGTAAAGAAGATAAAAATATCCCTAAGGGGAAGGTAGTGTCAAATGAGGGGTTCACCAAAATGATTAACTAAAATATGGAATTTATTCTAAGTTTATCAAATATCAACAACATTAGTAGATAATAGATAAATGTATAAAGAAAATTACCTAAACAACTAAGTAGAAATGTTAAACCCTAATGAAAAAAAAAGGGTTAGGAAGAGCTTAGTTGATTCAAAAAAGGTGTTGAATTGTGTCATAGTGTGAACCAAGAAAATAGGATAAGGAAACAATCACACGAAGCTTGAGAAAATACATATTCAAGCTCTCTAGCTAGACTGGGGTGCTGAGAGGAACGGGGTCACCCGTGGGAGCCACAGTCGAGATATGGGTTCCCTGGTCTATGGAAATATCATGAAACCCTCCTCTAAGCTTTCGTTGGGTGTTTTCCTATGTTCTCTTCTTGTCACACTAACTTTGTTGAACTGTGTCAAATGTCTCTATAGTACCTACAATAAGGAATCATTTGCAGAAACCCCAAGACAAGCATCAAATCCTTGTAAAAATAAATATGTTTATGAAGGGGGGTCGAATGTCCTCAACGGCCATAATAGTGGACTTACTAACTAAGAATGCACTATATATCAAACCCGATATAGTTCTATTTGTGTGTGTGCAATCATTCCCTAGGTGCTCTTATGTTAGTCACATTTTGTGAAAATAATAAGCAATAACTATGTGTATAAATTTAATAAAATGGTGTATGGAATAGAATAAGCTTGCCTCCTATGTAGTGTGATGCAAATGGACAAACCTTATGCCTTGTGATGGAGCTAGATGGATGAAAATGGAGCCTTTGATGGATGCAACCTCAAGTGATGAGAGTAGTGCTTAGTGTTTGGTCCCTTATCATGGTCTCATAAATTTATATTTATATGGTTCTCTTATTCTAATTTCATAATTAATCTTGAAAAGGATAACCAATAAAAATATAGGAAGCTCAAATGGCTATAAAGTTTCCAAAAAGTGGAGGGAAAGTGTAGAAAGAATTAAGATGCCTCAAATGGGACTAGGATTCTGGGAACCCTAAAGCAGGGGGGGCACTCCAGGAAAAGATAAAATGGTGCCAAATGGTAGAACTAACTAGGGTGAGTAGATGTGGGAGGTCGGAAGTGATGACAAAAGGAAAAATAAAATGGCCAAAGGACATGGGTTAATTATTACTTTCTTCACTCAAAAACCATATGAATAGTAGTATGAGATTAGGACTAAATAATGTCTAAAGTGCGTGATTTTTATCTACAATGTGTGTGTGTGTGTTGTGTATTGTGTGTGTGTGTGTGTGTGTGTGTGTGTGTGTGTGTGTGTGTGTGTGTGTGTGTGTGTGTGTGTGTGAAAAGTGAGGTTCAAAGTGTGTAACTACTCCTTTAAAAGTCAAGTCAAACCTATAAATAGAGTGTTTCATTGGTAAGCAAGGTGGAAAGTGGATGCCCCCACTATATTAGAGTAGCATGGGTCTCATCACGAGGGTGCGTAAAGAGAGCCATAAAAATATATTCTACAAGTAGAAGGGAGTGTGATTTATGAATACTCCTACATGCCCGATGAAATAGAACCATCTATGTGTAGTATTATTTTCTAAGATGCATGATGTTCATAGGGTTTTAAATGGGTTTTCCAAGTAAGAACTATGAGGTGGCATACACCATTTCTATTTTTTCCATAATAACAAACAATTTTAGCCAATTGGGTTTAAAAATTTCCCTTGATGGAGGCCTTCATATTAATAAATATTTTATTTTATTTGAGGAAAATGTCACAAAAATTTAATTTGTGTGGGTGATCTTTGTTTATATATGCTCATTTGACACATTCTTGACATTAGCGAGAGATGTTATAAAACTTATATGCACCAATGATTGAGTGTTTCTAACTCATGCATGTGGTGATCATGGTACTCGTTATCTTTGAGAACATCTTTAAGTAATACACGTAAAGAGGGGATCTCTAATTCTAATGATATGACAACTTTAGTGCCATATACAAGAGATAATGGGGTGACATTAGTAAGGGTACCCATACTCATATGGTAGGGTGCAAAGGGCATATACTAGTTGATTATTCCAATCGGTGATATGTAGGTCTATATTTTTACCCACGATGTTGATGGTAATCTTGTTAGTGGATTTATATTTACCATACTCTTGAGGGTAATATGGAGTGGAGAAATTTTGTTTGATTTTTAATTTACCAAAAAATTTGTTGATTGCACGCTTTTAAAAGATGACCCATTGTTTTTGGAAATTGCATATGGTACCCCAAAGAAAGTGATAATATGTGTGGTGATGAATTAACATATATCCTCACCAAAATGGTGTGTAAATGTGTTTCTTCAACCCATTTGGTGAAATATTCAGTGGGAGTAATGATGAATTTGTGTCCATCAGCTGATTCAGGATTTACTCCAACAAGGTCAATACCCCATAGAGAAAAGGCCACAGAGATACAATAGGTTATAGTTCATAGGAAAGGCATGAATGATATTACCATTTTATTGACATTGATCACATAATTTTTCATATTCAAGACAATATTGTTCCATGGTAGGCCAATAGTGTCCTTTTCACAACAATTTTTGAGACATAGTCTTGCCACTAAAGTGATTGTCATATATACCATTGTGGATTTGTAATAAGTCTAGGGAATTTCAAAAACCCATAGGAAACAAAAAAGGTGGAAATATAAAGCATATTTAAATAATACTCCCCAATAAGAACATAATAAGAGGCCTCATGCCATACAAGACCCGCTACTTGTGATGATGAGTTTTTGATAAAGCTTTCAAAGTAAAGGAAGTTATAGATATTAGTATACCATTTAAGATTGTTAGTGTTGTGTGTGATTACAAGAACATGTAGGGATTTAATTATGTGGGATTCAATGGAATGCTTATGTAAATGTTGAATAATAAAGGTAACATGATCATTTGTGATGTTAAGTGGGATTAGAGATGTAAAACTAGCCATAACAACTACGTGTCGATGATCTTTTCTAGGGATAATATCACTAGTATAGAATCAAATGTAGATAGAATATTTTTAATGTATTTAATGGAATGAGATTTTATTACTTTATCTGATAAACATCACCAACCTAATTGATAGTGAGCTAATAATATCTAACTATTTTAAGATGGCATACTATAGACACTAAATAACACACTTGGGTACATTTCTAGGTCCTAATCGCATACCACTATTCATAGGATTCCTAAGTGAGAAAACTAGTAATTGACTATTTCTTGTGGCCTCTTTCTTGTCATTCTTATTGCCTTCATGATATTAGACACCCTACATCTCAAGTAAATCTTTTACTTATTTATCTTTATTAAATCTAGACACCAACGCCTTACCAAAGATGCCGGCGCCCGGAGCCCTCATCCTCAGAAAGGCGCCTCGACCTCTTTGTATCTTACTTGAACCTTTTGGGCATCTTGTTTTCTTATGGTTTGACCTTTTAGTTTTCAATTACGAAATTTAAATAAGGGAATCATATAAATATAAAGATATGTGATCATAATAAGGGACCAAGCTCTAAGCATTTACTATCACCACGCAAGTTGTATCCAAAGGAATTCTAAGAGAATCAAAGCATCCATCTAACACTCATTCAAGGGACAAGGGACTATATTTTTTGCATACACTTCATAGGAGGGGATGTTCATTTTTACATCCACACATCTATCTACATTGCTACATATATCCATTTCTCGCTATTAAGTGCATCTTGCACAAGAGGTTCATAGGGCATCATTCTTGCACAAACACACAAGAACTACATGGAGTATGAGATGTAATGAAATGCTCATCATCGAGTTCACCCTTTTGGGTGACCACCGAGGTTAGTATGGAATCCCCAATTGTATCTTTTTTTTTTTAGGATTTTATGTGTTTTGGGGTTTTGTAGGAGATCATTTGATTTGCATGTTATAAGAAAATTCTTTGGACATAGTGCGACATACAGGATATCAACAACAAAGGTTAGCGACATTGGTCCGACAAGAAAAATATCATATTTCGACCCTCTGTGCGCGATCACGGGGGCCTTCAGAAGGTCTATGACACCTAGGTGCCCTCATTCCAGTTTAGGTACCTTAGTCAAGCTCTTTTCAATAATTACAAAATTTTATGGAGTGCGGTTCATTTGTTTCCTCCTCCTGTTCACCAATTTTCTAGTCCATAACACTTTGAGATTTATTGCAAAATCAGATAAGTCTTCTATTCCCTCTCTTACACTAGAGATTTAATTTTTATTAAGTTATTGCTTGCATCGAATCTATACTTTAGCATTTTATTTATCACATGTGACTCTCAAATATCCGGGGTTTAACACTTAATTCTATTTTCTAAATCATTTGGTGAACCCATCTCATTCAAACACCCTTGGGTCCTCATCTCATCATGGATATCTCCATTCATGATTTCTTGCTAGCCAATCTTGATTGTAGAGATAAAATTATTTCTCTCTTGGCTAATACTCATGTTCCTTTTGATACTCATCCAAACAAAGTATATCATTTTTTACAGATGTATTTTCTCAACAACTTAATTTTCCATTTGATATAGCTACCAATATTTTTGTTTATGACAATGATCCTCCCCTATATATACCGACTCACATTCATAACTGAGGTATCAACCGAACGATAATTGATAATGGATCGAGATCAATCTTTGTACTCTATCACTCCTTTATGACATCAGCCTTTTTTCCAATTTGGTTAACCCAACATCCATTTCTCTCCATGCGTATGATTCTTCTATGCATCCGTGCATAGGCACTATCACCTTACCACTCATAGTTGGTCCAAAAACTATTAAGTTATTTCTTGCATCGAATTTGTACTTTAGTGTTTTATTTATCACATGTGACTCTCAAATATCCGGGGTTTAGCACTTAATTCTATTTTTTATAAATCATTTGGTGAACCCATCTCATTCAATCACCCTTGGGTCCCCATTTCATCATGTAAATATCCATTCATGATTTCTTGCTAGAAAATCCTAATTGTAGAGATAAAATTATTTCACTCTTGGCTAATACTCATGTTCCTTCTGATACTCATCCAGACAAAGTATATCATTTTTTTACAAATGTATTTTCTCAACAACTTAATTTTCCATTTGATATAGCTACTAATATTTCTATTTATGAAAATGATCCTCCCCTATATATACCAACTCACATTCATAACTGGGGTATCAAGCAAACTATAATTGATAATGGATCTGAGCTCAATATTTGTACTCTATCACTCCTTCATGACATCGGTCTTTCTTCCACTTTGGTTAACCCAACATCCATTTCTCTCCATGCGTATGATTCTTCTACACATCCATGCATAGGCACTATCACCTTACCATTCATAGTTGGGCCAAAAACTATTCATTTTTTTTTTTGTTATGGATTTCAGGTTCAACATAATTGTTTACTTGTTAGGCCATGACTTCATCCACTTATACTAGGGTAGTTTTGGCTTGCCTACCTTGGAAACACTTTGGATCCGATCATATCAAAATTTCCTTCCCCATGCCCTTGGTCATGTTTTAACTTTAATGATTCATTTCTTAGATATTCACAAAATTTTACTCATTGGTATGCACATGGATGTCCACTACCACCTTTCATTGATGAAGAATACACAATGGGCATGTACAATTTATGCCACAATGACTCCTTATATGATCAATCACATACTATTGCTTACCAGGTATTTGATGCATCTCCATTTAAATTTGACCATGAAATGATGATCTCTTAGATGATGTTACGTAATCCTTATTCACATCATACACTTGGGGGCATCATGCTTACTCCCCCGCTCTTAGCATTATCAGGTGTATCACATTTTTACTATTTCACACTTGGTATTTCTCATGTATCATTACACAACTTGATACACCACTTGTATCATCATCACCCTATGACACACTCTAGTCCCATGGTTCATATTCATTTTCTAAGGGCCTAAATCTGAAATGAACCTTACCACATTTACACTCTTCATAATCTACGCTTCATTGATCTATATAACACACACATTTCAAACCATTTCCCCTATGACACACTCTAGTTCCATGATTCATACTCCATTGCTGAGGGTATAAATATAAAATGAACCTCACCACATACACATTCTTTACGCTTTACGTTTCATTGATCTATCTATCTAGCACACACATTTCAAACCATTTCCGATGACGCACTCTTGTTCTATGGTTCATACTTGATTACTTGAGGAAGAATTTATAGATGAACCTCATCTCATGCTCATTCACATCCACTTAGGGGGCACACTATTCCTTTACATTCATATTTCATTCCATTTCATCTCACTCATTCACAACATGTTGCATATCTTGGTTACACTTACTCTTGTTTTCTTATACTCACATGTTACACTTTGCTTATTGTGTGGGAAGATATCTAGTATGTCATTATTTTTCTATATGGACATGCATGTTCACTTGTTCTCTAGTTGTGAATGTAGTCTTTATACATATATTTACATGCAACATGGATGCTTGGAACTGTACCTCTTACCAGTCCCATTGAGGCTCTTGGGGCATCTACTTTCATACACACTACGAGATCTTTATTGTTTCATTTTATACTAATTCTTATTCTTACTAGCACACTACTCTATCTTGGATCATACACACTTTGAAATACTTTTTATCTTTCTAACATGCTAATGGGTTCTTCATGTGTAACATTTGATTTACATGAACTATTTTCTACCATGGTTGTCTAATACTTTACTTGCTACTATTTTCCATATTTTCCCATTGTATGCCAATGTTTGTGGGATTTTCCCTATATCTTACTTGTTCATTTCTTGTATTCTTTGGCTTCTTTGACCTGATTGTCTTGCTGACATTGTGAGTAATATCCCATGTTTGAAACCTTATTTTCATGGTCTACATTGTCTTCTTTCTTGCTAGATTACACATTTTTCTTCTATATGAATATTTTTCTTGTTTGCACCAACATATGTGTCCATCCACTTTGTTTGTGTGTGCCTTGGTTTATACCAAGTACATTCCCTCCCCTGCAAGGCATCATTTTAGATCAACATCTAGTCCTATCCTTTAGACCGCATCCTCCTAGTGACATCACATGAACCCCAAATGAGGGGGAATACATTGGGTAAATTAGTCACCCCATTCAGTAGTACATAGTCATAGTTTAAACCTGTAAAATACATGAATAGAGCGGTATTCGATTCTGAGAAATGACCTAGAATTTGACTTGGGTCCTTAGTTCAACACAAACACCAGCAACTAGATACAAAAACTAACACCTGAGAGCTCCGACCTTTCCTCATTGCCTATGACTAGGGGAAGTTACAAAATTTTTCTCAGATCAACATATTTTTCAACATTTTAAAGAGCAGTTTCACAGACATACACATTCCTCCAACAATCATAATGTATTCTATCTCTGTTTTCTTATCTTTATACTTGGATCAAACTGGAACAAATAGGATCACACCATCTGCAGTGGTATATAATTTTGGGAAGCAGTTAGGGTTAGAGAATAACCATAGACCTTTCTCCCCATCACTTCTTCCGCGGGGTGTGAGATCACCTAAAATAATCATTCTTGGCATGAGATCACCAAAAACTCGTTCTTCTACAACATTTGTAGGAAAATTTATATCCTTTTCACTCATCACGGATCAAGTGCACATGCTCCTTTTACTACTTTTTCAAATTTTTACATACTTTTACATGTTTTTTACATACTTGGATCAAATTTTTCACAACATACATGAATTTGACTACTCTTTCACTCTTCTTTTATAGTTCTATCCTTAATACACAAACTGCATAAGCAACCCAACATCAACAAGCACAAATGAGAACAACAACAGGTACAACACATACACTTCACCCCTAGGGTCACTTCCTCTTAGCTTCCACGCTTCATTTTTATCACTCCACATTTTTTCTTGTCTCCTGGCATACTTTCACCATCGATCTACATGGTTATCAAGTACACATCTCTTATCTACTTTATGTTATTGAGTATTCACTCAACAACATAAAGTGGGGAAAATGTAGACACTAAATCATGCACTTGGGTATATTTCTAGGTCCTAATCACATACCACTATTCATATGATTCCTACGTGAGAAAACTAATAATTTACTAATGTCTTTGGACTATTTCTTGTTGTTCTTGTTATCTTTTTGATCTCACACACCCTAAAACCCAGTCAAGTATTTACTTATTTATCTTTATTGACTATGGACACAGTGCCCAACAAGGATGCCAACGACCGGGTGTGCCCTCATCCCCTCGGGTGCCCTAACATATTTGTATCTTACTCACCCATTTTAGGCCTCTTTTATCTTTTAGGAATCTTGTTTTCTTATGGGTTAGCCTTTTAGTTGTCAATTCTGAAATTTAAATAATGGAATCATATAAATAAAAATCTATGTGATTATAAGAAGGGACAGAGCTTTAAGCATCTACTATGACCACCTAAGGTTAAATCCAAAGGAATTCTAAGAGCATCAAAGAATCTATCTAGCACTCAGTCAAGGGATAAGGGATTGCATTTTATTCATACACTTCATAGGAGGGAAATTTCATTTTTACATCCACACATCTATCTAAATTGCTACATCTAGCTATTTATCATTATCAAATGCATCTTACACAAAAGGTTCCTATGGCATCATTCTTGTACACACACATAAGAACTACATCAAGTATGAGATGTAGTGCAACACTTGGTTATAAGTGCTCACTATTAGATGAGCGTTGGGGTTAGTACGACTCCCCATTTGAATCTATTATTTTTAGGATTTGATGTGTTTTTTGGTTTTGCAGGAGATCATTTGTTTTACAAGTTACATGAGAATTATGTGGACATAGTGTGACATACAAGTGATCAACAATGAAGGTTAGTGACATCGATGTGACACAAGAAAAATTAGATTCTGACCCTTTGTGTAGTCATAGGAGCCTATAGATGGTATATGATGCTAGGATCTATATCCCTAGTCCAGTGCCCTAGTCACCTCATTCGGTAGTTGAAAAATTTTCTTGGTGTGGTTGTGAAAATTTCCTCCTCATGTTCATCATTTTTTCAGTCCAAAACACTTTAGGATTTATTGAAAAATCAACTAAGTCTTCTATTCCCTCTCTTTACCTAAGGTTTCAATTTTTATTAACTTATTTCTTGCATCAAATATGTACTTTAATGTTTTATTTATCACACATGACTCTAAAATATCCGGGGTTTAACACTTAATTCTATTTTTTAAAATCACGCACTTAGAGGGTGTGGGTTATGTAGAGGCTAAGGATGAGTGTTTCATATTTGGAAATATTATTGGCATATAAAAAGTCTAAGTGGTATGCGAAAGGGATGGGTTATCAATGAGGTGTGATGAACACAATGTCAACTCCATCCTTGATGGCATAATGATAATCTTCAAAATACATGGTCTAAACTTTAGATTTGATTTTGTAAGTGTTGGAAGAACAATCACTTAGAGGGGGTGAATCAATGTCCTTATAAAATTTCCTTCAATTCTATTTACTTTGACTTAACTTACATGAACTATTTAATAAGCCATCATTATATAAGAAATGTCAAACCATCCACATGAGCATGAAACAATAGAGAACACACATGAACACAACATATATGTGGGAAACCCTCAAAGGGAAGAAAACCCACTGATATTTGTATTAATAAAAAAAAAAATCAAGATTTAGTGAAGCACCAAATCCAAAAGGAACACCAACCCCTAATTTATCAAACAAAAACTTTATTGTAGTAAGAAAACACTTGAAAAGAGTGTAAAATTCCCCAATATTTAGTGACACACTAATTCTAAAAGGAGCACCAAACCCTAGGTTTGAACAAGAACCAACTTGCAAGGAAGAACTAACTCCTTGGGTTTTAGAAAGAACCAACTTGTAAGGAATACTCAGCCACCCTCCGAATGTTTGTCACCATCCCTTTATTTCTTATTCAAAAAAATATGACACTTTATCTACTCTTCTCTATCTTCAGCTCTCTTCTTCTTTATCTTCTTTCTATCTTTTATGTATCAGTAACATCATCATGCTCTCATGCCTCTTGCACACAATTTGATCTTTAATCATCAAATGAAATCCACACCCCTAGTGCCCTACTCTTGAACATTCTCAAAAATACTTTCCATACTCCTTTGCCCATCATCTTCCTTCAAATTTACATAGGAATGAATAAAACGACCTTAACAAACCGACCACCATCAGATATTCAATGTTCACACATTCTTCATGGTCTATGAGGTCTCATACTACCCTTATAAAGAAATTATAGCTCAATCATTACTCCACTCTCCTACAACACCTAAAACTTACTTACCTTACATACATACATACATACACATATACACACACATGTGTCATGAATATTAAAACTAGGTCAGTCTTACATGCTTAAATACATTCATTTCAGCTATACATATGTATAAAAACATCTAAAAAACATGGAATAATCACAACACTAGCTTCCTCTGGTTTTTATTAACTTTTATGAATAAATATCATAGTGTTTCTCCTCTTCTCTCCTTACTTCACTTGTTCCTATCTCTTCTTATTCCCATCTCTACCTTTTTAGCTTCATCTACCTTTATAACTGATTATGTGACTCTTTACTTCTTATGAGTCAGCTCTTCAAATATCCTTCATTGACTAGTGTCCTTTGGCATTCCATTTCAATTTTTGCATATGTGTTGCACACTTACTGCACTCTGGCTTGTTTTTGGATGTGTAGTGGTTGCATTCTCCATTCTATGAACTTGATAAGACCAAATACTCATTTTCTTGCTAAATATTCCAAACCATGACCTGAAACTTCACCAACATACCTAAAACAACATGTATAACCTCTGTCCATGCTCACATTTACATACTTGATCTCTACACCTTGGTCTTCATGCTCACATTTGCATACTTGCTCTCTACACCTTGGTCTTCATGCTTCAACTGACATTAAAACTAACTTTCATACCTTTGTTCATGCATTCTAAATCATATTATCGTGCTCAAACAATGTCATACAACCTCTCACACTTATGTACACTCATCTCACCAAGCCATCAAGCTCATACCTTCTCACAAGGTCTCTTCATGCCATGAATAGACCATGACTAGGCTTCTCAAGCATCTAAACACACTTCAACAATGACCTGCACTCTCAAACTAAACTTGAAAAATCACACTGTCTTTAAATTATCTATCTCTATCTTCAATATGACCTTACAAACCCATGCCATAAATCTTCAATCTTGCCATGACATTAAATAACCATGCACAACAAGATACATACCTTTGACATCAATGCATTGACTCATCTGACATCAACACTCTCTTGAAAATACTTCAACAATCTCCCTCTTTCATTCTTTGACATCAATGACCACAACATGCCAACAAAATAAACTTGACATCAATGAAAACTCACAACAAACTCCCCACATCATATTTTAGCATAAAAAGACACAATCTCAATGTTGAAATCAATCATGTAAAATATCATTACCTTGACATCAATAAAAGTTTAAAATAGTAAGTTGTATAGTCATCATAATAATCATCACAAACAGGAGATGAGTTGTTTACAAGATTTGTAGCTAATTGATCAATAATAAATTGTCCTTTTATTTATTTTTGGAATGAAATTGAGCCCAAATTTAGTAATAAGCATTACCCATTAGGTTAAATATCCAGATAAATGTGTGCATGAGAGAAATTACCATAGTGGGTCTAATTTAGTAATAACATGGATTTTCACGTGTATCATGTAGTGACATAGCTTGTCTGTGATGAAAACGAGTCTTAGGAAAATTTTCTCAACGAATCAGTAATTTCATTCATATGATAGAAACATACACTAATATAGTAGATAACGTATTAATGATAGGAATTATCATGTTGAGACAGAAAAATACCCAATGCATGAAATGTCTTGGAGATGTACAAAAGTAATGGTCATTCAGGCACCAAAGGTGCCAAAATAGGTATCTTAAGTAAATAATATTTGATGGAATCAAAATCTTGATGACATGTGTCATCACATACAAATGTAGTAACTTTTTTATACTTGGTGAAGACTATGGGGCGGACGCATATCTATGATAGATCGAATCTTCTATGGGTCAATTTTGATCCTCATCATGAGATGATGTACTTAAGTGGCTTCCCAATAGTGTCACCAAAGATACATTTTTAGGGTTGATCCATACATTATATTGTTTTAGACGTGTGAAAAGTGTTCGGAGATCCCTGAGCATGGTCAGTCGGTGTGGTGTTTTTATTTTGTGATTATGTCATCAACATAATCCTAAATGATTTTGTGAATATAATTATGAAATGTATGGGTCATTGCACATTGGTAAGTTGCTCTAGCATTCTTAAGGCTAAAAGGCATAATGGTATAACAAAAAGTTCCCCATGGGGTGGTAAAAGATGCATTTTCTTAGTCGGAAGGGTTAATTTTTACCTGATTATAACCTACAAAATTGTCCATGAATGAAATCATGTCATGAACAACATAAGAATAAACAATTATGCCAATAAGTAGGAAAAAAATCTTTCCTTAAGACAAAATTTGTTAAGGTCATAGAGGTTGGTGCAACAATTAATTTTCCCACATAGCTTCATTACCAAAATAGTGTTAGAAGCATGTTATCCATATTTCCCCCTTTGAAAATGGATTAACCTACAAGTCTGGGTATTGATAGTTAATGGGGAAAAGCTCACTATGACGAAGGTTTAGAGTTAGGTTTTTTAATGGTCGAGTTGACCAAGTTTGTTTTTGGCTAAGATGGAAAAATGTATGGATTTTCACCTCATTGTCATGTGTCAATGCCCTTATTGGTGCACATCAACCACTTCCCCTATCACGTGAAAATCACTTCCTCTTTGTCGTGTGTCAACCATTTATGCCGACATATGTCACTTGCCCATACCCTTTCATGTGACAACATTCCTCACTATCATGTGACCATTCCCCACTTTGTCACACATCATTCTTCTTTCCCCATCATGTCCCCTTTGTTGTCACATGTCAACATTCCTTCTTGACATGTGTCAACCTTCCCTCATTGTCGCGTGAAAAAATCTCCCCTTATCATGTGAAAAATCATTCCTTTATCAAATCACTTTGCTACTTTGTTTCTTATCAAGCGTCACTTGGTGGTTCTTATCGAGCGTCAGCATGATGAATTTCAGATATAGACAAAGCATTAATGACATCATACAAGGTAGCTCAACAACCAATTTAATGAGGTATGGCTTCCCATTCATCGTGAAATAAAAGTACGATTAGAAAGCAAACCAATATGGCCACCCATACCTCTGTACAAGAAATTAATGAACGCTGTCGGTTGGTAGCTTCCCTTTCTCTATATATCTAAATTTTCCCCTCATTTATAGGAGAGATATTTTGAAATGTGAAGGAACTCACCAAATTTTTCCCAACACTTTTGTGAGCTACAAGCCTCAAATTTATGCATTTTGTGAAGGATTCTTGCCTTGTGCCTATGTTGTAATGGATTTTACATCATTTTAAGAAATAAAATTAGTGTTTTGTGCCTCTTCTTGCCCTAGCTTAATTTATATTGCATTTATTGCCTTCTATTATATTTTGCAGGTATATTGTGCATATTGTGTTCCTTTACAGGTTTAAATTTTTTTGCTCCACAAAACTATAGGTGTAAATGTGTTTTGGGACTGTGGCACTTTGTCTTCCCTCTTCTTCCCCATTTCCCTCCACTTTCACTCACTAGGAATCTCTCTAGTCTTATTTTGGTGTTATTGCCTCCCTTAGTTTAGGATTTACATTTTATGTATTTCTCTCTCTCTCGGTCCCTTGGAATTGATAGTTTAGGAGTAGGTTAGCATTAGAATAGGTTAGGAACTAGCCTTATTTGGAGGTTTGTCTCAATCGCAAGGGTCCCACACCTTGAGACAATCCCATGTTAGTCAAAAGTAGGGTTTTGTAATGTGTAAATCCTAGGGTGCTACTTTCCGACATAACAGTTTGCTTTGGCACACCGGTAAGACATAAGTCAATATTTTCATTTTTTATCAAGATTGTGTGTGTATCTTGGTGAATTTCAGCCTTTAAAATCTTTGCATCAACACATATGGTGTGTAACATCCTCATTTTAGACAATAGAACAAGTCAAATTTTTTTTTTTGATAAATGCATCCTGGTTCTAAATACATAATTTAGAACTCACAAATCAAATAACCATTCATTAACAGATAACCATATGCAGCTGTAATGACTCGGAGTACCTCCGATCTATTCATTTCATGACTCGGTAATCTACCGATCTATTCATGAGTAATAAGAGTTGGCGTTATTATTTAACACTTCACTCCTGTGGTTCTCTTCCCTATTCTGGGATTCAGAATGCTCTGTCCAAGGAACCTAACTGAATAATTGTTACCATTATTCATCGGCATCTCATCCCTTAGACTAGGTGAATTAGGACAACGCAATCAGCAGCTTGCGATACTTTGGCCAAAGATTTGAAACATACTGTTTATGTCTCGTATTCCTTAACGGCATACTCGTCAATCTGGAATACGCCCTTCACCCCATTCTTATGTTATATAGAATGTCTTACACTGACTACTGTCAGTCCTTCCTTTCACAACTTAATCACTCGGAGACAGATTAACAAGGTGATAATGTTATATGGATGCCCACGAGTATTAGGGATACGATGACATACTGGTTTAACCCTGCAGTTAGACCAGTGTGTCAAGATACCCCGAACCTCCTAGGCAGCCTTATAACATGGCCACATTCCTAATTGGTCCCTGAGTAATTCGTCGAGATCAAAGTGTAAATCTTAGCGATCAATGCAAAGGGTGTCGCCATAAGTCACCTGCATTGTTGTAACTTTGAGAAGATCCTAATCTTCTCGGAGGTACAACCCTGCAGTTGACTTGTGTCATCAACCTTTAAATCCGCCTCGAAAAGATCTACTTAATAATATGCGTTACGCACGTTGAGTTTTAAATTACTTTAAAGACTTTCCCCATAGGTTAGCCTTTCCCAATCCCTGGATTCTTCGTCTTAAGACGACCTTCCTCAATAAAACCCATTACATGGTAGAGGTATTAAGGTCAAGCTCTCATCAAGGAGTCATTAGAATACACATGATTCTAAAACAATAGAATTGGACATTATCTCATTACCTTCATATGAGATTGCCATCTGAACCCCATTAGATTTATTTCAGTTCTCTTAACTGAATTTATATCATACTTATTAGTATAAAGATATAATTGGTTAAGAATCCAATTTAATGTTGTCCTGCCATACTAGGACTAGGGATTAGTAATTTACCTCAGCTTGATTAGTGTTCTGCTTAGGTTCGTTTTAACCCTATCTTTTAAAAAGACAATGATTTAAATTTCAATTTAGCTTTCGATAGAACAAATTAGAACTACTAAACACTCATAAGAATTCAATCACATTTTCTTTAAGCTTTCATTGTCAATCACAAAAGCATCCAATTACACAAAGATAACATTGCCACTCTGGTATATAAACCGAAGAAGGTCAACTATCAGAATTAAGAATACAACACATAAGTATCAATACTTATTTTTATTCCTTTCATAACTATACAAATACATTTTATGCAAGCAGCATACTTGATACAATGCTTAACGGAAAAGAAACATCTTTCCACATATAGTACATTTAGAAAATCAAGCTGTAATTCCTTATAAATCAAATTAAACAATCTGATCATCCTGTCAGATCTGCATTGCTTTTACCACTTACGGCAACCATCTGCAAAAATAGTCAACATGAGTCAGTTCGATGAACTGAGCATGATAAGCACTAACTTTTAAAACAATTGCAATCCGTCAATTGTTTTCATTAAACACCCTGTTTAAATGAGATCAATTATCCAAACAAGTAAACATATTCAGACTATGCCTTTGTAATACAAAAATGACTACAAATGTGTAACTCTATCATCGTTACAGAATAGTCCTAATCACTTCTCAAATATTTCATCAATATTTAAGAATCAAAGAACGAAAGTATCCAAAACAATTATCTTAAATCCAAGATCAGCAACAATGGACAGATCGTTAATTTCATCAGGAAATGGAAATATCATAACAACTCTTGAGTATATCAATATGTTAAAAACAGCTCCTACTGAGATATCAACATGTATATAATAATAGAAAAGAAAGGAACAAATCATTCACACTTCCTTTCACACAAGTTCACTACTGTACCGTCTCCTCATATGGAAAGCATTCATCCGGTAAGTATACGAACAAGTCCGACAAGCCACAAGAAGAATTGCTGTTTAAATAAAGAAATAAAACACAGCAATTAAATCATCGAGTCCATCAACAAGACACCTTTGTTAAAATAAGGCAACTACTGAAGACAAGAGCCCCATGCCGAACAACATGGTCTTTCTACCAGACAGACTCAGAATGACCTCACGCAAGAAGCTACAGGCAAGAAGACAACTACTGCCGTTACCTATTTAGGTACAGTTAGCTCCTAAATTTATTCATGCTCAAAAATGGATATCAAAGTAAGGAAGGCGTAACACGCCTACTATCCCAATAACAATCTACAGCCTCTTCAATCCTTTACAACACTGTATGGCTTTTGTTCCCAAGGTCGAATTCAAAGGAACTCAATTGTTGCCACAGTCAATAAGAAACTCCAACTCCTTTTGAACAATGACATCTCCCTACGACTTAGGCAGAGAGAAGTTTAAATGAAACCCACGCATCACACACAGCCACATCAACTGGCATGAAATCTAAACACAACATAGAATATCGTAGCTACATCTGAATGAAATCAGAGTAGAAAGTATGGTATCCATGACCTACTTCATAAAGCCGTTATACAAGATGTCAAGCTATTCACAGAAATCCATCAAGGCCATAAAAACATCACATGTTCAATCTCAGGCTTATACAAAAGCCAAAAGAAACAAGATATCCACCACAGGGTCAAACAATAGAATAAACCCAACAGTCCTAATTTGAAGCGATCACACTGGTTATTTATCAAGAATTCAACCGAGTCTATACAACAGTATTCAAGATAATAAAGAAGAATAATTAATGATTCCATCTACTCCAGTAATGATAAACATAAAAGAACAGGCTTCAATAATTACTGATTTCGTAAAAAGAACCAACTGAACCTTCTTCAATATTTTTGAACAAGCTTACACAGAAGGAAACGAAACAGTACAACCGGGGAGTCTATACCCAAAATTTACTATAGTTAACAGAGGTCGAAAGACCTGTTACTTCTTCAAGACTTCAAACAAATCAATATCCAACATTCAAATATATAAATGTATAGCTTCCACAGTGGTCCATTTATACAAGTCATTCAATGGACTCTACAGAGCCGTTCCAATATATAATATACATATATCCATAATGCATACTGTAACGGTTAAATCTTGTTACCCCAACGAAAAAGGAAAACAATTCCAAAAGAGTTGCAATAAGATACTGTCACACCGAAAGATGTTTATTCTCAAACAACCTTCAAGACAAAACGAAACCCAACAGTATCAATAACTACCTTCATCAAAACCCACGACAGAGCTTACAAAGATTCAATAAAACTGAACAATCATACGCTATCCATCAGTATCCCTTCTAACAATTTCCACAACAAGTATTAACAAAATATTTATATACATTTATATATACCAACATGCATCAATAGCCGCACTCCATCGGGAGGACAATTCATGGACTCACACAGAGAAAGCCTAGCACAAAATCTTGCCATATTTTCGCATATAAAAGCCAGAATGCAAAACACCCAGAAATATATAGCAACCGTTCGATTATATCAACACCCATCAAGGGATAAACGAAAAATCGAACCAGAAGAGATACAGTACCAAAAATCACACAAGACCACCAAGGAAAAAATCATCTATTTCCACAAATCATTTGAACAGAGTTGTTCTAATGAAATCACTTGAAAGACAGCAAGATATTTAAAGGTTAGGGCCTAACATGCCTGGATTTTTACTCAAAATTCCGAAGCAGACCACTGAAAGAGCTCAGACTTCCTTTTCCTTTTCCAAGTTAGAGCGACCAACAAAATTTTGCTATCTCCATAACATATATATTTCCCTTGCCAGAGAAAAGAGTTAGATATTCTCATGTTCGCCATGCAACACAAAGAAGGCTGGTGCGAAGAACCAGTGAACAGGCAGAAGGAAAACCGAAATTCGTGACAAGCCAAACAAACCAACAACTTCCCAGTTTGCATGCCTTCACGCGAGTTCCGAGCTCGACTACCGAGCACATTGAATGCATTTACACCAACTTTCCCGCTCAAACTCCACTGCCACCGACCGCCAAAATTGGTGACAGTCAAATAGAATTTCCAGTCCATTTTTAGTTTTGGCGACCTGCCACGTCGACACAAGTTAGCCGTTCCTAAAACCTCCGCCAAGACCTGTCCCTCATACTTATCCTTAGCATTTAATGACATAGAAAACGCCGCCCATGGTTCGCACCCCTCCATAGGCCCCCATACATCTTGTTCAATAGTTAGGTTAGTATCTTAGGTTAGAATTTAGGATAATACTTATTCTAACCACATTACACATAGATACTAACTTAGGACATTAGCACTTAGCCTAGGTCTAGGTTAGATTAACACTAATCTAACCCCTAGGTTAGGTTTAGTTTTAGGTTACTAACCATTAATAATTCCAGTTAGGTCTACATTTCGTACACTCAGAAAAAGACCTACATCATACCTTCTTGAACAGGGTTAGCTCCTGTCCTGCCTCAGGCTGCAGAATCGTATGTAACCGAATTATTACCTGGTCCACGATCGAGACCTTCCAGATATACTTCCATATCGGGAACCAATCCATTTCACATGATCAGCCTGAGTCAAACTCTGGACCAGCTTATTCAATGCTTCTAGACCTTGCAACCTGTTCAAGGTCTGTGATTTTAATTCATCACGAACAGACTTAGAGCAATACTTGGATCAATTCCACTGATCCAAGATTAGATCTTAAAGATGGATAACTCTATAATTCATTCCGAGATCAGATTAAACTCAGATGCAAAATGAAATAAATAAAAGAGTCTAATCATATTCTGACTCAGTCAAGGATCTGCAAAGAAATTACAGTACATATCAAGCATGATTTCTAAATCGAGGAACACATCCTTTTATAAGAAATCACATATCAACACTTGTATGCTCAGGAGGAAGTAACAACAGTTCAGGGTGTTACATGCTTCCCTCCTAAAAAGATTCATCGTCCCGATGAATTACATATTAAATTAACCTTCAGGTCAATCAAATTATCAGTACACAAATAATGTGACTATTTCATATTTGAATAGTTCCAGAAATCAATGTCACAACACATTTTATTCAACCTGAATAATGTTTGCCTTCATCTGGCTTTCATAAATACTTAAAAACAATAAGTTCATAAAAGTATGTTTTGTCAACAGATTTCATTCTATTGAAAAAGAGAAGGAAAAGCAATTTTCATTTCTTCCAGATTTTCCCAAGTTGCACTTTCTTCGCTAAACTGGTCCCACTGGACCTTACATTGTTGTATTTCACGATTTCTTAAATGCAATTGGCGAGTTTCCAGCACTCGTGTGGGTTTAACCACGATTATTCCTGGGTCTTGGACCTGCAAGGAATTCCAATTTAAAACATGTGACAGATCTGAAACGTATTTCTTAAGCAAAGAAATATGGAAAACATCATGCATGCGAGATAAAGCAGGTGGCAATGCTAAACGATAAGCTACAGGATTGATTATTTCGACAATTTCGAAAGGTCCCACGAATCGAGGTGACAACTTGGCAGCCTTGCCAAAAGTTATAGAACTCTTTCTGGGTTTAACACGAAGAAAAACCTTATCACCAAGCTCAAACCTTCTATCAACCCGCTTAAGGTCAGCATAGCTCTTCTGTCTATCCGCTGCTTCCTTTAGTCGTTCACGAATCAGCTTAACTTGCTGTTCCATTTCTGTGAGAATCTCTGGTCCAATTACCACTCTATCCTCAACACTGTCCCAACTTACAGGGGTTCTGCACTTTCTTCCATAAAGCGCTTCAAATGGTGCCATTTTGAGAGATGAGTGATAAGTATTGTTGTATGCGAACTCAACTAATGGAAGATACTCTTCCCATTTATACTGTTGATCCATGCAATACATTCGCAACATGTCCTCCAACACTTGGTTTACTCTCTCAGTTTGTCCATCCGTTTCCGGATGATATGCAGAACTGAAGTTTAGTTTCGTTCCAAGAGCTGCGTTAAGCGTTTGCCAAAACCTTGACGTCATTCTAGGATCCCTGTCAGATATAATCAATTCTGGTACACCATGCAATCTGAAAATTTCGTGTACGAATCTTTTGGCTAGCACTGGTGAATCATCCTTTAGATTTCCAGCGATGAAATGAGCTACCTTGGTCAGTTTATCAACAACTACCAGGATAACATCATGTTTATTCTGGACATGTAGCGATTCTTGTACAAAATCCATGGTTATTACTTGCCATTTGTACTGCGGTATGCTATGAGGATATAACAATCCAGCAGGGTGCATATGTTCTGCCTTCACCCGCTGACATTCCAGACAATGAGTCACAAAATTAATTACATCCTTTTTCATACCTTTCCAAAAGTATTGTTGTTTCAAATCAGCAAGCATTTTTGTGATGCCTGGGTGTCCAGAGAAAGGTGAATTATGAAATTCAACTAACAACTTCTTTCTCAAATCGTTCAGCATAGGTACATATACCCTGTTTTCATAACGCAAGATTCCTTCATTATCAAAATGAAAACCTTTATACCTTATATCCTTAGGTTCTGCAGCAAGCGCTGCTTTTACTTGCTGAAAGTATGCATCTGATTCTGAGGCACTTTTTACCTCGTCTTTAAACTGAGTTCTTAATGTTATAAGAGCAGAAATGTGCCTCCTATGACTTAGAGCATCAGCTACTCTATTCTCCTTCCCTTTGATATAGCTAATATCAAAGTCATATTGTGATAAAAATTCTAACCACCTTCTCTGTCTGGCATTCAGATTGGGCTGAGTAAAAATATATTTCAGTCCTAAGTGGTCAGTCTTCAACTCAAAAGGTTTCCCAAGTAAATAGTGTCTCCAGACTTGAAGTGCATGAACAATGGCAGCAAGTTCCAAATCATGAGGGGCATAGTTCAGCTCATGTAACTTAAGTTTTCTACTTTCATATGCTATGACCTGATCATTTTGTAGCAAAACGCCTCCAAGGCCTTCCCCAGAAGCATCTGTTACAACAGTAAAACTCCCATTAGGGTCTGGTACAGCTAGTATAGGTGCAGAAGTCAACTGGTCTTTCAAACTTTTGAAAGCCGCTTCGCACTTATCATTCCATATGAATTTCTTATCCTTCTTCTGCAAAGAAGTTATTGGTGCAGCTACTTTAGAAAAATCCTTTACAAATTTTCTATAGTAACCAGCAAGACCCATGAAGCTTCTTACTTCATGCACATTCTTTGGTGCAGGCCACTCAGTTATTGCCACTATTTTTGAAGGATCCACAACAATTCCTTCTTTACTTATAACATGACCCAAATAGTGAACTTCTGAATCAAAGAAAGAACATTTGGATAACTTACCATACAACTTTCTCTTTCTCAAAATTCCCAAAACTATCTTCAAATGCTCATTGTGCTCCTCAACGCTTTTAGAATAAATGAGAATATCGTCCAAGAATACAAGTACAAACTTGTCCAGGTATTCTTGAAAAATATTGTTCATTAAATTCATAAAGGCTGCAGGTGCATTAGTTAATCCAAAGGGTAGAACTGTGAATTCATAATGTCCGTACCTTGTTCGGAAAGCTGTTTTATGAATGTCTTCTTCTTTAATCCTTAACTGATGATAACCAGATCGAAGATCTATCTTAGAATAAACCGCTGCTCCACGCATCTGATCAAACAGATCATCGATCCTTGGAAGTGGATATCGGTTCTTGATTGTTGCTTTGTTCAACATCCGATAATCAATACACAGCCTTAGTGTTCCATCCTTCTTTTTCACAAATATTACAGGCGCACCCCAAGGTGAAACACTTGGTCTAATCAAACCTTTTGTCAAAAGTTCATGCAACTGTGCCTTAAGCTCGACTAACTCTGTAGTAGTCATCCTATAAGGCGCTTTGGAAATAGGTTCAGTTCCTGGTTTGATTTCAATGGTGAAGTCAAATTCTCTCTTGGGTGGTAACCCTGGTAATTCTTCAGGAAAAACATCCCTGAAACTTTGTAACAGAGGAATTTGCTTCATGTAACCACCATCTTCTTCTGAAGATTCAGATATCTTTACGGCATAAAGGGTACATCCTTTATTTTTAGCCTTTTTAAGCTGCATTGCTGACAGTTTTCTAACTGAAATTTCCCGTTTTACACCTTGAATCTCTGCTGATTCCAGCTGATCATCTAAACATTTTATGTTCTTTTCATAGCAGTCTACCTTTGCTTTATGGTCAGCTAACCAATTGACACCAATGATAATGTCATAAGATCCTAAAGGTGTAACATAGAGATCAACTTCCGTGGAAAAGTTAGGTAAGTCAAGGACTGCCCCAAAAAGACACATACTCACTGTATGAACAGAATTATTACCATACTGTACAGTCCAAGATTTATCCATTTTTCCAGCTTTTCTTTTAAGTTTAGAAGCAAGTTTATTAGATATAAAACATTCAGTAGCTCCTGTATCAAAAAGAATAGTGACAGGTATGCCGAATAACTTACCCGGAACTTCTATAGGTGTCACTTGCTTTTCAGCTTGCTTGTCTGCTACTGCAGCATGTATCTTATGCTGCTGATTACGATCATCCTTCTTCAAAGGGCATTGATTAGCATAGTGGTCTTTGCCACAATTGTAGCAGCCTCCTACAGGTCCCTTTTTAGGCTCAGAATTACCTCCAGCCTTGTAATTGTCACGTTGTCCTCCATAGGGCTTCTGCCCATTGTTATAATTTTTAGCAAAATTATCCCTTACGTTTCAAGCAGGCTTATTTACTGCTGCTTTCTTATTGTTATCTCCTGGAAACTTACTCTTGTTTCCAAAATTTTTCCATGGTCCTTTTCTGGGTGCAAGAGAGGTTGAAGAAGGGTTTGCAGTCTTCTTCCGCACTTCCTCCTTATGAGCAGAAATAGCCTTTAATTTTTGTTCTTGCCTTATGGCCTTTTCAACAACTCCTTCCATAGTGGTTGGACTGTGAACATCGACCTCTCCCCCTATCACGGGATTCAATCCCATGATGAATTTCCGTATTCTGAACTTTTCGTCAGTTTGATACTGCGGTACATACTTAAGGAGTTTTGTAAACCGCTCCGGAATTCGATTCACGTTAGCTTCCCTTGAGCTAATTTCTGAAATTCTGTCATTTTCGATCATAGAAAAGTTGTGGCAGCCAACGTTGCCTAAAATAGCCTTTAAATTGATCCCAAGTAATATTGGTCTCATCAATGTTTAGTTCACTTTTTTGCTATCCCACCACGAAGATGCTTCGTGGGAAAGCTGATAGGCTCCCCAAATAGCTTTGGTTTCCTCTGAGAAGTTCCTTATTGCAAAGTACTTCTCCATTTCAGCTGAGCCAGTTCTCAGCTCCATCTCCTAATGTGGTGCCATCATACTTAGGTGGACTTATCCTTTTATATCATTAGTGAGTTCACTCGCCGCCAACCCGGCCTTTTTATTTTCCTTGGACAGGTGCATTCCCAGCATTAACATCAACACCCATGTCGGGGTTGTCCTCAGGAGGTTGCTGATTATTATTATCAGCTTCTTCATCCTCCTCATTTCCCATCACCTCTGCTGTTCAAGTATAGCTAAGCGATCTCTTGTGTCCAACAGGCAGCAAGGATCTCATCAAGTTTCGGGTTGTTGCTCTCCTCCTTGGTGGAGCATTATTCGCAACATTCCCCCTTGTTCTAACCATTTTCTATTACAAGAAAATTCAGGTTTTTATCAGATTATGGACACAATAGGTCCAAGAGCTGCAACCTTCAGCTCTGATACCAAGATGTAACATCCTCATTTTAGACAATAGAACAAGTCAAATTTTTTTTTTTTTGATAAATGCATCCTGGTTCTAAATACATAATTTAGAACTCACAAATCAAATAACCATTCATTAACAGATAACCATATGCAGCTGTAATGACTTGGAGTACCTCCGATCTATTCATTTCATGACTCGGTAATCTACCGATCTATTCATGAGTAATAAGAGTTGGCGTTATTATTTAACACTTCACTCCTGTGGTTCTCTTCCCTATTCTGGGATTCAGAATGCTCTGTCCAAGGAACCTAAGCTCAATAATTGTTACCATTATTACGGCATCTCATCCCTTAGACTAGGTGAATTAGGACAACGCAATCAGCAGCTTGCGATACTTTGGCCAAAGATTTGAAACATACTGTTTATGTCTCGTATTCCTTAACGACATACTCGTCAATCTGGAATATGCCCTTCACCCCATTCTTATGTTATATAGAATGTCTTACACTGACTACTGTCAGTCCTTCCTTTCACAACTTAATCACTCGGAGATAGATTAACAAGGTGATAATGTTATATGGATGCCCACGAGTATTAGGGATACGATGACATACTGGTTTAACCCTGCAGTTAGACCAGTGTGTCAAGATACCCCGAACCTCCTAGGCAGCCTTATAACATGGCCACATTCCTAATTGGTCCCTGAGTAATTCGTCGAGATCAAAGTGTAAATCTTAGCGATCAATGCAAAGGGTGTCGCCATAAGTCACCTGCATTGTTGTAACTTTGAGAAGATCCTAATCTTCTCGGAGGTACAACCCTGCAGTTGACTTGTGTCGTCAACCTTTAAATCCGCCTCGAAAAGATCTACTTAATAATATGCGTTACGCACGTTGAGTTTTAAATTACTTTAAAGACTTTCCCCATAGGTTAGCCTTTCCCAATCCCTGGATTCTTCGTCTTAAGACGACCTTCCTCAATAAAACCCATTACATGGTAGAGGTATTAAGGTCAAGCTCTCATCAAGGAGTCATTAGAATACACATGATTCTAAAACAACAGAATTGGACATTATCTCATTACCTTCATATGAGATTGCCATCTGAACCCCATTAGATTTATTTCAGTTCTCTTAACTGAATTTATATCATACTTATTAGTATAAAGATATAATTGGTTAAGAATCCAATTTAATGTTGTCCTGCCATACTAGGACTAGGG
Organism: Taxus wallichiana var. yunnanensis; assembly: GCA_018340775.1. Taxonomy (NCBI): domain Eukaryota; kingdom Viridiplantae; phylum Streptophyta; class Pinopsida; order Cupressales; family Taxaceae; genus Taxus; species Taxus wallichiana. The sequence goes on along the minus strand of CM031240.1, from coordinate 687,122,478 downwards.
ATTAGTAATTTACCTCAGCTTGATTAGTGTTCTGCTTAGGTTCGTTTTAACCCTATCTTTTTAAAAAGACAATGATTTAAATTTCAATTTAGCTTTCGATAGAACAAATTAGAACTACTAAACACTCATAAGAATTCAATCACATTTTCTTTAAGCTTTCATTGTCAATCACAAAAGCATCCAATTACACAAAGATAACATTGCCACTCTGGTATATAAACCGAAGAAGGTCAACTATCAGAATTAAGAATACAACACATAAGTATCAATACTTATTTTTATTCCTTTCATAACTGTACAAATACATTTTATGCAAGCAGCATACTTGATACAATGCTTAACGGAAAAGAAACATCTTTCCACATATAGTACATTTAGAAAATCAAGCTGTAATTCCTTATAAATCAAATTAAACAATCTGATCATCTGTCGGATCTCGCATTGCTTTTACCACTTACGGCAACCATCTCGCAAAAATAGTCAACATGAGTCGGATTCGATGAACTCGAACATGATAAGCACTAACTTTTAAAACAATTGCAATCCGTCAATTGTTTTCATTAAACACCCTGTTTAAATGAGATCAATTATCCAAACAAGTAAACATATTCAGACTATGCCTTTGTAATACAAAATGACTATAAAAGTGTAACTCTATCATCATTACAGAATAGTCCTAATCACTTCTCAAATATTTCATCAATATTTAAGAATCAAAGAACGAAAGTATCCAAAACAATTATCTTAAATCCAAGATCAGCAACAATGGACAGATCGTTAATCTCATCAGGAAATGGAAATATCATAACAACTCTTGAGTATATCAATATGTTAAAAACAGCTCCTACTGTTACAGATATCAACATGTATATAATAATAGAAAAGAAAGGAACAAATCATTCACACTTCCTTTCACACAAGTTCACTACTGTACCGTCTCCTCATATGGAAAGCATTCATCCGGTAAGTATACGAACAAGTCCGACAAGCCACAAGAAGAATTGCTGTTTAAATAAAGAAATAAAACACAGCAATTAAATCAGTCGAGTCCATCAACAGCACACTGTTAAAATAAGGCAACTACAGTACAGTAGCCCCCATGCCGAACAACATGGTCTTTCTACATGATTCGAATGACCTCACGCAAGAAGCTACAGGCAAGAAGACAACTACTACCGTTACCTATTTAGGTACAGTTAGCTCCTAAATTCATTCATGCTCAAAAATGGATATCAAAGTAAGGAAGGCGTAACACGCCTACTATCCCAATAACAATCTACAGCCTCTTCAATCCTTTACAACACTATATGGCTTTTGTTCCCAAGGTCGAATTCAAAGGAACTCAATTGTTGCCACAGTCAATAAGAAACTCCAACTCCTTTTGAACAATGACATCTCCCTACGACTTAGGCAGAGAGAAGTTTAAATGAAACCCACGCATCACACACAGCCACATCAACTGGCATGAAATCTAAACACAACATAGAATATCGTAGCTACATCTGAATGAAATCAGAGTAGAAAGTATGGTATCCATGACCTACTTCATAAAGCCGTTATACAAGATGTCAAGCTATTCACAGAAATCCATCAAGGCCATAAAAACATCACATGTTCAATCTCAAGCTTATACAAAAGCCAAAAGAAACAAGATATCCACCACAGGGTCAAACAATAGAATAAACCCAACAAGTCCTAATTTAAGCGATCACACTTTGGTTATTTATCAAGAATTCAACCGAGTCTATACAACAGTATTCAAGATAATAAAGAAGAATAATTAATGATTCCATCTACTCCAGTAATGATAAACATAAAAGAACAGGCTTCAATAATTACTGATTTCGTAAAAAGAACCAACTGAACCTTCTTCAATATTTTTGAACAAGCTTACACAGAAGGAAACGAAACAGTACAACCGGGGAGTCTATACCCAAAATTTACTATAGTTAACAGAGGTCGAAAGACCTGTTACTTCTTCAAGACTTCAAACAAATCAATATCCAACATTCAAATATATAAATGTATAGCTTCCACAGTGGTCCATTTATACAAGTCATTCAATGGACTCTACAGAGCCGTTCCAATATATAATATACATATATCCATAATGCATACTGTAACGGTTAAATCTTGTTACCCCAACGAAAAAGGAAAACAATTCCAAAAGAGTTGCAATAAGATACTGTCACACCGAAAGATGTTTATTCTCAAACAACCTTCAAGACAAAACGAAACCCAACAGTATCAATAACTACCTTCATCAAAACCCACGACAGAGCTTACAAAGATTCAATAAAACTGAACAATCATACGCTATCCATCAGTATCCCTTCTAACAATTTCCACAACAAGTATTAACAAAATATTTATATACATTTATATATACCAACATGCATCAATAGCCTGCACCCATCGGGAGGACAATTCATGGACTCACACAGAGCAGGCCTAGCACAAAATCTTGCCATATTTTCGCATATAAAAGCCAGAATGCAAAACACCCAGAAATATATAGCAACCGTTCGATTATATCAACACCCATCAAGGGATAAACGAAAAATCGAACCAGAAGAGATACAGTACCAAAAATCACACAAGACCACCAAGGAAAAAATCATCTATTTCCACAAATCATTTGAACAGAGTTGTTCTAATGAAATCACTTGAAAGACAACAAGATATTTAAAGGTTAGGGCCTAACATGCCTGGATTTTTACTCAAAATTCCGAAGCAGACCACTGAAAGAGCTCAGACTTCCTTTTCCTTTTCCAAGTTAGAGCGACCAACAAAATTTTTCTATCTCCATAACATATATATTTCCCTTGCCAGAGAAAAGAGTTAGATATTCTCATGTTCGCCATGCAACACAAAGAAGGTTGGTGCGAAGAACCAGTGAACAGGCAGAAGGAAAACTGAAATTCGCGATAAGCCAAACAAACCAACAACTTCCCAGTTTGCATGCCTTCACACGAGTTCCGAGCTCGACTACCGAGCACATTGAATGCATTTACACCAACTTTCCCGCTCAAACTCCACTGCCACCGACCGCAAAATTGGCGACAGTCAAATAAAATTTCCAGTCCATTTTCAGTTTTGGCGACCTGCCACGTCAGCACAAGTTAGCCGTTCCTAAAACCTCCGCCAAGACCTGTCCCTCATACTTATCCTTAGCATTTAATGACATAGAAAATGCCACCCATGGTTCGCACCCCTCCATAGGTCCCCATACGTTTTGTTTAATAGTTAGGTTAGTAACTTAGGTTTAGAATTTAGGATAATACTTATTCTAACCACATTACACATAGATACTAACTTAGGACATTAGCACTTAGCCTAGGTCTAGGTTAGATTAACACTAATCTAACCCCTAGGTTAGGTTTAGTTTTAGGTTACTAACCATTAATAATTCCAGTTAGGTCTACATTCTGTACACTCAGAAAAAGACCTACATCATACCTTCTTGAACAGGTTAGCTCTGTCACGCCTCGAGGCCGAATCGTATGTAACCGAATTATTACCTGGTCCACGATCGAGACCTTCCAGATATACTTCCATATCGGGAACCAATCCATTTCACATGATCAGCCTGAGTCATACTCCGGACCAGCTTATTCAATGCTTCTAGACCTTGCAACCTGTTCAAGGTCTGTGATTTTAATTCATCACGAACAGACTTAGAGCAATACTTGGATCAATTCCACTGATCCAAGATTAGATCTTAAAGATGGATAACTCTATAATTCATTCCGAGATCAGATTAAACTCAGATGCAAAATGAAATAAATAAAAGAGTCTAATCATATTCTGACTCAGTCAAGGATCTGCAAAGAAATTACAGTACATATCAAGCATGATTTCTAAATCGAGGAACACATCCTTTTATAAGAAATCACATATCAACACTTGTATGCTCAGGAGGAAGTAACAACAGCTGATTCGAGGGTGTTACATGGTGACTCCTTCATTCAAATCTAGTGGTTTCAGCAGCCCAAGTTTATCAAGTTCATGAGAAGAGTGCAAACCCGAGTCTAGAGAAAGAGAAGAAGGTATCTTTGAATACTTGTAGTTATCTCTAGGTAGAGGAAGGAGAGGAAGAAGAGTACAAAGGTATCCATCTCAAAAAATAGAACATTATCCACACCTCCACCTAGTAGACCCTTTCTTCAATCGACTAGGGTTCTCAAGCCACTCAAGATGGCTCATCAACAACCACCAAATCAGCCACCTCCAAACCCCTATGAAAATTTCATGGGAAGCAGTCCACTTTCCCTTAATGTAAAAATATGGTCTTGATAGCACATTAAAGAATATCCCATACTTCACTAGAGAAAATCACACAACTCCCATTGACCACATTCAAGACATTGCAAATGTTTGTGCCATACATGAGATTGTTGAGATGGATGTTGCGGTCAAGTTGTTGGCTTCTTCTTTCAAAGGAAAAGCATTGCAGTGGTTTAGAGGCTTGGGAGTAGGATCAATTTAGAATTGGGATCAATTGTGCATAGCTCTCTGTGGCCAGTTTGGGGAGAGGGCTGACAACTTATCCCTTTTGGAGCAGATGACTACAATCAAAAGGGCACTAGCTGAGCAAATGACAGACTTCAATTCCAGATTCCAAAGAACATGGGAGAGGATCCCAATTGTGGTCAGACCAACAACTAAAGGTGCATTTCTCTATTTTCTTAAAGCTCTAAATTTTGATATATCTATTATGATACAATCTATGGGAGGAATAACCTACCTAGATGCCTATGCCATAGCCATTAGAGATGAGAATTTCCTAATTCAAGCCAGTAAACTTGCACCTAGGCCACCTATGCCTCTCTATCCGGATATGAGGAATCCTAATCCTAATCCTAATCAAACACCTATAATATCCCCATCCCTACTCCAAGAAATCAGATTTCAAATGAAGCTTCCACTTCTTCTTCTAGCCCTTCAAATGAACTCTAGGAGGTTATGAAACAATTGAAAAACCTAGGAAACAAGTTCATAACAAGCTCAAAATTCTAGACCTTATCATCCTCGGTTCAACCAAATAAACCTCCATATTAGCCAAACAGCCACTTGTTCAAGCTGCTAACTAGAACCAAGGACAACCCCAAGCTACTACGTCATTCCAAGCATATAACCCTAATGTAGTTTCAACATCTAGGGCCTTGGTTCCATCTCAAAACAACATAACACAAGAATATGAATAGTGTTTCTCATGCAGTCAACCACACACTCATGCAACATGTTTGAATGGTGCTTTAAATCAAGCATTGATGGTGACTACGGTGGGTGTTCCTCAAGTAAAAATCGAGAAGAAATTCGGTAGCGGGTAGCTAATCAGGAAGCACCTCCAAATGAGACAACACTTGTGAATTGGAAAGTTGAGGATTTATGTGGAATAAATCAATTCCCTTCTCAAAGTGTGGTAGCCAACACAAGGTCTAAGAAGAGGAATATAGAGGAAGGGCAGTCATCTAATCCAAGTACTTCTCATCCTTCTATCACACTTCATGGTATTAGCAATCCAAGTGCAACCCCAAACATTCAAAATCAGCCCAAACTACCTTCTAAGCCAAATCGGGTACCATTTTCGTTAGCCCACATATAAGAGAAAGTCATGTCGAGTAAGAGGAAGTAGAGGGAGAATCCACATCCATTTAACATTATTAATCAAATGAAGATGACCAATGTAATCATTTCTATGTGAGAATCATTTAAAATTCTGGGCCACTAGAATTTTCACAAGCGACCATTGCAGATTGGTCAACATCAAATGAGTTGTCCAAAAATCAAGAGAAGGTGCTCACTAATGCAGCTCCAAAAGAAGGAGTTCATGGAGGTCAACAAGGTAAAAACATGAAGCCTCCTCCATTCTATATATCTTTGATTATTAGGAACAACCTTGTACACAATTTCATGATTGACTAAGGGGCTAGTAGTTCGGTAATGCCAAAATAGATTGTATAGTTGGGCCTGAAATATGACTTAGTTTCCAAAGGAGTGGTAAAGTTATATGACACAACAGTGGGGATTGTTGGGATCATAAAATTTTAAACCTCACATTGCATGCATGTTCTAATGTCACAGTTAGCAGGATATATCATTGATTGACTTGCCACCACTCTTTGCATTTTGTTTTTCAAGAGACTTCACCACCAAAATTAGAGGCTACTTATCAGCTGATTGGTTGCATATGCTCTTTAAAACAAGGTATGGATCTAAGGATACAATCCAGTCTGAACCTATTACAAATTTCCATATTGAGCCTCATGTACCAAGCCCAATCAACACAAATTGCTCAACCTTTGATCAAGAGGATTTCCTAAACACTCAGGAAGTAGATACCAAAGTTGGGGGCATCCCAGATTTGACTCTTGATGAATGGGAAAACAAAATACATGAATATGATCCATACAAGGAAATAGAGGAGGCTAAGTTGGGATTTTATTGTTTACATGAGGAAGACACACCTCTTCATAACCTCACCAAAACAGATGATAATTGTGATAATGAAGTATGACAATTATTCTTTGATGGCTCAAGGAGTAGGAAAGGTGCTCCAATGATTTTTTCACCATAAGGTATGAATTACTACTCAGCTTTCCATTTTCAGTTTACTTGTTCAAAAATTACATCTAGGTATGAAGATTTGATGCATGGATTGAATTGGGAAAGAAATAGGGTATACAATACCTGCAAGTGTTTGCAATAATGAGTTAATTGTCAACCAGGTTAGGGGAAAACATCCTGCTAAGAATGATCTGCTCAAATCCTACAAGCATCGAGTATGGGATCAAATTGATGATTTTGAAGTGTTCAATATTCAAGCCATACCGAGGAAGAATAATGAGGCTCTGTAGACAGGCTTGTAGAAATTGGAGAAACATTTGATGTGGTGGACAATATTAAAAGAGATAAAGTGCAACCACATATTCATGTAATTGTGAGGCCAGCTGTATCGGAAAATAACATGAGCTGACAGGTATTTGAGAATGATCAATAGATCATTAATTTATTATAAGAGGAGGCTAAGTTCTTGGTTAAAAATCAGGATAAATTGGAGCAGCAGTATGGGGATCAAGTGGTACAGCTATGGACAAAAAAATTTCCAAAGGGTTTAGTGACTCTAGAGTCAATATTCAATCCCAATGATCAATTTTAGAGAGAAGACCAACATTCAGGTAAAAAGGGAAGATTCAGAATCCATTTTGGTTGAAGAGGGTAAAATGCTCCAAGTTGGCAAGGTGAGCACAAATCAAGAAAAATATGAATTCATACAGCTTTGTCAAGAGTTCTTGGATGTCTTTGCTTGGAGCTACGAGGATCTGAGAGGGTTTAATCCAAAATTGGCACAACACACCATTGAGCTAGATCTAGAATCCAAGCCCATTAGAAAAAATCAAAGACTGGTAAACCCTCACATTGAGCCTCTCATGAAGAAGGAACTGAACAAGCTCATAGAGGCAAGCATCATCTTCCCAATCAAGCACTCTTCATGGGTAGCGAATCTAGTTCGGTTAGGAAGAAAATGGGAAATCAGGTTATGTGTGGATTTCTGAGACTTAAATAGGGCCTCTCTCAAAGACCACTATCCACTTCCTTCCATGGAGAAAATCTTGCAAGTAGTAGCTAGATCAAAAAGGTTTTCACTTTTAGACGGCTACTTGGGCTACAATCAAATCATGGTGAAAGAGGAAGACCAATTCAAGACAACCTTCACTATGAAGTGGGGCACATATGCTTATAGGAAGATGCCATTTGGACTATCAAATGTTGGAGCCACTTTCCAAAGGGAAATGGATATGGCATTCAAAGGATTGATCAATAAGATAGTTCTTGTGTATCTAGATGACATTACTATATTCTCCAAGAATGCAACAAGTCACCTCTTTCACCTCAGATAAGTATTCCAAAGATGCAGGAGATTCAAAGTGTCTTTGAATCTAAAAAATTGCATATTATTAGCTCATGAAGGTAAGATCTTAGGCCACATCATGTCTAAGGAGGGGTTGGCAATTTATCTAGGATGGGTTGGCAATTTATCTAGAACGAGTTGAAATGATTCGAGCATTGACATTGTCAAGTCATAAGGATGCTCTCCAATTTTTGGGGAAAATTAATTTTGATAGGAGGTTTATTCTAACTTTTCTCATCTTGTCAAGCCACTTAATTATGCTGAAAAACATGATTTCAAATGGAATATGAAGGAAAAGAAAGCTTTGAATCCATAAAGCAGGACATTGCACAGGCTCCAACCCTCATTAATCCATATTTCTTGAAGGACTTCATTTTATATGCTTTTGGAGGCACGGATGCAATATCTACCATATTGGTACAACCAAATCAAGAAGGACTAGAGAAGCCTATTGCATTCTTAACCAAGGTCTTCAGGATTATGAGGTGAGATATTCATTCATTGAGAACCATGTCCTTGCTATGATTATAAGTTTAAATAATTTCAGGCATTTAGAGTCCAACAAAAAAATTCATCTATTAGTTTCACATGCTGGTGTGAAAGGTTTTCTTTTGAATAAGGACCTTAATGAAAAGAGAGCTAGTTAGATAACCAAGGTCATGGAGTATGATATTTATATAAATGTGACCAAATTAGTTAGGGGGAAAGGGTTGTGTGAGTAGTTGGCTTCTATCCAACATGTTGGATCAAGAGAGGAGGAAACAATTGTTATGGTGTTGCAAGATAATCAAGAACATGATGCATGCGGCATACCATTCCTTGTTGGACTCAGGATATTGTATATTTCCTTCAACAGGTCAAATTCCTCAAGGATTGAGTAAGTCCAAAAGGAGGTATTTATGAATTCATTACATCCCATATGCACTTGTAGATAATATTTTGTTCAAAAAGGATGTGAATGGTGTCCTCCTAAGGTGCATTAAGAAAAATCATATAGAGAGGGTATTACATGAGTTTCATGATGGAGAGGCACGTGATCATTTTTCCCCAAAAGAAACAAATATTAGAATCATGAGGGCTGGTTATTACTGGCCTAATATTTTTAATGATTGTTACTCATGGATCAAGAAATGCAAGAAGTGTGCCTTCTTCATAGGTAAAGAGAAGCTAGCAGCCCTCCCACTCCATCATATCTCGAGTTAGACAAACTTTCATATAATAGGGGCTGGATTTTATTGGGAAGATCAATCCAAACTCTATCCTACATCACAAATGGATTCTTACTACCATGGACTACTTCACTAAGTGGACAAAAGTAGTTACCCTTAAGGAAGAAAATGAAGCTAACATTTTGGATTTCTATGAAAGTATTGCAACAAGGTTTGGTGTTCCTTCCACTATAATATCAGATAATTCCTTATCTTTCATTAGAGAAAATATATCTAATTGGGCTGTTAGAAATGACATCTATTTGAGCACTTATTCTAATTACTACCCCCAGGGTAATGGGAAAGTAGATTCCACTAACAAAAATCTTCTCAGGATTATAAGAAGAACCCTAGATGAGAATCAGAGGACTTGGCATACCAAATTTAAATTAGCCTTGTGGGCTGATAGAATCACTCCCAAGAAGTCAACTAGTTATTCCCCTTTCAAGTTGGTTTATGGAAGGGAAGCAAGGCTACCAATATCCCTTGAATTACCATCCTTGGAGCTTATCAAACAAGCTGGAGTTTGAGTTTCTAGCTATGGAATTTAGGTATGCAGAGCTCATGGAGCTAGAAGAGCTAAGAAAATAGGACATGAAAACAATGGAGAAGGACCAAGCTCAAATCAAGATGAGTTTTAATAGAAAGGAAAAAAATAGAAGTTTTAAAGAAAGAGACTTGGTTATGAAATGGGATGCAGACAGAGCCAAACTAGGAAGGCACTCCAAGTTTGATGCAATATGGAGTGGCTCTTACTTGATTTTAGGGCACAAAGAAAACAATGCTTTCCAATTGACAAAGTTAGTGGAGAAGAATCACATATTTGAGTCAATTGTATCTATCTCAAGCATTAATACCGATGGGAGTATCTTCCTTGTACATATTACCTTATAGTTTGTAATTCATCAAAGTTCTTATTACATATTGTTTTCTTGTAGTTATCTTTTCTTTCGAGATAATTTATTGTGCACTCTATGAATGTTCCATTTGGGATGTGTATGATTTTTTTATTTGTACATAGTTGTGCTTTGTTGTAGTTGTACCTTCCAGGTTTTATTCAAGATCCGATGATGAAATAATTTCCTAGTAATTTTTTCATACGTTTAAGTGGTTTCGGGCATCGAACCAGTTTCAACAATCATAATGAATCATGCCCAATGGATGCAAAATCATTGGTATTTCCGATCTAGTAGGAAGATCACCCCATAAGTCACCGAATTGTTATCCATATTTTCCCCCTTTCAAAATGGATTAACCTACGATTACGAGCATTGATAGTTAAAAGAAAGGTTTAGAGTTGGGTTTGTTTTAATGGTCGAGATGGAAAAATTTACATATTTTCACCTCATTTTGTGCATCAATGCCCCTTGGTGATGCACGTCAACCACTTCCCCTATCGCATGACAGTCACTTCCTCTTTTTGTTCATCAACATTATTCTTGACACATGTCAACCACTTCCATTGTCACATGATAATTGCTTCCTCTTTGTTGTGCATCCACCATATTCTTAACGCAAGCGTCAATAATTCTTCTTGAGGTATGTCAACACCCCTTCTGACGTGCACCAACCACTTCCCCTAACATGCTACATTCACTTCCTCTTTGTCATGGGTCAACCATCTTCTTGACACATGTCAACCATTATTCTTTAGGTGCATCAATTCCCCTTCAGCGTGACGCGCATCAACCACTTCCCCTATTGTATGACAACCACTTTTACTAATGCACATCACCGCCATCTCCTATAGTGTGATAACATTCCTCACTATCATGCGATAATCCCCCTATTTGTCATGCGTTGTTCTTTCTTCCCCCTCATGTTCCCTTCGTTGTCACACGTCAACATTCCTTCTTGATGTGTGTCAACCTTCCCTCACTGTCGCGTGCCAACATTTCTCCTTCTCATGTGACAACTCATTCATTTGTCGGTGGACTACTACTTTGGTTATTTTTGGGTGTCAGTTGGTGGTTCTTATCAGGTGTCAACAAGGAATGTCAGCTACAGACCAAGCATTAATGGCATCATACAAGGTAGCTCAACAACCGGTTTAATGAGGTATGGCACCCATGTTCATCGTGCAAGAAAAGTACCATTGGAAAGTGAACCACCATGACCACCCATACCTCCATACAAGAAATGAATGAAATTTTTTAGTTGGAAGATTCCCTTTCAATATATATCTAATTTTCCCCTCTTTTTAAAGAGAGATATTTCGAAATGTAAAGGAACTATGCCAAAATTGTCCTGAAATTTTGTGAGCTACATGCCTTGAATTTATGCATTTTGTGAAGGATTCTTGTCTTGTGCCTATATTGTAATGGATTGTGCATCATTTTAAGCAATAAAATTAGTGTTTTGTGCCTCTTCTTTCCTCGGCTTGATTTATATTTTGTTTCTTTCCTTCTATTATATTTTCTGGTATATTGTGCATACTATGTTCCTTTCTGAGGTTTAAACTTGTTGTGCTCCACAAAAGTGGAGGTGTGAATGTGTTTTGGGACTTTTGAACTTTTTCTTCCCTCTTCTTCCCCATTTTTATTCCATTTTCACTCACTAGGAATCTCTCTAGTCTTGTTCTCGGTGCTATTTCCTCCCTTAGTTTAGGATTTACATTTTATGTATTTCTCTGTCTCTCTCTCTCTCTGGTCCCTTTGAATTGATAGTTTAGGAGTAGGTTAGCATTAGAATAGGTTAGGATCTATCCTTCTCTGGAGGTTTGTCTCAATTTCAAGGGTCCTACACCTTGAGACAATCCCATGTTAGTCAAAAGTAGGGTTTTTAATGTGTAAATCCTAGGTGCTACTTTTGACATAAAAAAACCCATTATGAATAGTCCATAGCTAAAATAAATATAGCATCCAATAGTCATCATATTTATTCTTTGACCAATAAGGAAACATGAGGGTGCACATTATAATTTTTTATTGCACATGTTTGGCAGCATTATGAAGTAAATCGTTATGCATGGTCAACGAAGGGTAAGTATCGACATGTCATTTTAGTGCCATGCAAAGAGATCAGGAAAATATTTAAGAACTTGTTTGATATTTTCCTTTATAGAATCATTAAGAGATATAACTAAAAAGACAAAACAATGTTTATTGGTGGTTCCAACGTTATATGGTGTAGTTTCTTCATTAAGAAATGTAGAGATATCCTCAACGCATGATTGTGTTGGTATAGTGTCAAGTGTATCTAAATTGATATTAGTATGGTCACTTTCATGGAATTATGTGGTGTTTTGTATGTCATGGGGAAACCATTTCTTATGAAAGTAAGAAATAAGATTCTCATAAGAACCCATATATTCAAGAAGAGCCTCACCATTAATAAATCTATCTAAGTGGTAAGTTAGGAGAAGCAATATTATCAATAAGGTGTGGATTGACCAATTGGATCTTGTGTGAAGAAGTGGTACACACCTCTTGAAGATATTTGGCGGGAAGAAAATGTGTGTTGAAGAGAGGGATTTGGGATGATGGGGATCATATCCAAATTTTAGCCTTATCAAGTTATTTAGGAAGGGATACTAGCTCAGAATTCCCCGACCATATCCTGGGAAAACTATGTTATATAAAATATTAGTAACCTTTACCATATTAATTGTAGTCAATGGTGTGATTTTGGGCCTAAAAACAAGGATAAGAAGGATCTTAGGCTCAACAATAATGTAGAAAGTGAAGGTTGATGGATCAACTATAACATCATACATAACAATACCTTACAAATACTTAATATGTGCATGTAGAGTAGAGGGTAAAACATGCATGCATGGCACGTAACCAAGGTTAGCCTAGAAGAATATTATAATTGAGGTTATTAGGCATGACCTGACATATAACATTAAGAGTACAAAGTCCTATTTTAATTAGCAAACCTGATCCCCCTATCACCCGATTAGGTGTATTATCAAACCCATGAATACACAAGGCTAGAGGGAGTTATATATTTAGTAAAAAGTCCCATTTGATGTATAAAATAAGTACTACAAATGTTTAGGACAAATCCATTATTAAAATAACATGTTTTATTAATACATTATGAATTTTGACTTGGATATACAATGGAGGAGCATTATCAATAGTTTTATAAGGAATATTAGCTGGTGTGAAAGCAATATATTCATCATTCATGGCAAGACCAACCGAGATTCGGGATGAGATATAGGCAGTGGAAGTATTTGAATAGATGCGGTATCCTTGAGGGTGGTTGTGAGAGTTTGCATGCATGTAGGGTGGGTCTCAAGATATGATAACAAATAGGTATTCATTAAAATAAAAATGAAGCATGTCCTAGGAATGTGTAAAATTAAAGAAACAAACTAGGGGATCTTAAAGAAAACAGGGTTCAACCAAGAGCGCATTCACCAAATGATTTAACCTAAATAATTAATTTCTCTAGGGATGGTTTATTATCTTGATCAATTAGTTTCCAAAGATAATTACAACAATATCAGTAATAACCATTAAGAAATGAAAAACAATGATAAATAAAAATACATAAAGTACATACAATATGTACGAGAGAGGATTACCTAGCTGATATCATTCTTTGTATGATGATCTGGGATGGTATAATGATTGAAATAGGATGGAAATGACTTGACGAGATCCTTTTTGTTGAAACTATGCGCTAAAATTTTGCATGACCTAGGTGGATGGCACAATCCAAAACATATCCCCATTATAGCCCTTTCTATACATTTCTATCCCTTCATATCCTCCACTTATGATAATTTTTGGGTCCGTGTGTTGTCTTCGATTTGTTCTTGTCTAAAATATGGACCTTTGAAACTATGTGATGTTTTTTTGTAACCGATTGATCCTTCAAAACCCTAGATAGCCAAGAAATCCTACAAAACAAATATTAGGTGGGTTGTGGGTACCCTCACACACCGCCAACATTATCACTCCTCCAAAGAGGGATCAAACCTCATGTCATTATCACCTAGCATGTGATATATAGAAATGTAAAATATAGAATAGGTATGATCACAACAAAATCAAATAAAAGATAAACAATACAATTTTTAAAGACGTGAAAAATATATTAAAAATAGAACAAGCAATACTTTAAGTTATCCAATTTGAAGAAGATCTCTAAGATAATAAATATTTCCAAATTGAAGAATTTTTAAAATCAAAATAAGATCAAGAGGCTCACTAAGCTCAATAAGTTGTAAGAAATAATAAGGAGTGAAGAATAAGAGGAAGAAATGAAGGTAAACAAGGAAGAAGAAAAATAAAGGGAGGTAGTAGAGGAGGAATAAGAATATGTGGAGGTAGAAGAAGAAAAAATGGAGGTAGAAGAGGAAGAAGAAGAAGAAGAAGAAGAATAAAGGGAGGTAAAGTATGAAGAATATATGTACATAACATAGGAAGAAGGAGAAGAAAGGGAGGTAACATAGGAAGAAGAAGAAGGATTACCAAACTTTCATTATATAGAGGATATGGACAAAGATGATTTTTATGACATTGAGTAAAGTGATATCATGCCCATAAATATAATCAAGGACCAACTAATGAAGATACACAAAAATATCTTATTAATAAATCACAATTAGTAGCGATACTTTTAAATGTGGATATATGGTCCATATTTTTGGTTTACTAGAAGTTGATTTGAAAAAATACAATAACATGAAATATTCCATGGTATAAAATTTACATGATGCTCCCAAAGTTATTATTACTTCCTATCATAATAAATACCTTTTTGGAGCACGTAGATATATTTTTGATACCTTAGTGTATTAAAAAAACCAAAGCATGATAGGTCAAAGCAATTGCAAATAATCTTAGTAATTGTGGAACAAATATAACAAGGTATTTGAAAAACAAGGTTAAATTGGATGATATAATGGAAGGGATTTGGGCATTGATATGCAAGGCTCCTTGAGGAAACAAATTTTCTAATGATATATTTTTTTTTGGTTATTGTAAAAATCATAGTCATGTTTATTCAAATTATAAGGACACTTTATAGATTAGGGGTTGTCTAGACGGTTTTAAAAAATAACATCCAAAACATTTTTGGATATAAAAAAGGGAATTTTATAGATATTTTCACACAAACCATTTAGACATAAACCTTGGGCTTAACATGCATTTGATAATTTGAAGCCACCATATATAATGATAAATACAATCCATGATACACGTTATATTTTGTATTTATATAGAGTTTGATCTACATATTTCCACATTTAAAATTATCATGGAGACAATAACAATAGATGATATGCCCCATCTATGTGTAATTCCATTTGTTAGCTATATTATTTTTCATAATATTGATTGTGCATGTGACTTTAATGATGATTTCATCAAAGGGGATTATGTAGAATTTGGAAATTAATAAAAGATCCCATAAGGCATGTATGATCAATCAAAAAATTAAATTTTTAGTGGATTAGGTTTGAGTATGAGATTTATACTATAAATTAGGGAATCAAGGAAGATTTCCATCATATAATATGAAATTATAGTTTGTGATTTCATGGGAAAGTTATGGAAAAATATATCCATATGTAAAACATAGTCATGATTCAAGGTGGAAAGATTCAAAATTTTATAAATATAAGAATTATTTCCTATTGGTTGTATATTTCAGTGTTAAAAATTATATTCTAAATATACTTTAGTTCACAAAATAATATAAATAGTCAGTACTATCACCCAAAATAAGTGTCTATGATGGTGCATGTATCTTATATGCATACATAATAATATTTTTATGGATGGATTCAAAGTATGATTCACAATCAAGTGTTAATAACATAGGATCATATTCATATCAGCGATGACACAAGACATGATATATTTCATTCAACTCATTGGTTTGAATTGTTCTTCAAGTTTATTTAAGAGTTTTGTATCAACTTCAAAGAACATTTGGTGTGGTTAGATGGATGTATAGGGTAGTTCACACCATAAAAACATTCAATTGGATACGTCATATGCATCATAAGTATTGTGTACAACATTTGTGGAATTATATTGAGAGTGCACATGGAAAGGGGAGCATGATGGTTTAGGTGCTTGTATTAACCATGTAATTAAACAATATTAGCTTAAATATGATGGCATTCCACTTCGTAATGCATATGAAATTGTTAATTTGTGCAGTCACATTTTGGTGTTGTTAAAATAGAGTAGCTCCAAAATCTCCCATAAGATTATTTTTGGAAGCGAAATGTATTTGATTCTACAAAAATATTTGTTCCTTATTAACCGTTTTCTCAACATAACAAAAACATTCAAAAATTTATTTAAACATATAGTAATTGTTATCATAAAATTACAACACCCTTGATTGCTTGTGATTTATGTGTGAGGCAATCAAAGTGTAACCTGCATAACATGGGATTATCTTGTAGTGTGGGATGTTGTAAGTAGGATAATCCTCTAGAGAAAGATGAATTCTTCTCCTAACCTAGTGCCAACTTCTCCAAAGTGAAAATAATGGAAAACTAAACTAATCCTACCCTAATGTTTTCTAAGGAGACAGGGATAGAAGAATGCATAAATTAAACCTACTCTAAGTGAAGGTGATGCACCAAGAAAGGGTGAGACAATCTAAGTGAGTGAAGAATAGGGAGTAAACAAGGTAAGAGAGGGTAGGTGGAGGTGCCACAATCTAAGACAATATTTAATTCCCTATATTCATAAAGCACAACAAATTAAAAGGTCTCAGTAAAGAGATATAAACATGCACAATATACTGTAAACATAATGGAAGGCAAAAGATGCAATACAACTTGAATTAGGGCAAGAAAAGCCACAAAATACCAATTTTATTGCTCATAAACATGCACAATCCATTACAATATAGGCACAAGGAAAAATCCTTTACAAAAATCCCAAATTTGAGGCCTTTAGCTCACAATAGCTCTAGAACAATTTTGACAAAGTTCCTTTGCATTACAGAAAGTCTCCCCTCCAAATGAGGTGAATTTTACAATATATAGGGAAAAGAACCTCAAATTTTCTTCACCAACCAACCTACTTCATTAAATAGACATGGGAAGCCATTAAAATCCATTTCTCGAGGGTACTTTTCTGGTAGTAGAAGACATGGGCGCCATACTTCATTAAAACTAGTTGTTGAGCTATCTTTTAGCAACCTACCTCACCTAATACAAGCCTCATATTTGATATTCATGTAGTCAGTTGGTATCCACATTTCTATTGTCAAACAGAACAAATTGGCCTAGATGTTATCATTGGGTTGGTTTCTATTACTTGCCGGTAACACCTTTTTGTGCTTGAATGGTAACACTTTTTTATGCCGATTTAGTAACACTTTTTGTTATTATCGGTTGTGAATGACCGTGAAAATATCATGGTGCTTTGGGTGGCTATCATCCTACTATTTTCAGTCAATAACATAATACTATTACCGAACGGTAACACCCATACATGTTACGGGATGGTAACAACCGTACACTAGCAAGTCCCCTTTGTTGTTGTTGGTCATTGTCATCATTTGTTACTGGCCGACAATGTTTGTACGTTACCGACCGGTAATAGCCATACATGTTGTCGATTGCTAATGTCCATACATTACCTATTGTTCCTACTTTGGTGATATTTTCTATAGTTACTGGTCGGTAACACTTTGGTTTTATTCTCGATCGACAACACTTCCTTCATGCTATATCTAAATGGCTCGGACCTTCGTCGTGGCTCACCATTTCGGTGTGAGAATTTACAAATAATTTCTTCCATCAACTTCCAACACTTTGTCCATTTGATTTCCCATTTTATAGGGGTGCAAAATATGGATAACAATAACCACTTGTAGGAATAAAATTGTTGAAGTATTATTGCCATGACAAATTTTTATCATGTGATTACTATAACTCAACATACCCCAACAATATTTAAAGTGGAAGGTTATTTATGTTTTGTTTATCATTTCATACATGGAGATGAAAATTCAAGTTTATGTGAAAGTATTACTACCAGATACTTATACTATTGGAGTCACAAATAAGTTAAATTGATATCTCTTTTTAAAGATGATGCTATTTAATTACACAATCTTATTTTGTCTCTTGATTATGATCATTTATCTATATTTTTGGGAGAAGGTACTATAACTAAATTTATTCATTTAAATGGTACTAAGTATTTTTTGATACAAAATTTATATTCTTACTACATATGCAATGGGGTAATTACTTTTGATTTATCCTACTTGTGCAAAACATATTTTTGTTGTTATTATAAAGGAAGAAAATGATAAGAAGTTGATTATTATTTATTAAGATGTATAAAAGTAAAGTCAAAGTTACTTACTATTGTTATAGATGATGATGGAAAAATACATCCTACTAGGTCACTTGTGGTTGACGGTACTTACTTGAAGCAATTAAATGTAAAAATAAATGGTTAAATCGTTTTTATTCGATTATATTTTACATATGAAAGTTGTCAAATATAGCTTCCTTGCCATTCCTACATGTATTCACTTGACTCAAGGCTACCCTATGGTAAAAACAAAAATTGAAGCTATATGTGGATGAACATGATACCCTTCACTAATGTTTATTTATATTGGGATTCATATCCTATCCGATTGACTATATTGACTATCCGGTCACTTTGGATCTTTTGGGTACTTGTCTTAAAAAATTAATAGCGAATAAGTTCATGGATTAATATTAATACCTATTAGTGATTTCAATTATTTATTTAATATATTTTTACGTATTATCTTATAATATTGTTTCTTAGCTCATTTTTATAATTTGACATCTATGCTAGTGATGATTTTATACATAATTGGAACTCCACTATGATTTCTTGGGAAATTAGCAGACGTATGTTTGTAGGTATCAATCCAATATTAACTAGAAATTAAACATGAGTTGTAAAGCATGCTAGAAGGGATGTAAAGTTGAAGTTAGTTAATGGTTTCATTGTGATATTGATAAACACAAAAAAATTGTATTCCATGAGACTATATTTCCTTGTATATATTGTCCAAATAGTTCACATGCTTTATGTGTGCTTACACATGTTATATACATGTTTATAAGATAAATAGAATTTTTTTTTTTTTTTGACTAAAATACACTTTCCATTATGGATTTCCACACCCTATTCTAAAATTCTGATTTTGGCATGGGTGTGAGTATGTTGAAAAAAGGTTATAGAGTTCAAATTTACACTTTCCATATGCATTTGATTGAATTTTTTTAATGCATTTTCAACATATTCATTTTTTCATATCCTACATTCATTACATTCCATGATACCATGTCTCATTAAGGAATTTTATTGAATAGTGCATGTTCCTTGTCTATGGTTTCCATTGGCATGTGTTTTGTACACATTTGACAAAAAGAGGAATCGCATCCTTCATTTGTTATAGAACCTATATGGAATTACGGTTTAAGGTACAAAACACTCAACACATATTTCTTTTATTGGGAGACTCTATGGCTTAGTGTTAACTTGTGGAGGGACTAGCGTGTCTTGATAGGTAACCTATTAGATTGTGGTTTGAATGGATATGAATTATCTTGATTTGTATAGAACTTAGTTTACTAGCTATTTATAATTCTTCTAAGGTGTTTTAGGTTTCGTTAAAAAATCAAAATAATAATAGATTTTATCTCTTCTCAAGCATGGAAAATAATATGATCTTATCAAAATCATACACAAGAAACCAAAGAAAACTAGAAATAACATTGGAACATTTTAAAATAGACTCTAGGAAATAACTTAGAAAAATAAACATAAAATACCATATCCCTTCATAATCCCAAGAAAATAACTATTATATATTCACATAGCTCATGGTAGGTGTTATTCAATCTAGAATCGTCTCAAACTAACCAAATTCAAAACAAAATAGAGAAATTAAATATGAGTTAGCATCTCTAAACCACCCAATAAATGATATTGCATTATCACATCCAATAAATAAGTGTATGAAACACTACTTCATGAAGATGAGTCTAGCTGTGGGCTTAATCTCTTACCCCGTAAACATAACTAAAACTAGAAATGAAAAATTTATTTAATAAATAAAAATAAACTTGAATTTTAGGACTCTTAGACATGAATTCTCGATTGGAAGTAACTTAACAACCCACAAACACGATGTGAATCTAAAAATACTTTCCTTTTTATTGGAATTAGTCTAGAATGATTTTATAATGTGATTACATAAATCTAAAGGAAAGGGACCAAACCACTACCTTTGCAAAATTTGAAACTATGAAATGATCCAAAACTAATCTAAAAATGAAAATTATAGCTAGAAAGAATACCGAGAACAAGCTCTAATGATTTCCCTCCAAAAAGGACCTCTATTTGATTACAATTATGTAATGAAATTACTTATACAAATTTGAATATCAGTAGCAATAGAACACAAAAAACATCTAATTGTAGAGAAATTATCACAATATGCAAGTATAATGGCTTAGCCACTTCGAGGGGACAACATCCAAACCATACAATAAGAATCAAGTGCTCAATATCATGTTAATATCCTACTCTCTAACTCTTATATATACCCTATTATACTATCCAAATCCCTAAGGATGACCCACTAAGCATATGAAAGCATAAATAAATATGATATGACATGATAAGAGATTATGTTAGCCATAGGTTGGCTATCCATATCCCAATATATGACCTAGGGTTAAGGGCATAACATGCCCCTCCCCTTCAAAGAAACATTGTCCCCAATGTTGACAATTTTTGGAGGTTTTTTCACACAAGTGTAGTCCTCAATGTCAATGATATTTAGATGTTGGTACAATAAATATTCCTCCTCCCATATTTCTAATGCATTGTCTTGATTAGATACTCAATAATTACTCTCCTCTTCACCCTCTTAATGTGCATCTAAATAATTTCTTTATGTTATAAACTAATTTTTCCTTATTTATTCAACACAGCAACTCTGTTGGGGATAAAACATTTGGTGCAATGACGTTCCATAATCCAAAAATGTGTCAGGTATGTGAAAGTGGAAAACGCTCATTGAGATGAGAGATATTTAATTCTATAAAAATTAATCTTACCATCCACTTGAACTTCCTTTATATTATTTTTTGATGGGTGCACTCTTCAAATGGAAATATTGAAGATTCCCTCTTTAGAGCCACACTATCGAGAAATTATCATCAATTTTTTATTCAACTGTATCCTCTTCCTCTTCTCCTTCATCTTATTCTTCCTCTTTGTGTTCTTCTTCATCTTCCTCTTTTCCTTCTTCTTTTTCTTTTTCTTCTTCTAGTCCCTCTTGTTCTCCCTCTTCTTCTTCTTCTTATCCTTATTCCTCTTCTTCCTCTCCCCCTCTTCCTCCTTATTCTCCTTTTAATCCTTTTTTATTCCACCTAGCCAAGAAAAAATGTTCCAATTCCTCCCAAGACCAATGTAAAACTATTGATTCAATTGAGAGACACACCTCTTTGTTGGACCATCAAGCCAAAATGAATACCAAAACCATGTCCATGTAGATGAAAAATAAATCTTCTTAAATTTTACCCACCATTCTCTAGCATCCACCTTACCCTTTATATAGAAAAATCATCACTATGATGCACAAAAATAGGTTTCAAGAATAAACTCTTTTAATCAAGATTTAAGTTTATAATTTATGGATTATTTCATCCTTAAGTAAGAAAATATAGAGAATAAACCCCATTTTATTTTATTAGAGATTTCCAAAAATGTAAATAACTTTGAAATTTTCTAAAAATTGTGGCTTGTTCAGTGAATTTAGGAACGTTATTAAAATGAAAATAACTTTTAAAAATGTATAAAAAAACTTAATTTTATTTAGAATCTTACTCGATATGTGTCTCCATTTCTGTAAATAAATTGGCTATTAAATTCGTAACTATTCACAAGATATGACCAAACCAAAAATTAGGGTTTTTGACCTAATTTTGGTCGAGATTGTAGCTCTAATACCACTTGTAATGAAATTACTTATATAGATCTGAATATTAGAAATAATAGAACATAAAGAATATCCACTTGTAGATAAATGATCACAATATGCAAGTATAATGAATTAGCCACTTCAAGGGGCAACCTCCAAACCATATAATAAGACTCAAGTGTTCAATATCATGTTAATATCCTACTCTCTAAATCCTATATATACCATACTATAATAGATCTAAATCCCTAAGGCCGACCTAATAAACATATGAAATATAAATAAATATGATATGACATGATAAGATATTATGTTAGCCATAGGTCAACTATCCATATCCCAATATATGACCTAGGATTAATGGAGTAAAAATTACAATGATTAAGCAAAACTAGCAATTGGAACGTCTAAAACATTGAAATATGTCCACAAAATGCAATTTGATCAATTTGATCCGTAAATATCAAGAAAAGAGACGAGTTTAGAGTTACTACTTGTCTAAACATATAATGATGTGTTTAAATATATCAATCCTTAATAATATTTTATTTAACTCTTTTCTCTGCATTTGGTGGGACCCTAAAATGTATTGTCAATTGAATAAACACCTTTGAGAATAAAAAGATCATTTGGGCACCAACAATGATGAAGGATATGCCTAAAAATCTATCACTAAAGTATCACCAACCAATTAACTATTTTTTCTAAAACCGGTCTCTATGTGTATATCTCTCCATTATGTACCTAATGGTTCAAGTATCATGTCAAAATGATGCTCTAGTCAAAGGTTATGGGAAAAAAATCACGTTCGAGTCTTTTTACCCATGATGTCCATGAGATGATTTTAACACTAGAGGAAGACGCTAAATTTAATCAATGAAAAGATCTTGCGAATGAAGACCACATGGAATCCATCATATTTGTCTTATGTCTCTTGGTTGAACCTCCCATCTCCTCTAATTGTCTACATGTGGCCAAGATTAGGATCACCATGCTCCATAGGAATTTGGATCAATTTTTATAAAAAGAAGACACCAATGATAAACACGTGGACACCATTGGTGTTATTTTCCTCCGCAGACCCTTCAAGAATTGGTTTATATAACTTTGTATATAAACTATATAAATATGTGTGACATGGATGGAACGAGTGCCTCATTGCTCAAAAAAATGCAACACCTTAGACAAAATGTTATATTTCTCTTTTGCATTACAAACATTAACACACAATTTTCTTGAGGCAAGTGTGCTCCTTTACTTGTTGAAAATCATGCTTGCCAAGGATAAATAATTTCTGCTCTTGGATTCGTTTGACTAAATTTTTGATGCTTGCAATAATCCATTTTCACTTCAGATAGGTGAGTTGTAATCTGGTTAAGATGGTTGCAAACTTATCTCTATTAACTGAATCATCCTTGGATCAATTCCATTGATCCAAGGAATGTTTTAAATCTCCTTACCAGTATGAATGGTAAATTGACATTCATAGGTTGAGAGACGTAGTAGACTGAGATTTTGTATGTTTACAAATTCTAGTTGGTCTTGTAAGATCATGCCTGCATTTGGTTGTATGTTTTGTGCTTGGATTGACCTCTTTAGGACATTTAACAAGTGTTAAGTGGAATGAATCCTGATTCATGACTATGAAGGGAATCTAAATCCTAAACCTATGGGATTATCCTAACAGTATTCTAAACTAAGGTAAATGTAACTATTTCCTAAGCTATATCTACTTATAAGGGTGGCAATCTATCATAAGCATCATATTCTATGTTGGGATGGGAAAAACCTAAGGTGATGTTAGGTATACTCCTAACCTATTACCTACTACTAAATTGGTTTGAATTATACCCTATCTTAAGTTGGAAAATTACCTAAGGAATTGTTTGTTTTTAAACCTAAGGTAATTACATTTTAGACTAACATAAGGTCATAACATAAGTTATGGATATCTATCCTAAACTAATGAAAGGGACCTAGGGTCGCATGGCAAGATTGGCGATGATTCCAAAGGAATTTAATAGATTTGATTTTTGAATTAATAGAGTAATCGCCGGTTTTGGTAGAGACATCTAAACTTGGTGGAAGCTTACGTGGAATCATAGTTAAACTTAGAAATGCATGCAAAGGTTGAAATAGCATTCACCAATTTTAGGAGGCGGTGGAAAGGAGAGATAGGTGGGAGATTGGGAGTAATGACATTAATGAACCTTGAATTTTGCAAGCAAACCGTCTTGGAAACAATGAGGGTGGATTTGTTGGAGGTTGTTTGGTCTTGCATGCCTTGTGATTTTTTCTCTGCATGGAGCTATCTGGTTCTTCAAACCAACAGTTTGACTTTCACTTTGTGGCTATTTTTGGTTTCTCTAGTCTATTTTTGATCCAAGGAAAGTATATGAGGCATTGGAGAAAGAGATGTTTGGTTTTTGATCTTTCTTGGAGGAGAAAAAGAGTTGGAAGCTCGGCTGGAAGTCTCCTTCAAATGGTAGAAGCACTATCAGGCATGATAGGCTCTACCCATTAAGATTTATTTCTTTCCTCTAAATGTTTCATTAAAATAACTCTTCTCTCATGAGATAAATGGTTACATGTTTTGTCTGGTTATTTACTTTCATGATTGAATGAATCTCTCATGATTTTGGATATGAATCCATTACATGATAATGTTAGTCTTTGGATGTTTTTCTCTATGCAAGTTCAATGATGATATGCATATGGAACTTTCAAGGCTTTGTGTTTGTTTAGAACTCGTATTCGAGGCTTTGTGTTTATTTAGAATTCATATTCGAGGTCTTGCATGCCTTGTGATTTTTTCTCTGCATGGAGCTATCTGGTTCTTCGAACCAACAGCTCGACTTTCACTTTGTGGCTAGTCTTGGTTTCTCTGGTCTATTTTTGATCCAAGGAAAGTATATGACGCATTGGAGAAAGAGATGTTTGGTTTTTGATCTTTCTTGGAGGAGAAAAAGATTTGGAAGCTCGGTTGGAAGTCTCCTTCAAATTGGTAGAAGCACTATCAGGCATGATAGGCTCTACCCATTAAGATTTCTTTTTTCCTCTAAATGTTTCATTAAAATAACTTTTCTCTCATGAGATAAATGGTTACATGTTTTGTCTGGTTATTTACTTTCATGATTGAATGAATCTCTGTGATTTTTGGATATGAATCCATTACATGATAATGTTAGTCTTTGGATTTTTTTCTGCGCAAGTTCAATGGTGATATGCATATGGAACTTTCAAGGCTTTGTGTTTGTTTAGAACTCGTATTCGAGGCTTTGTGTTTGTTTAGAACTCATATTCGGGACTGTCTACTCGAAAATAGCTTGAGTAAATGGTTTTGATTTGAGTTTTTAATTGGTAGTATCTTTTGAAATCTTCACCTAGACGCATCTTGAGTTTAGAAATGTTATAGTACTTTTGTCCCAGACTGTACCATTTACTTTGAGCATGTAATGGTGTGTAAATGTTTGAGGATATTTTTCTATTCTCTCTGTTAGGTAACCCGCGTCTTGTTTGAAAGTCTTGGATTGTTTTCTTAGAAGGATGTTGGACCTTTTAAGTAACTATATCTTATTGTGAGGATATAGAACCTCTTGTTCGAGACAGTATTGTTTACTTACCCTTCGGTGTGAAGTCAAATCTTTTGAAAGCAATCGATAATGGGTTTTTGAAGTTTATGGAAGTGTTGTGTTCGTACTTCATTTTGTGTTAAATTTGACTGGAACAATTACCTTCTCTACACTGTAATTCTCTGTCTTGATCTTTATGTGCTAGATGGAGCCGTGAAATTTATTGTAGTTGGGATTTTGGTTACTGTCGAGTTTGAGGGTAGTGTTGAAACTTTATTTGACTTAAACTTGTGTTGAGTTTTCATATTCTCTTTTAGATCATGTGGAATGTATCATGTTTTGCCAAGATTTTTACTTCTTCTTTAGGACTATTATATAATTTTCTCTACAAAAGTAGGAACATGAACTTGTGTTTTAAACAATGATGAATAGATGAATAAGGATTTGGCATTATTGCATCCTAGATTTCTTTTTGTATATGAACTGGGGTAGTGTTGATATTGTTGTTCCGATAAGGTTTGAATTCATAAGGAAAACTAGAAGTATTGTTTTCTATAAATTGTGTGTTTGGTTTTTTATTCTCTTTTGGGAACTAGTGAAAGAACTTATGAGTTTGAAATAGAAATTGGAATTCAATTGATAATACAAAGAGAATAAATTATTGATCGATCTTTTCTATTGAGTTTCCATTAAGCTGTGGAAAGTTAAGTTCGTTAATTTGAACTTCTTTGTAGATTGACTCTCTTCTATCTTTGTAGAAGTGATTACTATCCTAGGCCTGTTCCAATTCCACGAGTTTAGTTTTTTCGCACTTTCTATCTTGTATGAATTAGTGTGAACTCACTCTTTTGAAACGGAAACTTCCTTGTGGATTGTTTAGTTTAATTTGTTACTAGTCGATTGTGGAAAGTTCATGGAAATAGTTGTATGTTTAGGAAACTTTGGGGCTGTCATTCTTGGTACTGGGAAAACCAAATCATCCTTGTTTGTTCTTTCTTGATCTCAGCTAATTTGAATTGAGTCACTTGTCATGTCGATGTGGAAAGTGTATAGCTGAGTCTATCCTGTAGAAGGGGAAAACGTAGTCATGTTTAGACCGATTGTTTTGATTGATTGAGTCATGCTTCATTTGGATATTGTTTTGGAAGAAATCCTCTTTGTGCACTCTATAATTATGAATCTACCCTAGATGGACACAAGAAGAGATTATCCTTGTGTAAGTCTTGCTTTGACTTTTGGAACACATAGTTTTAGATCTCTTAATGATATCTTCTAGAATGTGGAATATACTTAAGGCTTGTAAGTAGGATGATGATTGTTTTAATTCTCTCCCTTCTTGGATTGGTTTGGGATTCTTGTATCGAAGTTGTCTCTTAAATGGTGAATCCTTTTATTGGTTTCCTTGATTGATGTAGTTATGTAGGTAATCAGTTATGTACTTTCTGAACTGTTTTCTATATTTTAGATGAATGGTGAATCGTGGATAGTCTGTATTGATTATTCTTCTTATTTATTTAAGTTGTAGGATGAATCATCCTAAATATGTACTATGCTGAAAGTAACTCTTTTTGTTACATAGTAAAGTTAAATTCTATATTTCAATTCAGAAAGAATTATGAAATAATTAGATGACAAGATCTCGTTGTTTGTTTTAAATAAGAAATTGTTTGGCTTAATTCTTATATGATATAAAGTAGTAGTTGATGATTATATTATGCTCATTTCTTAAAAAGTGAATTTGGACTCATTATTTGTACTTCTTTTATGGTTGTTATTAGTTATGTTTATTTGTATGATATATTAATTGTTTCATTAAAGAAGAGTTTTTTTAATGGAATAATTAGTGGAATACACTTCATTTTAATGCTTAGCGCTTATCATGCTCGATTCAATGAACTGATTCATTCTAGCAATTTTTATAGATGGACTTCGTAAGTGATAAAAGAAGGAAATAAATTTTATGATGTATTGGCTAATTTAAAGTATGGTTATTTTGTAAAGAATTTCGATTCATTCTTGAGTTGTATTGAAAAAGAAAATTTATGTTATTTTATGATCTTAATGCTAATCAACATGGAGTATGCTTGAAATGCATAGTCTTGTAAAGTGTATATTTTATCATGATGAATTGAAAAGTTTGGAGACTGAATCCAAATTGTGGTGTAAATTCTCTTGTACTTTGTATGAAGGAAATAGTAATGCTATCTTGTCGATATTCTTTATATCTATTTGTATACTATTACTATTATCATTTAATAAGTTGGATTAAGGGAATAGTACAATCTCCCTTACTAAAGTGTAACTTGTTAAGTTGTAAAAGATGTCATTCTCTATCTAAAAAATTATAATATAATAATGAAATATGTATTAGACATACAATTAAACCATATGAGTGGTGAATGATAAAAAGGTTATGTTAACCCTAACATTTAATCATGTAGAGGAAGACTCTTCCTCTCTCAAAAGAATGAAAAATAAAAGGAATGGTGGTTATGATCTTTAATATTTGTACTTCGTTTTATTTAAAGTAAACACTAGCTGAACCTAGGTGGATGATACACCTTCTTTGGACAACTAGGTTGCATTAAAATTAACCGTTTGATGTTTTCTTCCCTGTTTATGGGATAACTGCTTGTTATGTCGAGTTAATGAACATAAATGCAAACATGAGTTAATGAAGTTCTTAATATCAAATTAGATTAATTATGGATAAAGAAATTAATGAATGTTAGAATTAGGGTTAGGCATGGTTGCTACAATCTAAAACTTAATCCAAATTTAATTATGAATTAATGACCACCAAGGGGTGTGTACATCGTGATGAAGCAATTCTAACAGATGTTGGCACACGCCAACTACATTCTTGTACCTTCAAGAAGACTAAGGGATTCTCGAGGATACAGTGTTGCAGTTGACATGTGGTAACACCCTTCCGTATTTATTCATCTAGATCTACACACATCTAGACTTGAACTTAGTTTCTCTCTAGGTCAAGTTAGAAGCATGATTAGAATAGGAAGTATATTTCTATGACTCAATGTACCTAGGTATATTCGAACGACTTAGGTTGGTTGAGTATGCCCATATACCCTAAGTCATCATGAGCATCTCCCTATAATAAATTATGTCGCTAACCTAGGTTAGGGTCAAACCTTGGGCAAGTGAACTGACATAAGTCAGTAAAGACCATTCTAGATAACAATAGAGTGAGGTGAAGGACGTATTTTGAATTGAAGAGTATGTCATCTAGGAATAGTAACATGAAAAGTATGTTGAAAATATTTGGCCAAAGTATCGCAAGTTGCTAGTTACGTTTTCCTATGTCACCTAGTTTAAAGAAACGTGATGTCAGATGAATATTGGTAACAAATATTCAAATAGGTTCTTTGAACTAATAACTTAGTACCCATATCAAAGTTAGGAAAACCAAGTATATGTAGTAGACATAAAGTATTCTATATTGAAGACAAACATGAGAGATCGATTAGTAACCAAGTCATGAAATGAGAGATCGGTAATTTATTGAGTCATTACAGCTATATATGGTTATATATTATGAGATTGATTGGCATGGAATGTGTGTTCTAAATTATGTTTTATTTAAAATAGAGAACATTTTGGTAAAAAAAAATCCCTTGTTTCTAAAGTCTTAAATTAGGAATGTTACATCTTGGTATCGAGTGAAGGTTGCGGCTCTTGGACCTATTGTGTCCATAATACGATAAAACTTAATTTTTTTATTAAGAGAAAATGGTTACAACAAGAGGAAATGTTGTAAATAATCCTCCACCCGAGAAAGGAGCTACTGTTGCCCAAAAACTTGATGAGATCCTTCCTACCCTATTGACACAAGGGATTGTTTGGCTATACTTGAGCATCAAGTAATGGGAAATGAGGAGGAAGAAGATGATGGTACTAATAATCAGCCACCTCCCGAGGAAAACACCAATTTAGGTGTTGATAATAACAATGTGAACATACCTGATCAGCCTAAGAACAAAAAGGCTAGGATGGAAGTTGAACTCAGTAATGATATAAAAAGGATAAGTCCACCCAATTTTGATGGCAGAACATTAGGAGATGGAGCTAAGAATTAGCTCAATGAAATGGAGAAGTACTTTGCAATAAGGAATTTCTCAGAAGAAACAAAGGTGATATGGGGAGCATATCAGATTTCCCATGAGGCATCTTCATGGTGGGACAGCTGTAAGGATGAGTTGAATATTGATGAAACTAATATCACTTGGGATCAATTTAAAGGTTACTTTAGGCAACGTTGGCTACCGCAACTTTATTATGATTAGAAAATGACTGAATTCTAGAACTTAGCTCAAGGAAAGCTAATTGTAACTAAGTATTGGGAGCGTTTTACTAAACTCCTTAAGTATATACCTCAAGTATCAAACTGACGAGAAGTTTAGGATATGAAAATTTATCATGGGATTGAATCCCATTATAGGAGGAGAGGTGGATGTTCACAGCCCAACCACGATGGAAGGGGTTGTTGAAAAAGCCATAAGGTAGGAACAAAAATTGAAGGCAATTTCTGCTCATAAAGAGGAAGTAAGGAAGAAAGTCCCCAACTCCTCTTCATCATCTCTTACACCTAAGAAAGGACCATGGAAGAAATTTAGAATGAAAAGTAAGTTTTCAGCTGATAATAGTAAGAAAGCAGCAACAAATAAGTCTATTGGTAATGAATGAAACAACTTTTTCAAGAATAATAATAACAAATAGAAGTCTTGTGGAGGTCAGAATGATAACTATGGAAATAAATTCAAGCCTAGAAAGGGACCTGTAGGAGGCTGTTATAACTGTGGAAAAGATCATTATGTAAATAAATGTCCTTTGAAAAAGGATGATCGTAATAAGTAGCACAAGATACACGCTGTGATGTAGCTGACAATTAGGCTGAAAAATAGGCCACACCCATAGAGGTTCCAGGTAAGTTATTTGGCATACCTATAATCGTTGTTTTTTATACTGAGATATCCTGAATGCTTAATTTCTAGTAAATTAGCATCAAAACTAAAAAGAAAATCTAGAAACATGGATAAAACATGGATTGTACATTATGGAAACAATGTTGTTCATACAGTTAGTATGTGTCTTTTTGGAGTAGTCCTTGACTTACCTAGTTTTTCCACTGAAGTTGATCTTTATGTTGCACCTTTGGGGTCTTATGATGTAATCATAGGTGTTAATTGGTTAGCTGAACATAAGGCAAAAGTGGACTATTTTGAAAAACATATTAGTTGTTTAGATGACCTGTAGAAAACAACAGAGATTTAGGGTGTGAAACGTGAGATTTCTGTTAGGAAACTATCAGCTATGCAACTTAAAAAGGCCAAAAATAAAGGTTGTACCTTATATGTAGTAAAGATTTTAGAAACTACTGAAGAGAATAACGATGTCATGGAACAATATCCACTATTATAAAACTATAGTGATGTGTTTCCGAGAAGAGTTACCAGGTCTTCCACCCAAAAGGGAATTTGACTTCACTATTGAAATCAAGCCGAAACTAAGCCTATTTCTAAGGCACCATATCAAATGACTACTATATAATTAGTAGAGATTAAGGATCAATTGCAAGAAATTTTGTCTAAAGGTTTGATTAGACTAAGTGTTTCACCTTGGGGAGCACCAATAATTTTTGTGAAAAAGAAGGATGGAACACTTAGATTGTACATTGATTATAGAATGTTAAACAAAGCAATGATCAAGAATAGATACCCACTCCTTAGAATTGATGATATATTTGATCAAATGCATGGAGCATCAGTGTATTCTAAGATAGATCTTTGATCTGGATATCATCAATTACAGATTAAGGATGAGGAAATTCATAAAACAACTTTTAGAACAAGGTATGGACATTATGAGTTCATAGTTTTACCTTTTGGACTAACAAATGCACTTGCAGCTTTTATGAATTTAATGAATAATATTTTTCAAGAATACTTGGAAAAAAAATTTCTTGTATTCTTGGATGACATTCTCATATATTCTAAAAGTATTGAGGAACACCATGAGCATTTGAAGATAGTTTTAGAAAATTTGAGAAAGAGACGGTTATATGGTAAGTTATCTAAGTGTTATTTCTATGATACAAAAGTGCATTATTTGGGACATGTAATAAGTAAGAATGGAATTGTTGTAGATCCTTCTAAAATTGTATCTATAATTGAGTGGCCCATAGAAAAGAACGTACATGAAGTTAGAAACTTCATGGGTTTTGCTGGTTACTATAAAAAATTTGTAAAATATTTTTCTAAAGTGGCTGCACCAATAACTTCATTACAGAAAAAGGATAAGAAGTTTGTGTGGAATGAGAAATGTGAATCTACATTTATAACTTTGAAGGAACAGTTAGAATCAACACCTATTCTAGTGGTAGCAGATCCTAATGGAGACTTTATTGTTGTAACGAATGCATTTGGGGAAGGTCTAGGAGGTATTTTGTTACAAAATGATCATGTCATAGCTTACTGAAAGTAGAAAACTAAAGTTACATGAGTTGAATTATGCTCCACATGATTTAGAGCTTGTTGCCATTGTTCATGCACTACAAGTTTGGAGGCATTATCTACTTGGTAAACCTTTTGAATTAAAAATGATCATCTTGGGATGAAGTATATTTTCACTCAGCCAAATCTAAATGCAAGACAATGAAGATGGTTAGAGTTTTTGTCTCAATATGATTTTGACATAAATTACATCAAAGGTAAGGAAAACAAAGTGGCTGATGCTCTAAGTTGTAGGAAGCACATTTCTACTCTTATAACATTGAGAACTTAGTTTAAGGATGAAGTAAAAAGTGTTATGGAATCTGATTCTTACTTTTAGCAAGTAAAAACAGTGCTTGTTGCAAATCCAAATGATGTGAGGTATAAAGGTTTTCACTTTGACAATAAAGGAATCTTAAGATTTGAAAACAGAGTATACATACCTTCGCTAAATGATTTAAGAAATAAATTGTTAGCAGAATTTCACAATTCACCTTTTTCTAGACACCTTGGTATTACAAAGATGCTTGCTGATATAAGACAACAATATTTCTGGAAGGGGATGAAAAAGGATGTTATTGATTTTGTGACACATTGCTTAGAATGTCAATGTGTTAAAGTTGAACATATGCATCCAGTTGGTTTATTGTATCCTCATAGCATACCACAGTATAAATGGAAAGTAATAAGCATGGATTTTATATAAGAGTTGCATATTTCAAGAAATAAACATGATGTTATTTTGGTAGTTGTTGATAAACTAACAAAAGTAACACATTTTATTGTTGGTAATCTGAAGGATGATTCTCCTATTTTGGAAAAGAGATTTGTACATGAAATTTTTAGATTACATGGAGTACCTGAATTAATCATATCTGATAGAGATCCTAGAATGACTTCAAGGTTTTGGAAAACACTTAATGTAGCTCTAGGAACTAAGCTGAATTTTAGTTCTACGTATCATCTAGAAACGGATGGACAGACTAAAAGAGTTAATCAAGTTTTAGAGGATATGTTATGAATGTATTGTATGGATCAGCAGTATAAGTGGGAAGAGTACCTTCCACTAGTTGATTTTGCTTATAATAACACATATCATGCCTCTCTTAAGATGGCACCTTTTGAAGCACTATATGGAAGAAAATGCAGAACCCCGTTAGTTGGGACAACATTGAGGATAGAGAGGTAATTGGACTTGAAATCCTTATGGAAATGGAACAACAAGTTAAAATGATTCGTGAATGCTTGAAAGAAGCAACAGATAGGCAAAAGAGTTATGCTGATTTAAAGTGGGTTGATAGGAAATTTGAACTTGGTGAGAAGGTCTTTCTTTGGGTAAAACAAAAATATCTCTATAACTTTTGGAAAGGATGCCAAGTTATCACCTCGTTACATGGGATATTTTGAAATAGTTGAAGTAATCAACCCCGTAGCTTCTTGTTTAGCATTACCTCCCGCTTTGTCACAAATACATGATGTTTTCCATATTTATTTACTTAAGAAATATGTTTTAGATTTATTACATGTGTTAAATTGGAATTCCTTGTAGGTCTAAGACCCGGGAATAATCGTGGTTAAACTCATATGAGTGTTGGAAAATCACCAGTTATATTTAAGAAATCGTGACATAAGTCAATGTAAGGTCCAAAGTGGGACTAGTTTAACAAATAAAGTGCAACTGGCAAAATCTGGAAGATATGAAAACTACTTTTCCATATTTATTTGAAAAAAATTGATTTAGATGACTGATAAAATTTTCGTTTTATCTTTATATGACAATAAGTCTACTAACTGGGCGAGATAACTATTTATTTTTAAATAAACAACTATGTGAATGCTGATTTCTAGAACTTTAAAATTATGATATTGTTACAAACATATGATTCGAAAGTGAATAAATTGATTGTCCTTAATGCAATGGTAAAATAATATAATCATTGGGACAATGATTTTTTTAGGAGGGAAGTATGTAACACCTTTGAAAAACTGTTATATTTCTCTTTTGCATTGCAAGCGTTGACATGTGATTTTCTTGAGGTGGTGTACACCTTTGCTTATTGAAAATCATGCTTGCTAGGGATAAATCATTTCCACTCTTGAATTCATTAGACTAAATTCTTAATGCTTGCAATAATCCATTTTCACTTTGGATAGGTGATTTGTAATCTGGTTAAGATGGTTGAAAACTTATCTCTATTAACTAACTCATCCTTGGATCAATTCCATTGATCCAAGGAATGTTTTAAATCTCCTTATTAGTTTGAATGGTAAACTGACAATCATAGGTTGAGAGACATAGTGGACTGAGATTTTGTATGTTCACAAATTCTAGTTGGTCTTGTAAGATCATTCCTACATTCGGTTGTTGTATGTTTTTGCTTAGATTGACCTCTTCAAGAAATTTACAGTGTTAAGTGGAACGAAGCCTACTTCATGACTATGAAGGGAATATAAATCCTAAACCTATGGAATTATCCTAATAGTATTCTAAACTAAGGTAAATGTAACTAATTCCTAAGCTATGTCTACTTATATGGGTGATAATCTATCCTAAGCTTCATATTCTATGTTGGGATGGGAAAAACCTAAGGTGATGTTAGGTATACTCTTAACCTATTACCTACTACTAAATTGGTTTGAATTATACCCTATCTTAAGTTAGAAAATTACCTAAGGCAATGTTTTTAAACCTAAGGTAATTACTTTTAGACTAACCTAAGGTCATAACCTAAGTTATGGATATCTATCCTAAACTAATGAAAGGGACCTAGGGTCACATGGCAAGTTGGCGATAGTTCCAAAGGCATTTAATTGATTTGATTTTTGAATTAATAGGGAGTACTGCTAGTTTTGGTAGAGACATGTAAACTTGGTGGAAGCTTACGTGGAATCATAGTTAAACTTAGAAATGCATGCAAGAGGTTGAAATAGCATTCACCAATTTTAGGAGGTAGTGGCAAGGAGAGATAGGTAGGAGATTGGGGAGTAATGGAATTAATGAACCTCAAATTTTGTGAGCAAACCGTCTTGGAAACAATGAGGGCGGATTTGTTGGAGGTTGTTTGGTCTTGCATGCCTTGTGATTTTTCTCTACATGGAGCTATCTGGTTCTTCAAACCAGCAGTTCAACTTTCACTTTGTGGCTATTTTTGGTTTCTGGTCTATTTTCGATCCAAGGAAATTATATGAGGCATTAGAGAAAGAGATGTTTGGTTTTGATCTTTCTTAGAGGAGAAAAAGAGTTGGAAGCTCGGCTGGAAGTCTCCTTCGAATTGGCAGAAGCACTATCAGGAATGATAGGCTCTACCCATTAAGATTTCTTGCTTTCTCTAAATGTTTCATTAAAATAACTCGATCTCATGAGATAAATGGTTACATGTTTTTTCTAGTTATTTACTTTCATGATTGAATGAATCTCTGTGATTTTTGGATATGAATCCATTACATGATAATGTTAGTCTTTGGATGTTTTTCTCTGCGCAAGTTCAATGATGATATACATATGGAACTTTCTAGGCTTTGTGTTTGTTTGGAACTCATATTCAAGGCTTTGTGTTTGTTTAGAACTTGTATTTGAGACTGTCTGCTCAAAAGAGCTTTAGTAAATGGTTTTGATTTGAGTTTTTAAACTAGTAGTATCTTTTGAAATCTTCACCTTGATGCATTTTGAGTTTGGAAAGGTTGTAGTAATTTTGTTCCAGATTGTACCATATATTTTGAGCATGTAATGACATGTAAACATTCGAGGATATTCTTCTCTTCTTTTTCTAGGTAACCCGCATCTTGTTTGAAAGTCTTGGATTGTTCTCTTAGAAGGATTCTGGACCTTTTAAGTAATTATATCTTGTTGTGAAGATATAGAACCTCTGGTTTGAGATGGTATTGTTTACTTACCCTTCGATGTGAATTTGAACTCTTTCGAAAGCATTCGATAATGGGTTTTTAAGTTTATGGAAGTGTTGTGTTCGTACTTCATTTTGTGTTAAATTTGACTAGAACAATTACCTTCTCTGCACTGTAATTCTATGTCTTCATCTTTATGTGCTAGATGGAGCTGTGAAAGTTATTGTAGTTGGGATTTCGATTACTGTCGAGTTCGAGGGTAATGTTGAAACTTTGTTTGACTTAAACTTGTGTTGGGTTTTCATATTCTCTTTCAGATCCATTTGAATGGATTTCTGGTTTTTAAAGGAGATAGGAGTAGAATACTCTTGTGGAATGTATCTTGTTTTGCCAAGTTTCTACTTCTACTTTTGGGGTGTAGTGTATAATTTTCTCTACAAAGTAGGAACCCAAACTTGTGTTTTCAACAATGATGAATAGATGAATAAGGATTTGGCATTATTGCGTCCTAGATTGCTTTTTGTATATGAACTGGGGTAGTTCCGATAAGGTTTGAATTCATAAGGAAAACTAGAAGTATTGTTTTCTATAAACTGTGTGTTTGGTTTTGTATTCTCTTTTGGGAACTAGTGAAAGAACTTCTAAGTTTGAAATGGAATTTGGAATTCAATTGATAATACAAAGGTGAATGAATTCTTGATCAGATCTTTTCTATTGAGTTTCCTTTAACTATGGAAAGTTAAGTTCTATTAATTTGAATTTCTCTGTAGATTGACTCTCTTCCATGTTGTAGAAGTGATTACTATCCTAGGCCTGTTTGACTTCTTGAGTTTGGTTTTTCTACCCTTTCTATCTTATGAATTAGTGTGAACTCACTCTTCTGAAACGAAAACTTCCTTATGGATTGTTTAGTTTAATTTGTTGCTAGTCGATTGTGGAAAGTTCATGGAAATAGTTGTATGTTTAGGAAACTTTGGGGCTGTCATTCTTGGTACTAGGAAAACCAAATCACCCTCTTTTGTTCTTTCTTGATCTCAGATAATTTGAATTGAGTCACTTGTCATGTCGATGTGGAAAGTGTACAGCTAAGTCTGTCCTGTAGAAGGGGAAAACGTAGTCATGTTTAGACCAACTATTTTGATTGATTGAGTCATGCTTCATTTGGATATTGTTTTTGGAAGGACTCCTCTTTGTGCACTCTATAATTATGAATCTTCCCTAGGTGGACACAAGAAGAGATTATCCTTGTGTAAGTCTTGCTTTGACTTTTGGAACACATAGTTTTAGATCTATTAATGATATCTTCTAGAATGTGGAATATACTTAAGGCTTGCAAGTAGGATGATGACTGTTTTGATTCTCTCCCTTCT
Organism: Taxus wallichiana var. yunnanensis; assembly: GCA_018340775.1. Classification (NCBI taxonomy): domain Eukaryota; kingdom Viridiplantae; phylum Streptophyta; class Pinopsida; order Cupressales; family Taxaceae; genus Taxus; species Taxus wallichiana. Next base: position 687,085,143 of record CM031240.1, on the reverse strand, counting down.
CGGATTGGTTTGGGATTCTTGTATTAGATGTTGTCTCTTAAATGGTGAATCCTTTTATTGGTTCCCTTGATTGATGCAGTTATGTAGGTAATCATTTATGTACTTTCTGAACCTATTTTCTATCTTTTAAATCAAATGGTGAATCATGGATAGTCTATATTGATTCTTCTTCTTATTTATTTAAGTTATAGGATGAATCATCCTAAATATGTACTATGCTGAAAGTAACTCTTTTTGTTACATAGTAAAGTTAAATTCTATATTTCAATTCAGAAAGAATTATGAAATAATTAGATGACAAGATCGTGGTTTGTTTTAAATAAGTAATTGATTGGGTCAATTCATATATGATATAATGTAGTTGTTGCTGATTATATTATGCTCTTTTCTTAAAAGTGAATTCAGACTCATTATTTGTACTTCTTTTCTGGTTGTTATTACTTATGCTTATTTGTATGATATATTAATTGTTTCATTAAAGAAGAGTTGTTTTAATGGAACAATTAGTGGAATGCACTTCATTTTAATGCTTAGTGCTTATCATGCTCAGTTTAATGAACTGATCCGTCTAGCAATTTTGCAGATGGACTTTGCAAGTGATAAAAGAAGGATTTTTATGATGTATTGGATGATTTAAAGTATGGTTATTTTGTAAAGAATTTTGATTCATTCTTGAGTTGTATTGAAAAAGAAAATTTATGTTCTTTTATGATCTTAATGTTGATCGACATGTAGTATGCCTGAAATGCATAGTCTTATAAAGTGTATATTTTATCATGATGAATTGAAAAGTTTGGAGACTGACTCCAAATTGTGGTGTAAATTCTCTTGTATTTTGTATGAAGGAAATAGTAATCCTATCTTGTCGATATTATTTATATCTATTTGTATAATATTATTGTTATCATTTAATAAGTTAGATTAAGGGAATTGTATAATCTCCCTTACTAAAGTGTAACTTGTTAAGTTCAAAAGATGTCGTTCTCTATCTAAAAAATTATAGTATAATAATGAAATATGTATTGGACATACAATTAAACTATATGAGTGGTGAATGATAAAAATGTTATGTTAACCCTAACATTTAATCATGTAGAGGAAGACTCTTCCTCTCTCAAAAGAATGAAAAATAAAAGGAATGGTGGTTATGATCTTTAATCTTTGTACTTTGTTTTATTTAAAGTAAACACTAGTTGAACCTAGGTGGATGATACACCTTCTTTGGATAGCTAGGTTGCATTAAAATTAATCGTTTGATGTTTTTCGCCTATTTTTGGGATAACTGCTTGTTATGCCGAGTTAATGAACATAAATGCAAACATGAGTTAATGAAGTTCTTAATATCAAATCAGATTAATTATGGATAAAGAACTTAATGAATGTTGGAATTAGGGTTAGGCATGGTTGCTGCAATCTGAATCTTAATCCAAATTTAATTATGAATTAATGACCACCAAGGGGTGTGTACATCATGATGAAGCAATTCTAACGGATGTTGGCACATGCCAACTGCATAGTTATGTACCTTCGAGAAGACTAAGGGCTTCTCGAGGATACAGTGTTGTAGTTGACATGTGGCAACACCCTTATGTATTTGTTCATCTAGATCTACACACATTTGGACTTGAACTTAGTTTCTCTCTAGGTCAAGTTAGTAGCATGATTAGAATAGGAAGTATCTTTCTATGACTTAGGTACCTAGGCACATTCGGACGACTTAGGTCGGTTGAGTATGCCCATATACCCTAAGTCATCGTGAGTGTCTCCTTATAATAAATTATGTCACTAACCTAGGTTAGGGTCAAACCTTGGGCAAGTGGAATGACATAAGTCAAGTAAAGTATGACGTATTATGAATTGAAGATTATGTCGTCTAGGAATAGTAACATGAAAAGTATGTTGAAAATATTTGGCCAAAGTATCACAAGCTGCTAGTTGCGTTGTCCTATGTCAACTAGTTTAAAGAAACATGATGTCAGGTGAATATTGGTAACAAATATTCAGATAGGTTCTATAAACTAATAACTCGGTACTAGATTAGGTTAGGAAAACCAAGTATATGTAGTATACATAAATTATTCTATACTTAAGACAAACATGAGAGATCGGTTAGTAACATAGTCATGAAATGAGTTACCAAGTCATTACAACTGCATATGGTTATCTATTATGAGATTGACTGGCATGAAATGTGTTCTAAATGATGTTTTATTTAGAATAGATAACATTGTGGTAAAAAAATTTTCCTTGTTTCTAAAGTCTTAAAATAGGAATGTTACAAAAATCTCTCATATATGGACTCACCAATGGGTACCATGTGGTGCCATCAATGCCACAACTAAAGTTTGGCCTTTGTTAGGTAATTGTACCCTAGGGGCATTTATTATTGATTTGTGTTACTAATTGGTACAAACGTGCACCATGAACCCTTAACACTTGACCATTTTGTAGTTTTATTTATCAATCCTTGACACTTATCAAGTATTGGCGTGTCCTCCATCTATTTGACCCTTCGAGACATAGTTTTATCTCACCGATGGGTGACACTTGTCACCCATAGGTACTTATGTGATCCACATCCCTTAATGATTTTAATATTTCCTTCAACTCATCACAAGTTCTGAATGAAGGAATGTGTCCCCTGGGACAATAATATTTGATCAAGTGGATCATTAAACCTTCTAAATATTTAAGGAAGTCAAGTTATATTTGATAGTTTAGAGTTAATGGGTAAAGTGAAGTCAAACTATCAACTACACATTTTAAATCCATTTTGAGTCTAATAAGGGACTAAGTGATGGTATTTTCTCTATATTAACTATTCACACATAATCAAATTCAAAACAAACCATAGAGAGCACCATTTGAGACATTAAAATATGATTTAACCAAAAGCAAAGATAAAATATAGACTTTGAATATAGAAAATTATAAACTAAGTTGAACTCTTTTATTTTAAACCAATTAAACTATATGTTTATGGTGGATTTCATTTCATTGTTATTACATGGAATAAATCAACAAAACTTATAAAATAATAGGTTTAACGATACCTTCATCGACATCATCAAGATGTAGGGGTACAAATGGGTGTGAGAGACTCTTTCTTCTAAAGAATGAGGAAACTTGCACACAAATAAATAGTTTAACAAGAGAGATATTAGATAACAATATGATGATTTGCTTGAAAAAAACCAATACCGGGAACCAAAGGGATTCCTTTGATGGGCGTCAAATTTTTTAGGACAATTAAGTGATAAATAATAGAAATACAAATAATATCAAAGGCCATGGATGGAGGAACTCAGTTGACATCCTCAATTAGGTTGGGGAGGGTTTAAATAGTTTTCTCCTGTAATAATTGGCTTCGTCACTTTTCTTGAGGACTTCCAATTGCTCGGTGATATCATCTAGATTGGGTGTGAAGGAAATGACACAAAGGATTAATTCATAGTTGATATTTGACTTATCTCACATGAATGGATGAAACACAATTGGTAAATCAAAGATGTTATCTAGTTCATACCCTTCACCTAGAATGGTCATCTACAAATAGAGGACACTTGAAACACAAAGATTAGTAGAAAATAGATTGTAAAATGGATTAAAGCATGTAATATATGGTGAAGGGATTAAAATAAGGAATTGTTGGCAATTCAAGATGGTCATAGGTGATTGAAGGAAATAATTGGAAATTACTATGTAATTAGCTAGTTTTGAATAAAATGTAAATTTGATCTTGAATGAATTATTTAATGATTGGATTATTCTTAGAAATGATGCGTAGATAAACAAGGAATGTAAAGAGATGATAATACCTTGCCTTTGATGCAAAATGTAGATGATGAATGTTGCAGAGAGGCCTTACAATGATGTGAACTCTTGAAGGCTTGGTGTGGCTCCACAAGGTGCTGAGATGTCATGAGTGATGTCATTTAAGTCTCCAAAATGGTAGAATGTCGATATAATGTGCAGGATCCTCATTCAATAAATTTGGTGAGTTTATATAGAATCACCGATGATTTTGGGAGTCATTAGTGATCCAAGAAAAGTGGGGAAAACTCAATTGAAAGTTTTGGAACCACGTCCAAATGGTGAGTTTCAGGTTAGGGGAAAAAATAAGGCAAGTAAAAGTGTGTTGGGGAGGTTGGGAGGTTATGAAGGTTTGAACTTACTAGGATAAAATGGGTTTAAGTGGTTTAAGAGGTTTAGGAGGGGGTAAATGAATATTTACGGGAGTAAATAGGTGTTATGGGGGTATAATATGACTTAGGAATTAGATATAGTGATTGATATATGGATATGATATGTGTGGGTAGGTCACCTTAGGGTGCCAAAAAACTAGTGTCTACATTTGCCCCTTTTTTCAAGTGGTTTGTAATGGACAAGCTACTGGACAAAAACAAGTGAGATGGTTTGGATTTATGCTCAAACAGGAGTCATTGTGATAAATTGTAATGGTCACTGGTTTGAATGGATGGTGGATGAATAAACGCAAGAGCGTATGAGATTGTGTAATATTGCATATGTAAATAGATGTGTTTCAATTTAGGATGCCCCAAGACTGGGCATGAAATATATTTCCATAAAGGTGGGATTATGTGTCAAATAATTCCAATTGATATGGGAACCAATGGGTTCTCTACCTATAGATGTATGACTTGCAGGGAGTGGCGGGAAAAGGTTCCTGGAAAGCTATAATATTCATGGTGTGTCAGAAATGTGGGTTTGGTATGAAATATGTTACCACAAAGGTGGGCTCGCCACTCACATAACTAGGAAGTCAAGTGATAGGGGAACCAATGGGTTTTTGACCTATAGATGTATGAATTAAATGAGGAAATAGAGAAAAGGTTCTTGAGAGGCTACAAAATCCATGGTGGATTGATAAACACGGGATCCATAGGATGATTTTTTTAATAGGGTCTTGGGACCTAGAGGAAGAAAGCAAATACTTTAAAAGTGTGTAATTTATGAGGGATGTGTAAAGTCATGGGACCATTGAATGGGTCAAAGGTGTAAAATAGGGATGATGATCAAAATCAAGGTTTTGAAATGTTTTTGACATCAAACAAGGATGTTTTATTTATGGGAGATAATTCTCTTGTGATTTATGGAATCACTCACGATTATCTAGGATCGTAGGTGAACCGAAGGGTGGGAAAATGTTGGTATAAATATCTTATGGGGTCATTTTGTGTTATTGTGATTTTGAGAGAAAAATGTCTGATGTGCTTTGATTTTTCAAATTTCTATCATTTTCATAGTGATGGAGGTGGACGGAGGTAGTCATAGATTTGAGAGACCTACCCTTGTAGACGTAAGTGGATTTTTTCAAAAAAATTAATTTTTTTTTGTGTTTTTATCGATAATGAGGAAATCACTAGTGATTTTATAGAATCAAATGCAATTAGAGGGGTTTCTAGTGCTTTAGTAGAATCACTGGTGATTCTAGTAATTTGGTAATATGAATCTTTATTTTACAATTTCTTGAGTGGTTTTTATGAGTTGTGTCTAATACTTTGTTGTTGAATTTATGAATACAAGCGAGGGATCAATTGACTATATGGGATCATATCCCAAAATTATTAGATAGTGTGCATGAGAATTTGTCGGAGGATGCTTGGGGGCACTGGAGGAGGCTGGTTTAGGAGGGATACACCACTATCAACATATCCATAGGTATATGTGATTATTGTTTGTGTTATTTAAGATATGAGATCATGTTATGAATACTTTTTGTTTTCCGACAATTCACAATATGTTGTGACTACTAGTGCAGGGGAGTAGGTATATGTTATAGATGAGGTGGGAATAGGTGTTGTTATATAACGTCTTTATGGTGATGATGCCCTAAATGTGGTATATTCATCTATGGGATTTGCATATGGTTCATTTTTAGTGATGATGAGGTGGTTCGGGCCCTTGTGACTATGATAATGATTGTTATTAGTTGTTATGCCTTACCAGATTCAGCAAGTGGAAATTTTTCATGGATGTTGACTAGAGTAGAGGGGGATATGTTAGAACAAATGATAATGTTTTCTTGGGATACGCTTTATTGTCTTGACATAAAAGAAGTTATGGGCTTGGAAGACAGGGAGGATATTCGGGGTTGATGTTACTTTTTTGTTGGAGTATTGGGTGTACAAGCATATAGTAATGGCTCAACCGAGAGGATTACCATGGTCCATATGGATTAACCTACACTATAGTGTTGGTTTTATTATTTTGGGATACATGGCCTGTGAGAGGAGAGGAGCATTATAAGTATATCCTAATAGTGTTACGGGAAGGGAATGTAATTTGAGGCCGTATAGGTTTCCCAATGTGGGCATGGGCCGAGGGGGAGATAAGGGTGACTCAGCAGAAATTTGGGTATGGGGTTAGTAAGTTGACTAGTGGGATTTGATCAGATTTGGTCATGTTAGGAAACCATTTGGCATAGTGTATGATGTTTCTAAGGAAGTTATGCTCTATGGGCATGATGATGGAGATGTAAATGTGGCACAACCGGATGTTCGGGATCCATTGCCGATGGTGGATGAGGAGGGCGTGGTGGTTAGGGTGGATGCACATGGGGGTGAGGTGAGTGTGGATGTGATTTAGAGAAAATAAATTCAACCATGCATGTCATTCAACTAATAAAGAGGTTTCCATACAACAACATTAACCTATCTCAACATTTTAAGGATCTTACCGAGCTTAGAATGGCTAAAAAAATTACAAAACTCAAAATTATCACCTTGAATAGCATTATCATCATCATACCATTCTTAAATCCTTATTTCAATACTAATTCAATCATCAAACTCATCTAATTTCATACAACTCTTCTTGTACTTATCTTTCACCAACTTTACCAACTTCTTGCTTTACTAGTTCATAGTCCAACATGCAATTTTTAATTTTTTAGCCTCTTCCATTCTTACTTTCTCATTGAGCTAGTTTACATGCTCCAAATTTTTTTATATCAATCATAAAATCAACTCAAAGTAACAAAAACACCAAACTTCCTCTCCTTTTTAAAATATGCCTCTTTTTATACCCTTAAGACAATGTATTTGAGAACATTCATGGTTTAGGAATTTTTATACCTACCCATCAAGAAGTAAAACTACATTAAAATATCCTTTACCCTTAATAGGATGAGTGCAAAAATTAGATCTCAAATCCTCCTACTTATCTCTCTATCTCACTTTTTCTCTTTTTTGCTCACAATGCTCCTACTAGCCTGGGACAGTCTTCTTTCACCCATAACTTCCTTTGTATAAATTTTAAAAACATAACCTTATCCTTTTTGGATACCCATTTATGGGTTCTAGGCGCATGTAAAATTTCAATATTGGACTCAAAAGGGAAGTGCAAGTTACTTTGTTAAATGACCCTTATAACTAGCCCTTAGGACTGTGCACACTGTCCTTTTTAGGACTAGTAAGAATATCTCAAAAACCCACTTGTGAAAAATTAAATTTGTTTTTAATATATTATAAAACCCCTCTAATATGATGGCTACCAAATTTTAAGTCCAAATAATATGTTTAAGGTCTCCAAACTTCAATCCCTAGCCATGTCATGAGTGTAGTTTCTAGGAACCCAAGTGAGAGGAAAATGACTATAAAATTATCAGAAATCACTTTCCAAGTACAAAATTTAATCCAAAAGTCTTTCTTAGCATTATGGGATGGTTTTCTTACCATAAAGGGTTGATTAACCCAAAATCATTCCTCTTCACTCGTTTTCCTTCTTTTTTTCCGTAGGTGACAATTCACATAAACCTCTAAAGTAACACCTTATATACAACGTGAAAAAAATACCCTTATGAGTTTATAGCCTAAACAATCCCAAATCCTTTCATCCACTACATAATGGAAATAATAAAGAATTTTGTCTAAGATACATTTACACACACTTCACAATTTTCACACAGTTTCTCACAATCATAGTTTGCTTTGTACTTAAGGTCATCTAACATGTAATAAGAGTAATAAAACCCACCATACTATGAACCTTACCATTTCATTTACTCCATAATTTCTCATGTAATTAACCCAAAACAAAATTAATCTTAATCACAAAGCAATACATCTTATATCCATGCAAATCACGGTTCCTCTATTTACACAAGACTAGTAAAAGCTTAATAAAACAAAGAACTTTAATTCAATCTTGATCACTTCTTCCATCAAAAATCTTGTAAATGATTCATGCAACTTATCTATATACCATAAAAGGAATAACCATACATATCTGAACCATAAATCTCAGAGAAATCATGATCAAAGTAAGAATTCATACCAAAAACCAGAGCATCTCTATATTCATGTACTATATTCTTACAAAAATCAATCCTTCTCTTCATTCATTCTCATCCTCCACCTCGAGGATCCCTCTAACTGAATCCCTCTCTTTCCTATATTCAAATTCCTTTCTTTCATGCACCTACTTATTGTTTCATAAGCTGTCATTTTTATGACTCTTGAACTTCCCATACGCCTTCTTGATTCATAATGCCGTTTTTAAACTATTTTAAGTATTTCAATGAATATTACTTTTCTAGGACCTATTACTAAGATTACTAAACTCCTCACACACTCCCTTATACTCTCACACACTTAAAGACTCATTTTCCAATACTTTTACAAGCACTTATTTCTCATTACATGTTTTTATTATTTGAATGACAATTTGGTGGGAAAATACAATTTTAAAATTTCAAACTCTTGACCACACCAAACCGACTACCTCTTGACTCCATATACTCAATTTGACCTTTTGACCTCATAACCATGGAAATTTGCTTTAGTTAATGTTATTTGAAGATTCCTTTGTATCAAGATGATGCTAGAGTTACAGAGGCATATGTTGCATGGTCGAAGGGTCGAGGTGGATGATTTTGAGTTGAAAGTACGAGCATGTGTGGAAGCTCCAAAAGAGGGTGGTGGTGAGGGGGGTGAGGAGGATGAGAGAGTGACTTTTTAGAGGTAAAAATGGTGAGTCTGGAGGTCTAGATGGCTGCATGGATATTTGATTAGGAAACTTTTATTATTGAGCGAGATGGTGCTATAGCGACTCGAGATGCCTTGACTGGGAGTGAGACATAGTTCTTGGAGAGAGGGACTAGCTGAGGTAGTATATTACAACTATGTAGGGGATCTCACCTAGGTGATAACAGATAGAGATAAAAATATTCATGATAGAGAGAGCTTGTGGTGGAATTTTGGGGTGACGACGAGGTTGATATTATGAGTGGAGATCAAGGAAACCATAGTGCGAGCCAATGGACAGCTAGGGCCACCCACTAATGTGATCATGGATTAGTATCAAGTGTTGGGATATGAGTTGCACTATTACAAGAGCATAGCTAGGTGGAGGATTCTAGATGAGCCTAGATATGGTTAGTACATGGATCGATGGAGAAAAGCTCCATCAAGGAACACCAAAAGTATGGGTTAGCCATCGAGGGGTCGAGCGAGGGACCAGATAGAACCCCGATTCGATCGGGGAACAATGGTGGATGGAACATTCGATTGATAGGATTATAGTTCAATACATAGTTTTGTAGGCACTTTTTGAGAGTTTTTAATGTATGAGACTTTTTGATGTATGATTATCTTGAAGAACTTATTGATGCGTATATATGTGATTTCAGATTTGTGTTATGTTTGAGTTTTATTTATGATTTTGATGTGATGTGTTATGGAAATATTTAAAATGTATATATTTTTTTATATTAGAGATGTATGTATTTGGAGTTAATGATTTTAGATATGGTTGTGAAAAATGATGATCTTGTCTTATTGTTATGTACTTTATGATGGTGTAGACACCAATTTTGATATCCCTTGTCTCTCATCCCACATCTTATCCCCTTTGTTGTCATTATTCAACATACATACCTCTCTTCTCATTTGAATTCCCCTTCCCTCCTAAAATATATTTATCCATTTAATTGGTATTTTCCACCTTAATCTCATCTTAATCACACCCTTAATTTAATCTACCCTAATCATCCCTAATTATCATTAATTAATCCTAAATCCCCATCTAATCCATTTATCCTCCCTAAATGTCTCTATTCACCATCCCTAGACCCTCATTTAATGATTTCACCTCCCCTTTACCTTTATTTAATATTTTCCACCTCCCACCTACCCATTTATCCATCCTAAGCAACCCTAACTTGTACTTACCTCCCAAAACCCTAATCTCACCTCACAAGGGCTCATTGTCTCAAGCTCATCACTATTACACGACCTAAATGGATGGTCTGCCACAATTGGTAGCGACCATGCGGGTCGCCTTAGACCCTATAAATATGACCATACCCCTTATTTTTAGGGATGCAACTTTGGAGACTTTGAGATTTCTTACGATATTACATTCATTTCTTGCTCATCTTTATAGTTGTTATCACTATCTTGGAGCCATTTTGGAGATCTTGTACCCCACCTTTGGAGAGTTGGAGTCTCTTTCTATTTTTCATGCTTGGATCCACCATTTCCATTTCATCACTTTTTCTTATCATCCTTTGTAGGTTCAACAATCATCCTAGAGCTTTATCTCTACATTTTATCATCTACATTACCATTTGCAAATCATTGCTTTTACGGTCATATTTTTCACCAAACCCTAGATCACTCCTAGTCACTATCAACCTTACCTAGTCGTCATTGAACCTGTTCATATTTGTTATGATTTCTATCATTCATTCTACTAATCATCTATTTTTTGATCCCACAACCTTCCAAATCATCCACTCTTACCATTTTGCACACTTGTAGCTCCACATCCTAACTTCATCAGACACTGTCATTGCTAATCGGGACCATTTTCCATCGACCTTGTCAAATAGTTATCATCTTCAATTATTTTTCTTGCATCCTTTATGTCAGATCTCGATCCATATCTTCTTGCAGTGTTCTTGTTCCATCTCAGCCTCATCACCAACCTCATATACATCTCTAAAGCCTTCATATTGTATTTATCTGTCATTATTTGACTTTGTCTTCTTCACTCACTGTCGACTGGGCTCTATAGTCTCAGGTCATCATCGACCCACCCAAGTTTGATTTGGATTACATTTACTTAGATTAGATATGTATTTCTACTTTATCTCCCTCATTTCAACTTTCTATTTTATCTTAGATTCTATTATATTATATCAGATTCATCATTTAATTTCTTATATTTATCAAAAAATGGGTTGACATCCATCCTAGGAATGTTTCACTTCTTGGGACTAACATTTTCAGGAAACCCACCCATCTATCTATTAATATTTTTATATTAAGTTCTCTTTGTTGTGCAAGTTATCTAGATTGTTACAAGGAGAAGTTATCTATTATGCCCACATCCATTATCATCCCATTCATAGGTACCTTAAACCCTCTCATATTTGGTGTTACTCATTTTATTTGTTACGATTTCACTAATCTAAAATAGGTACAAGAAAATTGGTTCAACAAATGGTTAAGAACATGTTGTGGTATGTTTGCTTCCTTACTATTCTTAACAGATGTATTACATGATGGTAATGACATTGCATGTGTGGCCTTATAATTAATGTTAACATATAGCTCACAATGGTTATTCATACTAGGATCATGAATGCATATGAGATATTTGTATTTACCCTTTTCCAACATGGGAAAGGTTTGTGTGTAGTGTATATAGGGAAAAATGTTCTTTTTTGATGGTTCCACCCCAACTTTATCGTAAAATACACAAGATGATCGATGTGGGAATCTCATATTCTTATGGGAAAGTTGATTGATGCTCGAAGATTTTCCGAGATGGTTTCTCTTTGATTTTTTTATTGAGGCTTGATCAATGTAGGAAGCCCTTTTTGTTATTTGTATACTTTATTCGTGTAACCATCCTTCAAGGAGTGGTCTGCAATTTGTAGACATAAAATCATGTACTTGGGTACATTTCTAGGTCCTAAACACATGTTAACATTCATATGATTCATAAGAAAGAAAACTACTAATTAACAACTATATTTGGCCCTTTTCCTTTGTTTCTTTTCTTCTATTTGGTATTTTACACCCTATAACCCAATCAATAGTTTACTTATTTATCTTTTGTGGCTCCATGCACTAGCACCTAGCTAGGACAAGAGTGTTTAGGTGCCCTGTCCCCTCTAGGTACTCATGACCCTTTTTCACCTTACTGTTTCTTTGGGGTCTCTTTTATCTTTTGGGCATCTTTTCTAATTATGGGTCGACCTTCTAGTTTTAAATTAAAAAAATTCAAACAAGGGAATCATATAAATTCATAAATATGGGTTCAAAATAAGGAACAAACCTCTAAGCTTCTACTATCATCACCAAGCTTGCACCTAAAGGAATCTAAGAGCATTAAAGGCATCCATATATAATCCATTCAAGGAGCAAGGGACTAAATTTTCTGCATACACAACATAGGAAGGGGAAGTTCATTATTCCATCCACACATTCTATTTACATTTATACATTTAGATACAACTCGCTATCAAGTGCACTTACACAAGGGCATCCTAGGGCATGATTCTTACACACACTCACCATAACTACATGGATTCTAGAGATGTATTGCAATGCTCGATCGTAATCTAACTTTTTGGGTGACTGTCGGGTCACTCGACTTGTCATATAACATATTTTGTTTTTGGATTTGATTTGGTATTGTGGATTTTACAGGTGAATCTCTATTTTACAGGTTACAAGTACCTCAATGATCATATTACAACATAAAGGTGATCAAAAGGAGCTACTTACGAAACTTGTGCGACACAAAGAGAAATCAAGTTTTAACCATTTTCACAATACACAGGTGCCCAATAGAAGACTCTGTTGCCCAGTGCCTTTGACCTAGTCTAGCACCCATGTCTAGTTTGTTTCTTGACCTACACAATTTATTTTGAGCATTGACGATGCAATTCACTTCCTATTCAACAATTTTCCCAAATTTGACTTGCCCTAGCACAACACATAAATCAATTAAGTCATTCTTTCTATACCTCTTTCTTAGGGTTTTTAATCTACTTGCTTATTTCTTATATCAAATCTATATTTTAGCATTTATTATCATATGTTACTCTATAATTAGTGTTTAGTAAAATTACATTTTTGTTAAATCACACATTCACTAATGAAAATTTATTATTGACATCCATCCTTCCCGGGATTGGCTCGTATTTTGATCATATCAATCCCATAGATACTTATATTTTTAGAGCTAAGGGTGAGCCGGGTGACCATTTAGAAAGGGAAAAGTAAATGTACAATATACATGTATATCTTTAGCATGTCATCAATTGGGTAGATAGAGATATTGTGTGATAGTAACAATTGTGGGGTTCTTTAACCATGAGTGCGGAAATTTTCCATGTGGAATATGCTATGGGCAATTTTTTGGTACCCATATTTAAGGTCATAATTGATATGATGATGAGAAACCATATGATTCCAAATTATTATGAGAGTAAGTTGACAGATGGATGAAGAATTTGACTTTACTAAGGTCACGCGAGTAAATATTTTAACAATTAAATGGCCACAACCGTAACACATTTAGAGTTTTTTTAGGTTTACCACATTTATGAGTGATAATATATGGTCTAAGTCAGTTTGGAAAAAAACTTCCCACATTTTCTCTTCTCCATGTTAAGTAACATGTTTATTTTATTTGAGGAAAATATCGTGAACATTAAATTCATGTTCTTTGATATGTTGTTTATATGCATGTTTTATTCGTTCTTGATATATTTTGATATGTTTGATGACAAGATTAGTCGGCGTCAGTATAACAATTATTATTTTGATAGGTGTTCTTAACGATATTATTCTTCATTTTCATATACTAAGGAGAAATGTGTAGCACCCGTAGGGGTTTGAATGCTAGTTTGATAGGCCCATAATGTAAATGGGATTTAAAGGTGTTAATCTCTACAAGCGATTAATAGTTTTGGTAAAGATTTTGTGAAGGATTTTATTGGATGCTTCATGTTGGTCATTGGATTGTTGATAGTAAGGTGCATAAAAGATGATTTTGATATTGTAAGTGTCATATATTTTTTTAACTTTCTTATATTTGAATGATTTACCATTATCTGTGATGATTTTATGTGGAATGTCAAAGCAACAAATAATGTGATGGTGAATGAAAGTGATGAGTGGAGATAAGAGGGATCTCTTCCACCCATTTTGTAAAGTATTTAGTTATGGTGATGATGGCATTATGTATTTGTGATGATCAAGGATTGATAAGATTGTTAGTGCGTAATCACAAAGACCCCGGATGTTGATCAGATTTCTATGTCGATCACTCTAGCATCCAGTGTGATTGCACAACATTGAAACATTTCTCCAAGTGTGGGACTTACGAAATGAGAAAGGAATCTCCAGAGAAGGCTGGTTCCTATTCTCTGCTGTTCGGATGCACACAAAAACGTAGAGGGTTTACTCAAAACCTAATCTAATTTTGCCAAGGAGACAGGGTAAGAAGATGCGTAAAAATAAACCTAAGCTAACAGAGGTGATGCACCGAGGAATGAAGAACATCTATCTTTCCAATAAACATAGACCATTCAAATGTGATGCAAGATCATGCACAGATAACAAAATTTGTAGTGAAAGACTAGGAGGATGCAAATGGACACAGAGAGGGTTGAGAATCATCCACAGACATGCATTACTTGCTCCAAAGATTGATACAATACACTACAAAATGCCAAGAGGCAGAGTCGCATTACAATTTCAAATGGGAGGTTTGAACTCCACAAATTTTCCTGATAAAGAGAAGAAGGGAGGAGCAAAATAGAAATGTTGGACCTTTAGAAAGAAGCCCCTCCTTACAATATATAGGAAGAATGAGAGAGGGAAGAGAGAGGAAATCCAGATCTACCCCAACCACTTCTAGGTCACATTTAGCTCATCTTATTATGGAAAAAGTGGTGAATCTTGGAAAACGGTGGACTGCTTAGCAGAAATGGCGAATCTGCATTGTATTAAAGCTGGTTGTTGAAACGTCGCTTCTGCCTATTATTACGTGCCAGAGGCGTTTCTCAATTTTATCTCTCCAAACTAAACCAAAATGCAATATTGACCCTAGAATCGTGTAGAGAATTTCACCAGCTTTCCATTGATATAAAGAACGTGAAAATCCAAGCTTTGGATCGAAAGTTATGGCGATATGAAGATTTTAGGGCAAAACAGGCAAAAACGGATTTTGAATTTTTTCCGCACTCTGCCACCTGGATGACATGTGTCGGGCACTGATTAGATGAGCAATTCTCTCTCCTCCACCTTTCCGTGGGTTTCCCTTGAAAATTTTGACTTTTCTATAACTTTGGAAAATTTTCCATTTTTTCCCCGCGCCCGCCACTTGGGACACGTGGCGTGATCTGGTTGGAGGACAGGGCGTGGGGTCATCCTTGTCTTTTAATTTTTTGGCCCAAGACTTTTGTCAAATTTTCCTAAGTCTTTCCTTGGCTCTGAACTCCCGCCTTAGGACACGTGTCCCGCTTCCGATTCATCCTCGCCTCCTCAACTTTTCGCGTCCCTCGCGTCCCTTTGGCCCGGCTGTCCCAAACTGCCTGGGACAAATTCCTCCGAACCGCCCGATTCGGGCTTCCTTGTCCCTCTTTGTGGTGAAGACACGTGGCACATTTCCATTGGCTCTCGGCTCCTTCGGCTCTTCGCGTCCTGTGCATACTTTTGGCCCGGATGTCCCAGACGAAAGTCCTCTGTTTCGGCCGAACCGGCCGGTTCACGTCCTCCGCGCATTTTTGTCCCAACTATCCCGGACCGTCTGGGACAAATTCTTCCGGCTCACCTGAAATGGATTGACTTGTGCCAAACCGGCCGATCTCGCATCTTTCACGTACTCTTTTCCCAACTGCTGCGTGGACCGCCTCGAGGCTTTTCGGCCGGTTCGCGCCCCGACGTCCCAATTGTCCCAAGGACTGCCTGGACTAGGACTTAGCCAATTTTCATGATTTTTTCTACCCCAAGCTTGTTTTTCTACATTTCTTCCATTTTTAGAACTATTGGGATTTCTTCTTGGGTGGGAGAGTTAGAGATAAACCGAAGGACCCCAAAAAACATGATTTTGGGCTTTAAATCAATATACTTGCCTGGGACTTGAATATTCTGATGCATGTTATCAAAATTACCCTGGGGGTGAATTTTGGATAACAATTTGGTGACTCAGCGGGGTCACCTACCTGCTAGGTAGAAGATCAGTGGCCTGAAGCAATCCATTGGGCATGGAGTCATAAGCAATAACCTGAAACCAACCTGATATCTGATCCCGAGCCTGATACCACAACTCCTTCTCCGAGAGCACGCTGAACTATAGAAATCCAACCTAGGAGCAACAAAACCTGTGCCAAAGCACTTAGGGAAACAGAAACCTAACTACAACAAGACAATGTGCATACACACTTAGAGGAATTGAAATCTAGGCTAATATTTACAAGGGTAAACCTTTTATTTTCAGTAGCAATGTTTAAGATAGATTCCGTTAACCGGAATCGGGAGTTCTTCTCCATCCAATGTAGACAATTGGAAGGCATTACTATCCTTACATCCCATGACCATGTATGGGCCACTCCAAATGGCATCAAATTTTGAATGCCTTCCCGGCTTTGCTCTATCCACATCCCATTTCAACACTAGATCTCCAACTCGGAAGGATCTATCCTTGGCCTTCCTATCAAAGGTCTTCTTGATCAAAGCTTGATCCTTTTCCATTGCTTAGGATGCTTGATTTCTAATCTCTTGCAGCTCCATTAACTCCGCGTGCACTGGCCTCCATTGTTTCGAACTTAGCCAACTCCAACTGCTTCATGAACTCCAATGTAGGCAGTTCAAATGATATAGGCAATATTACCTCTTTTCCATAGACCAACTTGTAAGGGGAATTACCTGTAGACCTCTTTGGTGTTATTTTGTCAGCCCATAATGCTGATTTTAGCTTGGTATGCCATGTTCTTTGATTTTCATCTAGAGTTCTCCTGATGATTCTTAGCAAATTTTTGTTCGTGGACTCTACCTGTCCATTACCCTGCGGGTAATAATTTGAAGAGGTGCTCAAATAGATTCCATTCTTGACAGCCCATTCTATAATCTTGGAACCTATGAATGCCAATGCATTATCAGAGATTATTGTAGTAGGTATACCAAATGTGGTTGTTATCCCCTCATAAAAGTCTAAAATTCTAGGCTTAGTTGCCTCTTTGAGTGCTACTGCTTCGTCCATTTGGTGAAATAGTCCGTGGCTATCAAAATCCATTTGTGCCCTTGGCTTGAATTGGGATTAATGACTCCAATGAAGTCCAAACCCCATTGCATGAATGGCTGGTCAATCGAGATTGGATGTAATGGAAGGGTAGCAAGTCTCTCTTTTCTGTGAAGAATGCACAATTCTTACACCTCTTGATCCATGCATAGCAATCACTTTGAAGATTTTAGAGTCTCACAGATTCTACCTTCGGGGTTGGGATCTCATCCCGGTAGAGTGTTCGGAGCTGCGAAAAGAAAGGAATGAAAGAGGGAGAAGAGAAAGAACAGATCGAAGGAGAAAAGAAATGAATTCCAAAGCGAAAGGTCGGAAGATTTATGTTTTTAGTTTGGTAGTAAGTGAGCCAAACCTACTTGCATAAATAAACAAAGCAATCTTGATAAACAAATGACGGAAAAGTAGATATGAATCCAGCAGATTAAACACATACGGATCTAACGTAAGAAAGATCTAATGTATAACACTGACTATTGAGCACAAAGTCTGAATAATTGTATATTCTTGTTCTCTTTACAGTTACAAGAAAGCTCAAAGTCTTTCTCTCCTCACTTCTATTTCTATCTAAAAAATGTTCACCTGAATACAACAAGTATTCCCATATTTATAGAAGATGAGGGAGAGAGAAGGCAAAATGGAGCCAACCACTTATTTACAAAGATATTTACAAAATATCTAAAAGTCATGTTGACTTTGACAACTTGGTGGATGACATCATCCCATGATGCAACATGGATGATGTCATCATTTGTATCAACACATTTTAGACATTTCAAAAAGAAAGTCGGAGAATAGAGAGAAGAAGAAGAAGAAGAAGAAGAAGAAGAAGAAGAAGCTACTCATCATCATCATCCTGCGGCCGAAAAGGGGTTGCCTGTTTCTGATGCTGCTCAGGAGATGATATGTGGAACTGAGCGCGGTATTCCAAAAACTTGCTAATCATCGGCCCAAATTGATCCTGTGATGGATCCTTGTGCCGTTCACTGATTGCTTCGCAAGTCTCCCGCTCGTCTATGAGCTTTTCCGGGAGTTTGGAATAATCTTTCCCGCCTCGATAAGGAACCCGATGAAGTCCCTACAGGCCAGTAGGTTGTTGATAGATTCAGTGTCGAATGTGACCTCTGGCCCTGTCCCTTGAGAAGCTATCTCCTTGAAAATCCGGATAGTGTCATCGGTGATCTCAAGGTAAGGGAAGGAGTGAGCAACCACAGAGTCATGGCGAGAACAACTTTCTCCATTTGATGCATTGCATCAGGGCCTCTTCCTTTACCTTGTCTATCTTTTCGAGCGAATTCTAGCTGATCTATCCGATAGTCGGAGTGGACATAGTTTTGTTGAGGGCCCTTGGATGGCGAATACTCGAACTTGACCGGATCTTGGTGAGCAGTCGAACATTTGTTGGAAGGTCTCGTGCTGGAGTCTAGCATGCTCTAACTCTTCTGATATCGGACCCGCTAATGCTTGGAGTTCCTTATTCACCTTTCCGATGTTTAGGTATAAACTGGTATACTCGGCGATTACTCTTTCACTATCCTTGAGGATTTGGCTCCTCCAAGCAGAAACGGCCATACCCTGCTCGCCGATCTTTGAATACTCATTGATCTTCTCCTGACTGAGCAGCTCAGGAGTCTCGGCGGCAGTTGTGGGAGGTGCACTTCCCATCTTCTGTAAGGCTTGAAGCAGGTATTTGTTCTGCTCCTTCAGTAGCCTTTTCTCCTCTTTCGTTTCCTGAAGCTTTTTGCAGAGTGCATCAACTGCGGAAAGAGCTTCCCCCTGGAGACTTTCAGAGGATGTCCCCATTGTGACTTGGGTCACGGTGAAATCTGTCGGAGACAGATCTTCTTTCTCTTTGAGGGGGTTGGGGTACGCTATTTCCATGACTCTCTCACCTGCAGCGCTCTTTGAGAAGCGTGTAACCGGCTTCTGTTTCTTTGCTCCTTTAGCTGGAATGACCGAAAAGTCCATCGGAGCGATGGGGACTTTCCTCTTTTGTTGGCTATTTCTTGAGAGATCAAGCTGGTCCTATAGAAGAAGGACCGAGAGGCAGAGAGAGAGGGAGGCAGTAGACGGTAGGAGGAAAAACGTGGAGACACGCGGCGGCGGCATTGAAAGAATAGCCGAAGAAGTGTCCACGGGAGGAAGGGAAACCGCAACTGCAGAAGACATAGGAAGGGAAGGGAGCTCGGAGATGAGGGAAGAAATAGAGGAAGACAAATCAGCGAGGGAGGAGAAGATAGATGAAGAAGCAGGGGAAAGGGTAGAAGAAGGGGCAGAGGACACGACCAAAGGGGTGGTCGTTTGAGTCACTCGAGGAGGGGAAGGAAGAGAAGAAGAAGGGATAGAAGGGACCTCTGAAGTTGTAGCGACGCCGACATCCTGGGTGGATGGGCGTATAGGACTATCCTCTGTCAATTCTTCCTCCAGAGTTATAACCTGTTCTGGCTCTGAGGGAAGAGGACTTTCAGGGGCTTCTTCCTGAATGGTGCTAGTTTCACCTTCTGCACCTTTGCCTTTCAGCTGCTTCTTGGACCTTGGAGGTGCGTTGCCCAACGGGGAAGTTGTGAAATCTACCCCTAGGTAGATTAGTCCGTTCATGCGGCACCAATGCTCTGTTCTCCGCATAGTCTCTTTGACCCTCTCCTCAATTGTTTGAGGAGCCTTGTTCCTGTCAATGGCCGGGAAGGGCCAATTGTCCCCATCTGTGTCATTATACACCTTATCTACTTCATCTTCCGTAGTCTGGAAGCCTTTGGGGACAATGGCCACTCCGTATTGGATGATTTCCGCCAATGCCAAGCGAGAGTGATCCTTTCTTCTGAGTTCCGCCTCATGGAGAACGTCAATGTAAATATCCTCAATTTGAGGGACATGGATCGGATCGAGCTTCGCTTTTGGCAGGCAGCTTCTTGGGTCGAAGGTAGGCCTGGCTGGGAAGTCATGCTTCAAGTTGAGTAGCTCCAGCTCTGCGAACATTTCCTTCGCCTTATGGTGGGTGGAGCATGTGTATCGGCCCACTTTGAGGGGGAAAGGAGTTCCACCCTTCTTTCTTTTGAGGCACTTCTCATGGTATGTGACCAGCTGCCTTGACAGTTCTAGTAGAATCAGCTTAGGCCCAGCATACCTTGGTAGCCTGGTTGGCTCTCCCAAAAAGTTGGCAGCCCTCAGATAGGTGAACGTGGGAAATTGGGTGAACAGGGCCCCCCATTTCTCTGTGACTGCCACTATGTTTTTGGTCGTCATTTATGAGTCATGTTTGGCCTCAGGAGGCAGATGACATGATAGAAGAATGCATCGTTAACTTTTGTGAAATGTTGGATGCTATTCTCCAGCCTCAGCTCTGGGTAGTAATCAAATATCTTGGCCTGAGGCCATACTCCACCAGTTCAGCCCGGATAATCCCTTGCGCAAATGACTGCGGCGTAGACTACATAGGAGTTCATATGGAACACTCCTGTTGTGGCGAACTGTTGTAGCTGCTCAGAGATGGTGCTGCTTATTATTTCACCCCAGCAAAAGCGCTGATCGGGTAAATTTTTATTCATTGTCTCCAAGTACCGCAGCATCCACTTATGGAAATAGTGGGCATCTGAAAGCCCGAAGACTCTGCTCAGGAAGGTGATAGTATCATTTGAGCTCCTCACGAGAAATCACTGCGGTGGATGACCTGGGGCCACCGGGTCACCACCTTCTTGTTCTTTAGGTAGACCTCATTCATCAACTGCATGCACTGGTCTTCGTTGTCTTCCCAGGCCTTGATGCATTCTTGTTGGCTAACAGCCACGAAGTTCCGGTGGTGAGGGATGCCGAGCATTATTTCAAAATGACGGGCAGTGAGGTTTATGACTACCTCGCCCTTGCTATTTTCGACACATCTTGTGTCTTTGTTGTAACATTGGGCAATCACCATCATGAATTCGTTGTTGACAGCGCTGACGGGGATTCCTCCGGCGAAGTGCAGGGCACTGCCTATTAACTTGTCCATCCATGGACTTCTTGTAACTTCTGAGTTCTAACCCAGAATTCCTCCATGTCAATGTGACCCAATTCTGAGTCTCTGACATCCATACTGCACTCAGCCTGTGATTCGGGCATCCTGACCCTCTGATATTTGTATTTCATCTCTTCTTACATAGAAACTTAGCCTTTCCTCTTGGTTTGGTGGGTTTCTTGCTTGACGTAGACATGTGTTCTTTCGAACTCAGTTGCTGATCTGCATGAAGAAGAAGTGAGACCCAATCCACAAAAGTTGAATTAGTCATTTGATCTTCCATTGGAATGCTAGCAGAAGAAAGAGTTAGAGATTTTAAGGCTTCGGGCGCAGGGCGCATGAAAATTGCATGTTGCAGGCCAAATGGATAAGGCGCACAGAAAAAGAGTGTTGCAGAGGTTATACTGGCGCCAAAGGCGCATGGCGCACGGATGTAGCAGATTGCATTTTATAGCAGGGCGCATGAAAATTGTGTGTTACATTGGGATTCGGTGCGCCCTTTGGCGCATGGATGGATCGTGTAACATGGACTTTTCGTGCGCCAAAAGGGTTTACAAAACATCATGTTACTGCAATCGGGGGTGCGCCCGCGCCTTTATAGCTTTATACTTGCGCGAATAAGGCTTGTGTTGCATGGAAGCTGGGTGCGCCCTTTGGCGCATGGAAACGGGATGTAACATGGATAAATGGTGCGCCAAAGGCTTTTAAGGGGGCGCGGGATTGACACTTGTAGCATGCGAGAAAGGCGCGCCTTGAGGGCGCATGAGTTCTAGATGCAGCATGACAAATGGGTGCGCCATTGGCGCGGGTTTAGATCATGTAACAAGGCGGGTAGATGCGCGAAGGGGCGCTATTTTTAGTGTAACAAGGCGCGCCAGTGCGCCACAGAACTAAACTCATAGCTCAAACCTTTTCTTTCTTTCCTCCATTTCAAAGGTTGCTTGGACATATAAGGTTTCATAAAAAGATTTTCAGACCAAGCCTTTTCAAAACAACACTCTTTACCAGCAGATCTGGAAAGAGGGAGGGAAGGGAGGAGGAAAAGAAGAAGAAAATGAGACAGGACAGCACAGGGGAGGAGCTAGCTTAATCATAATCTCATTTTAAAACCGGCCAGCAAGCCAAAACACAGACCAAGAACACTCAAAGAACCGAAAGCACAAAACGGAGAAGAGGGAGAACCTCTCACCTTGGATATATAGCAAAAGTTTGGAGAGCGGGTCCACAGGGCGATGAAAAGCAGCGGGCGGGAGAGGTGACAAGTCGAGCGATCACGTGCTTTGCAAAAGAATGAAAATGACATTGGGCGCGCACGTATATTTATAGAAAAAGCTGGTCATCAATCGCATGACCACTTTTGAAATGGCGCATGAAAGTTCTTGTCGCGGGAAAGCGCAGCGCCCTTTGCGCACCATATGCATTGTTGACATGAAGTTATGTGCGCCCTTTGGCGCACAAAACTTTGTGTTGCGGCGAGATTATGTGCGCCTTTGGCGCACCGAAAAAGTGGAGCAACAAAAGCAATGTCAACAATAAGGCGCATGCGCCTTGGCGCCGTAAAAGAGACTCAACATCCTTTGGCGCACCAGAAGAGCGTGCTAACATGGAAAACCATGCGCAAAGGCTTTTAAGTGGGCGCACCAAAACTTTGTGTTGCTGAGGAAAATCCATGCGCCCGCCAAAAAAAGGCTCAAAAAGACTAAGTTCGAAAACTAGATTTCGGGAAGGGATTTTACAACGTTTGAGCGAAGGATCCCTAACGAGGGATCGAAACAAAATTTTCGGTATGGTTATCGGTAAAATTGCCCTTGTCAATTTTACGGGATAACAGCTGGCTCTTTCTGGGGACTATCCCTGAGCGAACTCGGGGGTAGAGAATCCCAGATTTCATGTGCCTATCCATTGGGTACGGAGTCAAAAACAAGGGGGACCGGAGGGAAGACAAAGGAAACACACAACCAACCGAAAGCAAACACACGACGAAAGCAAACACACAACTAAAATATAAACTGTACAAAGAAGAGAGCAAGCTCTACTTCCTGAAGATCTTGAGATGTTGCCCGCTATAGGGAAGCGGGAGTTCAGCTCCATCCAGATATGAGAGATAGAAACTATTCTCTCCATTGAGTTGCTTGATTTTGAAGGGCCCTCTCCATAGGGAATCAAATTTTCCGTGCATGCCCTTTGGCTCTCTTCGCTTGTCCCATAAGAGGACGAGGTCTCCCACTTGAAAATTTCTCTGCTTGGCTTTCTTATCAAAAAGCCTCTTTACTTGATTCTGATGTTCAGTGATCCTGTCGACCACTCTTACTCTCTTTTCTTCAAGTTCCGCAAGATACATGATTCTCTTTTCTAGAGAATTCTGGAAAGTTTCATCTTCGATTACTCGTGCCAAGCGTAGAGCAGGAAGTTCAGCAGAAATGGGAAGTTCGGCATCAGTGCCATATAACACTTGAAAAGGTGACATGCCGAGAGATCTCTTGGGAGTAATGCGGTCCGCCCCAAGCGTCGTACAAAGACTTGTGCCACATCCTGGTTCTCATCTACTAATTTCCGTATGATGGTCACCAAGTTCTTATTACTGGATTCCACCTGACCATTTCCCTGAGGGTAATAATCCGAGGCATGCGCTAAAGTTATCCCATATTCATAGCAAAAACTAATAACTTCCCGCGAGGAGAAGTTAGAAGCATTATCAGCAACGATTTTGTTTGGAACGCCGAACCTGACAATGATATTCTCTTTGATAAAAGCTGCAAACCACCTCGAAGTGGCATGCTTGTGGGTATGGCTTCCACCCACTTAGTGAAGTAATCCGTTCTTTGTAAGGACATAGCTATGTCGGCACTCGATTGAGGATTGAGTGCGCCGATAAAATCAATTCCCCATTGCACGAATGGTTCATTGATAATGACCGGCCTTAGGGGAAGGGCAGCCAACTTGGGCTTGCCGACGAATTGCTGACAGGGTTCACACTTTGCCACCCAGGTAGCCGCATCTTGAAAGAGCGTCGGCCAATAGTACCTGGCTCGAATGATCTTGTGTGCTGTCACGGAAGAAGAAAAATGGCCTCCACAGGCTGAATTGTGAAAACTTTCCAGTAGTTTTACTTCTTTGGGGCTTATCGACACATCGCGAGGAAGACCGTCGTCATCCGCGCTTATATAAACCGTCATCCCAGATGACATATTTAGCTGCCCTGAGCTTTATAGTGCGCTTCTCCTTTGCGGTTAGGTGCATTGGGCATTCGCCGTAGGTAAGGAAGAAAGCGATGTCGGAGTACCACTCATCACTAGTTGCAACAAATAAAACTAGAGGCAGAGAATCAGGTTCCTCTAGAGGGCTTTGCTCTTCGTCGGTACAGTCCTCTTTTCCTTTAGGATTTTCTGAATCTTTGTTTTCAGCCATTAGCTGACACAGGCCCTTGCCCCTTACCAGCTTGGTTGGTTTAATATCCAGGTCATATTCCTGGACCTTTGCGATCCAATTCCCTCTCAAACTTCCTAACTCCTGCTGAGTTAGAATTGATTTCACCGCCGTGTCAGGGACCAGCACCACCGTATGCGAGTTTAGAATGTAATACCTGAAATTCTTCACTGCTTTGACAACGGCAAAGGCATGCTTTTCCAATTGAGTCATCTTCAACTCGTGAGGCTTGAGGGGAGAACTCATGAATGCAATCGGGGATTCGATGTCTTCGGAATTCTTTTGCATTAAGATTGCAGACACAGTATGTTCGATGCGTAGCTATACATGATGAAGTCCTTGGAGAAGTCGGGACATACGGGGGTGGTGCACGAGCAACAGAAGCTTTTATTTCTTCAAATGACCTTTTCCCTTCTTCACTCCATCTGAAAGTGGGTGATCCTTTCATCATGTTCAGTATGTGGCGAGTCTTTTCGGCAAAGTCAGGAACAAAACGCCTAAGAAAGTTCACCTTTCCGAAGAAAGAATGAACACCAGTCTTGCTTGTAGGCAGAGTAAGGCTCTGAATAGCCTTAACCCTTTCAATATCTATCTTCGTTCCTTCTTTGCTAACCACATGCCCTAGCAACTTCCCTTCAGTGACTCCAAAAACGGACTTTTTGGGATTTAGGGAAATTCCATGTTCTCGGCTTTTGCCAATACTTGCTCCAGTGATCACATGATGATCACTTCGTTGTTTAGAGAACACGGTTAAGTCATCTAGATAAACTACTGATGACTTTTCCCATCATACCTTTAAATGCAAAGTCCATGGCCCGTTGAAAAGTAGCTTTGCATTAGTTAGGCCAAAAGGCATCTGCTTGTAGGCAAATGTACCCCGAGGGAGTAGTGAATGTTGTTTTGAATTGATCTTGGCGAGACTTCAATCGATTGTAGCACTTTGAAAAACCGTCAAGCATGGACAGCATCTCTGATCCAGTTACTGCTTGCAGAACTTGATCCATTATCGGAAGAGGGTAGTTGTCTTTCAGTGAAGCTTGATTCAAATTTCGAAAGTCTACGCATATGCGTATCTCGCCGTTTTTCTTGCGCACTGGCACAATATTCGCCACCCAAGTACTGTGATGGATAGGGAAGATGATTCTCGCATCCAGCATCTTCTGAATTTCGGCTGGATGGTACCGAGATCTTAGGATTATAATGCCTTTGCTTCTGGCGAAAGGCTTTGACATCTTCTTTCAGCGGTATGTCATGCTGAACGTCCTTTGGCTTGAAGGACTTTAGATCGGCATAGGACCATGCCAACACATCCATATATTTCTTCAGCAACTTGACAAATTTCCGCTTCTCTTCAGGTGTGCAACATTTGCCAATGTTTACAAATTGCGGGTGTGCCTCAGAACCTATATTGACTGGTTCTGTCTCTGGGGATGAGTCAGGACCATCTCGCCTCTTCTTTTTCACAAAACGGTCATGCCTGTCAAACAGGCGCTCCAGAGAAACCAGGCCCTTCGGAATTTTATTTCCTTTGAGCTGACATATGCCGTCTTTCTCCTCTGATTCATGGTTTTGACCGTTGATTGATTCACGGCATGTAGAAGTGGATCCTTCAAAATACAACTCGTCAAAATTTTCTGATTTTTCTAGAAAGGCAATGAGGTGATTATCATCGTTGAATACCTGCCAATGCTGAGAGTTGTCTGGCACGCTCGGGCGGAAAACCACTTCAATGGTGTATTTGTTCGTTTTCAAACCCGGGTGTGGGAGCATGAGAGATGCTGAAACGGCCAATGAATCGGCCATGTCATTTTGAGCTCTTGGAATTGCCCCTATCGAAAAGGCATCAAATTCCTCGATGTTGTCCCATACTGCGTTGCGGTAGTGCCTGAGCCTTTCATTTTTCACTTGGTAAATCCTTTTGACCTGATTTACAACTAGCTCAGCATCACCTTGTACCTTTAGATTTTTAATTCCCCTTTCCTTTGCGGCTTGCATACGAGTATGAGAGATTCATACTCGGCGGTATTGTTAGTATTGAAAAGCTGCAACTTGAAAGAAAGAGGAATTACCTCCTCTTCGGGAGATATTAGCAGCACGATTCGGCGCCACATCCACTAGTCGCGCAATTGCCATCAAGCTGCGAGGTCAGATCTCATTAAGATCCTTTTCTTGAACAAAAACGCCCTTTGTACCCGTCTCGGTAGATAAGAAGTAGTTCCCCATCCCTGATGATTCAAAAAGGATTTGGGCTTTGGGGTCCTCAGAGCTAGTAACCAAGTACTTCTTTTGCGATTCTGGTTCTAAAGTCTGCATCACACCTTTGATGGGTATTCTAGCTTTAGACCAGTCCATGTGAATTTCTCCACCAACCATTGCAAAAGCTTCTTCCCGTGAGAATTCCATAAATTTCTTTGGAATGTCAGCAACGAGGACTGTCATTTTTACTCTTTTATCTGGGAAAGCCGCAAACGCAAATTGCGCGTCTTTGATTTGGCCAACCAACGGAACTTGCTTGGTTTCCAATGAATAACATCTGCCGAACGGTTTGGTAAGAGTGAGGCCCAAAGCATGGGCGACTTTCGCCGGCATGACATTATCAGAAGCTCCGGAATCAATTATACAGTTGCTCAACTTATGGCCGTTGATTAGGAGAGAGAGATAGAAAGGTTCTATCTTGCCTGATGCGAGATGTTGAAGCAACATTTATGTGGGATTCAGGAGGAGTGGAAAGGATTCCTTTCGGGGAAACCTGTTTAGATGTAACAGCTTGACTCTGAATATATTTAGTTAATCTTACAAGCTGTTCGGGATTTGACTGAAGGTACTCAGCTTCAGACATTTGGATCTTGGTCTTTTTTGCATGATCTATTATATCGAATGCGGCCAAGGGTTGCGTTGGTGAGGGAATGAGTCCTTCATTTCGCGATGGTGGAACAGGGTTACTGATCTTGATAGGAATATGAGGGGGCTGATTCGGAGGAGAGATGGGCGGAAAAGACTTCTTTGCAAAAGACTTAACGAGGGGAATTGAGTAGGAAGAGGATTACCTCTTTAGCTTGATAGTTGGAGGCACGTTTGACACGACCTTCTCATACGCACATGGGCAGCAACTTCCGCTTCCTTTCCTTGCGAGCGGGTAAAAACAGCGTAGGATTGTCCGCTTGCATAGCCTTGAGTACTCTCTTCTTCATCAGATTCATCCTCATCAAATTCCATGTATCCAATAGTAGAGTCGCCAGTCGGCTCACCGACATCTTGATCATCTTCGCCTTGAGGCGAAGGTTCTTCATAGTACTGCTCTTCCTCTTCAATTTCGGCCAAAGCATTGACCGGAGGAGCTTCAGCGCCATGGCCGTGGAGCGATTGCGAGGTAGACGCGGTCTTTGTGAAACATTGTTGGGAACGAAACTCCTTCGTGGAACGTCTCGGTATGAAGAACTAGGAGCCTGGGCCAACTGCTTTTTCAATGCGAGCAGATCATTCGCCATCTTTTGGAATGCCGGATCAGACGAAGTAGCAGGCGAGGGATCTGAAGATTTGGACTTTGATGATTCCTTTTTCAACTCGCCAGATATTATCAAATTGTCTTCTATCCGAATGGCAGCAGCCTGAGCGAGCGGCAGGGTAGCTACTCGCTCTTGAAGGAGCAAGAAGCTGACTTTTGAGCTCATGGCGTTCACGAAGAAACACTTCTGATTCTCCGGTGTTGGAAGCATGGCAGTAGGGACACGGTTGATTAATGCATTGAACCGGGCGACGAAATCGCGCATAGTCTCATTGGCTTCTTTCTTCAGGTGAGTGATCCGTGATAACAACGCAAATGCATCTTCTGAAGGCTTGTATCTGTCTTCAAAAGCTTCCCGCAAGGTTGCCCAACTGGTGATAGATGCGGCGGCAAATGCTGAAACCATTCGGCTGCGGGCCCTTGTAGAGTTTCCAGAAAAAGGCGAACCGACACATCTTCGTGAGTCACGTCCAAAATACTGCATGACATAATGAAAGCAGATATGTGGGAATCCGTGCTTTGATTTCCGCTCCCGTCGAATTTAGGAAAATTCTTTCGGTTTCCGTGAGGGAGCGCGTGAACTGGATGTGGCAGTGCGAGAGGACCCATAGCATTTCCCCATGGTACCGCCATTTGAAAGGCTGGAAAAAGCACACGAGCTGGGAGGGTGGTTCCAGCATTTTGAGCGTGAGGCACTACAAAGGGATGTAGATGCTCCTTGTAAAAGACTTTTTCTTCGTGGGGTGAGACACTCCTGGATGACCGGCTAGCCGAGCTTAGCACTGAAAAACGTGCCGGTGTTACGCTGAAATTGTGCCTTTGAAGCAGATCGAAAGTGGGATCAACTTCTCCACGGGCTCTCCTGCTGCGCGTAAAAGGTTCACTTGCCAGCGTACCTTCCAGATCTGCGATGTTATGGCGCAGATTTAAACTTTATTTTTGGGTGTACTTGCTGATTTTCTGGTTTTTCTGTCAAAAACCAGCAGCATGCACTTTTCTAGATATTTAAAAACTATCCTCTTCGAAAAACCGATTGCGGTTAATGACAAATAGTAGCGAGGATAAGATGGCAGGGAAGAATAGCAGGCTGATTTTCAGATCTGATTTTTACTTTTCAGAGGGTTTTAAACTTTTTAGAAAACAGTCAAAAACTCAGATCTACGGAAAAATGCTAATTTTGATAAAAACTCAGCGAACTAAAGATCTGTAACTAGGCCCGATCTATGGATCTCAGAAGAAAATTTTCAATTTCGGGCACTTTTGCAAATTTTTTGGATTTTCAACAAAAGTTGATTTTGCAAGTAGCGCGATTTTATTATTTTTCTGATTTTATATTATACCACCACCATAGATCTGACAGATCTATCCGTTCCCCAGCGGAGTCGCCAAAAACTGTTGGTCCGAAAATCTGTCGCGTGGACAGATCTATGGATAGACGAGCCAACAGTGTGCAGGGCTTAGCCCCTCTTTGAGACAGCAAAGCGAAACTGGTTTATTGCTATTTCTACTAGCAGGAACCTATGCAAGTCTCACAGATTCTGCCTTCGGGGTTGGGATCTCATCCCGGTAGAGTGTTCAGGCTGCGAAAAGAAAGGAATGAAAGAGGGAGAAGAGAAAGAACAGATCCGAAGGGAGAAAAGAAATGAATTCCAAAGCAGAAAGGTCAGAAGATTTATGTTTTTAGTTTGGTAGTATGCATGAGCCAAACCTACTTGCATAAATAAACAAAGCAATCTTGATAAACAAATGACGGAAAAGTAGATATGAATCCAAATGATTAAACACATACAGATCTAACGTAAGAAAGATCTAATGTATAACACAGCTATTGAGCACAAAGTCTGAATAATTGTATTACTGTTCTCTTCTGTTACAAGAAAGCTCAAAGTCTTTCTCTCCTCACTTCTATTTCTATCTAAAAATGTTCACCACTGAATACAACAAGTATTCCCATATTTATAGAAGATGAGGGAGAGAGAAGGCAAAATGGAGCCAACCACTTATTTACAAAGATATTTACAAAATATCTAAAAGTCATGTTGACTTTGACAACTTGGTGGATGACATCATCCCATGATGCAACATGGATGATGTCATCATTTGTATCAACACATTTTAGACATTTCAAAAAGAAAGTCGGAGAATAGAGAAGAAGAAGAAGAAGAAGAAGAAGAAGAAGAAGAAGCTACTCATCATCATCATCCTGCGGCCGAAAAGGGGTTGCACATTTACGATCTTGCTCGGGAGATGATATGTGTAGGCGAGCGCGGTATTCCAAAAACTTGCTAATCATCGGCCCAAATTGATCTGTGATGGATCCTTGTGCCGTTCAGCGATTGCCGCAAGTCTCCGCTCGTCATGAGCTTTTCCGGGAGTTTGGAATAATCTTTCCCCGCCTCGATAAGGAACCCGATGAAGTCCCTACAGGCCAGTAGGTTGTTGATAGATTCAGTGTCGAATGTGACCTCTGGCCCTGTCCCTTGAGAAGCTATCTCCTTGAAAATCCGGATAGTGTCATCAGCTGATCTCAAGGTAAGGGAAGGAGTGAGCAACCCTGGAGTCATGGCGAGAACAACTTTCTCCATTTGATGCATTGCATCCAGGGCCTCTTCCTTTACCTTGTCTATCTTTTCGAGCAATTCTAGCTGATCTATCGATAGTCGAGTGGACATAGTTTTGTTGAGGGCCCTTGGATGGCGAATACTCGAACTTGACGGATCTTGGTGAGCAGTCGAACATTTGTTGGAAGGTCTCGTGCTGGAGTCTAGCATGCTCTAACTCTTCTGATATCGGACCGCTAATGCTTGGAGTTCCTTATTCGCCTTTCCGATGTTTAGGTATAAACTGGTATACTCGGCGATTACTCTTTCACTATCCTTGAGGATTTGGCTCCTCCAAGCAGAAACGGCCATACCTTGCTCGCCGATCTTTGAATACTCATTGATCTTCTCCTGACTGAGCAGCTCAGGAGTCTCGGCGGCAGTTGTGGGAGGTGCACTTCCCATCTTCTGTAAGGCTTGAAGCAGGTATTTGTTCTGCTCCTTCAGTAGCCTTTTCTCCTCTTTCGTTTCCTGAAGCTTTTTGCAGAGTGCATCAACTGCGGAAAGAGCTTCCCCCTGGAGACTTTCAGAGGATGTCCCCATTGTGACTTGGGTCACGGTGAAATCTGTCGGAGACAGATCTTCTTTCTCTTTGAGGGGGTTGGGGTACGCTATTTCCATGACTCTCTCACCTGCAGCGCTCTTCGAGAAGCGTGTAACCGGCTTCTGTTTCTTTGCTCCTTTAGCTGGAATGACCGAAAAGTCCATCGGAGCGATGGGGACTTTCCTCTTTTGTTGGCTCAGCTGCTGAGAGATCCAAGCTGGTCCTATAGAAGAAGGACCAGAGACAGAGAGGGAGGCAGTAACGGTAGAGGAGGGGAAAAACGTGGAGACACGCGGCGGCGGCATTGAAAGAATAGCCGAAGAAGTGTCCACGGGAGGAAGGGAAACCGCAACTGCAGAAGACATAGGAAGGGAAGGGAGCTCGGAGATGAGGGAAGAAATAGAGGAAGACAAATCAGCGAGGGAGGAGAAGATAGATGAAGAAGCAGGGGAAAGGGTAGAAGAAGGGGCAGAGGACACGACCAAAGGGGTGGTCGTTTGAGTCACTCGAGGAGGGGAAGGAAGAGAAGAAGAAGGGATAGAAGGGACCTCTGAAGTTGTAGTGAGGCTTGAG
Organism: Taxus wallichiana var. yunnanensis; assembly: GCA_018340775.1. Classification (NCBI taxonomy): domain Eukaryota; kingdom Viridiplantae; phylum Streptophyta; class Pinopsida; order Cupressales; family Taxaceae; genus Taxus; species Taxus wallichiana. The sequence goes on along the minus strand of CM031240.1, from coordinate 687,053,221 downwards.
ACATCACAGGTGGATGGGCGTATAGGACTATCCTCTCAATTCTTCCTCCGAGTTATAACACATTCAGCTCACGAGGAAGAGGACTTTCAGGGGCTTCTTCCTGAATGGTGCTAGTTTCACCTTCTGCACCTTTGCCTTTCAGCTGCTTCTTGGACCTTGGAGGTGCATTGCCCAACGGGGAAGTTGTGAAATCTACCCCTAGGTAGATTAGTCCGTTCATGCGGCACCAATGCTCTGTTCTCCGCATAGTCTCTTTGACCCTCTCCTCAATTGTTTGAGGAGCCTTGTTCCTGTCAATGGCCGGGAAGGGCCAATTGTCCCCATCTGTGTCATTATACACCTTATCTACTTCATCTTCCGTAGTCTGGAAGCCTTCGGGGACAATGGCCACTCCGTATTGGATGATTTCCGCCAATGCCAAGCGAGTGATCCTTTCTTACGAGTTCGCCTCATGGAGAGCGTCGATGTAAATATCCTCAATTTGAGGGACATGGATCGGATCGAGCTTCGCTTTTGGCAGGCAGCTTCTTGGGTCGAAGGTAGGCCTGGCTGGGAAGTCATGCTTCAAGTTGAGTAGCTCCAGCTCTGCGAACATTTCCTTCGCCTTATGGTGGGTGGAGCATGTGTATCGGCCCACTGTGAGGGGGAAAGGAGTTCCACCCTTCTTTCTTTTGAGGCACTTCTCATGGTATGTGACCAGCTGCCTTGACAGTTCTAGTAGAATCAGCTTAGGCCCAGCATACCTTGGTAGCCTGGTTGGCTCTCCCAAAAAGTTGGCAGCCCTCAGATAGGTGAACGTGGGAAATTGGGTGAACAGGGCCCCCCATTTCTCTGTGACTGCCACTATGTTTTTGGTCGTCCGGCTATGAGTCATGTTTGGCCTCAGTAGGCAGATGACATGATAGAAGAATGCATCGTTAACTTTTGTGAAATGTTGGATGCTATTCTCCAGCCTCAGCTCTGGGTAGTAATCAAATATCTTGGCCTGAGGCCATACTCCACTTCGGTTCAGCCCCGGATAATCCCTTTCAGATGCTGCAGCGTAGACTACATAGGAGTTCATATGGAACACTCCTGTTGTGGCGAACTGTTGTAGCTGCTCAGAGATGGTGCTGCTTATTATTTCACCCCAGCAAAAGCGCTGATCGGGTAAATTTTTATTCATTGTCTCCAAGTACCGCAGCATCCACTTATGGAAATAGTGGGCATCTGAAAGCCCGAAGACTCTGCTCAGGAAGGTGATAGTATCGCTGAGCTCCTCTGAGAAATCACTTCGGTGGATAGTCTGTGGCCACCGGGTCACCACCTTCTTGTTTTTTAGGTAGACCTCATTCATCAACTGCATGCACTGGTCTTCGTTGTCTTCCCAGGCCTTGATGCATTCTTGTTGGCTAACAGCCACGAAGTTCCGGTGGTGAGGGATGCCGAGCATTATTTCAAAATGACGGGCAGTGAGGTTTATGACTACCTCGCCCTTGCTATTTTCGACACATCTTGTGTCTTTGTTGTAACATTGGGCAATCACCATCATGAATTCGTTGTTGACAGCGCTGACGGGGATTCCTCCGGTGAAGTGCAGGGCACTGCCTATTAACTTGTCCATCCATGGACTTCTTGTAACTTTCTGAGTCCTAACCCAGAATTCCTCCATGTCAATGTGACCCAATTCTGAGTCTCTGACATCCATACTGCACTCAGCCTGTGATTCGGGCATCCTGACCCTCTGATATTTGTATTTCATCTCTTCTTCTGTCAGCTTAGCCTTTCCTCTTGGTTTGGTGGGTTTCTTGCTTGACGTAGACATGTGTTCTTTCGAACTCAGTTGCTGATCTGCATGAAGAAGAAGTGAGACCCAATCCACAAAAGTTGAATTAGTCATTTGATCTTCCATTGGAATGCTAGCAGAAGAAAGAGTTAGAGATTTTAAGGCTTAGGGCGCAGGGCGCATGAAAATTGCATGTTGCAGGCCAAATGGATAAGGCGCACAGAAAAAGAGTGTTGCAGAGGTTATACTGGCGCCAAAGGCGCATGGCGCAGCGGATGCATATGTGATTGCATTTTATAGCGGGCGCATGAAAATTGTATGTTACATTGGGATTCGGTGCGCCCTCTGGCGCATGGATGGATTGTGTAACATTTAACAAATGGTGCGCCAAAAGGGATATGGCGCGGCGCATGAAGGGTTTACAAAACATCATGTTACTGCAATCGGGGGTGCGCCCGCGCCTTTATAGCTTTATACTTGCGCGAATAAGGCTTGTGTTGCATGGAAGCTGGGTGCGCCCTTTGGCGCATGGAAACGGGATGTAACATGGATAAATGGTGCGCCAAAGGCTTTTAAGGGGGGCGCGGGATCGACACTTGTAGCATGCGAGAAAGGCGCGCCTTGAGGGCGCATGAGTTCTAGATGCAGCATGACAAATGGGTGCGCCATTGGCGCGGGTTTAGATCATGTAACAGGGCGGGTAGATGCGCCAAAGGGGCGCAACTATTTTTAGTGTAACAAGGCGCGCCAGTGCGCCACAGAACTAAACTCATAGCTCAAACCTTTTCTTTCTTTCCTCCATTTCAAAGGTTGCTTGGACATATAAGGTTTCATAAAAAGATTTTCAGACCAAGCCTTTTCAAAACAACACTCTTTACCAGCAGATCTGGAAAGAGGGAGGGAAGGGAGGAGGAAAAGAAGAAAATGAGACAGGACAGCACAGGGGAGGAGCTAGCTTAATCATAATCTCATTTTAAAACCGGCCAGCAAGCCAAAACACAGACCAAGAACACTCAAAGAACCGAAAGCACAAAACGGAGAAGAGGGAGAACCTCTCACCTTGGATATATAGCAAAAGTTTGGAGAGCGGGTCCACAGGGTGATGAAAACGATGGAGCAGAGGCTGACAAGTCCAGAACGATCACGTGCTTTGCAAAAGAATGAAAATGACGTTGGGCGCGCACGTATATTTATAGAAAAACTGGTCATCAATGCGCCAACCACTTTTGAAATGGCGCATGAAAGTTGCTGTCGACAGGGGAAAGCGTGCGCCCTTTGGCGCACCATATGCATTGTCGACATGAAGTTATGTGCGCCCTTTGGCGCACCAAAACTTTGTGTTGCAGCGAGATTATGTGCGCCCTTTGGCGCACCGAAAAGTGGAGCAACAAAAGCAATGTCAACAATAAGGCGCATGCGCCTTGGCGCACGCAAAAGAGACTCAACATCCTTTGGCGCACCGAAAGACGTGCTAACATGGAAAACCATGCGCCAAAGGCTTTTAAGTGGGCGCACCAAAACTTTGTGTTGCAAGGAAAATCCATGCGCCCAGCCAAAAAAGGCTCAAAAAGACTAAGTTCGAAAACTAGATTTCCCGGGAAGGGATTTTACAACGTTTCGAACGCGAAGGATCCCTAACGAGGGATCGAAACAAAATTTTCGGGGATCTTGTTGTTTGAGACTAGGTGCTTGAATTTCTTTAAACTCCGATCACCTGCAAGCACATGCTTTTCAATGAAAGAATACCTAGTTTCGTATTCCTCCAAGCCTTGATCAAGAAAGCAACTGGTTGTTCTAATCCTTCTTTGTTTTGTTGTGCCAGGATTGCAGAAATTGTGTCTCCACCACCAAAGGCGTATAGCATGAAACCCTTGGAGAAGTCTGGATTGACGAGAGTGGGGGCTTGAGATATGGCCTCTTTTATTGCCTCAAAACTTGCCTTGCCTTCAGATGTCCACTTAAATGCCATGCTCTTTTTTAACATCAACGTTATTGGCTTTACGAGAGCTGCAAAGTTTGGAACAAACCTGCAGACAAAATTGATCCTTCCCAAGAAGCTTTGAAGAGCCTTCTTGTGACTTGGCAATGGCAACACTCGAATTGCTTCAACTCTTTCTAGGTCAATCGTCAATCCCTCCTTTGAAACAATATGGCCTAGAATTTCCCTCATGAGCCAGGAATATGCATTTTTTGGGATTCAATGATACCCCAAATCTTCTACACCTCTGAAATACCTGCCTTAGATGAAAGAGGTGATCCACTGCATTTTTGGAGAATATAGTGATGTCATCAAGATATATCAGAACTATTTTATTGATCAACCCCTTGAATGCCATATCCATTGCCCTTTGGAAAGTGGCTCCAGCATTTGATAGGCCAAATGGCATCTTCTTGTAGGCATATGTGCCCCATTTGGTGGTGAAAGCCATCTTGAACTGGTCTTCTTCCTTCACCATTATCTGATTATAGCCTGAATATCCATCTAGCAATGAGAACCTTTCTGAACCAGCTACAACCTGCAATATTTGCTCCATGGAAGGGAGTGGGTAATGGTCCTTGAGAGAGGCTCTATTCAAGTCTCTGAAGTCAACACACAATCTGATCTCTCCACTCTTCTTTCTGACTGGAACTAAGTTGGCAACCCAACTAGAATGCTTGATTGGGAATATGATCCTTGACTCAATCAGCTTGTCCAATTCTTTCCTCATGAGAGGCTCCATGTGTGGATTGACTGGTCTTTGTTTCTGCCTGACAGGCTTAGTATTTGGATCCAATTCGATGGTATGCTAAGCTAAGTTGGGATTGAAACCTTTCAAGTCTTCATAGCTCCAAGTGAACACGTCGGGGAACTCTTGACACAATTTGTATGAACTCATACCTTTCTTGTTCGAGTTTTCATCCTTCCAATTTGCAATGGTTTGTTCTCTTCTACCAAGATGGATCTCGAGTCCTCTCTCTTGACTCTGAATGTTTGCTTTCTCCTTTCTAAACTGATCATTGGGGTTAAAAATGGACTCCAAAGTGATAAGTCCCTTGGGTAGCTTGTTAGTTCTCACTGTACCACTTGGTCACCATCTTTTGTTCTAATTTTTCTTGATTCTTAGCTGAGAACTCGGCTTCTTCTTGTAAGAAATGGATGATTTGATGGTCATTTTCAAACACTTACCAACTGACATTGTTATCCGGCACTGAAGGCCTCACAATCACATGGATGTTTGGTTGTACCTTGTCTTGTTGAATACTTTCCACAATGTCAAAGGCTGCCCCAACTGCTACAAGCCTATCAGCAGCTTGATTCTCTTTCCTAGGAATGGATTTGATGCCAAAACCTTCAAAATATTCCATGAGGTCCCACACCCTATTCTTGTAGCACTTGAGTAGATCATTCTTGGCAGCATGTTGTCCCTTGACCTGATTTACAATCAATTCACTGTCCCCAAAGACTTGCAAGTTCTTTATTTTCTTCTTGATTGCCCAATGCATCCCTTGCACCAAGGCTTCATATTCAGCGGTGTTATTGGAGCATGCAAACTGAAATCTAAAAGTTGAATAGTACTTTATTCCTTGAGGTGAAACAAGCATAGCTCCACCTCCTACACCTTGTCTACTCCTTGATCCATCAAAAAACAACTGCCATACCTCATTGTCATCTTTGTGGTTTGGCTTGGTGATGCTAGGAATAGGCTGATTTTCTTCATGTATGCAATAGACCCCTAGCTCAGATTCTTCCACTTCTTGATAAGGATCAAATGCATGTATCTTGTTTGCCCATTCATCAAGAGTTAGATCCGGGATGCTTCCAACCTTGGTGTCAGCCTCATCAGTGCTTGGGTGGTCTTCTTGATCAAATGCTGAACAATTGGCATTAATCTGACTTGGAGTGTAAGGCTCAATGTGGAAGTTTGCAATAGGTTCTGACCTGATTGTAGCTTTAGTTTCATACCTTGTTCTGAACAACATGTGTGACCAATCAGCAGACAAATATCCTCCAATCTTGGCTGTGAAGTCCCTTGATAAGCATAGGGCAAAGAGTGGTGGAAGGTCTATGACTGATACATCTTGTAAAACAACAACATTTGGACATGCATGCAAGGTAAGACTCAAGTTTCTAATCACTCCAACTGTTACTACTGCTGTCCCATCTAGCTGCACTACCCCTTTGGATATTGTTTCATACTGGAGCCCTAGTTGATCAGCTATTTGTTTAGGCATTACTGAGCTACTTGCCCTGAGTCTATCATGCAATTGTGCACTAGCTGATTTCCAATGATCAATGAAACATAGAAAGGAGGGGGTTTCAACATTTTACCTTGTTGTCCTCCATGATTTTCCTCAGGCTGGGCAGCATTTGTGAGCACTTTGTCTTGCATTTTTGATTCGAAGGCCAGTCCTTCATGGCAGCTTGCAGCAGATCTCTTTGGCCTGGGATAGATAGGGATTCCCACATTGATATATTAACATTTGTCTTCTTCATCTAATCAATGATATTGAATGGTGATGAAGGATCTCTTTGTTGTCCCTTGGTTTGCACATTCACTCCTTGCACGTGGGTAGCAACAACTAGTATTTGAGTTGGCTTAGGGGCTGTTCTTGGCTGCCATTGTGCATTTGAAATTGGATTTTGCTTGCCAACCATTTGTGGATTGGTTGGGGCTAATGGTTGTTCTTCACCCAAATTCCTCCTTTTTGACCTTGTGTTGGCTGCAACACCTTGAGAAACTACCTGGTTCATGCCACAAAAATCCTCTGCTTGCCAATTTACCAATGTGGTGTCATTTGGGGCTGATTGCTGTTGGAATGTTTCTTGTTGTTGGCTGTTTTCTGACTGCTCTCACCCTCCACACCAGTAGTTGTCACCATTAATGCTTGAGTCAAAGCACCATTGAAGCACATGGATTGATTATGAGGCTCATTGCATGGAAAACACCAATCATACTCCTGGGCAATGTTGTTTTGTGTTGGCACCAATGCCTTAGAGGCAGATATGACATTTGGATTATAGGGCTGAAATGGTCTATTGGCAGGAGGCCTTGTTTGATTTATATTTGCAACTGGATTAGGTGGCCTTTGTGGTTGGTATGGCTGCCTTTTAGGCTGAGCTTGGGGTTGATAAGAAGGTCTAAAACCTTGGGCCTGCTGCCTTTTGAGAGTAACCAGCTCATTGCCTAGGTTTTGCAATTGCTTCATGACTTCTTGAAGCTCATTTGGGGCACTTGGAGATGAAGTGGAAGCTTCATTTGAACTCTGATTTCTAGGAGTGGGAGAAGGAGCCAAATTAGGTGCTTGATTGGTGTTTGGACTCTCTAAGCTTGGAAACAAAGTGGCATGGGAGGTCTAGGGGCAAGTTTGCCAGCTTGGATCAAACAATTTTCAGCCCTAATGGCAATGCTATAAGCCATAGGGATAGTTATGCCTCCCATGGACCGAATCAACATAGAAATATCAGAATTTAGAGCTTTGAGATAGTAGAGAAAAGCACCTTCTCATTGTTGGCCCGACTACCACCGGAATTATCTCCCAAGTCTTTTGAAATTTGAAGTTGAAATCGGTCAGCTGCTCATTTGGAGCTCTCTTGATGGTTGTCAGCTACTCCAAAAGAGACAAGTTGTCTCCCTTCTCTCCAAATTTCTCATGAAGTGCTATACACAGCTGATTCTAATTTGTGATAGAACCAGCTCCAAGGCTCCTAAACCATTGCAATGCTTTACCCTTGAATGAAGATGCCAGTAACTTGACAGCCACTTGCATCTCATTGATTTCATGGATTGCACAAAGGTTGGCAATGTCTTTAACATGATCACCTGGAGTAGTCTGATTTTCTCTAGTGAAGTATGGAATGTTCTTCAAGGCTGCAATAGGAATTGGATGTTGTGCATTGAGGGAAACAGGGCTGCTTCCTGTGAAGTTGACATAGGGGTTGTTTTGTGCCATTCTAATTGGTCTTAAAACCCTTGTTGACTGAATGAAAGGCCTATCAGGTGGAGGAGTTGAGAGAGTTCTGTTTGGTGGAGATGGAGACCTTTGAATCCTTCTTCCTCTTTGCCTTCTTCTTGGAGATAATTGCAGGTATTCAAACAACACTTCTTCTTCTCCAAATCTTGACCTTGTGGTGACCCTTCTTATGAGTTTTCAGCTGCCTGCACTGCTAAAACCATTGATTCTTCCCTTGGAGTTGCTAGATATGTAAATAATAGCTCTTTTCAAGCAAGAAAATTGCAGCAGATGCACATCAACTTTGCTGCAGTAAAAATGAGACCTCTGCTCCCACCGGCGTGCAAAACTATTAGTGCAAATGCACACGGTGGCTTAAAATTTCTTTGTTGATGATGAGACACCTCTGCGAAAGATGAAATAATCTAACCTCGGTGTCCCACCGAGCGTGCCAAAGCGTTAGTGCAGAATCACAAAGACCCCTAGATGTTGATCGATTTCTATGTTGATCACTCTAGCATCCAAGTGTGATTGCACAACATTGAAACCTTTCTCCAAGTGTGGGACTTGCAGAAATGAGAAAGGAATCTCCAGAGAAGGTGGTTCCTATTCCTCTATTCGATGCACACAAAAACGCAGAGGGTTTACTCAAAACCTAATCTAATTTTTCCAAGGAGACATGGTAATAAGATGCGTAAAAATAAACCTAAGCTAACAGAGGTGATGCATTGAGGAATGAAGAACATCTGTCTTGCCAATAAACACAGAACATTCAAATGTGATGCAAGATCATGCACATATAACAAAATTTACAGTGAAAGACCAGGAGGATGTAAATGGACACAGAGAGGGTTGAGAATCATCCACAGACATGCATTACTTGCTCCAAATATTGATACAATACACTACAAAATGCCAAGAGGCAGAGTCACATTACAGTTTCAAATGGGAGGTTCGAACTCCACAAATTTTCCTGATAAAGAGAAGAAGGGAGGAGCAAAACAGAAATGTTTGACCTTTAGAAAGAAGCCCCTCCTTACAATATATAGGAAGAATGAGAGAGGGAAGAGAGAGGAAATCCAGATCTACCCCAACCACTTCTAGGTCACATTTAGCTCATCTTATTATGGCAGAAGTGGTGAATCCTAGCAAAATGGTGGACTGTATAGTAGAAACGACGAACCGTATGCGTTGTATTAAAGCGGTTGTTGAAACATTAAACTCATCTATTATTACGTGCGAGGCGTTTCTCAAATTTTCTCTCTAAAATGAACCAAAATGTAATATTGACCCCGGAATCGTGTAGAGAATTTCACCAGCTTTCCATTGATATAAAGAACATGAAAATCTGAGCTCTGGATCAAAAGTTATGGCGATCTGAAGATTTTAGGGCAAAAACAGGCAAAAACGGATTTTGAATTTTTTCCCGCGCTCTGCCACCTGGATGACACGTGTCGGGCACTGATTGGATGAGCAATTCTCTCTCCTCCACCTTTCCATGGGTTTCCCTTGAAAATTTTGACTTTTCTATAACTTTGGAAAATTTTCCATTTTTTCCCGCGCCCGCCACTTGGGACACGTGGCGTGATCTCGACTGGAGGACGGGCGTGGGGTCATCCTTGTCTTTTAATTTTTTGGCCCAAGACTTTTGTCAAATTTTCCTAAGTCTTTCCTTGGCTCCAAACTCCCCCACCTTAGGACACGTGTCCCTACTCGATTCATCCTCGGCTCCCTCGGCTTTTCGCATCCCTCGCGTCCCTTTGGCCCATTGTCCCAAACTACCTGGGAAAAATTCCTCCGAACCACCCGATTCGGGCTTCCTTGTCCCTCTTGTGGTGAATACACGTGGCACATTTCCATTGGCTCTCGGCTCCTTTAGCTCTTCACATCCCACGCGTACTTTTGGCCCGGATGTCCTGCACGAAAGTCTCTCTCTGCTTTGGCCGAACGGCCGGTTCAAGCGTCCTCCTCCGCATTTTTGTCCCAACTGTCCCAAACCGTCTCAGGACAAATTCTTCCGGCTCACCGAAATGGATCGACTTGCGCCAAACCAGCCGATCCGTGTCTTTCACATACTCTTGTCCCAATCGCTGCATGGACCTTTGGAGGCTTTTCGGCGGTTCACGCCCGACGTCCCAACTATCCGAAGGACCGCCTGGACTAGGACTTAGCCGATTTTCATGATTTTTTCTGTCCCAAGCTTGTTTTTCTACATTTCTTCCATTTTTAGAATCTGTTGGGATTTCTTCTTGGGTGGGAGAGTTAGAGAGAAACCGAAGGACCCCAAAAAACATGATTTTGGGCTTTAAATTAATATACTTGCACAGGACTTGAATATTCTGATGCATGTTATCAAAATTACCCTGGGGGTGAATTTTGGATAACAAAGACCAATGAGGTTGAGTCCCCATTTATATGTATTGAGCTAGTGGAGAGTGTGACTGAAAATGTACGTGAGGTTGGAGTCTTGTTGACATTTAAAAAATTTATTGGCATATTCACAACAATCTTGCTTAAGCATAGGCCAATAGTAGCCCATGTAAAGGATCTATTTAACAACAAATAAGTTGTTAAATTGTGCACCACATATCCCATTGTGGACTTCTTGGATAGCTAAATGGGATTTGGGGATTTAAGACACCGAGAGGAGAAGGCCATCAAACCCTATTTTGTAAAGGACACCCCCTAATATAACATATTAGGATGCACGTTGTTGAAAATATATTTTACCATTTCGGATGGATCGAAGGAATTTTCTTGTGGAAAGATAGTCGTATTTCTAAATCTACCAAGTGTAAAATTGGTTGTCTTCTATATGATTGATATTTGGAAGATTAGTGTTGGTGTTAAATGGTTGATCAAGTTTATGTATGATGAAAAAGAGTTTATAATTATCTGGTGATAGAGGTATAAGAGATGCAATGGATATCATGGTATCTACAAATTTACTAGATGAATGAGGGGTAGTTTGGATTTAGTAATGATTGAAGAGTTTAGGAGATCTTCAACGATGGCTTTATATTTTTGTAAGATCTAATTTATACATTAAAAAATATTTTTGATTTTATTGATAACAAGTTGAGAATCCCCATAGACATCAAGGATTTGTGTACCCAAAAATGCGGCGGTTTGAAGTCCCAAGATGAGATCTTCGTATTCTTCCATGTTGTTTGTGCAATCAAAATTCAGTTTGAAGGATAAAGGAAAAGGGTTGTCCCAAGGGGTATTATAACTATTTCAGCACCCTCCTTGTCTACATTTGGACCCAAAAAAAGGTCATTTTGAGAGGGGTTTTATTATGGTCGAGGGTGTTGATAATTTTATCAGAAACTATTCACGAGGAACAATATTAGAGGGAATGGGATCTTCAGTGACCTAATCAACAATGACCTCGCCACTTGATGGAATTTTGAGAGATAAATTCAAGGTCAAACTCTTTCGTGATCATGAGCCATATAGTTCTATAATCATTTTGATATAGTTTAGATTGCATGGATTTCAAAGTGGATTAAAATTTATGACTACATAGATTTTTGATTGAGGAGATAATGACGAAGTTTTTAAGTTACAAAATATAAGGCACAAAAAAATTTCTACTTGAAATAATAGGATTTGTACTCATGAAGGGTGTTGTTTATGTAATAGATGGATTGTTCCTTACCTTATTTATCTCAATGTGCTAGCATGGCTCCCGAGGAATGATCAATAGCGGATATATATATATAAGAGATCCCCCTCACGTGGATGTATAAGCACTTATGGTGATAAGATATATTGTTTGATGCCATCAAAGGCCCATTGACAGTCATCATCCCACTTAAAGTGGATGTATTTCCTTATAAGGTGATGAAAAGGTTGACAACGGTCTGATAGTTGAGAGATAAAGCAACAAATAGATTGAATTTTTCCTTGAAGGCTATGAAGTTGTTTAATATTAGATGGAGGAGGCATTTTGATAATGGCCTTGACCTTAATCGGGTCAATGGAAATTCCCCTAATAGATAATATGAATCCTAGGAGTTTTTATATCAAGTACTTTAATTACGCATTTAGCTAGATTGAGATGGAGAAAGAATTGTAATAAAATTACAAACATCATGTCGAGGATTAAAAATGGTCTTTTTCGATGTTTGGATTTTCCTAAGATATGATCTACGTAATATTTTATAGTTTTGTGGATGAGGTCATGAAAGATGTATGTCATAGCACGTTGATAAGTAGATCCTACATTTTTCAATCCAAAGGGCATTAATTTATAATAGAAGATTCCCCACGAGGTGATAAAGGATTTCTTATGTTTATCTTTTAGTGTGAGGAGAATTTGGTTATAACTAGAGAAACTATCCATAAAAGATAACATTTCGTGTCCTGTTGTTAGATTGACAAGCTGATCAATTTTCAGTAGGGGAAATCATCTTTTGGATAAGAGAGGTTAATGTCCTAAAAGTCTCGTACATATGAATAATTCCCCAATGGCTTTAGTGATGGGTATGATATTAGAAACCCATTAGGGATAATCGATAGGTAGTATGAAATTGGATGAAATAAGATGTTGGAGTTCTTCTTTAACTAACAGTGTGATGTGAGGATGCATCCTATGAAGAATTTTCTTCACTAGATTAGAATCGGGATGGTGATGATATTGTGGATACCGATGTTAAGGTTTATACTAGGCATATAATTGTAGAACATGCAAAATATTTTCTATTCTTGGATAAGAACGTGGTGGAATTTATGTAGTTCATATAGGTCTAAAGGTTGACTGATTTTGACAATGTGTGGTTCTTATGATGTATCAATATTAACTTCAATGGTAGATTCATTAAGGATTCTAGATGTATTGAAGGGTAAGGTTTTATTAATATAGTGATCTTCAACACCCATATAGGTTAATATAATTTCATCATCATGACAATGGAGAATGTTGATAGTGGGGGAATATTCCTCTATCACGTGAGGTAGTGTTAAGGGAAAAGATTAAATCTTGCAATTAGATTGGTAATTATGTGGTCCTAATGTGATAGTATTGATTAAAAATAGTCAGAAGGAATGGATATGGTGTTGTCATTGTCATAATGTAGGTCTAATGATGGTAATGGGTATGTTTATGGTTGTGATTCTAGTGGTGATGCTTTGAAATTGAGGCCATATTTCTTGTGAGGTTTCCTCAAGTCTTCAAAGGGTAAATCATGTGGACCATGTTCATGCCTACCAAGACCAAAACCTTTCCACACACATCGGTGAAGGTAATTCGAAGAAAACTAAGGTTTGTCTAGGAATGAAAATTCTAAGGAAAATGGCTTAGCGTGTGGTTTATTTTCAAGATGAGAGGAAGGGTGATTGATGCCTTTGTAAATAATTTGTGTTCAAAGGAATAGGGGACCAAAGGAAATGATATTTCTGATGTTAGATTCATAAAGGGGTTATTTGTCAGGTCTCCCACATGTTTTAGGTGTAAGGAGTGTCTTGAGAGTAGGAGTCTATATTCCCCAACAAGATACATTGCATGATGCCCTTGAAGGATTGCTAATAGAGTAATTTGGATGCTTAGATAGAGGCCTTTTAGTGATGGAAGAAACACTTCATTACGCTTTGTAGATCATATGCTAGGATTTAAATGGATTAGGATCAGCGATAACCATAAAGGTCTTACCTTTGTGTTTGTACTTTAGACACCAATGTAGGGTAGATGGGACAAAAAACATAACACGGATATATGGATGGACTAATAATATGTTGTATTATAACTCTCCTTCTACAAGATATAAGAGTTCATGGAGGATTTTGACACCTATTTTGATAGGAAAGATAACTATGCCAAAGGTAGGATTGACAATATCGTTAAAGGCCCATAAGACAATGGGTGATTGAGTGACAATGTTATTGGGTAACAAATTTTTTTGAAGGCATGAGATGATATTATATTGATACTAGCACCATTGTCAATCATAACTCTTTTAACTAGAGTATCATTGATATAAACAATGATGAAGAGGGATTGGTTATGATCCTCAAGTTGCGGTGATCGAAATCATCGAATGTGATAGTTGTAGAAATTTTCAAGGCACCAAAAAGGTTGGAAAATAGTTGGGGATCATCTAATGGTACTGAGATGGCTAGAAGGGATTCCATCAAAGATTTTCAATGTTGTGGGAAGTTTTGAATAAGCTCATAAAGGGACATCTTGACAGATGCTTGATGAAATTTTTTGAGAACAATATTTTGTATGAATGTCATAGATTGAGTGTGGGTCATCACAAGGATAGAGACCTTGGATTTATGATATTAAGGATTGGATGGCTCAGGGGAATAGTTGAGATAGATATTTTAGGCCTATTTTGATTCTAGGATTTCAAATCTTGAGTGCAAGATCTTGTGGCTATATAGATGGCATCGATTTGGATGAGAGGAGACTTTTCGGAGGAATCCCTATTTTTCATTAAATTAATAGATGATTCTTCGAGATAAACATGTTTAGTTATAGGTTTGGTTTGGTGGCTTGATCTTGTTATTTTCAATTTGATAGGTTGATGAGGATGATTCTTGTTTTCTTAGAGGAGTCCCTTATTAAAAATATTTTAGATCACGACGTGGAGTTTTTTACAATCCTATGTATAATGTCATAGTATTTTATGATAAACACAAAATTCCTCGTAGTTGTACCAAGAAGGTTTCCACCATCGGGGATTGGAGGGATTGATTAGTGGTAATACTATGGTTGACGATTATATGAGTTTTTCAAGGATTTTGATGTAATATCTTGATGAGGTTGGTTGAGATGATAACAAAGGCGTGGGGTTGTTGACATTAGTTTATAGTTTAGAAGGATGAGATACTGGAAGTATTTTTTGTGTGAGGTGTTTAAGTGTAGTTTTGAGGGTGGTTTTAGATTCTTAGATGGTGAATGTGAGTTTTGATGAGGTATTTTGTCCTAGATTATAGGGTAGGGATGTTTTATCCTATGATATGTTTGTCTAGCATTTTTAGAGTTGTATCTTTTTGTGAAGAAATTTTTTCAATTTTTTGTGTACGACTACCAAGGCTCTTGATTTTATGTGGTGAGATATTGTCTTTGGAAGGAGTGTTTATGATTTCAAGAACGAATCATTTTTATTACAATCTCAAAGGAATAGGATTGGGAATATTTGTATGAGTGGATATGATAGGGTTGAGAAGTTGTGACATAGAGTGGTTCAAGGTCTCATTGGTAAGGAGATCTAAAGATTCTAATTGCATACCCATTGTTTCATCACGAAACACATGGTATGGTAGGTGTAAGTGAGAGATGGTTGAAGATGTTGATGATATGAGTGGTATAATGTTTATCTCCTATGGAATTAGTTTTATTATTAATTTGGGAGATGGTTTGTAAAAGGTTGTTTGAACATGATTATGTTTTAATTGGGAGGTTCATTTTGGTTGTCGAGTTGTAGCTCACCTCAGTTCATGAGATCTTGGAGATAATTTATAAAAGAGTGGTATTTAATGATGTCATGTTGTTAGACTCGATGATATTTGTATTAGCCATCACCTCTATACAATGATGGTTTAGGGTCAGAATCTTCAATGGGTCAAATGGGATGGAGTTTTATCATGCAAGTTATCATTAGTTTGTATAAAATAGATTTGTAATACTCCTCTAGAGGTGTGTATTTACGTGGAGGTTGGGATCATCTGATGGTACTGAGATGGCTTGAAGGGATACCATCATAGATTTTCAATGTTGTGGGTAGTTTTGAATAAGCTCATAAAAGGACATCTTGATAGATGCTTGATGAAATTTTTGAGAAAAATATTTTGTATGAATGTCATAGATTGAGTGTGGGGCACCACAAGGATAGAGACCTTAGATTTAGGATATTAAGGATTGGATGGCTCGGGGGAATAGTTGAGATAGATATTTTAGGCCTATTTTGATTCTCGGGATTTCAAATCTTGAGTGCAAGATTTTGTAGCTATCTGAGATGGCATCGATTTGGATGAGAGGGGGAATTTTGGAAGAATCCCTATTTTTTAGTTAAATTACTAGATGATTCTTCAAGATAAACATGTTTAGTTATAGGTTTGGTTTGGTGGTTTGATCTTGTTATTTTCGATTTGATAGGTGGATGAGGATGATTCTTGTTTTCTTGGAGGAGTCCCTTATTAAAAATATTTTAGATCATGACGTGGAGTTTTTACAATCCTATGTATAATGTCATAGTATTTTATGATAAACACAAAATTCCTCGTAGTTGTACCAAGAAGGTTTCGCCATTGGGGATTGGATGGATTGATTAGTGGTAATAGTATAGTTGATGATTATATGAGTTTTTCAAGGATTTTGATGTAATATCTTGATGAGGTTGGTTGAGATGATAACAAAGGCATGGGGTTGTTGACATTAGTTTATAGTTTAGAAGGACGAGAGATCTGGAAGTATTTTTTGTGTGACATGTTTAAGTGTAGTTTTGAGGGTGGTTTTAGATTCTTAGATGGTGAATGTGAGTTTTGATGAGGGTTTTTGTCCTAGAATATAGGGTAGGGATGTTGTATCCTATGATATGTTTGTCTATTTTTTGAGAGTTGTATCTTTTTGTGAAGAATTTTTTCAAATTTTTGTGTATGACTACCAAGGCTCTTGATTTTATGTGGTGCGATCTTGTCTTTGGAAGGAGTGTTTATAATTTCAATAAGGAATCATTTTTATTACAATCTCAAAGGAATAGGATTGGAAATATTTGTATGAGTGGATATGATAGTGTTGAGAAGTTGTGACATAGAGTGGATCAAGGACACATTGGTAAGGAGATCAAAGATTCGATTGCATACCCATTGTTTCATCACACAAAACACATGGTATGGTAGGTGTAAGTGAGAGATGGTTGAGAATGTTGATGATATGAGTGGTATAATGTTTATCTCCTATGGAATTAGTTTTATTATTAGCTAGAGATGGTTTGTAAAAGGTTGTTTGAACATGATTATGTTTTGATTGGGAGGTTCATTTTGGTTGTCAAGTTGCAGCTCACCTCAATTCATGAGATCTTGGAGATAATTTATAAAAGAGTGGTATTTACTAATGTCATGTTGTTAGACTCGATGATATTTGTATTAGGCATCATCCCTATACAATGATGGTTTAGGGTCGAGTCTTCAATGGGTCAAATGGGATGGAGTTTTATCATGCAAGCTATCATTAGTTTGTATAAAATAGATTTGTAATACTCCCCTAGAGGTGCGTATTTACATGGAGGTTGGGATCATCGATGGTACCGAGATGGCTTGAAGGGATTCCATCATAGATTTTCAATGTTGTGGGAGTTTTGAATAAGCTCATAAAGGGACATCTTGTGAGATGCTTGATGAAAATTTTTGAGAACAATATTTTGTATGAATGTCATAGATTGAGTGTGGGGCACCACAAGGATAGATACCTTGGATTTAGGATATTAAGGATTGGATGGCTCGGGGGAATAGTTGAGATAGATATTTTAGGCCTATTTTGATTTGGGATTTCAAACCTTGAGTGTAGGATCTTGTGGCTATACTGAGATGGCATGGATTTGGATGAGAGGGGACTTTTGGAAGAATCCCTATTTTTAGTTTAATTACTAGATGATTCTTGAGATAAACATGTTTAGTCATAGGTTTGGTTTGGTGGCTTTATCTTGTTATTTTTGATTTGATAGGTGGATGAGGATGATTCTTGTTTTTGGAGGAGTCCCTTATCAAAAATATTTTAGATCATAACGTGGAGTTTTTTACAATCCTATGTATAATGTCATAGTATTTTATGATAAACACAAACTTCCTCGTAGTTGTACAAGAAGGTTTCCGCCATCGGGGGATTGGAGGGATTGATTGGTGGTAATACTATGGTTGACGATTATATGATTTTTTCAAGGATTTTGATGTAATATCTGATGAGGTTGGTTGAGATGATAAAAAAGGCGTGGGGTTGTTGACATTATTTTATAGTTTAGAAGGACGAGATCTTTGGAAGTATTTTTGTGTGACATGTTTAAGTGTAGTTTTGAGGGTGGTTTTAGATTCTTAGATGGTGAATATGAGTTTTGATGAGGGTTTTGTTTTTACAGACTCACATCACCCCTGGATGCAAATCAGGCTTCTAGGTTGATCACTCTAGCATCCAATGTGATTGCACAACATGGAAACCTCTCTCCAAGTGTGGGGACTTGTGAAATTGAGAGAGGAATCTCTAGATTAGAGGTTGGTTTCTGAAAATCCTCTGATTTAGATCTAATGCTTGCACAACTACAGAGGTTCAGATCCTAATCCTACTCTAAACTACAAGGAGATAGGGATAGAAATGCAAAAATTGAAACTAACTAAAGGTGGTGATGCACCAAAAGGAGTGGTGAAACATTTTGTCAAGCAAATAGACACAGACCAAAGATTGCAACATAAAACATACACAGGCTGATAAGATATAATTTAGGATCTGAAATGAAGCAAATAACACAAAGGACTGAAACCATTCACAAAGCTTGCATTATCATTTCAGTGTCAAAACCATGCATTACAACCTCAGAGAGGTAAAAACTATTACAATCTTTGGAGAGGTCTGATTCTTCAAACAATCACTTACTGGAGGTGAAAGAAGAAGTTGCTATGTCCAAAAATGTTCCCCCTTTTGAAAATGAGCCAAAACTGGCTTTTACATTGCATGGGTCGAGCCCAGGAGATAGAAACATACAAAAACATGAGAGCCCATTCCTCCTCAACTGCAGATGCATTAAAACAGCATGGGATACCTTACAAACCCATACCCTATCAATTTTGACTGAATTGCAGGAGAATGCGACCCATTCTGCATTAAATTTGGTCGCTGAAATGTCACTTCTAGCCATGAACATGCGTCAGAGCCATTTCTTAACTTTCTCTCTCCAGACTACACCAAAATTCAAGATTAACCCCAAAATCATGTAGAGAATTTCATAAGCTTTCCGTTGATATAAAGAACGTGAAAATCCGAGCTCTAGATCGAAAGATATGGGGATCTGAAGATTTAGGGCACAAAACAGGCGAAAATGTGTTTTGAAGATTTTTTCCCGCGCTCTGCCATCTGGATGACACATGTCAAGCACTGATTGGATGCGTAATTCTCTCTCCTTTGCTTACCCATGGGTTTTCCTTGAGAATTTTGACTTTTTTGTGATTTTGGAACATTTTCCACTTTTCCTCCGTGCCCCCGCCACTTGGGACACGTGGCATGCATTGATTGGAGGACAGGGCGCGGGGCAGACCTTTACTTTTAGCTTTTGGCGAAACTTGGCCAAATTTTCCAAATCCTCCCGAGCTCCATGCTTTGAACTTTTGGACGTTTCCCCCTTGTGACACGTGTCGTGATTTGATTGGTCTCAGTGTGCCGACTTTTCTCGCTCTCTCTCGTCCCTTTGGCCCGGTGTCCAGTCTTTATGCGGGGACAAAACCTCCGATCCGCTTCGAAATGGGCTTCCTTGTCCCTTTTCGATGATGACATGTGGTGTGATCTGATTGGCTCTCGGCTTTCTCGGCTATCCACATCTTCCGCGTCCCTCTGTCCCAGATGTCTCGAATCAAGTTTTCTACACCGGCCCGATCTAGGTGGTTCGCATCCTTCGCGTCTTAATGGCCCAAATGTCCCAACCTGTAATGCTTGCTCAGATTATTCGATTTTCTTTTCTCCTTTGGCCGAACCAGCTTTCTATGTCCCTCGCGTCCCGACGGCCGGATGTTCCTTTACTCTCTGCAGATCGCTGGCAGATCTTTGGTCGGTTCAGCGCCCGGATGTCCCTCATGTCCCGACTGTTGCGAGGACTAAGACTTAGCCATTTTTCATGATTTTTCCTGGCCCAAGCTTGTTTTTGCAACTTTTTCACCTTTTCTTCAGAACTTGCTCTTTTCAACCTGGACAGGAGAGTTAGAAAAATTCTGAGGGAACCCTAGAAACATGATTTTTTGCCCTGAACTTTCTATTTACCTGGGACTTGAGAATTTAATGCATGTTATCAAAATTACCCTGGGGGTGAATTTTGGATAACAGGTTTTTGTCCTAGATTATAGGGTAGGGATGTTGTATCCTATGATATGTTTGTCTATTTTTTGAGAGTTGTATATTTTTGTGAAGAAATTTTTTCAAATTTTTGTGTATGACTACCAAGGCTCTTGATTTTATGTGGTGCGATCTTGTCTTTGGAAGGAGTGTTTATAATTTCATTAAGTAATCATTTTTATTACAATCTCAAAGGAATAGGATTGGGAATATTTGTATGAGTGGATATGATAGGGTTGAGAAGTTTTGACATAGAGTGGTTCAAGGACTCATTGGTAAGGAGATCCGAAGATTCGATTGCATACCCATTGTTTGATCCACGAAACACATGGTATGGTAGGTGTAAGTGAGAGATGGTTGAGAATTTTGATGATATGAGTGGTATAATGTTTATCTCCTATGGAATTAGTTTTATTATTAGTGGGAGATGGTTTGTAAAAGGTTGTTTGAACATGATTATGTTTTGATTGGGAGGTTCATTTTGGTTGTCAAGTTGCGGCTCACCTCAATTCATGAGATCTTGGAGATAATTTATAAAAGAGTGGTATTTACTAATGTCATGTTGTTAGACCTAATGATATTTGTATTAGGCATCACCATTATACAATGATGGTTTAGGGTCGAGTCTTCAATGGGTCAAATGGGATGGAGTTTTATCATGCAAGCTATCATTAGTTTGTATAAAATAGATTTGTAATACTTCCCTAGAGGTGTGTATTTACATGGAGGTTGGGATCATCTGATGGTATTGAGATGGCTTGAAGGGATTCCATCATAGATTTTCAATGTTGTGGGGAGTTTTGAATAAGCTCATAAAGGGACATCTTGATGGATGCTTGATGAAAATTTTTGAGAACAATATTTTGTATGAATGTCATAGATTGAGTGTGGGGCACCACAAGGATAGAGACCTTGGATTTAGGATATTAAGGATTGGATGGCTCGGGGGAATAGTTGAGATAGATATTTTAGGCCTATTTTGATTCTGCGATTTCAAATCTTGAGTGCGAGGATCTTGTGGTTATATAGATGGCATCGATTTGGGTGAGAGAGGAATTTTGGAAGAATCCCTATTTTTAGTTAAATTACTAGATGATTCTTCGAGATAAACATGTTTAGTTATAGGTTTGGTTTGGTGGCTTGATCTTGTTATTTTTGATTTGATAGGTGGATGAGGATGATTCTTGTTTTCTTGGAGGAGTCCCTTATAAAAATATTTTAGATCACGACGTGGAGTTTTTAACAATCCTATGTATAATGTCATAGTATTTTATGATAAACACAAACTTCTCGTAGTTGTACCAAGAAGGTTTCGCCATCGGGATTGGATGGATTGATTGGTGGTAATACTATACTTGATGATTATATGAGTTTTTCAAGGATTTTGATGTAATATCTTGATGAGGTTGGTTGAGATGATAACAAAGGCGTGGGGTTGTTGACGTTATTTTATAGTTTAGAAGGATGAGACATTGGAAGTATTTTTGTGTGACATGTTTAAGTGTAGTTTTGAGGGTGGTTTTAGATTCTTAGATGGTGAATGTGAGTTTTGATGAGGGATGTTTTCCTAGATTATAGGGTAGGGATGTTGTATCCTATGATATGTTTGTCTAGTTTTTGAGAGTTATATCTTTTTGTGAAGAATTTTTTCAATTTTTTGTGTACAACTACCAAGGCTCTTGATTTTATGTGGTGATATCTTGTCTTTGGAAGGATTTTTATGATATCAAGATGTAATCATTTTTATTACAAACTCAAAGGAATAGGATGGGAATATTTTTATGAGTGGATATGATAGGGTTCACAAGTTGTGACATAGAGTGGTTCAAGGTCTCATTGGTAAGGAGATCCGAAGATTGTGATTGCATACCCATTGTTTCAATCACGAAACACACATGGTAGGTGTATGTGAGAGATGGTTGACGATGTTGATGATATGAGTGGTATAATGTTTATCTCCTTTGGAATTAGTTTTATTATTAGTGGGAGATGGTTTGGAAAAGGTTGTTTGAACATGTATATGTTTTGATTGGGAGGTTCATTTTGGTTGTCAAGTTGCAGCTCACCTCAATTCATGAGATCTTGGAGATAATTTATAAAAGAGTGGTATTTATGATGTCATGTTGTTAGACCTGATGATATTTGTATTAGGCATCATCCCTATACCATGATGGTTTAGGGTAAGAGAATTCAATGGGTCAAATGGGAGGAAGTTTTATCATAGAAGCTATCATTAGTTTGTATAAAATAGATTTGAAATACTCCCCTAAAGGTTTGTATTTACATCGAGGTTGGGATCATCTTATGGTACTAGAGATGGCTTGAAGGGATTCCATCACTGATTTTCAATGTTGTGGGTATTTTTGAATAAGCTCATAAAGGGACATCTTGTGGATGCTTGATGAAATTTTTTGAGAACAATATTTTGTATGAATGTCATAGATTGAGTGTGGGGCACCACAAGGATAGAGACCTTGGATTTAGGATATTAAGGATTAGATGGCTCGGGGGAATAGTTGAGATAGATATTTTAGGCCTATTTTGATTATGGGATTTCAAATCTTGAGTGCAGGATCTTGTGGCTATACGAGATGGCATCGATTTGGATGAGAGGGGAATTTTGGAAGAATCCCTATTTTTCAGTTAAATTACTAGATGATTCTTCGAGATAAACATGTTTAGTTATAGGTTTGGTTTGGTGGCTTGATCTTGATTATTTTCGATTTGATAGGTGGATGAGGATGATTCTTGTTTTCTTGGAGGAGTCCCTTATTAAAAATATTTTAGATCACAACGTGGAGTTTTTTACAATCATATGTATAATGTCATAGCATTTTATGATAAACATGTGAAAATTCCTGTAGTTGTACCAAGAAGGTTTCCACCATCGGGGATTGGAGGGATTGATTGGTGGTAATACTTTACTTGATGATTATATGAGTTTTTCAAGGATTTTGATGTAATATCTTGATGAGGTTGGTTGAGATGATAACAAAGGGCGAGGGGTTATTGGCGTTATTTTATAGTTTAGAAGGATGAGATATTGGAAGTATTTTTGTGTGATATGTTTAAGTGTAGTTTTGAGGGTGGTTTTAGATTCTTAGATGGTGAATGTGAGTTTTGATGAGGGATGTTTTCCTAGATTATAGGGTAGGAATGTTATATCCTATGATATGTTTGTCTAGTTTTTGAGAGTTGTATCTTTTTGTGAAGAATTTTTTCAATTTTTGTGTACGACTACCAAGGCTCTTGATTTTATGTGGTGAGATCTTGTGTTTGGAAGGAGTGTTTATTATTTTAGTAAGGAATAATTTTTATTACAATCTAAAAGGAATAGGATTGTGAATATTTGTATGAGTGGATATGATAGGGTTCAAGAAGTTGTGGCATAGAGTGGTTCAAGGTCTCATTGGTAAGGAGATCTCGAAGATTCGATGGCATACCCATTGTTTTATTCATAGAAACACATGGTATGGTAGGTGTAGGTGAGAGATGGTTGATGATGTTGATGATATGAGTGGTATAATGTTTATCTCCTATGGAATTAGTTTTATTATTAATTTGGGAGATGGGTTGTAAAAGGTTGTTTGAACATGATTATGTTTTGATTGGGAGGTTCATTTTGGTTGTCAAGTTTTAGCTCACCTCAATTCATGAGATCTTGGAGATAATTTATTAAATATGTCATGTTGTTAGACGATGATATTTGTATTAGGCATCACCCTATACCATGATGGTTTAGGGTTAGAGTCTTCAATGGGTCAAATGGGATGGAGTTTTATCATGCAAGCTATCATGAGTTTGTATAAAATATATTTTTAATACTCCCCTAGAGGTTTGTATTTACATGGAGGTTGGGACCATTTAGAGTCTGAGCACACTTTAGACATGGTTTTAAATACGATCGCATTCGTTGAACCCTTAGATTTATCATTGTTGGAAGAGGTTTTAAAGGGAGAGTTGATTTTGGGTTTCTTAGATTGTAATTTAACATTACCATCCTCAAGAGCTCATATTTCTAATTTTTGGGCCATAGTAAAGGCCTCATCGAATGTTTGAAATGTTTGAATCTAAATGGTGGATGATATATGTTTCACACAAGATCAAGTGATTAAATCAATAAAATTTGTCTAGGGTAAAGAAAATATAACTCGATTAATAATTCCCGCCATCTAGTGATAAAATCAGCAATAGATTCATCCTCAAATTGTTTAATAACATATAAGTCGGTGATAGATATCTTACACATGATATTAATAGAGAAATGTTCAAATAAAAATTGTGACAGAGTTGTGTGGATGAATAAAGGGAATTTTTTTATACTAGTCGAGAGTGGGCCCAACTAATGACATCAAGAATGTCCTTAGCATAATATCTTGATCATGAGTTATAAGATAGAAAGCATGATGAAAGGCCCAAATGTGTTGTTGCGTATCTTCCTTACTATAGAATTTGATAAACTTTGGAAGTTCCCAGTGAGGAGGATAAGGTTTAAAAGGAACAAATAGGTTGATAGGCTCATTATAGATATGCTCATAAGAAAATGTGTTTTTAGGTCCCATGGTGGAAGCTTCGAGACTCACGATTCTACTTATTAATGCTTGTATGGGATTGTTTTGAGGGGGTTGGATGTTTGAGGTATTAGCTTGATTATAGATGAGGGGGTTTGATTATTTCTATGTGTGATACAATATGAGGGGATTTTAAAATGAGGAAGGATTCTTGGTATGTTATAAGTTTGTTGTGAAACTAACGGTTGTGAAAAAAGATTTAATAACTGATAGAGGTGAGGGATAAAAGTATAGACAAGGGGATGTAATGGTGGTGGATTCTATTGAGTTGTAATTTACCCATACTATGGAACACTCGTCAATGAGATGGGTTACAAAAGGGGTGAGCGCTAGTGATGACATTTCTATTGATGGATGGTAAGGACGTAGGAATAAATAGTAATAAGTTTTGGACCACAAATGTAGATTATTGTGAGATAACATGTTGTGATGTGGCTAAGAGGCTTGTAGAACTAGGCATACGAGATATATATTTTCAAGGGAGGAAGAGAAGTGGAAGGGATGTGAGTAACTATGTGTGATGAAGTAATAACGGGATTTTGGACACCTTGAGGGTTAATTGAGGACGTAGTAGGTATGGGACCTTATTGACTAACCTTGGGTGATGCACTATTAACATGATTTTAGACACTCTGAGGGTTAATTGAGAACACATATGGCATGGGACCTTGTTGACTAAATGTATTTTGTTATGAGATAGCTTCAAGATTAAAGATAACTACGGGAGTAGATGAGATAGGTGACGATGTTTCGTATTATTAGTGGTAGGATAAGGAGAAATTTTCTTGATAACTAACTAATAAGAGGGATCAATAATCTAAGAGTGATTGAATGTGATATTGGTGACAAGTGGTGGAGGATATGGACTACAACGTTGAAGGCAAATAGCCCAGAAGTAAGATAAGCGGTAACAAAAATCAGATTGGTGTCCAGAAGTTCTTAGAATAATGGATCTCCACTATGAAAGTGATCCGGAAGGGATTTATAGGGAATATAGGATGTATCTAATTTAACACTAGGGAACACATAGGCTCTTGATTTGATTCAAGGGAATTCTACAAGGGGTTTAACATGTATGTATTATTCTAAGTATGAGATTTTTATCTAGTCAAAACCATGAAACAACAAACAAATAATGAAAAATATGATTAATTAAGACAGACGTCACAAAATTTACAAGATATTTTAATTAACTTGATTAATTTAAAACATGTGAAAATAAGAAGATGGATGATAAAGGGTACTAAGAATTATGATAGTTGGTTTCAGTTATGTTTAAGGCTTGAGTCCTTGATATACCCAATGGCACGAGAGGCCCAAATATGTGTTGTTGTTACTTATGGGGCATGATATTAGGGTTTACCCCCTCACTTCATGGTCTGAAATGATAAGGGTGTCGAGTGCTTAGCCGGTATACCTTTACTCGACTAGAACACCGAGTCGGATTCCCCCTTGGTGATGAAATCCAAGTAGGTATGTAGACACCAAAATTTGGTATCGATACCCTTGATTTCCCACATGCACATCTTTCACCATGGTCCTATCTAGACCCATTTTAATTTAATTCATTTCTTTTATTTAAATTCCCATCTATTAGCCTAACACTTTTAATTAATCTTCATTAATTACCTTAATTAATCTCCATTAATTACCTTAATTAATCTCCATTAGCTAATTACCTTTAATTATCTTTCTTTTAGGATGATTTTATCCCTAACCACCTAAATCCACATCCCTATGTTTTTCTAGCTTTTATCTAACCCATCTTTATCTCCTACCTACTCATGACACTTCCCTAGAAACCCTTACCCACCTACATGCTTTAAATAACTTATCCCAATCCGTAAAATCCCCATATCTCAAATAAATAAATCATCCACCACTCTAAGGAGCGTTTTCCCACGATCGACGGTGACCCGGCCAGATCACCGTCAACCCTATACGACTAATTTCACCCTCCTTCCAAAAAGAGACAAAACACGAGATTTTTATGCTATGAAAACTTATCTTTGAATCCAAGCATACTTGTAGCTACATAAATCCTCTTTGATTCCATTGAATCTTTTCTTTCATCACTTATGGAGACTTTGGGGGTTTACTTTGATTTTGTGTTGTTTCATGTTATCATATGCTATCATTGTTATTATTTGTTAGAATATAACATCTTACAGTTTAGCTATTGTCGAGAATTCCATCCTTATTCAGTTCCTCTAGTCATTCTAATTATAGGTTTCTCATTCATATCACCCACCTTCACTTTTTTTTTTCATTGTCCAAGTCATTCTAGCTCCACCTGTGTCATCGTCGACCCATTCCGTGTCATCATACTTCTTGTTTCTAGACACCCCTCAATGTCTACTTCTGTTATGTTATCGTTTCCCATTCTTAGATATTCCATCCCGATTCTCTTTCACACCAAATTATTATTTTTGTCTCCAAGTATCTTCTAACTCAGCCCATTCATCATTGATCGATCCCTATTTTCAGTCCAATCCATCCCAATCTTTATTTCTTCCATCTTTTTTGTTTCTATGTTTTATTTATTCCTCTACATGTTTCTTTCAACATCTATAGGTCTCTGTCACTACTAGATATGCATTCAACATCCTTCTAGATCCACATTTTGTTCACTATCCAGATTCATCCGCTCAAGTCACCATCAACCGCTTCCTATGTAATATGGGTCATCATCGATCCATTCAAGTACAATTTTTTTACTTAGATCATATTCACATCCTTTTATCCATTTATGTAATTTTCAGTTTATGTGTGCCTCAGATTCTACATATTATCTTGTCCATTATCATTTCTTTTATCATATCTTATCTATACGGGGTTGACATCTGCTAAGGAATTTAATGCTTCTTGGAACCAAATTCATCGGGAAACCCCCTCATCTACCATCTAATCCATTTTCCTCTTAGTTACCTTTGTTTTGTAGGTTCATTAGATTTACAACACAGATCATCCATTTTGTGACCATCCATTTACATCCATCATACATCAAGGTACCTTAAACCCTTGAATTTTGGAGTTGTACAGATTTATTTATTACATATTTCACCAATCTGAACAGGAACGAGAAATTGGATCAATAAGGTAGACCTAAAAGGAAGTGTGTAGAATGGAATATTTATTCCTAATGCGATTTGGTTGTGTGTGAAGGGAAACAATGAATGAAGAGTTTTAACCCCTATTTTACCTAGATGAACATGCAAGAATGAAGATTATTTTTAAGACTGAAAAAAATGATTTCGATGAAGAAAAAGCACACATGATGCAATTCGAAAGAATATTGAAAAAAAAATGAAAAGGCATACCTTTTTATGCTAAATACACTCTTTTAATTATTTTACATGTTTTTGAGAAAGCCACCAGAGACTCCACGCTGAAAATTTAGTAAGAAATAAAAAAAGAAATATATTTTACTATGGAAATGTAAAATTTGATCAAAAAGGGAACTAGGGTCCCACCGGGCATGGCGAGAATGTTTATGGTGGATTTTGTTTCACTTTTATTACATGGAATAAATCACCAAAACTCAAAAAAACCAAGGTTTAATGACCTAGGTTGACAACTTCAATATGTAGGGGTATAAATGGGCACGAGATACTCCTTCGAAAAATGAGGAAACCTACACATAAATAGATCATTTGACAAGAGAGATATTAGATAACAATATGATGGGTTGTTTGGAAAATCCCAATCCCAAGAACCAAAGGGCTAATTTTGATGGGTGTAAACTCATTTTAGATAATTAAGTGATAAATAATATAAATTTAATTAATATCAAAGGATCTGGATGAAGGAACTCGGTCGACATCCTCGATGATAGGAGTGGGAAGGTTTGAAAACATTCTCTCAAGTAACAATTGGCTTCAACACTTTGCTTGAGGAGGACTTCCAATTACTTGGTGATATTGTCAGGATTGGGTGTGAAGGTGATGACACAAAGGCTTAATTCATAGGCAATATATGACTTCTCGCACACAAATGGCTAATGTGTAATTGGTAAATCAAATATATTTTCGGTTCGTGCCCTTCACCTGGAATGGTCATCTATAAACAAAGGACACTTGATACACATAGATTAACAAAAGACATATTGTAAAATGGATTTAAAACAAGGAATATGTGACTAAAGGGATTAAAAGCAAGAATCACTTACAATTCAGATGGTCGCAGTGATTGAAGGCAATTGTTGGCAATTCAAGGGAATCATTGGTGATTACTATGTAATTAGCTAATTTTGAATAAAATGTAGATTTAAAATTGAACGAATGATTTAATGATTAGATGTGCTTAGAAATGATGTGTAGATAAAAAGGAATATAAAGAGATAACTATACCTTGCCTTTGATGCATAATGCAGATGATGCATTTTGTAGAGAGGCCTTACAAATATGTGAACTCTTAGAATTCTTGGTTTGGCTCCATAAGGTGCTGAGATGCCATATGTGATGTTGTTTGAGTCTCCAAATTGGCGGAATGTTGATACAATGTGCAAGGATCCTCATTCTAGAAATTTGTTGAGTTTATATAGAATCACCAATAATTTTGGGAATCCCTAGAGATTCGGGAAAAGTGGGGAAAAATCAATTGAAAGTGGCTGGAATGACATCCAAATGGTGAGTTCTAGGTTGGGCGTAAATAAGGTGAGTAAGAGTGTGTTGAGGAGGTTGGGAGGTTATGAATGTTTGGCCTTACTAGGCTAAAATGGGTTTAAGTGATTTAGGATGTTTAAGGGGGCAAGTGGCTATTTTTGAGAGTAAATAGGTGTTATGGGGGTACAATATGAATTATGACTTAGATATAGTGATTGATATATGGATATGAGTTGTGTGGGTAGGTCACCTAGGGGTTTTGAAAAACTAGTGTCTACACTATAATGAAAAACCATAGGTTTCTCCATCATAAATGGGGCTTAAAACACCATTTAATAGTTGATGTATAAAAAGGGGGATCCATTTTTTTCAAATTAAATGGGTGTGTATTGGGTCGTAATAGATTTCCTCAAACTCCTTGAGAAACTTTCTACTATCATCCATCATGTTTCTAATGAGTCAAATAAGACTTGAAGACTCTTTAAGGTAATTTATAATATTTAGATAATCCACATCTATGATAATTTTTTTAACCTTGATGTTCTTAGCCAAATGAATTCCTACGGAGATACAAAATATTCTAAATAATGATTAGATTAGGTACCCATCAGACCAACACAGTCACCAAAATCCTATCTTTACCATCTCTTATCAACCCTCCCCACTAGCTTAACCTATATTACCTTTCGATGCTCCATAAAAATCAGATAAACCCAACCATCAAGAGATATATTCCACTTAACCTTACTTGTGTACTTATTTTTCTTGAAATTTCCCTTAGTATCAATATCTAACTTCCAATTTCTTTCCTATAATACCTCTAAGATTGAGAATTTTTGCCCTCCTTAGGATTAAAGAATTTTAAATTTTCCTTTATTTCTATAACCATCCCTCTAACCCTTAGAGAGCTATTCCTATTCTAAAAATTCTCAAATTCCTCTCCTTCCACATGCACTAGAATATGTGGGGAGAGATAAGCTCTAAGACTTTTTGAATATGGGGAGAAGAGAATGAGAATTTCTATAGAATTGTAAATCTGAAATGGATATTTGTAACTCCATGTACAAATTAAATAAGGAAATAATTTTCTAAATGATTCTAAGTCCAAAGGGACAACAAAAGTTGGATAAGACTACAAAATTTTTAACATAGTAAATATTTCATTTAATTTGATTAATAATTCATATGTAGATATCATAATTATTTATCCCATTGCACTTGTATTAACACGTGGAGTAGGCTTACTTAGTAATCCCTAAAATATCTCACAATCTTCTATTTATGCAAGTTTATTGAATACCTAAATAATTTACATTATAAAAATATATTTATAACTTATGTGAGTTATTAAAAATAAAAATCTATACAAATATATTAAGCGACATTACTCTCTAACTTCCATATGACTAATATGGAGATTTCTTATACCCTTTTAATGGAGCACTAACATTAATGATTTATAACATTCCCTCTCTTTCTATGAACATGGGGAAAAGAAAACCATAGGTACTAGAAATAGAAATGTGTGTCCTTAACATGATATAAGCTTTAGGTCTATATTTATACTATTGTGGATATTTGTTGCACATGATCACCTACATACAAGAACTCAACAATCATACTTTCACTCCAATGAACTCTTTCACTTTGGCTAACCACACTTTGAGTAATTCACCTATACATGAGAACTAAATAGTACTCACTTTCACTTCTAGTGAGATTTGTACTAGCTTAATGGAAGTAGTACATAAATCAAATGATCCATGTAGTCAACTACTCTCTTACTCATCTATTTGTAGCTATGACATTATACATCACACACATTGAAAATGAAAAATATGCCAATATATCAAATATGTGGCCTTATATTTAGTGGTTGATTAAAGATTGCTTATTTCCCTCTAACATCTAGTGCCTCTATCTTCCAATGTATTAATTTAATTACTCAGTAGAAACCATCTTGAAGCTCAATTGCATGTTGGGAAAATCTTCCCATCTTAATTTAGAAGGACTTTTAAAATGTTTATTTTAACCAATAATGTATCTCAATACAAAATAGACATTTTGACTCTTACCTCAAGATGACACACATAATTAAATAATCATTATTAAAATACATTCAACTTCTCTCTTTTTTAATGAAAAATTACTAATATATTGATAAAACCTAATATCGCATAATGGTTCCACATGATCACTTGAGTATAGATTCATGAAATAAAAACTCGTGATCTAACACCATCGACAAATAATTGATATGTATAATGAACACTAATATATCTAATTCTTATAAAATAAAAGAAAAAATTATTCTAATTGTTTTTAAACATCACTCATGAATAATTATATATATATTGCACATAAGGGAATAAAGGCATATAAATATCTTGTGTGCCTAGAAAAGAGCCACGATGATTTTTTTGGAAAGAACGAAACCTTAATTTCTCAAAGTACACATTGTCATCTTCATCCA
Source organism: Taxus wallichiana var. yunnanensis (assembly GCA_018340775.1). Lineage (NCBI taxonomy): Eukaryota > Viridiplantae > Streptophyta > Pinopsida > Cupressales > Taxaceae > Taxus > Taxus wallichiana. Next base: position 687,021,840 of record CM031240.1, on the reverse strand, counting down.
TGAGGATTTTTCCTTCTTGTAAGTCATGACAGGTATTTATATTTACTACGGGATATATATTGTACTCATACATAGAATGACTTACAAAAAGAAGTGAAAACCAACTACGATCTAGATGACTTTAAACCCGAACTAGAATGGAGTGTGAGGGATAAATGTTGGATTTGAATAAGAAAACTAGAAAGATATTCTATTTAGCTTAATCTTACAACCAAATCCATTACAAATATATATAGTGAGTTTCCTATAAAATAGGAAACTGCTCTACCAATAAATACTATTCACGTAGTATTGTTGTAACTATTAACAATACCACTAACTAATTCTTATGATCTCCACAAATATCTCTACTATAAGTTACATGACTAATACTCACATTATAATATACAAAATATAACTTTTCTCACACATTAACATAATGGAGCACTAATAGAATATTCCTAAAACATTTTAGTAGTCCTAGATATATTAGTGTTTGCATGTCGACCTTATATATAACTACATATTCTTGTTTCTAGAGGAAGAAATTATATTTCTATCATGATGAGTAGATTAAAAACATACAAAAACTCTTTAAGTGCCCAATTGTCACCATATCAATTGTTAGTCTTCAATATCTCCTTTTAGTAGCTTGGTGAAATGCTATTATGCATATTGTAAAACTAGTTTTAGCTTCAATTGCTTACTTTTTGTACATGGAAGAGAGAACATGACAATGTCACAGATTTTAAAGCACATACTTTGTTGTTAGCTAGGCTCAATAGTTTTTTTCATGGTCCTATCATTTAATGTGTAAACTTGCTACTCTCTCACCTCTCTAAAATTATATTAGGAGTCAAAATGATATAATAATTTTCCAAAAATCACCTTTTGGACCTCTCGGGAAAAGTGGTTTCATGTTTTTGGGAGTTAGTCAATTTCACAGTTGGATGGGTGGTGCATTTTGGTGTCCCGAATGTCCTAACTATACGGGATAGTGGGAAAGTGTGGATAGTAGGGACAAAAAAATTTGCACATCCCACAGTTATAGCCCTTGGACCCTCATGTGACCTTATATCTTCTCAGAAAGTGATAAATGGTCATGGGTGAAAATTTGGCTAAGTTTTTTCATGCTAACCCTTAGACAGATTTTTGTATCCCAGCTGTCCCAAATATCTAGGATAGTGGGGAAAGTTGGGAAAATAAAATACACCCCACCCCTATCCCCTGTTGAGTTCATCATGTGACCACAAATTTTGTCTCCCGAGTGCTCTAACCTTTCTCTCTCATCCTCCTAGCTCTCCACTCATCTCCTACCACTTTTCAAGCCCAAGGAAGGGGCACCTTTTCTTGTCCCAAATATCCTAAATGTCCGAGAGATAGTGGGTATAGTTGGGAAAACAAAATTCACCCCACCCCCTTCATGCTTTCAAGCAAAACTTTAAAGTTCTTTCACTATTTAAAAATAGACTAGTTTGAGATTTTAAAGAGTTGTATAAGCTAGTTTCACTCCATTCCTCCACCAAGTCAACCCAGAAAACCATTGTTGACATCTAAAATATCAAGAACACCTAAAAATTCATCAAACATACCTGTAATTTCATCTGGGGAAACCATGTATGTTGAAACAAAGAATTTTTGTATCTCTCAAACTAGTGATCATTTAACAATATTTATTCACTGTTTCTACAATCCAGGAACCTTCAAGAACACAATGATTGTAAACCATATGATGATATATATACATATATATATATATATATATATATATATATAGATATAGATATATATATAAACCCTAGTTTCGTGCCCTATTTTACACTTTTTTATTTCCAAGAATTCTAGTGGTGGATTGAGAAGATATTTTGAGCATGAGATCTCGTAGAGCGAGACTATTCCAGTGAAGTTGTTTTCATGGAAAACCGACAAGGGAAGTTCCATTTATAAATATAGTAAGTATCTATTATTTATACTTATTATAAATAGAAATTTTCTAAAAAAGGAAAACCTTCTCTAATCACTACACTCACAAATCAACAAAGAAGACAAAGTAGGCAAATTTGGTCAAAAGGTAAAAAAGAAAAAAAAAAAAAGAAAAATATTACTTTCTAAAAATAGTAACTATCAACTATAATCAAAAGGACATAAAAAAGTTTATGTAGTATTTTAGGAGCCTCAAGAGATTGAAAAAACCAAGAAAAATAAAAAAGAGTCCCTAACTCCTACTTACTAAAAATAGAAAGTGTCTATTTTAGGTGCGAAAGTTGTCTTCCTCATTTTCTCTCACCTAGTGGTTATTTTCCATAATTAATTTCAAATTTTCTTGTTTATATCCCGTTTTAACCATTACATCATAGTATCTAGATATGGGAGACAATGATGTCACTCACATGGACTTGAAGGATCGAAAAATTATATGCTTGATAGACCCAGGAACCTATAGAAGAAAGGATATACACAAGTGGTTTATATGTAGCAGGTGGCCACCCACTATCCATCCAGAGAAAAAAATTGGTGATGAATTTTTCTCAACACTACAAACCAGACACTTGAATCATAAGGGCAGATGACATTTCAATCTTGGTGGTGTCACCCTAAAGGAATATCACAAAGTATGTAAATCCCAACTTGGAGCAATATGGTAATCATCCCAAAGGAGTTTGCATCAGGAGAATGATCAAATATTAATTCATAACTTTAGGGCCTTACACTAGGGTCATGGTTGAAATAGGTGAGGAATCCATCTCATGTTCCTAATTCTTGGTATAGACATGAGTTTTATGAAGGATTCTTATATGCTATCATTCTTTTCAATAGGGTGAAGGGAGAGGAAACTACCAAGGAGTTCCAAGATTAGATGGCATTATTAATTCATAATATCATTTAGGGAAATTAAATGATTGAATAGGGTCAATTCATCAGTAACAACCTCTATTTTTAGTTTCTACAGCTTCCAATAATAAGGAAATTTTCCATGACATCATACTTGGTGTATGCTCGATCCAATATGATATCTTTCAAGAGTTTGACTCTCACACCGAACATATCCCAAAAGGTCCCCACCTATGAGAGATATCCACTATTAAACCTTAAGGAGAGTAATCACCAATTTTCAAGGGTAAATGATGCATTCATCATGTATATCTTGAAATTACTTGAAGGAAATCTACAATAGAGATTGTCCTCATACATTGTCACGTTTATCCAAAGATACAAGTCCTTATTCACACAATTTTCGACTTTCTCATATATCAGGGTATCTAGATTTGACCTCACTCCATGAAAAATTCCAAGGTACCTCAGTGAAAATATTTTCATGTTCAAGCTTTGTAGACAACTTTTCCATGTCAATAGAAAATTCAAGAGCAGGAAGAAGAAAGGTGTGTCTTTCCCTATCTCTTTGGGAATTTTATCTTATAAGTATCTCATTGATGCATAAAATTTGGAATCCTCTTTCTCTCAGTTTAATATATATTCCTACACTTCGAGGGATAAATTTGACATCCGGAGCACTCCTGATATGTTAGATATCCTTGACTTGCACCATGTGTCAAAATTGTGGACTATTGGGTGAACTGTTGTAACGATCTTGAAGTTAGGGAAAGGGATGACATGAGGATGATGGTAGATAAAATGAGGAATTTTATATTTGATTATTTTTAGGATGGAATTTATGATGATGAAATGGAGTTGTACAACCTGAGTATCAAGCTATGAAAGATTAGCCTCTCCCACAAGTTTCTTGGACAATTCAGAATCGATCGATATCATGAATAGACTAAGGTAGTGATTTGGAGGTCCATAGAGTGGTTAAAGAAGAATATAATTGCATTCATTGAGTCAAGAAGTCTTTAGGATATCAAGAAATAGTAATTTCCCATATTTTATTTGGAGGTAGTTGACTAAGCTTCAAAGTATGTCCATTCTAAAATCTCTCAAAAATAAAGTCCATGGAATCGAGTGGACTCACTACGGGAGGAAACACAAGAACATCAAAGAATCTCAAGAGCCTAAATAAGGCATAGAAAAGGTGAATTTTACCTACCTAAGCCACTAACTCTTTAAATAACTCAAAGAATTTATTCTTCGCAATTTGGACTCGATTCAATGCCCAAGATCTACCTTATAAACTAGAGCAAGAAACTACCATCTTTCCCAACATTGATCTTGAAGAAAATGAAACATTATCATGGGTATAAGATAATATTGTAGGAGATACATGCATGAGAAAATAGGTGGTGATCCCAGATTTCCAAGATATATCTACAATGGAAGGAAAAAAAGGGAAAGAAAGCTCAAATTACCTCCCACTTTTTAGCAACACTTCAGGAAACCAATATGTGGAGCTATCTTGGCCTAAAATCATCAATCCTATCATTGCGATGGAACCATATAATTACAAGATCAACACCATTCCCCTTGGACCAGTAACACATGAGGTATATGCTCATCTATTCAAGGAGTCATCTACTCACCTTCTTGCGATAAACTAGGAATAGAAGGAGAGAATTGATCAAGTAGAAGACCATATAATGACCCTCACCTCGTATGAGAAAACATCTATAGATCTGAATGTTACTTCATATCTCTTGGCCGAGGAAGTTACTCCCATTAGTAGCTTATACGTAGAGTCTATAAGAAAAGGAAAAGGATTCATCATGTAGGGAAGAGAAAATGATAAATGGGTGAGAAAGATTTTGGAGAAGGGTAAAATGTTTCTTCTAGATATCTTATCATTATTTAAGTACATGAGTATAATGGATATGAAAGTAAGCACGACTAAAGAGGAAATTGAATTAGAGAAGGAACATAAGGACCAAGTGTTTCCACTGGTCATTGAGATGGTAAAAGTCAAATTTTCTCTCTTTGGTGAGAAAGGGGATGCCAATAATGAGATACGAAACTTGGAGTGTCGTGCAATGGGTGATAACACTTAGGTGGATGATCTATTGAAGCAATTGGAATATCTTATCAAGAAGGAGGTTGGATATCCATTTTCATTCAATGAAGACACATTGGATTTTTTCATTGATATAAGGGAAGTCATATCAAACACCAAAAGGGATAATTAGTCTTTGTTCGCAAAATATAATAACATCAACTTTCTCTCTCTCTCTCTCTATCTATCAAAATTTTATCAATACCTTGAGTTTTGTACGTATTCCTCAAGCTAAGAAAGTTGTGCCCATGCAAGAGCAAGATATAGTAAAGAATTCAAATGGGTTGAGATCTCTCTAGACAAACTTTCCAAGAGTCCATCATTAGAGGAATCTCCATTAGCGAGATGCAACATAGTCTTCATTTGAGTATCTATCTTCTTTCCCTTATATCTTCCCCACCCCCTTCCCCTCTTCTTTCACTATCTATTTTTTCATTAAGGGGTCGCACTTTTCATTTTTGTCTTATTCACTTTTTTATTATTAATTAATGCGACTATATTTGAAAATTGTAATAAGTTTCCCTAAATTAATAAAAATGGGACTTAATTTCTTTCCTAGGAATACAAAGAGTCACAAGTTGTAAAAGACAAGTGAAAATACATGTGGGGATAGGTGAAGAATCTCTTTTGAAAATTATAAATTTTTGTGACTTCCTCACTTCAAGGGGTTGTCAATTTTATGAGTTAAAGAGTAGATAACTACTAATAACAAGCAAAAGATTCCATTTTCTTCTATTTCCTTTTCTATATGTTTCCTCGCTCTCTCATTTTGCAACTTTTAAAATTTTTAATCAAGAAAGGAGTTTCATCTTTTCTAGATGAATTAATGAATGAGATTTTGTGCTCATAGTTTATTTTGTCTTGATATAGTTAGAAAAGTTGTTGTTCTTTCCATATATATGTTGATATATCTCTATTTAATCCTTTTAATAATATGATCTTTTCCTACTTGAAATATTAATCCCTTCTCTAATTTCCCACTCCCACTTCTCACCTCCCTTACAAATTCCTCCCTTGCAAAAATTACAAGCATTTTCTACAGGTGTAGTGGATTTTGCATGTTGGATCCCTAGCCTATTGGCCAACCGTTGGAGTTATTTTTATTTACATACAAAAATGGATCTTCCCCATTCAAGTAGAGGGACCAAGTCTCATAGTGTTGGTGAAAAATCAATTAATTTTCCTATCGAAAATTATTTCACCAACATGCACCAACCCCTAGATTTAGTATGGCACCAACCCCTAATTTAGTATAACACCAATCCTACATGGAGGAAATAATTTCTGGATGACTCTGCACTAACTCAAGAACCTAATGTTTTTTTCACGTGTAAAATGTTGCACCAAAAACGGATGATGACAATTGTTTAGCTCTCGCTTCCTGTAATCTTCTTTAAATCTTCCCTCTAGGATTACTTTCTCAAGTAATTCTTGACCAAACTAATTAGGTCATTTTACCTTAAACAACATAGTTAGCCACTTGTTATATATTCATACCAACATCTCTTTCTTCTCTTGATGTTCAAAAATACCTACTACACCTTTTAAATTTTCCCTCTTACTCGCACTTTTCCATTACACACTCAACATAAAAATAGATCTTCTTCAAATTATTATATACATAAATTAAGATTATAATACATCTAGGTATTTCATCATATTGACTAAATAATAATAACATCATGAAAACATAATACACTATAACACTTAGGTCAGTAATAGCATCTAGAAACTTCAAATCCTTAATTAGGACATAAGTAGGCCTAATACACTCAAATTGACCTCTCGCCAAAACAACTATTGTTAAGCTAACATGGCCTTCATAAAACATAAAAAACCTATTATAATTTTTTTCTAAATCTTATAACAAACTCAAAAAATCTTGTACAACTTTTCACCATTAGATCATGCTATGAAAGCCACTAATAAGATCAACTATCCTCACTAGGTTTGTGACCTACAAAACTAGTCCTCAAAAATGAAGCTCAAACTAGTACCTCAACCATGAAATTATGACACATGGATGGAAATATCATGACCTCAGGTTCATCAAAAAATGTATAAAACACTATCACTTGTATTGTAAGTTCCCAAGAACACCTTTTCAACTAGGACCACCTAAAGCGCCATTTCACCCCGAAACTAATCTTGCAAGATAGACTTCTAGAAACCTCTTAAGGGCTCAACCATGTTCTAAAACCATCGTAAGAATGTATTATATATTTCAAAAATACTCAAACATTAATTTATTCATCTGGTCTAATGTAAAAAATTAGAGTAATATCAAATTATTCAGAAACATGTAAATTATTTTAGGGTCCACACACTATCAAGAAACCTAAATGCCACTTGGAGAAAGTTGGAGGAGTCCTCGGTAACCTCAAATAATTAACCAAGTTCAACCAATCCATTCTATCCAATAATGAGTAATATTGTTGGTTTCCATAATTGGCTAAGTACAAAGAAGGATAAAAGTTGATGTGTAGGAATGCTCGTGTGTAGAAAAGGTTGGATAACACACATGAGGGCATGCATGGATGAGGATAGGATTGTGTTGGTAATGCGTAGACATGAATGTTGAGGACTTATCCATTTTCTAGGGAAAATATAAAAATAGACTTGGAGTGCTCATCACACAAAGGCTACCTTGGCGAGCAAGTATTGGTTATTTTTGGAGAAAGCACATGCAAACTAAAGATTAAAGCACATGCATGAGTTTAGCTATTAATAGGATTAAAGTAAGATATTATTAGGAAATATATTATTAGCAAAGTTTTTGTAAAACATGCATGTATTTACATATGGATATTTTTAGCATGCATAGTATTAAGAGGTACATGGGTGGTGAAGGGGAAGTCCCCACCCTTACAAATACTTGGCTCAAGACTAGTTATAGAGATGAGTATGGTATTTGTGTTATGTGTTATGTTTTATGTTATATTTGTTCGCATGGCTTTGTGTATTGGATGTTATGTATTAGCTTCTTAATATGTAGTTGTTTCTAATGATTAATTGATATATGTGGCTGGATTATGATCATTGATGTTTCGAACATGGAGATGTGATTATGCAATTTATTCTAGTTATGGTTATTATTTGATTTGTTATGTTTCCTTATGACATGTGTTTCCAAAGTGATTCCATGAAATGGTTTATACTTGAATGTTTAATTGGTCAAATGGTTATTATGGATCTGCATTGTAACATCTTGAAAAGAAAATACAAAGGAGGAACCTAGTAGCTATGCTCTGCTTTTGGTGAGTGTTCGAGTGTTGGTGAATGGAGTGCCAATGTGCATAACGTTTAAGATGAAAACAAGTACTACACTTTGGTTCTATTTCTAGGACATGTTTTTGATTTTTTCTGTCAAGATGTTTCTTGTAGATGGCGTATCGATTAACTTTGGAGAGCTTTGAAAGTATGGTGGAAGATGGGCAAGATAAATTTGTGAAAAGGTATAGTACTGGACCTAATTTCAATGCATGGAAGTGGGTGGAAGAAAATATTTATCATGAGCTCTATGTGACATTCTTCAACTTATTTCTAGTATAATTGTATGAGTGGTTAGTAGTGTTGGGGACCTAGGCCAAATATTTGGGTATAGGAATATTACCAAACTCTATTTGATGTGGATAAGGAGTGGAATAGAGTTGTAGATCATTGGTGGGATAGTGTGTTAAATAATTATACCTTGGAATACGCTAAATTTATATGTATTTGTATCCATAGGTAGCTGAGTTTGAATTTTGGCAATAACCTCGAGGATCTTATTTGCACATTATCCCTTTGGAAATAAAAATATTGATAGTGGAACTAGATTTAGAGAGACTTCCTATGGATAGCTAAACCCCCATCGCACACGGGGAAGGATCATGTGTGGTGAAAGATAGCAGACCTAGCAAAGCATATAAACTAAGAAAGGAAAGAGGGATCAAGTATAATGAAGTGTGAGAGACTGAAATTGTATGATCGTACGACATGGAGGAGTCACTAGAGTTGTGGAGGATGATGGCTCATGGATTTTTGAAGATCTTGTGGAAGATGAGGAGCTGAAAAATCAAGCTCTCCCAACTTTAGGCAAGAGAATTAGAGAATCCCATTTGGCTTCGGATGAGAGTGAGTTGGAGGAAATCTTGAGGACCATGGGTACACATTTGATCCCACCTATCCACCTAGCCCTTGTGCATGGTGTTCCAGATCCAGAGGTAGTTATTAAGAAGCAAGCTAGTGAAAGTAAACAAGAAGATACATGTAGATATCATTTCATGTTGAATTGAGAAGTACGTCATACAAAAATATACCTGTAAGTAACACAATAGGCACCATTGTTTAGGAATATGGTTGTAGGGTTATTTTCAAGTGCATCATCGGGAAAGAGTGTTGGCACACAAACCATTGGGAGCACTTATGATGTAGCCTAGAATTCAATAATACAAGCCCAGGTGTGTTAGCACATCACTCAACCTAGACTGAGGGCTCACCTAAAGTGCATAAAGGTACTAGGCCCTCTTTAGGGTTGTTTTTATAGGATGTTTAGCATGATGAAGACTTTAATCATTCAGATCTATGGCTAATATATCTTCCTACAGTGCATATTCAGATCTAGATCTAGAACATAACAGACTTAACAGATAACCATAATGGAATTAACATGTAATACTGAAATATAACCATGATAACACCTTGTTTCAGTCCATAATCTCCATTATATTCATTGCAATAAATACACACAAGCTTCCTTACAACCATAGTCATACACATGATTTGATATAATCTATATCTCTCTCTACTACATAGTTCAATACATATTTATAAGGGTGGGGACTTTCCCTTCACCTCTTATCTAATCCTAAAATAGGTCACATTTTATTATTATCCACAAGCCATTAACAACACAAAATTTATAACAAAGTTCACCCCAAATGGGCTACATCCTCATATTCTTGAAAAGAGAATTGATCTATTTAACGTCTAATCAAGTAAAATAATCCTTCATTAATGAAAAATAGATTACAAAACCTAAAAATAGGTTGATACTAGAGATCAATGGAACTCTACAATCTATCAGAAAACATTCCGAAGTCAATCCAAAACCTCTATAGTATCTTTACAATGGGTTCCCCTACAAATGTACTCGAAAAAGTACCAAAAATGGAGAATATTAATCATTACATGAAAATAAATCATATGGTTGGAATCCTCTTGGAAAAATGAACATTTTTCATTTTTACACTAAGGCCTCATTTCACCTCTAAGTGCTCCAAACAGAGGATTACCATAACTCCCCTCTTAAGCTCTATGGATATGCTCAGACCAGAAGGTTTTCTTCTACCATTCAAATAAAATAAGATATTTTTATGATATTTTCAAGCTCAATGGTATTTTGGTGGGGTATGTTTGTTTTAACGTGAGTGGTGGGGGTTCGAATCTCACCACCAAATTCACCTTTTGATTTTCCAAATAGCACTAAGGTTATCAAACTAACCCTTTCGCATTTCTTAAATGATTTGCCTTTACTATGCCACTCCACATGGATTCACCTTATTACTGCTACCATCCTCGTGGACCTATAAGGGGGCTCAATTTTTTTGTTTGCATATGCCATCCACAATCTCCACGTATCACCCTCCTTGATGCTAAGTTTAGTGGGAAGGTTGTTCCTTTGTCCCACATGTGTGGTGGTTAAATGGGAGAAGTCTTTTACTAGGCATGGGTGACCGGTATCATTTTTGGATTAGGCAACATTGTATGCCCTTTTTTAGGCCATACAATACATCACCAATTTATTAACTACCCCACCACTTTGTGCATTGAACTATCGGCCGAGTTGTGGGTCATGGTGAGTTGGGAGATCACCCATGATTTACTGTCGAGTCATCACCGAGGTGTGCATTGACCATCGAGCCATTTAATTTAAAACCTGATTTGTGCAATTTTCCTCCACTAAGCCATGTAAACATTTCCACCAAATATTTTAATCCACTCGGCCAACATGGAAATAGATAAGTTCATGGCATATAGAGAAGCCCAAACAATGTGGAAATAAAATGTGATCAACTCGACTCGGTGAGGATTTGGTCACCCCACCGAGCTAGCAAACTAGCTCACCTAAACTTAATTCAAACCTTGCAATGCACAATCAACTCTCCAAAACAAACATAGTCCCACATTGGGAATGTTAGAGAGATATATGGAATATATAATCAAAAATTTCATAATGACAATATGAAACAAGAGGTAAAGGCACCCCCTCTTATAAAAGAGTGTTCGAACATGGTTGAGGGTCCCCACTGAAAATAGCAAAGCCCACAAATTTTTCATTCCTTGAAGACTAGAGGTGATCAAAACATGAACTTTCAACCTTTTCACCTTTTGCCAATATGCCAAATGTCACATTTGGATTGGACTGTTGACCAGTTTGACCCCATTTTACATAAAAAATTTATCGACCATATCTTTTGCGTATGAGCTTTGTTTTCTGAGTTCCACCTAATGACGGAAAGCTCTCAAAACACTCTAGTACTTGGTAATGGTTTTAGGAGATTTAGGAAAATATCGTATGTCCAAAAATGTCCTCTAGATTACTTTTGAAGAATATAAAAACTCCATCATGTAGAGGATTCTTCAATATTTTTGAAGATATCTTGTTTTCCTCTTGACTACTCCCAGAGCTCCCATAATCCTCTATTGAAGTTCAAGTACCTTTTTTCATTGCAAGCTTCTAAAGCCTCCAAAACCATCTTTCACTTTTCTAGTTCCAAAACCTTTAAAACTTTCCATTCCATTCCATTGAACTTAAAAGTCCTTGATAACATCTACAAATGATTTTAGGATTCTTTATCAACCCCTAGAGGATGCGCACATGTCCCAAAAGGCTAAGGAATAGCCTTTCTAGGCTTAGTACAAATTTCACCTTTTGAAAACATTCAATTTGAAAGGACCAAATGACCTCATGACCAAATTTCAAACACTTGGGAAGGTTTTTCAACACATTATGAAGCTTTTAAAGGATGGGAAGGTTATGACATAGAAGGAAGGATGATTTAGAGGATGACTTAGGAGGGGCTTCAAATAAGTATTTGACACTAGGTACAATTTTCATGTTTTAAACTTGAATTTGTACCTTACAAAATCACATGACAACAACTGGATCTCTCTTGGGGACTTGTTCTAGAGCAAACAAAGTGAGTAAAAGATAATCATGAACTCCAAAATATCAATACATAGTGTGGACCAATGTCTTATCCATTGGGATTTATAGAGTCTCATTACAGGAAAAAATAGAATGAATGAATGAAAACACACACACGAGAAAGTAAAACACACCACAATGGAAGGGACAAACACACACAATGGGAAAGGGAAACACACATCCTAAATTCACCTATGGTATATGTGGGGGAAAACCTACTTTCATTGTTTATACAACTTCAAGTATTTCCCACTGTAAGGTAATTACAAATGTGTGCCATCTAGATATGAGAGGTAGAAGGTGTTTTATCGGCAAGCATCTTGAATATGGAGTGGGCATAACTAGAAGGAATCAAAATTTCCATGACTTCCTTTTGGCTCTCTCCTTTTATCCCACAATAAGACAAGATCCCCAACTTTGAAATCTCTTTCCTTTGCTTTCTTATCAAACAACTTCTTCACCTTCAACTGATGTTCCTTTATTCGATCAACCACCTTGAATTTGTCTTCACTCATATTCTCAAGATACAAGAATATTTTGTTAATAGAATCACAAAATTGGTCATCTTTAATTGCTTTGACCAATTAGAGGGATGAAAAATCAATAAATGACTGAAATACTGTATTGATTTTGTAGAGAAACTAGAATGGTGACATACCAATTACTTTCTTCATAGTAATCTTGTCTTCCCATATTGAATCATAGATCTTATTATGCCAATTTATATTATTATCATCAAAATATTTTGGACAATGGTCATGGAATTCTTGTTGCTTGAATCAGCTTGACCATACCCTTGTTGGTAATAGTCGATGCATGAGAAAGCAAGATTCCATAACCATAGAATAATTTGGTCAACTCTATGGAGGAAACATATGTGAAATTATCAACTACAATCTTTTGAAGGATCCCCAAATGGATGATAATGTTTTCTTTGATGAATTTACACATCTTGTTTCCGAATTATCTTATTTGACTAGAATTTCCTCCACCCACTTTGTGAAGTAGTCAATTATCATGATTAATAGGAATGCTCTATGATTAAATGAGGATTAATAAATCCAATGTAATCTAGGCCCCATTGTCACAAAGGTTATTTAATAACCCTTGGACGGAGAGGAAGCATAAGAATTTTTGGTCTCGAGCAATTTTTTTGACAAGGTTCACACTTGGAAACCCATTATTAAGAATCTACAAACAATGTAGGCCAATAATACCTAGCATGAAGAATTTTTGAGAAGTCACCATGGAAGAGAAATTCCCACCACAAACATGATCATGATATGCTTTGAGATACTTTCTTGTTTCTATTTTTCCACGCACCTCAGGAATTATCCATCTAGTCCTCTTTTATATAACATGTGATCCTAGATGACATACTTCGATGAATTGAGATTGAGAGTTATTATTTTCTCATATTCAATATGAACCGAGCACTCCCATAGGTAAAAATTAGGTAATATCAACATACCACTCATCGGTGGTATTTACAAAAAGAACTTAGGAAATTCTTTACGTACACACTTAAATCACAATCTTTGTATCATTTTGAGTTGAGAGAGTTTCATCCTCTACTATTAGTCGAACAACCCATTTCCACTAATCAGGTTTGAAGTTCATATGTCCAAGTCATACTCTTAGATCCTAGCCACACAATTTCCTATCTTCGCTCCTGGATCTTGCTTTGAGTTAGGATTGATTTGATTGCGAGATATTAGGACTATCACCATGGTGCGGGATTTGAGGATGTATAATATGAAATTATTCATCACTTTGACCACATCATAAGAATGTTTCTCTATTTCATTGTAACTCAAATCATGGTTCTTCAGTGAAAATATCATATAAGTAACAAGTGCTTCAATGCCTTCTTTGTTCTTCTGAACTAGTATGGCCAAAAGCATGTGTTCCGAAGCATAGTAATACAAGATGAAATATTTGTCAAAATTGGGACATACTAGAGTGGGAGCCTTCACTATTACTTCTTTGATTGTATCAAATGTTTCCTTTCCTTCATTATTCCACTTTATACTTACTTGAGGATTCATAATACGAGTGATGTGTTTGGTCATCTTAGAAAAATCTGGAACTAAGCACCAGAGAAAGTTGACCTTGCCAAAAAAGGAATGGAATCCCTTCTTTCTTGTGGGTAAGGAAAATACTTGGATTATTTTTATTCTCTCTAGGTAAATTTTTCTCCCTCCTTTTTCATGATGTGCCCAAGGAGTTTCCCTTTGATAACACCGAAGATGCATTTTTTAGGATTCAAAGAAATTCCATGCTACCAACATCCGATAAGTACTTTCTATAGGTGATTTATGTGATCTCCCTCTTTTTTTAAAATACCAAGAGGTCATCAAGATAGATGATAATGTAATGGTTGAGGTGCTTTAAGGAAATGTCCATTGCTTGTTTAAAATTTTCTCTAGCATTGATGAGACCAAATGGCATTATGTTATAAGAAAAAGTGCCCCAAGGAGTTGTGATGATTATTTTATGTCTATCCTCTTCTATTACTTCAATTTTGTTATATCTAGAGAACCATCAAGAAGAAAAATCATCTCAAATCCCGTGACTATCGTAAGATGTGTCCCATGATATGAAGTGGGTAGTTATATTTCAATGAGGCTTGATTAAAATTTTGGAAGTCTAAAAAATACTTATTTCTCTGTTCTTCTTCCATATTGTAACAATATTTTCCACCCATGTAGAGTGAAGAATGGGGAAATTATTCTTTCATTCAACATTTTCAAAACCTCTTCTTTGATTGCATCTACAATTTATGGGTTATACTACCGCTACTTCTACCTAAAAGTCATGGCTTTGGGCTTAAGTGTTATTGAGTGATGCATCTCCTTGGGCTTGAAGGACTTGAGCTCATCATAATATTATGCCAAAACATCATAATATCTCCTCAACAATGAGATGAAACTTATCTTCTCTTTAAGTGAACAACACTTACTAATATTTACCATTCTTGGTTGTTCAGGAGTACTAATGTTTTCTTTCTTGAATTCAATAGTGCATCGAGAGGACTCCTTAGCTTTCTCCTTAATAAACATGTCATGTTTATCAAACAAATATTCAAGAGATACAAGGCCCTTTAGAATCTTATTTCCTTTTGGTCTTATAAATCCTTTTAAGTCAACCCCATATATCTCTTATTTGTATTCATCTACAAATGATTCACAATTAAGAGCATCAATCCATTCAAAGAAGATATTTTTGAAGTTGTCTCTTTGTTCCAAAAAGGAAATAAGATGACTATCATTATTAAACATCTCGCTAGTGATTTGTGTTATCGAAACACTCAACTTGAACAAAATTTCAACAATCACTTTGTATTTGTTAAAGGATGGGTGTAGATTCATTAAGGAAGCTAAAACTACAAGAGATTCAAATTTCTCATTTTTCTCACATCGAACAAATTGGATAAAAAAATCATAAAAAGATTCAATGTAATCCCAAACTTGGTTCCTATAATTTGTGAGCCTCGTATTTTTACTTGATATTGATTCCTCATGAAAATTTACCTTGGAAGCTCCAAGACATTTTAATTTCTTGATGCCCATGAATTCAACTAAACCCATCCCTAGGAGAAGGGATTCATACTCCACTTTTTGGTGTTATTAAATTGCAATTTGAAGCAAATGGGAGTAACTCACCCAAAGGAGAAGTTAGAATAATTCCGGCTCCATATCCTACACAGAATGGGTTCCATCAAATTCCATTGTCCCCAATTAGTATTCTTCATCCTCCATGAGGAAAATAAGATTCTCATATCTTTCAAAAGTAAAGTAGTTACCTAATCCATTGTCTTGAAAAAAATCAGCTTTTGGATCTTCTAATTTTTAGATAGTATACTTCATATTTCACATAGGAAAAAACTTCTTCATTTCATCTTTCACTAAATGTTTGCTGAGGACTAATCCATTTATTTCTCACCACCCAAATCTTTGTAGAAACTTCTACTCAACAACATGCTAAAGGATGTTGGAATATCTATCACCAAAATGGTTAGTAAAATCTTCTTGTCTAGAAAATTTGCAAGGGCCACTTGAGCATATTTGATTCTCCCTACCAATGATACTTATTTAGACTCCATAGAATAACAAGATCCAGTTTATCATGTCAAGGTGATTCCTAGGGCATTAGCAACTTTTATTGGCATTGCATTACGAAGCACCTGATTTTGTTCAAATGGCGGCCTTTAATCAGGAGGGAAAGGTAGAATGGTTATACTTTGTTGGTTTTGGATGAGCTTAAGGAAAGTATATTTTGGGTTTGAATGGTGGGTGGTGTTGGAAACAACCCTTTGGAATTGTAATTTTTAGTATTGGGGCTTTGGTTACCACCCTTGATATAGCTGACGAGCCTTTCAAATTACACCAAATGGGTTTGTAAAAATTTAGATTCAGAAATATGAACTTTAGACTTGTTCACATACTAAGTGATATCAAACAAAGTGAAATTAGTTGAGCTTGATGTTCCTAGGATATTGGATGTTATGCAAGGAGGAGGAGGTATTGCCTTGGAAGCTTGGTTGGTTTTAGTAGATGGGGTGATTGGATGGGAAACGCTGGATGATTTTGAATGAGTATTTGAAGATTTTTTAGGATTAGTCTTAGATACAAAACTAGATCTAAGAGAAGCACTAGAATACGTACTTGGCATGACATATTCCTTCTTTCTTTCTACTAGATCTAGTTTTTATTTCATTAACTCCATTAAAGGTGGGATCAGGGATCCTTTATTGGTTATCTTGTTTTCTAGAGTCACTACCTAAGGATAATCTTTCTTATTCTTCTTTGCAACAATGGTAGAGGAAGAAGCTCCATTTTGTGATTGAGAACATGTGAACATAGTACATGAGAATCTCAGAGTATATTCAACATCATCCTATCCTAAAGAATATTTAATGAATTTGACTTGTGCCTCATCCTCTACTTCTTCAATTTTAAGAACATTACCATCCTCGTTCTCCTCTTCTAGTTATTCAATTTTAATAACATTACCATCCTCCTTCTCCTCTTATAGTTCTTCAATTTCATATTCTTCTTCCTCCACATCAAAAATTGCATTTATTGGCAAAGTGCCTAAAGAGCAAGTTTATGAGACAGTAGGAAAATCCTTTATCTATTCAAAAATTTCTTCTTAGGAGCATCCCTATTTATAGAAGTTTGGGATGACTCCTTTAGAGATAAAACATCATTTTCATACTTCTGAACTAGTGAATCCATGGTACCTACATTAGAGCTCTAGCCTTTCTCTTTTCTTGGAATTTTTTTATCTTTTATAACATGATCAAGTCATCTATCACTTCAATCGAAAGATTTTGTACTTCATCCAAGTCCATTGGCTAATTGCTTCTTAACATAAAGGTTACTCTCGGAAGGTGAGCATTTGAAAAGAATCTTAACTTGTTGTATTTTGTAGGTTGGGAAACTTTAGGAATATTTTAAAGAATTCTATTAAACTTTACCACAAAATATCTCATTTGTTCGAAGGGTTATTTCTTCAGTTGAGACCATTGGGCCAAAAGTGCATGGGCATCTTCTACAGGTTTGAATATGGTTTCAAACTTAATTTTCCTATTATTCTAATTAGTTATAGATCTACCGGTAAGTGATAGAACCAGTCCACTATTACATATTACAAGGATTCTACAAAAATCCAGATCGATACATCACCATATCTAATTTTGTATAAGATATGATTAGTGTACTCATATTGGCCAAAAGTTATGATTAGTACAATACCGGGATAAATAATTACTTAAGTGCATGATTTTATATCTACACTTATCTTCCACATGTAATAAGACATTGCATCAAACTTGAGGGAGGCTATTTGGAATAACAGAGAAAACTTATCCCATACCTTTGTTGCCACAAGAGTTCTAGAATATGAAGAAAGTACTAATTAATCCCACCTGTTGGCCATCTTATTTTTACATTTTATTTTGTCATTCGTGTATTTTCCTAGGCATACTTGCCTATTTCATAATTAAAGAAAGTACTAATTAATCCCACCTTTTGGCCATCTTGTTTTTACATTTTATTTTGTCATTCCTATGTATTTTCCTATGTATACCTACCTATTTCATAATTTTCACATCATTTTAGCCTAAACTGGGGCACCAAAGCATGTACTAGGGCATCCTGGTCCCACCCGGGGTGCCTCGATCCATGTTCTACTTTCCCGCCTCTTTTTGGGCTCTTTCTAGCCATTTTCATCCTTATATTTTTCCTATTTGTCCATGTCGGGGCTAATTATGAAATTAGAGTAAGAGAACCCTATAAATATAAAGTTTCTAGACCATAACGAGGGTCCTCGCATCACACAATGATATCACTCCATCTAGAGTTGCATCCATTACATCACTTGCATCCACATAGAGCCATACATCAAGGCTAGGAGATATGCATCAACACACACATCATAGGGGAAGGGATTATATTCTATTCTATGCACATATACTATTACATTTTTCTATAGTTATTATTTCTCATTACTTCACAAAGTATGGTCACACAAGAGAACCTAGGGCACGATATGCACACACACACCAAAACTACATTTGGGTCTGAAATGTAGTGTAACCTCGCTTAGCAAGCCCATTTTTCCGGTAGTTGAGGTCATCTGATCCATTCATTTTTCATCTTTTTATTTTAAGGGTTTTGATACTTCATTGTATTTTTAGGTCATTCCTTCATCTTGCATTATTTCACACACTTGGTGCAATTTGACAAATCCAATGTAATAGAAAGAGAGAATTTCATGACATATTGTGACACCTTGTTGAAACTAGATTCTAATCAATTACAAAGAATAGGCCACCTATTCTTCGACTAGGGCACCCCGAGGCACCCCAATACCTTCCCTGGATGTTCAGTCTATTTATATCTCCTAGATCTAACCTCTGCAGGACCCTTGAGTGATTGTTTCTACTTCCACGATCCATAGTAAGACATGTGATAACCGCAACAATATCCAACAATTAGCTAAGTCCTTTCCTTTTACATATTTGCACATTTAGGGCTTTATTTCATTTAGTATAATTATTTACAAATATTCCATATTGTCTTAGCATAGTTTACAACATTTTAGTCCTATATTAGATTAACTAGTTTGTTATACTTTCCATAGTTTATTTCAATTTTAGTTAATCATTTTGGTGAACCCCACATTTCTTCATAACACCTTCTAGGGTTTTGCATTTGCATTTAGCCATCATGAGTATCTCCATCAACGAATATTTTCTTACCCATCCTGATTTACTTCATCGTGTTCAACACATTTTTGCTACTACAAATGTTTCTATTGACATGCATCTAGATTCCATGTATAACACATTTTCTGATGCATTTTCACAACATATAACATTCAAGGCCAATCCTCCTTCTGACATTCATCCCTTTGACAATGACCCACCCTCTATATTATGTCTCACATTTACAATGTTGGTGTCAAACGCACTCTAATTGATAATGGTTCTGAGCTTAATTTGTGCCCTATGTCTTTCCTCCAAGATTTAGGTTTGTCTTCTTGTGACATTAGTCCTTTTATTTCATTGTGTGCTTACGATGGTACCATCCATGTCTTGGTCATGTTACCTTGCCTCTTACTGTTGGTCCTAAAACTCTCCATATAGTTTTATTTTTTTATCAATTTTCTTGTCTCATACAATTGCTTATTAGGAAGGCCATGACTCCATGCCATGCAAGCTATCACTTCTATGGTCCATCGTTGCATTAAGTTCTTACATGAACACATTGAGTATACTATCTTTTGGGACCATGACCCATTCCAATATTGTGTTCATGACCTTAACACTAGTCTTCCTATCCCTCACATTGATACTACCGACGAGCCTCAACCTATGGATGACCCACCTCATTTACCACCACTTGAGGGAGCTATTTGTTTACTAGATGTTGTCCCTTCTACACCACCTCCTACTACAGCTATTATTCCATATCAGCCACTTGTTCCCTCCATGGACACTACTATCCCATCCTCATCTTCATCATTTGTTCACCCACCATTCACGTGTACACTCTTCATACATGGTTCATATTGGGAGCACATTCCATTAGATCCTACTTCTCTTGAAACCATATGTACGCGTGATGGCTTAGCCTACTTAGGTTTTTCTACTACTGATATTCATCCACCATCATGCCATGCTCATTTATACCATGGGTTGGTCCATATAACAACCGCTACTTATGGACTTATTATTTTTCAAATTGATTTATTTCTTACATGTTCTAATACTACTACGCCACTCACATTAGGACAGTCCTAGATAGACTATATTGGGGGTACCCTAGATCCGATCATACACATATATCCTTTATTATGTCTTTTGGATGTGTTATCATCTATAATAGCTCTTTCCTAGGTTATACACAAAATATCACTCATTGGTACACACATGGTTTCCCCTTCCCTCCATTCACTGATGAGGAATATGCTATGGGCATGTATCACTTATGTCTTAATGGCTTATTACATGATCAACCTACCACTATATCTTACCAAGTTACTAACGTATATCCATTCGATTTCGATCCAGAGGATGATGATCTTCTTAAAGAGTTTACATAGTCCCTTGGCACACTATCGTTGGGGGGACATATCACATTACACACTCCCCCCCTCATGTTTCCGTGTAGCTACATAGTCTCACCTTTCATACTTCTCATTTTCTAATATTTCCTATCATCATATCATATCATTCCTCATAGTATCGTTATCACTCAATGATGCACTCTTTTGCTTCGATTCACACTTAACTGTTGAGGGATTACCATTACACTGAACCCAACACACTGCACTATAGGCATTACAAACTACATTTCATCCTACATTACACTTCATACACCGTTCATTCTACACTTATTTCTAAATTATACTAATCATCATATTTGCATTACATTTATTACGTTATCTACACACTTGGTCATCACATTATACACTACACATTTTCATATCATACATTTTCCATATACTACACTAGTCGTCATTACATATGAGTCTAGTTTTACATTTCATCCCTACATTTTACATTATACTAGTCCTTACCCTACACACCACATACATTATTAGGCTATCCATGCATAACCTATACATAATCATACTACGCATTTCCACATACATTCTACATACTACGCTAGGTTATATTACATATGATTCTAGCTTTACATTTCATCACTACATCTCACAGTACTAATTTGCATACACCTATTACATTTTATTTTACAAATTACATCTTACACATCCTATATTGCATTTCCCACACCACGCATTTACATACCATATTCATCACTTGGTCATTTATACTATGTTGTCTTCTACGCATTGTGCTCACAACCCTATTATGCACTTTATTTCCTTGATCTATACTCAATTGTGGAGGGTTTACCAATCAAATGGATCTTACATTCACCATGCGAAATTTCCTAATGTGATATTTATAGTGTTAGTGACATAAAATGCAGGTTAAATTTTCACCCATACTATCATCTTGTAGTGCTATACACCTTAGGTTACATCACCACTCCCTTCTTTCATCTTGTAGTGACATACACTTTAGGGATAAATTATAACTCATCCCTTCATCATATCGTTATATACACTTAAGGATAAATCATCATTCATCCATTCAACAAGTTGTGATATACATTTTGGCTATAGGGTTCACACACATCTCCCCACACGTAACATCTCAACACCATTACATATCCACACTCATCACAATGCGCTAGACACAACAAACACTACTCAACAATTTATCGATGACAAACTCTTGTTTATGTTTCATTATTGATTTGTGAGGGGAAAAAAATTAACCTCATTATATACACTTCCATCCACTTCAGGGCATGCTTCTCCTATCATTTCATCTTTAATTTCAACTCCATCCATCCATAGTATACGTCATTGTCTTGGGGGCATTTAATTTTGCTTACTAGTTCTTTGCATGATCACTTTACTACACATGTTAGAATTATTTCTTATATGTCATTATCATACACACATGCATATTCACAACTTTGATTAGTGTAATCATAGACACATGAATTTTACACGCAACATGGATTCTTGACTTTTACCCTTCCTATACTAGTTTCTAGGGGCATCCAAATTCATCTTATCTAGGTGTTATAGTTTCATTTTGTACTTAGCATATTATATTACTTGCTCATACATGTTTTGACATATTTTTTAGTGCTTTAACATGCTAAAGGATGTCCCATGTGCAGCACTTTTTTGTAGGATTATACGTCTCCATGAATACTATTTTGTTTGTTTCTACATGTATGACAAAGTATTTTCCATTGTATGTAGGCTTTGCCCTTTTCATGTGTGAACACTTGCTTATTTTTTGTGACCATGATGGAATTGTGTGTATTGTGACATCATGAGTGATGTCCCATGTTTAAAACCCGCTTTGTGTGGACTACTTATTTTCTTGTGTTTACACTAATTTTTTTAGTAGTTCTTGCATTGTCTATGTACTTTACACTTGTCTTATTTCATGCATGTCTTTTCGAATAACACTTGTTTTGGATAGCCATATCCTTTTGTGTGTGCCTTCATTTCTACCAATTTATTTCCCTTTCCTTTGTAGGTCGAGTGTTGTAGACCCTCTTTAGGGCCGCATTATCCTTTCGTAATGTTGCATGAGCCCCTAAAGAGGAGGGCATCATTGATGGTTTTACATACTAACACAAAAAATTTACACCAATTGAAGAAAGTGCACTTTCCACCCTTGACATTGTGTAATTACATACAATGAGTGAGTTTAGACCAGTATACGAACTCCATACACAATGGCCTCTATAGGACATGGTGTCCTTTTGAATTTCTGGGAAGCAATTATAGGCTTGGGGGTTACAATGGGTGTGCCTCTTTACACTACTTCGGTCAGTTAGTGTCAGATCATACCAAAAACTAGGATGTTACAGAGATCTCTTCACACATTTCAACAGAAGTAGTTAAAGGTTGGAGGACACAAAATTTTTCTTCCATATACTTCTTCGATTAGGGTGGTGTGATATCGCCTAAAAACTCGCGATAATACATGATATCATTCTACACCCTTTCTCTCGACATGGATCAGGTGAACATGTTCCATTTATAATTTTCTTTTCATGTATTTTACATTTTCATATTTTACACATTTCTATACACATGCATATTTTACACAGTTTTTACATACATATATATTTGATTACTTGCTCGTTTTCTCCTTGCAGTCCAACCGTATGACAAAACAAGCAAGTAAAATTAGGCAACAACAACAATGACAATGAAAACACACCACAATGACACTTACCTTTACTAACCATGTAGGTATACTACACACCATAGTAGCTACACACATTTTTCCCTAGGTCCACTCCCATCACTTTTCATGCACATTTTTCATCTTTAGAATCCATACTCCTCCACTTTTTATTTTTGTCATTCCACGCTTGAGTCTAGTCCATCGACACATCTCTTCTACACTCTACATGGATATCAAGTACGCATCTCTATCTACTTTATGTTATTGAGCGTTCCACTCACCAACATAAAGTGGGGGCAAAATGTATATACAAAATCATGCACTTTAGGCATTATTTAGCCTGGTCTTGTATGACTATTTAGAGGGTTCTCAAGTGAAGAAATAAGTAATTAATCCCACCTTTTGGCCATCTTATTTTTACCTTTTATTTCATCATTCCCATGTATTTACCTATGCATACCTTCATATTTTGTAAATGTACCTTCATTTTATCCTAAATCAGTGGTGCCAAGGCCTATATTAGGGCTCCCGAGGCATCCTGGTCCCACCGGGGCACCCCGATCCATGTTCTAATTTCCCACCTCTTTTTGGGCTCTTTCTAGCCATTTTCCATCCTTATCTTTTTCCTAGTCGACCATGTCGGGGTTTATTATGAAATTAGAGCAAGAGAACCCTATAAA
Source organism: Taxus wallichiana var. yunnanensis (assembly GCA_018340775.1). Classification (NCBI taxonomy): domain Eukaryota; kingdom Viridiplantae; phylum Streptophyta; class Pinopsida; order Cupressales; family Taxaceae; genus Taxus; species Taxus wallichiana. The sequence goes on along the minus strand of CM031240.1, from coordinate 686,997,751 downwards.
TATAAATTTCGAGACCATAATGAGGTTCCTAGCGTCACACACTACTATCACTCCATCTATATTTCTATAAATTACATCATTTGCATCCACATAGTGTCGTGAATCGAGGCTAGGAGACCTACATCAACACACACAACATAGGGGAAGGGATTATATTATATTCCATGAATACATACTATTACATTTCTTATAGTTATTAGTGCTCGCTACTTCACAAAGTGTGACTAGCACAAGAGCACCTAGAGCACGACATGCACACACACACAAGAACTACATTTGGGTCCAAAATGTAGTGTAACACTTAATTTAGTAAGCCCGCCATTGTGGCGGATGAGGTCGATCCAACCCATTCATTTTGCATCTTTTATTTTTAGGATTTTGATACTTATTTGTCTTTTGTAGGTCATTCCTTCATCTTACATTATTTCACACACTTGGTGCATTTAAGTAGATCTAGTGTGATAGATAGAGAGAATTTCAGGCATCTTGCGACACTACCAAAACCAGATTCTAAGCATTTACAGAGACTAGGGTGCCTATTCTTAGACCAGGGGCACCTTGAGGTGCCCCAGTACCTTCTTGGGTGCTGTAATCTATTTATATCTCCCAGATCTTACCTCTGCAGGACCCTTGAGTGATAGTTTCTACTTCCAAGATCTATATTTAGACCTATGATAACCCGTGACAATCTCTAAAATCGGCTAAGTTCTTTCCTTTTACATCTTTACACATTTAGGGATTTATTTCGTTTTGTATAATTACTTACAAATATTGCATATTGTCTTAGTGAAGTTTATAATGTTTTATTCCTCCTATATTAGATTAACTAGTTTGTTATAGTTCCCATAGTTTAGTTCAATTTTAGTTAATCAAGAAGTTCAGGTCTTAGGACTAGAGGATTACTGTGTATGGCCATTGGTGGAAGACATAAGGCTCATTAAATTTTCAATTTTTAAATTTTTCTTTTTTGATTTTGAATATCTAATTTTTTGTATTTTTGGGATATAAAAGGGTGCGTAAAAGAAAACTTTTCCCATGGTGGGTGCCAAAAATGTTGGTGAAATATTTTGTTGATATGAAAATTTAGTTGATTTTTCACCAACGCTCTCAAACTAGGTCCCTATGCTTGAATGGGGCAGCTCCATTGTTGTATGTAAATAAAAAATAATTCCAATGGTTGGCCAATAATTTGGGGACCTAATAGCACACTCCATCGGCACTGCAACAAATGCTTGTAATTTGTGTAAGGGAGGAATTTCAAGGAGGTGAGATATGGAGATTGGGAAATCGAGAGAATGGATTAATACATCAAGTAGGAAAATATTAGAATCTTGCAAGGATTAAGATTAGATATATCAGCATACAATTAGAATGAACAACAACTTTACGATCGATATTAAGACAAAATAAACAATGAGCACAAAGTCTCATTCATTCATTCATCAAAAAATCTAAAACTCATTTCTTGATTGAAATGTTTACAAATTTGTGCAATGAGAGAGTGAGGAAACATATAGAAAGGGAAATATAAGAAAATTCTATCTTTTTCTTATTCTTGGTAGTTATCTACTCTTGAACTCACAAAATTGATAACCTCTTGAAGTGAGGAAGTCAATACAATTTATAATTTTAAAAGAAACTCTTCACCTACCCCCAGATGTATTTTTACTTGTCTTTTAAAACTTGTGACGCTTTTTATTCCTAGGAAAGAAATTAAGTCCCATTTTTATTAGTTGAAGGAAACTTATTACAATTTTCAGCTATAGTCACAGTAATGAATAAGATGAAAATTAAAAGTGTAATCACCTAATCAAGAAATATAAAATGGAATAAGAGAGGAAGGGGATGGGAAAGAGAGAAAGGAAAGAAGATAGCTACTCAGATGAAGACAATTTTGTATCCTCGAATGGAAATTCATCTAATGATTGAATTTGGAAAGTTCATCTAGAGAGATCTCAATCCCTTTGAATTATTTATTGTATCGTGTTTCCGTGGGTGCAACTTTCGGCCTAAGGAATATGCCCAAAACTCAAGGACTTGTTCTAATTTTAAGAGAGAGATTTAATGTTCTTATATTCTACGAACCAAGATTGATGATCCCTTGAGGTGTTTTATATGACTGCCCTTATATTATTCAAGGCTCCAATGTGTACTCGGTGAATGAAAATGGATCTTCAACCTCCTTCTTGATAAGATCTTCAAATGGCTTGAATACATCAACTTCCAAAGTGTTATCACCTATCTTGACACTCCAAGTTTATATATCTCATTATTGGCATCTACTTGCATCTTTAAAATGTGTTCCTCATATGAATGCATTTCACTAAGAGCATGGTTTATCATTTCATAACAAGAAACTAGATTCCTCTCCTAGACTTGAGACAAGTCTTGAGATGCTGAATTGAATACCCCCTTTCTCACTAGTAGATAAAATTTAAGTTTTCCTATCTCAATGAGCAATGGAAACAATTGGTCCCAATGTTCCTTCTCTACTTTAATATCCTCTCTAGTCATACTTACTTTCACATGATGCATTCCACTCATGTACTTGAACAATGACAGGATCTCCGGAAGCAACATTTTATCCTTCTCCAAAATATTTCTCACCCATTTATCATTTTCTTTGCCCTACATGGTAAAGCCTTTTCCTTTTCTAATAGTCTCTGGATCAAATCTACTAATGGGAGTAACTTCCTTAGCTAGGAGATATGAAGCGAAATTCATATTCATTATCTCCTTATACTCCTAGTTTCTCTCGAGAAGGTTGTAGATACCCACAAATCACTCATTCATTCCCAAGATTATCCTAAGTACATCATGTTATTCACCCTTTTATGATTGATTGATTAAATCAATTAAATCATGTACATTACACCCCTTTGGATTAATTAAATTAATCCTTAGTACCCATTTAGCTAGATTAATTATCATTTATTAAATAAATGATTAATTAATTAGTGTGCACATTATAGCTAATTAAATTAGTTATTTAAATGGGAAAGTACACCTATTTCCCTAGTCAACACCACTTGGATTCCACTTCACTAGTCTAGTCAAATCCACTTTACCAGTCTAGTCAACTAAGGTTCTAGAATCTTAGAAAGGTGAGGGCAATTAAATTGCACACTCAACCACCTTTTCATATGCAACTTATGCCAATAAATTCCTTTACTATCCCTTAATAACATTTATCTTCTTGAAACCATTCACTACCCTCAAATGCTATTTTTAGCATGTGAATTCAACCAACTTCCAACCACTACTTAGTCTTATAAAGCACGGTATTATCTTATCTCAAACCCTCTTTGATTTGCTATATAAGAGATCTGTCCAATTTTATTCAACTCTGCTATTTTGGAAGAAATAATCTAATCCAACATCTACTCATAGTATTGGTTTATTTCCCATTTAAAGGTCATTCAAAAACACCCACAATCTACATTTCACAAGGTTACATAATCTAAGCTTCATACAACCTTTTTGAGGTTTAGAATGAAGAGCTACCGAAAGGTTTACACATTCAATTTGTTTGTCTTCCATTTGTGTTGTTTTTCATTGTTCACATTCTCGCATGCCCAGTGGGACCATACCCATTTTCCACTCAATTTTGTTTCCCATTACATAAATTTATATATGGATTTATTTTATTATCTTTTTTTTATTGTGATTTTGTTGTGCAACTATGTTTGTAGGATTGTGGGAGAAGAAAAAATCACATTTCACTTAAATCATAATTTTTTTGTTTTGATCTATTTTATTGTTCTTGTAATAGTTGAAAAGTTGTTTACATATGTTTTTAAGAAGAAAGAATTAGTTTCAGGATAAAACAATTTTCCATTTAGAGATTTTGCCTCTAAATGTAGAGGGTGTATGCTAAAGTTGGGGTTTTGAGTTAGTGGTTTTTCTCCTTTATTTATGAATCCATCAAAATAAGGTTTAAATATTAGACTAAAAAAAATACTTGCAAATTTTTTTAGCCCATGTTGTTTTTCCTATAACAAAAAAAATCAGCAAACAAATCAAATTTCAAAAATCAATGTTAAAAAAATTAAAATTAAAATTAAAAACCTAGCTTATCCCTACCTAAACACCCCCTCCCTACCCTCTACCCCTAGGTCGGTGAGCTAGCTCACCGACCTTCCCATTTACCCCCAACCCACCCCTAGGTTTACCTTCCCTATCCGGACACCCCGCCGAGTTCCAAACCTAAGTCCCCCTCTTCGTTTCCTACCATACTTAAACTCGAATCACCTAAACACTCACCAATCCTCTCTCAAATTGGCCTCATGCCGAGAGTCCAAACCTTACTTGATGTAGACCCTTGAACCTGCTCTCCCAACTTGGCTTCACACCAAGATCATAGCTCCAAACCAAACTCGCCTAACTCAATGACTTATTCCTAACCCCTCACAACCATCCCTCGATCCACCACAACTTAGACCCTACCCCTTCGACTCGACTTCCTCCCCGATTTCCCTACCCTTGATCTCTCTACCCTCCATGCGGACTCCCTCCCTCGACCACTTGACTAGATCTTCCTCCCTAACCTACACCCTACCACCGGTCAATGCACACTATCACCATTGTGTTCACCCACCCCTATGCTCACCCTTGATTTGTAGTGGCCTCATCATCAAACTACACACACACTCCATAATCAACAAGCTACACACCACCCCCACACTCTCTACCCTACTCTTTCTCCGATCGCCTAATCGCCACCACACCCAAATCCTACATAGTCCATCCCGTGAGACTGCATACCAAATCCAAAAAAACAAGCTAAGCATATTTTGTTATCATTTTTTAGGTTTTATTTTAGTTTTACAAAGGATTATATTTTAATTTAGGTCACTAACACTTATTTTTCCTTTAGTATTCGATTATTTTTAGTTAATTTATATTTGTAACTTAAGTTTAAAATTTAGGTTATGTTATTTTTTATTTTATTATTATTATTATTCTACAATCATCTTACATAGATTAGATCTACTTAATTATTTTTAGGTCATTCATTAGTTATTTATCTTCATTATTTATTTTAAATACTTTCATTAGGCCTCTTAAATTTAATTAGGACTTTTTAATTACTATTTTCATCAATTTTAATTAATTGGAATAATCATGCTTAAGGTTGTTAATATAGGGTTATTAGACGTTTTTGTCCAATTTTTGTCACTTTTTAGCCATTTCTTCAATGTTTAATCATTTTTCAATGTAAACTAATGCTTTTTGGTGTATTTTGTAAATGTTTTGTTGTCATTTTTCATTTTTGTGAAGTTAGTCACAACACTTCACGCTATGCTCTTCTCTCATGCTTGTTACAAGTGATCTTGAGAATTAGAAACATGATTGTATTATTTTTCATTGTTTTATCTTTGTTCAACCTTGGGAAAAATATTAACACTTGAAGGACCATATTCTGAAGACCATTTCTCAAACTACTAATTATAGGTTGCATCGATCATGTGCTAAGCAAACTACTAATACTTTATGTGCAAGGAACCTTTTTAATCAAGATAAAAAAATCCTCTCATACTGTATTTATAGGTGAGGTTGATAAGGCTATTTCCCAACTACTATAACTATGGGAAGTTCTTTGGATTAAGCCATAAAAAATAACTTAAGGATTACCGTAGGAACCCCAAAGTAGTCATCACATTGAGGGAACTAGTTGGGAAAATGGGTACCCCCATCCCAACTAACTAGTACGCCTTGTGAGATTAGAGTCATGGATATCCTTAGTGGGAAACCCAGTGTGATTCATTTGAGAAATATGATTCATAGAAATATGTGATTTCATTCATTCAATACACTTCCTAACTATAAACAAACTAAGATTTGTTATTGATTTCTTCATCCACTATGGCATCCTATACTCATGATCTATGATTGGTTTCAAGATCTTCTCTCCACTCATCTTCTTGATAATTATTTATCTTTATTCCCTTCATCGTATAAAACATATTTTCACTTCTTCAATATATTTCCTTAGATATGATACTATTATGATGTAGAGAAAATACTATTCATGTATTCATTCAACTACTTCAAGAGATTTAACAACAAACTTTCACCTTAACTCGCATTTGAGGATTATTCACAAAAGTCGACAATGGCTAAAAATGCAATATTTTATCAAAATCCACTATAACTGGCCTTAAAAATCATTTCCTCTCTCAATACCCTGCATACAAACCTTATTCTATGCTGCAAGTCCTTCATCAAAGATTCGGGATCCAGGAGTTAGTCAACTTACTCTCCCTTGTCCAAAACATCCATGCACTTCTCTCTCTAGCTCTCCACTTTGTAAGTACCTTTTGTATTTATGGAATTCAAGGACCTCCTTCACTCATACACCATGTTCAATCACTTCTAATTAGTGTTATAAAAACCACTTAAATGACACAAAAACTTCATAAGATCAATCTTGTTCTAAACTTGTCAAAAATTCTCCTTTATGTTCTCAAGAACTAGATGTTGCAAGATTCATGGTTAGATTATTCTAATGCTATCCAAGAAAATGTGAAAAATTTCTTAGATGTATTTCAATATCCTAGTGGCGCATGTCAAATTTGGTGAGCTAACTCTTAACCCTTATCTTTTTATCTCACTTTTTCTCTTTCTTTCTCATAAGCTCCCTACTAGCCCTCGTCTCGGTGTACTCTCTAGCACATCTTCATTATCATGGGGTTTCACAACAAAAACTAATAATTTTAACCACTAATTTTAGGGTTTTTGATGATTATAAACTTTCACTATCAAGCTCCAAACATATCTCACATTTCCTTTGTTAATGGACTCTTCCCATTAGCCCTCCAAATTGGGTGATTGTTCTATCTCGCAAAATTTCAACTTTATCTTCAATTTCCACCAATGAAACCTAAATTTCCTTTTTAGTATCCTTAAGGAATCTTCCTTAGTCATTAATTCCATGTTTTAAAATAATTTTATTTGTTTAGGGGTTTTTACTACTCATTCACTTCACAAACCCTAAGCGTGTATGGTGCAGCCTGAGAAGATGAGAAATATTATAAGTTCCCTTAAACTTCTCAATGATTCTCATTCAAATGGGAATTATTAAAAATAGTTACATTTAGAAATTTATAACCCTCTTCATTAATTTCTAACTGAATAGGCTCCTAGACCTCTTGGTCACATGAGTTTAACACTAGATTTCTTAACTTAAAGACTCTAATTCTTGATTTCTCACTCAAATTATGACTTCTAGTCCCTAAAGAGGACCTAAGACACTTAATTATATCTCATTCCATCCTTTTTCAAGGTTACAAGCTCTAAGAGTTCATGAAAACAACAATAACAAGCCAAAAATGGCCTCCACATTCAAATTTTACATTTTGGAGGGAAATGCTCCATTTGAATTTTGAAGAACCTAGACACCAACTAACACCTCAAAATGACTTCAATTGACCCCTAAGACCTATAAAACACTTGAAATAAAAAATTTGGATGTTTCCATCCTTATACACATTCTGGAGTTGATGTTCCTCCATCACAAGATCTTTGCTCATTATTTGAAGGGGGTAAAGTAAAGCCAACAACTAGAAATAACACAACGCTCACTCGAGCATACTATCGACACCTAGTTGATATAACAACATAGGAAGCCATGCCTTAACCAAGCCAATATAAGGTAGAGGAAAAATTTAGCTACATCATTTTCATTTTTCTTATGTTTTACATACTTGTGTTTTACTCTTGTCGTTCACTTTTTCTCTCATCCACCTTGTCATTATGTAAATGAGTCTAAATCTTAGGTTGCAGACATCCATATCCAAACTTGAGAACTTTCATCCTTATTCATCTAAGTATTGGTTTTGTGATACTTTATTTACCACAGATTAAGAACCCTCTTGATCTCCTTGATATTTAATTTTTATAATCCTTAAGTTTGATACATACTCTCGTTGAACTTTGAGAATTCCATACTCTTAGGTCATCACATTTCACATTCATTTTGTTGAATGGAGACATCGTCAATATCTCTTCTATACTCTTCTATTGTCACATTTTGAATTGAATTTTTTAATTGATGAAATATTCAATATCTCTCTGCCATACTCATGCATCGTCACATATCACATTCACTTTGTTGAGTTATCGACATCCTCTTCAAAAATTTATTCACTTCTCTCTTTAAAGCATTCAATTTTATCTAATTTGAGATTCTTAATCAATCACTTTCCTTTCATCTATTATCTCCATTTCTTTGAGATTCATACCTTTTCATCATTTCTTCCCTTCTTGTTTCTAAATTCACTTTGTTGTTCTTTAAGTGATCCAATTTCCTTATTGTGTGGCCTCTTTTAACATGTTTTTGTTAAAAGTTGGCATCCTTAATCATATTCATAAGTCTCCTCTTTTAACACCCATCTTGTTTAAAGTCAAGAAAACTCATCATATTTCTAAGTCTCTTCCTCTTTAACACCATATTTTTTAAGAGTTGATAATCTTCAATCATGATTTTACATCTCCTCTTGTAGCACTAATTTTATCACAATTTGAGAAAACTAACTTCTTTCACCTCTTCTCTCTTTACATCCAATTTATAAAGGGTTGTGAAGCCTTTAAAACCTATTCATATTTCTTAGCACTCATTTTTCTAAGATTCCTCTAAACTAACATTTCAATCCCTTCTTCCACCTTAACATCACTCATTTTTTTAAGTGTTGTGAATTCATCACTTTTCATTCCTCTTAACACTCATCTTGTTAAGAGTTATCCTTTCATACCCTTTTTGTCACTCTTATTACTCATTTTGTTAAGATTTGATCGTACTCACCTTGTTACATCTTTTCCACCTTAACATCACTCATTTTTTTAAGTGTTGCAAAGTCTCCCCTTTTTCATTCCTCTTAACACTCATCTTGTTAAGAGTTAAAATTTTCGCATCTCTTCATCACTCTTATCACTCATTTTGTTAAGAGTTGATCACGTTCAACTTATTACTAGGGATTTTTTTAGTGGCAAATATTCCATTTTAGGAAAATTTGAAAAGGTGAATTTTGGAGCATGACAATGTCTTATTTGCCTAAAATTTACAGTATATATTTTTAGGGGTCGGCTTTGCCAACCCTTGAAAACATCTCCTATATAAACCTAGGTGATTCACTGTAGTATACTATTAACTTACTACTAGCTTACTAAGGTACTGACATATCAAGTATCATGAACTTGCAAGGCAAGTTGTTGACAAACTATAGGAGGTTTTGATGCACGACATGAATTTTTTGATGCACGATAATAGGTTATTGACACACGACATGATTTTGTATGCATAACTAGATATTTTTATTTTGGAGTCGTGTGTTAAAAAAATCACACGAATTTAAAATGAAAGCTTTTATCAAGGGAAAATGTTGTACACAAAACCAAAAAAATTCACTTGTCTCATGAAAGTGGTTCTGGGGATATTTGTCAGGGATTTTCCACCTTTGATTTCTATAAGACTCTTAAAATTAACCCTTATTATCACATATCTTCTCCCGTAACATCAATGTTTTTACAGAATAAGAGCACATCTAACCCCTTTTAGTCCCTTTTCTCTTAACTCTCATTTTAGTAAGAGTTAGACAATAAACTAGCCATTTTCCTCCTCCCTCTTAGCACTCATTTTTCTAGGGTCGAGCTTTTCATCTTATCCCCTCTTCTATTTTAGCATTCAATTTTCTAAGGGTTGAGTTTTCTATCACACCTCTTCTTGTTCCTCCCCTCTTTAAAAATGGTGGGAACATGACATCGCAATTATAGTCCCTTTCGATGGGAGGAAAGAGATCCTTTCCATATTAAATTTGATGAAGAGGATGAATACAAACTTAGAAATATTTCCATAAATTATACCTTATGGAAAAAAAAATTAATTCCTTATTTGTCTCCTTCTAATGGAGAAAGACTTCCCTCATAATTTGATGAGAATGAATTAAAAACCTTAAAAGGAAAACCTAAATCCCTAAGGGTCCACCACTTGAGTCAAACAAACATGATGACACGAAAAAAGTAAAACAAACTCCGATAATAAAGGTAAATCTACTAATTCAGCCATCGATCCTATTAAATCCCTTATGGATAAAATGAATGAGATGGCCACACAATTGTCTCTCCTATCCTCTACATCCACTAATAATGATACCAAAGGTATTAAACCCATGAAGAAAAGTGATCACATCTTCAAAAATCATTTTGAGACCAATAAAGAGAACAAAAATATTAAGAATGATACTCCCTTCATCCCACAAACCAATTCACCATTTTCTCAAGAGTGGAAAATGATGAAAGACACAAATTCAATCATGTAATTCATTTTTGATGAATTGTTTCCATACCATTTCAACATGTAAATCTTACGCTTACCTTTCCCATGATCTTTCGAGACTCAGAATTTGACAAATACAAGGGAAAAACCAATCCTAAAGAGCATGTCAAAGAATTTTTCATGGCATGCCAAGAGGTGGCTTATAATGACATATTTTTCTTGTTCCACTTTCTTAAGAGTCTAGGAGGACAAGCTTTGGATTGGTTCCTAAATCTTCCAAATGGATCTATCTCTACCTTCATGAACCTCTTTGAGAAGTTCTTCAAACACTTATTCTATTTTAACCTTGATTTTGAGGTCACAATGAGGGATTTTTGCAATGCCCAACAACAAAAAATTGATAACTTTGCATAGTTCTTACAATGATGGAGAGGAAGCACAAGCTGATTCCCATGTTTAATCCTTGAAAAAAAATGATTAACATCTTCATCCCAAACATTAACAATAAGTTTTCCTTTCACATGCAGATACATTGCCTCAATAGCTTTGAGGAAGTTATCAAAAAGGGAACTCAAATCGAAAAATCCTCATTTCTAAAGGATTGATTAAGCCACATTATAAAGATAAAGGGAACAATCATAAAAATCACCATAACAAAAACCTATAAATTCTCATGAAAAACCTAGGAACATCAACCACAACTATAACGTTATCAATGATGGTGTCACAGATAATCATAACATGCACAACTTATAGAACAATAACTCAAAATAGATTACAACTAAACCATTTGTCACCATTCCAAAAGAGAAAATTTTCCTCCTCATGATTACAAATGAAAAAATATACATCTTTGGGGGAATATCTTCAAGTTTCTTAAAATAACTGGCAAGTTCCAATATGGTCACTTACCCTATCACACAACCCTTCCCTAAAGGAGAACCTAAACCAGGCTAGTATAGACTTAACACATATTGTGATTTCCATTGCATTGATGGTCATCAAATGGAAAGATGCAAATAAATTTGAAATTATATCCAAGACCTCATTAACAATAGAGACATAATGGCGGTGAAGAGCTATCATCTACCAAAATACCAAATGACAATCGAAAGCTATTTTCTAATCCATTTTCTAACCATGATACAAAGTAAAATCTCATGAACATGGTGAGTCCTTAAACAATGTCGATTATAAATCCATATTATCTTGTATCACATACACTACTTCATGCCCAATTGAATGTAAGTTTACACCCCTTGGAGAAATTATCTCTAATGCCTTTCAACAATTACTAAAGGCTAACATGATTGAATATCCAACTATGAGACCCTTTTCTAACTGGGAACTCAAGCCTATCTGGTATAATGCATCAAGATATTGTGATTATAAACATGTGGAAATCCATTATACTTATAATTGTACACATTTTCATCATTATATTCAATACTTAATTGAAAACGAAGCCATTTCCATAGAACTCAACTACGAAGCTCTCACAACCAATGATACGTCAACTTCCACAACTTTAAATGAAGAGTTGAATATTGTGCCCACTTTTGTACATATTAACACTCAACGATATCATGAAGAAGGTCAATTATCTCTCCCTTTAAACCATTCCATCTCTTCTCCATATTTTATTCCTTTGGTACAAATAGACATTGAACTTGTTTAAGACAACACATTACTAACATCAAACGGGGGCTTGAATTTATTTCAAGACTCCTTTCTAACCCTTGACATCGTCTATCCATCCCTCATACATCAGGATCAAAAATTTCCCCTCTCAATGGAACTCTTTCAAATTGATGAGACAATCCAATATTTTCTTAGGACCCAGGACATTATTCCCTTATCGGAACACATACAGGGCTTTGATATAAAACTTGATGCCTCTGCTAATTCATAAAGGAATTAAAGTAATCCAATACACCATATATTCAAGAATCCATTTCAAACCTTGATATAATTGTATACACTATAGAAGAGGGTCCATCATCAAGCACCGTTGAGTTTGATTCTATTCTTTCCATTCTAGCTCCTACACCAAACATCTCTAGTCTTGTTGTCAAAATGCAACCACAATAAGCTTGTACACTTGCAACAACACAAAATTCCATGTCCATTATACCTCACACAATAAATATTATAGGCATCTCATTAATGATGATTCCTACCTTTCAAGACATCTACATGTGTACATTCTTCGAGGTATTTATACCTAGAACATCCATATACAACCTTTTCATGCTTTAATTTCAAATATTGTTATTGGCACGGTGTTCTAATAGGTGTTTTAATTGATGAAAACCAAATTAATGACAAAGTGAGTATTTTATGGTGATGTCATGATTTTTTTATCATGTTAACATCTTTGAGTACAGATGTATATCAAGTTCTACAAAGTGGGATTTAGTGATGTGCGCTTGTTCTATCAAGCCTATACATGTTCCTAGGAGGTGTTGCTTAGCAGTATGATCTTCTTAGATTCTTTAGAATCACATTGAAATTACTTCTAGCATGTTTTAAGGGTTCTTAAGCACTCACAGTAGTGGTATAGTTTAGATATAGGTGGTTCTCTATGTTGCGGGTGCTCATTGGGAGTAGGTATGACAACCTGGAGATGTGACTGATTGTATTGGAGATATATGAGCTCATGGAAGCATGTTATCAGGTACATAATTTCATATGAGGTATATTTAGGTTATTTTTAGATGTTACTTGATGAGTTATTGCATTATTTTAGTTGACTCTAGCTTTTATAATGAGGATCTAACATGAAAGCATAGGTAATTCTTAGTGACAAGAGATATTGGGATGTGGTGTTATAATTATCATGATTAGAGATGTTATAGGGAGAATTTATGATGGTATTAGCAAAATTTTAGGTTCCCATGTTGTGTATTTTGTCAGATATGTCTGATTTTGTGAGATAGGGTCAAAATCTAGTGCATTTCCAGTTCAAAGTATAACTTTAGATGCTCGTTGTGAATAGTGTGATTTGCATAGGAAATTTTGGATTTTAGGGAAGATTCTATGGTGAGATTATAAGGTTTCAAAAAAATAATGAGGTCATTTTATCGTCATGTTTTTATGAACGAATGTTAATAAGGTAAAGAGGTCTAAAACCCTAGTTAAACCCTAGATAGGAGTAGTTGACATAAAGTGAAGTGTTGTGACCAAGTTTTGATTTATTAATAAAAATGTATGGTTCGATGTTATATGGTTGAGGTCATGGTGATATGTCAGCCCCACCTAAAAATAGTAGTTTTTGGAGAAGAAGGTTTTATGACAAGATGGTCCAAAGAAGTACCATAAAAAATTGATGGTGCATGATGATTGTAAGTTGTTATTGATTTATGTGAATGTTTAGGGAGATTTTCATGTAGGTTCATAGTGTTTTGAGGTCCAAACAGGTTGACTAGTCAAAGGGTAGTTTTGGGGTCTCAAATAGCAGTGGTCAATAAAATGAGCATAACTTGAGCTAAAGGTGGAGTTTTGAGGTGATTCAAGTTGTGTTGGAAATTATATTCAGATATATTTCCATTGATATATGAATTTCCTCATTATGAGATAATTTTATATGGTTTCTAAGGCATGGTATTTCAAGACATGATCTTTTTTGGTGTACGTTTGATGTTATTTGAAGCATGATATGGATTTGGTGGTACTTTCTATCACCTGGAATGTGAAGATGGGTGAATTTTTCATCCAATGAATCCATTTTTAGGTCTTTAATGTATGTATAAATGATTTTATGAGATAACATTTGGAAATAGAGTTTTTTACAGGTTGATATGGTGAAGAAAAATGTTGTTGCGGTTTGAAGTGAATGATGTTTCATGACTTATAAGTTTCTTATAAGTGTTATATAGATTATAAAATTTCTTTTTAGTGGTAACATGACACATTTTATTTTAATAGAAGTGATATAGTGATCAGATGAAGTTTCTGTGGAATCTTGAAGGGTGCAGGAAACAATGTTTTGAGAATTATAAAGGGAACTAGGCCCAATAAATGAAATAATTTGATTGGTTTATATTAATTGCACCCATGTATGAATTTTTTTATTATATTTTGTTCATATGTAAATGGTTTTGGTCATGAAAAATTATTATACTAATGTTAGGGATTTTTTAAGAATGTGGCTTTGTGATTTTGAGCCATTTTTGACACATGTAATGAGGTTTTTTTTCCTAGGAGGACCTAATTGGATCACTTGTGACTGTGATATTTCAAATTTGAAATGTTTCCTTGATTTATGGGTCACAAAAATGGATGGAAATACTTGTGCCTAAGTTTGAAAGGTGGAGAAACATATAAAAGCATGTTTTTGGGTGCTTTTAGAACTAGTTGTGTGTGTACAAGGTGTGTGCAAGAAGTGATACCTTGGTAGGTGATTTTTTCAGGTTTTGAAGCATGATTTGAGATAAAATCAAGGGTGTGAAAGGTTGAGGAAGATAATCAATCATGTGTGCAAGATTTTGAAGCTTTGAGAAGTGAAGAAAGAGCTAGATTGTGCAAGTTGAAGACCTAGGGTTTGAGAAAGGGTTTAGAAGAGTTTGGAGATGAATATTTGGATCACTATCAGATTTTGTATCAACATATTTTTAGTGGTCATTCTTCTAAAAATCTCTTATGATGATTCATATTCATAGGATTCTCTTGTTGTGAGTCATATCAACAAGGGTTTAGGGGTTAGTGCTCCTTGTGGGGTTAGTGCCTCACTAAAGAAATATATTGTGATGTGTAATATTAACTTGATTATTTGTTGTTTGTAATATAAAAAAACAAATCAGTAGTTTTCTTCCACTTTAGGGTTTCCCACTTATTGTTTCACCTAATTTCTAGATCATTTCTTTCAAGTGTTGACGAAACAGATAGGGTAACAGGCATAGGAGGAATACCTATTCAAATGTTGGTTGATGGGTTGTTGCACACGTATGACTTCCGAATCCATAGCTGATAATGAGAGCTTCCTTTTGGCTAGGAGGAACTACCTGTAATGCAAAGCAAGACCACCGAGAAGGAATTAAACAATATGGGCGGTGCAAAGTGCGCCTAACGTATGCTAGATCCAGGAAAGTGTGATACTTCCTAGATGGCTGTCAGTCCACTATTTTAAACAATTTAATGTTGTAAACAAAGTAAATTATTTTTAATTTGAAATTATTTACGTATCTAACTTAAAACACAATAAGAAATAGATCTACGTAATAGGCTAATCTAGAATAGAATCTAAAGGTCAAATGATTGAACGGGTTGCGGGTTTTGAGAGGTCTTGGGTAGATCACAAGTGGATGATGGTGAGACAAAATTTGGTGGGTAGGTCTCTATTATGGGATGTATAGGAAAATACAGAGATTGATGTTGGTTAAGGGTAATCGACGACGGCCAAAGTGTAACCGGTCTTGATTACTATAGAAACCTAGAAAAGCCACAAAACAAGCTTTGGGTCTCCTTTGTGATTGCACACATGACTTTGGTTGGTCATGATGAGGTATTGGGTGACTTCGGTAGGATTTGGTGAGGTTTTAATGGGTATATGGAGGTGTAAATGTTTGAGAATGTCAATAGGTGGCTAGGTAAACAATAGATGATAAAATGATGATGAAATGAAATAAACCAAAAAGTATGACATTATACTTACTTAGATTTTGGTCCTAAATGCCTATGAATGAGGGATGGAGGTGATGGTGAGGGGCTTGAAGGTTGCAAGTGATCACCAACTCGAAGGAGAGCTTTTGTATGGGTTGTATGTACATTCCACTTTGCTTGGTTAGATTAGATCATGGTTGGGATGGCTATGCGGGAAAAGATGCTTAATCTCCTTCCTTGCATGTGAATTCTTGCTATAATTTGCTCTCTAAAGATGTGTTATCTCTCTGAGATGTGTTTTTTCTTGCCAACCTTCTACTTTTTTCTTCCAACCTTGAGAATAAGGTTGTTTTATGGTTAAGAGGGTAATCGACGGTGGTTCCAGCTTAACCGGTGATGGTTAGGGGTAACCGGCGTCAGTCAAGGTGAGATTTTCTAGGTTTACTAAACTAGGGAGATACTCTTAATTTCCTTGGATCTCATGTCATTAACCCACAGATTAGACTGGGAGCTTCTTGTAAGCATGCGGGAATGTGGATAGAGGGAATGTAGGCATTGATTTTTAGGGTTTGGGTAAGTCTTAGTTAGTTATGACAACTTACTAAGAATAGGTCTTAGGTTGAGTTGGCTTGGTGAGGTGTCTAAGTGAACTGTATGTGTGGATATTATTGAAAATAAGATATTTAAATAATATATATAGTGAGGATAATGAATTAATTTAATTAAATTAATATTAGTGGGGTGAAAGGGGGCCATGGCTAGGTGAATGTGATGAAGGGTGTTTATTTGTCGAGGGACCAAAGGGGAGTGTGACTTAATTTTAGTGTCTACATTTTTCCCCTTTTTGTTGCATAGCTTGTATCGGTAAGCAAATTTAAATAAAATAAGATGTGGTTACCCCATGTGTGGGTGAAGGTGATCCCCTCAAACCGAGGAACGGATTAGGAAGAAGGAAGAATCGGTGAGTTGTTTGATAAAAGGTAAATATGGTGAAAAAAGGGTGGGTAACAGGAAAAAGGAGAAAGGTCTACTTGGGTAAGCTAGGTAATGGGTCAGGGTCAAAGGTAGTAACAATCAAATGCATGCACATGTATAAACTGTAGCACACTACCAAGTTGAAGAGTAGGAAAACTCTACATTGTCTAAGGTCGATAGGTTTATCCAAACAAGGTTGAAGTGATTCCGGTATCCAAGGTATAGGATATGGTTAGGAAACATGACGTAGGTTAGGTGCAAGAATGTTTAGGTATGTTCCGATACACCAAAGGTAGGGTCAGGATAAATGGTCACAACAATAGGCTAGGTAAGGTCATTAGGTCAACAACACAAGTAATAGTGCTGCAAGGTATAGTGAACACATGAGGTCAAAGGTCACTAGCGATGGTCCAAGTACAGATAGCTAAGTCACGATCTTTGGTAATGCGAAGGTTGGGGTAAAATAATGAGTCCCCAAAGGAGGACAAAGGGAGGTAGGAAATGATGAGGTTAATAAAGGTAAGGTAAAGGGAAAAAGGGAAGGCAATGTGCAGGTGAGGGTGAATGATGTCGGTCATGGATAAATGACATCGGTATAGGGAAATAGATGATGGTTAGGTAGGGCACACAACTAATGTCACTCAAGGGTAACCGACGTCGGTTAGGTCGGGTTGGTTATAAAAACAAAAAATCCACATTTTTTTGTTATTCATTTGTTATTTACGAAGTGAGAAAATGACAAAAAAGGAGAAAAGAGAGAAAAGTGCTCGATGCAGAATGAAGCATTAATTTGGGAGTGTGAACGAAGGGTAATCGGTTGGTGAGAAGCGGGTCCACAGGATCAGGGTGAGAGATTTGATTGATCAGAGGTTACAGATAGCTATTCGGTGATGGTGGAGGCCAAAGAGGGATTGGACAGTAACCAATATAGTGGCGGGCGTACTTGTGCCACCGAGACGACAACAACGTGATGAGGTAAGCACCCAACGCTACATTGTTGTGTGGATTTGATAGATTAAAGGAGTAGATTATTGTTATTTGTAGGTTTTTTTAGGTGGGTAAAAAAGTAAATTTGGGTATGGGGGAATAGCGGGAAAAAAGAGGAAGGGGGAGGGTAGTAAATTGTATAGGTGGGGTAAAAGGGGCAAGGGGAGGATTTTAGAAAAGGGGGTTTTGGGAAGATGCGAGTTTTCCGCGACAGGTGACTCGACGTCGAGTCAAGTGTGGTGGCGTCGGTTAGGTGGAATCGCAGTATCGGTCACCAAACAAGTGACCGATGTCGATTAAAAAAGGTAATCGTGGTCGGTGAGGGTTAACCATGATCGGTCACCAAGTAGGTGACCAATACTAGTTTAAGGGTTACCATAGTCGGTTAGGAGATGAATCTTGGTTAGGCTTTGAGGCACAAGGGTGTAAAAGTGATGTGGGCTAGGTAGTTGAAATGGGTAGGGTGAAAATAGGGTGGGTGTAATGATAATTGGTGAATATGGTCATAGTAAATGTGGATTAATGTCGTGCTTGGATTGGATGTAGGGAGAGCATATTTACATATGACGGATAGGGTTCTGCCGCATCTGGTGACAGTGCATGGCAGTGGCATGTGCGTCGAAAAAGCAACAAGCGAGCGTGAGAATCAACAAGTGACTCTTCCACGTACCCGACCTCCCGAGGTCGTGCCGAGACAGCCGGTGGGGGTAGAATATGCAGACAAACTAGTTGGGGAGTCTAATGTCTTCGACACGCACTAATGGTATTTGCGAATCTAAGGCAAAGAAGGCCCTTCTAACTTGGACTGGTGTGATAGATCGATCAGCGAGGATGACTGCTCGAAGGCTCCAATCAATATCGAGCTCTGGCGTGATTCGATCTATGGGTTGTGGGATGCGTGGAAAATGACCCGGGATGGTTTCGTGTATTTCTCCTGATAGGGTCATATGGCGAATATAGTCAACTCTATGGATGATTCTCTGGCCTAGTCCAAAATTCTCTAGCTTCGTTAGCTGTTGTGTCTAGTAGGGATAACTGTTGAATGATGATAGGTGGAATCGGAGTAGACTGAAATACTAACTTACGTAGGCCAGTGTCTATGTCTAATTCTCTTATGGATTCGTTAGGCTGTGGGATTTGTGGATCACAACCGTAGACTCTTGGTTGTTGTGGTCCTATTATGGTCATACGCGAGATCAAGTTCTAATCCCTAGTATCCAGTAATCGTATGCTTTCTCGGCCTCTACGTTTAGAACCAGCAATTGTGTGATTTTCTCAGAATACCTTACAGGTGTTCTAGCAACTTGAATTCTTAAGCTGGTATCTATATCTATGAGGGTATCTCCAGCGTCTGGCTGTGGAACTAAAGGATCACACCCGAATATTTGTTCTCTTTCAAATCCTTCTACAGTCATGCGGATGTTTTCTAGGATAACCTATAGTTTGGCTGATTTGACCAAAATGTGTGTGCTTGGTCGTCTTCGATGTTTAACCCTCTCATTTGTGACACGATCATTTGGAAGTCATTGTTTGTTTGGAAGACTTGTATTCTAAGGTTTTGGTCAATGTCGATTATTGCCACTATGATATTGGGTGGGGAGGCACAATTGGTTCGAAAATGTATTCCTGGGCTCCTAGGTCCCGTAATTGTCATCAAAAGCAAAAAGTAATGAAACAAACTATAATAAAGTAAAATCTAAGTACACTTCTAGCATATATTATTATTATTATTTTTGTATTTTACGGAAATTTATAAGAAAGCAACTATTTAAAATATTTAGAATTGACAACTAAACTAATAACGTAAAACAAACAAAATAGCGAGTGTAGCTATTTATGCTGTGCAATTTGTATATCTATTCTAAACAACGAAATAACTAATCTATTTGCAAGATTCTCGATCCTACCTCAGAAGTGAGGAATGAATCATAGTTTCTCAGAAACTATCAATCCCCACAACCTCCCTGGCAATATCAAGAATGGAAATAACTGAAATAAAGCGATTAACTACTTTATTTGATAAGTTCTAACTAAAACTTTGAAAGATGGAACCTGGATTTCGCAGAACAGTGGCGAATCCGACAGTGTGTATGTTCTTGTCCCCTCAGTATGATCTCTTCGTTCTTTGTGCTCACGTGAATCCAGAAAAGCGTGGAATGCTTGCATCAACAGGAATAGATATTTGGATCAATGGACTGACCTTGAATGCGAGACGAGAATAGAATGCGGATAGGAGAGGGATAGCGCAAGAGTACAGAGCTTGGCCTATGCAATTCCTAGCGGGGTCTACTGCGAATCATGCAACAAAAGCATCCAGAACCTGAAACTAGTCTGTATGAAGAGCAAAACCTGCAACTTTAATGGCTGCCTAAACTATTCTACTCCAAAAACAATGATACTGTTTGCACAAGTTGGATCTGTGGCTTACCAACAGCTGAGTAATGCAACCAAGCATGTAAAGGATTTAAACTATCAAACTTAAGCAAACTAGAGAAGTGACTCTTTTGAAAATGGTGAGTTTGAAACAAGAATGAGGGGCCCAAATAAAGTTTGCACTTGCACAAGTTGGATATGTGGCTTACCAGCTGCAACACAATACTAACCAAAGCACTCAATGAGAAAACTAAGAATTCTAAGCAAAGGAAAACTAAATCTGCTGTAACAAGAAATTCAAAAGCAAACTTTGGAGCAAAACTCAGAGGCCAAAGTAATGTTTGCACTTGCACAAGTTGGATATGTGGCTTACCAGCTGCAACACAAAACTGAAACAAACCTGCAACAAACTATGCTACCAATCCTAAGCAAACTAAAAAAACCACAGCACTGAAAAATAAGAAAGTTGGAGTGAAAAATGGTGGCCATTTGCATGTGCACAAACCATGCATTTATAGGAATTCCAACACTCAAAAACCAAAATCAAATTGAACTCCTAAACAATAAACAAAGGAAAAACAACATTCGGGGGACCAAAAACATTAATGCATGCCCAAGTCGGCAAGAAAAGCTGGTGAGTCGTGATATTTCACGCGGGTCGCGTCAAAAGAGCGTTACGGAAAACATGCACGGGACCGCCACGAGCGAGCGGCGGGCGGCGGTTGGGACCGCCGCCCTGAAGGGCGGCGGTTTCGTCACTGAAGGCCAAGAAGCCAAAGAAAGAGGAAAGAAAGGGAAAAACAAAGCACGCGGGGGCTAAGCGGGGCATGCGGGATGTTAACGCATATCCGAAGAGCTCTTTCTGGATCCGAACACCTTTCGAGGAGACCTGTATCATCATTGGGGCACTTGTTACACCGTTCCGCAGTACAGTACCTTACAATTTTGGGTACGTACATATTGCCCCCTCGGAGAAGTGTTTTAGCCATGAAGAGGCATAAAACGATGGGTTCGAGAATGACAGTCCCGAAATGGGGAGTTAGAAGTTATACCTTACACGTCCAGGTGTGTCGAAATGACGCCATCCAAAATTCCCGCCACTTATAAAATGAAAAGAGAACTCAAGTGCGAGATAGATCAATGATAATTTGAAAATAAACGCTAAAATAATAGGGGAAGAGGACGTACCATTAGTGCGAGGATAGAAACTTACCTCCGTCAGCGCTCCGAACCTGCGAAAAAGCCATTGTAAAACGAAACAGAACGATATATATATCAAAGTGGGCCCATTTTCCTATTCATTTGCGCGAGTTGATTTGATAGATTTTGAGCTCTGGGACCCACGGTAATGGTTTCTCACGTGAGTAGAGTCAAAACGTCCACAGCGAGATAGTGATCATGCCTCCACGTGCGGAACGCCACCCCGCGAGATCACAGGTTGGTTTTTCTTCAATTTTGTGCTTTTCCCCTTTTAAATTTGAAATGGCAAATTCTTTGTAATGGGGGGGAAATTTTTGAAAATGCTAGGTTCAAAAGGTCCACCTAGGGGGGGCGCCTACTGGGTAGGCTCTTTTTTTAGCTAAAATGATCTATTTTTGCGTTTTTTGGACTTTTTAGGGTTAAAAACCGCGCGCGGGTTTCGGACACGACCGCCGCCACAGCCGGAGGCGGCGGTTACATGACCGCCGCCTGTCGGGAGGGCGGCGATTCTGGACCGCCGCCTTCAAGGCGGCGGTTACAAAACCGCCCCTCTGCCCAGGGCGGCGGTTTTGCATAGAATGCAAAAGAACCTCACTTAAAAACTTTCACTTGTATTTTTTAGCATTTGTGTATGTTTTTATGACTCTCTTGACATTGTTTAGATACTAACTTGCTCTGTTTTGTGTGTTTTTGGGTGTATGCAGGCGAGGGAGGAGTACATTAGATGGAGCCGGGAGAGAGAGTGTGATTGGCTGCCCGGGGTATTGGATGCCCTCTCAGCAGATGAGGAGGACACATTGCAGAGGGCCGGCATATTGCGGATATCGCGTGTGCCTCACGTTGCTCCGTCTAGTCACATACTCTGTGACTTATTCTCCTACTGGGATGCAGATCGGAACACTTTCCGATTGCCAGGGGTCCGCGGTGAGTGGACTATTACTCTAGAGGATGTTTACCGTATCCTGGGGGTCCCGATCATCGGGAGGAGACTCACCCAGAGGCAGTGGGTCAGAGCACGCAGATTGTACAGTGGGCAGGCTACATGGGGGATGCAGCTATCTCCACGGGGCCGAAGAAGGGAGTGAGAGTCAGATCCATTCCTTCTTTGCCCATCCCCATATTTCGACAGGCCATCATGGGGATCCTTGCCTCGAGACTGATCGGGGACAAGGGAGGGGACACTTTGTTATACTGTTGGGCCCCCATCATTGCACAGATAGAGGGGCATGGCCGGATATACGCCTGGGGGGCAGACATTTTGGGGACCACCTATCACGACTTATACAGGGTGGTCCGTTTACAGGGACAGTCTTTGAGTCACCCTACTCTAGTTATGAGTTGGGTGTATGAGCGCTTCATTCCCTATGGCAGAGGCGTGGAGGTGGCAGATCCTGGGGCTGTGAGGGCAGCCAGGTGGTCAGATATGTCGGTGCTTAGAGCACCTCACCGGCCCGGTAGCTTCCTCTCACGGCGAGATATGGAGGCCATACCGTACCAGCTCATGGCCGGCATTTGGGGAGAGGAGGCTCTTACATTGATCTCTTGCTCCACCACAGGGCAGCTTATTGACCGTGTGGGACGGGTGGAGGTACATCCTTTTGGCAGGGTTCCTCAGCAGTTCGGCCTCCCATATGTGGGTATGCTTCCTCCAGTAGCACCAGTTTACAGATCAGTTCGGGAGGCTAGAGGGGGGCCTAGAGGCCATGGTTGGACAGTGGTTACCCCTGGCATTCCTATTGCAGCCAGGGGGATAGTTCGGGCCAGAGGGAGAGCTGGTGCGCCTCGGGCACCTTTACTTCGGATTACTGCGGGTCCTGCTCATAGTAGCGATGACCCTATAGATATTGACTCCGATTCTGAGGAGTCCACAGAGGGAGGGTCGGAGGAGCAGACGGACGAGAGTGATCCTGAGTGGCATGATACTCAGGATATCATGCAGGCGGAGAGGCGGAGCGAGAGCGCGAGAGAGAGACTACGGTTTAGAGGAGCCACTCTCCCGGGGCCATGGTGGAGATGATGAGTCCGTTGCGGGGCGTCATGTTGCCCCAACTACAGGAGCAGCTCCTCAGTCGGCGGCGGCATCTGCAGCGGGTGCTGGCCCTAGTGACCCATCTTGGAGGCCCGGTGACCCGAGTAAGTTATCCTTTCTCCCTTTCAGTGTTAATTTGATTTAGGACTTGTTTTAACTGCTATCTCTCCTTATATTTGTATCTTGTACATTTTAGCCTCTTGCCTAATTTCTAATTCGTCTTTCCTCTTTGTTTTGCAGAGACCGTTGACGAGTGGCGGGATCTAATCCGTAGGGTATGTACTGATTCTCTGATGATCCCTATGGATAAGACCCGTGCGGAGCTATCTGTAGATGCCGGGGAGCCCTCAGCAGCCGGCAGGCACACCGACGTCTTCGCTCCCGTTTGGCATGTGGCCAAGATGGTGTCGACTCTCCGTACAGAGTTGGCAGGCTATAGGACAGCCGAGCGCCTTATGAGGAGCCGTTCTCATGGCGAGACCACGACCGCTCCTCGAGACCCTGAGCCCTCCGTCCATTCAGAGCGTCAGCGTAGCCGGAGTCCTAGGCGAGGGCGCGCACCTTCAGCGGGATCGCGTAGGGGTTGAGAGGCCACTTGGCTCCTATGCACCTTTTGTGTTATAGATTCTTTTGTGTATTACGGGCTCTTTGAGCGTTTTGACCATGCCTAGTGCATGATGGCATTGTATACAAATATTGATTATTTATATATATGCGTCGATTTTGGATCAAAACTTTGTCACTTGGGTCTTCCCTTTCTGTTTCCAGCTTATTCGTGTATACTACGATGTATGTTTTATATGCTTTCTAGAATGTATGCAATGGAAAACAGATGATGCAAATGTTTGCTTTCTTTTTGTGTTTCATGATGCTGATACATGATATTGTAGATATATTGTGATCTTGAATCTTAACTTTTGTTTAGCAATTTGGATACCTCATGATTTGTTTTGGCAAAGTGATGAGAACAACCAGTATGATGAACAGATTAATTTGCCCCACTCCTAACTCCACGCAACTAGTAAGATGCGAGGGCTCATCACCAAGAGCCAAGAAGGGCGCAAGTTATGAAATATGGTGAAGTGATAGTGATGAAAGGCAGAGCGAAGTTTTGGTGGAACAAATGAAAACTACAAGTTTATTCTACGAATGACTTCATAGTTTTGGATGCGACTTGCTTTGCGGTTTATCGGACTTAGACCCGTAGATGGCCACATAGCGAGACAAAATGCGGGTTTTAGGATTTTTAACTCTTTTTGGAATTTTGAATATCGATTCATTCGTTATTGACTCAAAGTTTGAATTGATTGTTTATGACCTTTCAACATTTACTTTGTTTAGAGGACCCCCTACACTTTGCCCCGTGCTACCTGTAAGAAGCATGGGCTTATCACCGTGGGCAAGGCATAGGCGAGTAAGGGCATTTCCATCCTTTCCCAACCCTACGTCACTAGTAAGAGCGCTTGAAGCTCATCACCGAAGGTTGGTGGGGCAAGGAAATGTGTAAAATAAAATTTTCTGTTTAATCACTTCTTGACTTGTCTATTTGAGTAAAATGTCAGTATATGCTTATTTTCCAAAGAGATGTGTATATGGGATAGATGTGACACCATGAAGCTTCTAGAACAGACCATAGGCAAGACACCTATCCTAAGAAGAAATCAAAGCGAGAACGAACTTGCAGATCTTGGTATGGTTACCGTTAGGACTTCGTCATGTCGATTTTGTTTAGATAAAAGATTCTGAGTTGATTGATGATATCGAAGACGGAGAAGTATGATTAAAGAACTTCATGCCAGAAACATCACGAGTTTGTAATAAATTGCTTTGAGAATAGATTCCTTGATCACAATTTGTGTAAGAACAAGTGGACAAAATGATCCTAATTTATATGAAAATGCGATGTAGATAGTTATATAGGCAGCGCTAGCTGCTTACGCGTAGAAACGTTTGAGGTGGAGAGAATTGACTGTTTCGCCAAACTCCTCACCTTCTAGCGTGCATAAGAGGTATGCACCATTTCCGTAGTCCTTCATGACTCGGTATGGGCCCAACCATTTGGGCCGGAATTTCCTTCCTTCACCGGTCTTCTTGTCGATCCGGCTGTCTAACCTCAGAACTAGGTCACCTTCGTATATGTCACGTTCATAGACTTTCTTGTTATACTGCCGGCACATTCGGTCGGCATAGACTCTATGTCGTTGTTCAGCATCTAACCTAGCTTCATCCAGGCTTTCTAATTGAGAAAGACGTGCTTCTCTGTAAGCGTCCTCATCCAGAATCCCTTGTAGCGAAATACGGAGACTGGGTATTTCGACCTCAAGTGGGAGAACTGCTTCTGCCCCAAATACTAGCGAGAAAGGAGTTGCTCCCGTTGGTGTTCTTATTGAGGTTCGGTGGGCCCACAAGGCCGGATATAACTTTAAATGCCAATCCCGCTTGTTTTCTTTCACTGTTTTAAGGAGAATGGCTTTCAGTGTTTTGTTCGTTGCTTCAGCCTGCCCATTGGCTTGGGGATAGTACAAGGAAGCCGTATGATGGCTGATTTTAAATTTGTTGCATAGCTCACGAACTTCTTCATTCTTGAAAGAAGTTCCATTATCTGAGATAATGATTTGCGGGATCTGAGTACTGCAAAATGATTTGGTTCAAAATGAACTTAGCGATTACAGAACCAGGTACAGTCGTAAGAGGCATGGCCTCTACCCATTTAGTGAAATATTCAGTGGCCGTGATTATAAAATTGTGGCCGTCTGTGGACGAGGGAGAGAACTTCCCTATCAAGTCCAGGCCCCATGTAGAAAAGGGCCACGGAGTAGCGATCGGTTGCAAAGCTTGTGCCGGCATGTGGATCTCATGAGAGAACTCCTGACATTTATGACACCTGCGTACAAACTCTATTGCGTCATGTTCTAGAGTGGGCCAGAAATAGCCCATTCGATGTATTTTTCGAGCAGTGGCATGGCCACCGAAGTGGCCTCCACATATACCGCTATGGGATTCATGGAGAATCTTCTTGGACTCTTCTGTGTCAATACACCTTAAGAGCATTCCATCGAATGCTTTCCGATAGAGCACCTGCTCTATAATGACGTATTTAGCTACGATAATGCGTAACCGTCTTCTTTGTTGAGGTGTAGCTCATACAGGTACCTATGGTCCATGATATAACTAATGATATCAGCGTACCAAGGGCACTCAGATATAGCAGGTCGGGTTTCGACGTAGTACACGCATTCATCTGGAAAGTCTAAGTCTACTAAGTCGCCTCCGTCTAGCGGGTTATCAGCTAACCAATCTGCGATGATTTGCCCTTTAACTGACTTTTGGTTTACAAAAGTTAATTCGAACTCTCCCATTAAGGTTATAAAGCGTCCTGCCTTTTTAGACAGGGACCCTTGTGTGAGGAAGGTTCGTAAGTGGTCAGTTTTTACCATGACCCTTGTCTCTTGATTTAGCATGTAGTGTCTTAGGCGTTTAGTAGCAAAGACTATGGCAAGACATTCTCGCTCTGCTTGTGTATAGCGTGTTTCATAGTCGAGCAATGTTCGGCTAATGAAATAAATCACACGCTCTCTCTTGTCATCGTCTTCTTGGGCCAACATACAGGCCAGCGAGACATCGGTAGCCCGTGAGTATAGAATTAATGGGCGATCTAACTTAGGTGGCATTAGCGTAGGCGGTGATAGCAGGAAACGCTTGACTGCATCAAAAGCTTCATTGCAATCTTCAGTCCAATCAATGCTATAGTCCTTCTTGAGTAAATTGTTGATTGGATGGACGGCGAAGCTTAGATCAGGATAAACCTCGGATTGCACCCAGCTTTCCAAGAAATGATCTGATTCCAGATTCACTCGAGGGCGGGACCATTTCGAGGACAGCCCGAATTTTGGTTGGATCAACATCGATCCCTCGTGACGATATGATGTATCCTAGGAGCTTTCCTCCTGTTACACCAAATACGCATTTCTCTGGATTTAGCGTGACTCCGTATTCTATTAGACGTGAAAGAATGATGCGGAGTACTTCAGGGTGGTCACAGCGCTTTTTGGCCTTAGCCAATAAGTCATCCACGTAAGATTCCACGATTTTATGAATTAGATCGTGAAATATGTATGTCATGGCGCCGATCGTTAGCATGGTGTTCTTGAGACCGAATGGCATAACAGCGTAGCAATAGGTTCCCCAAGGAGTTATAAAGGTGGTTTTAGCTTGATCTTGCTCGGATATTCTGATTTGATTGTATCCCGAGAATCCATCCATGAGAGACAAGAGCTCAAACCCAGCTGTTGCATCAACAATGACATCGATAGATGGCAATGGGAAGTCATCCTTAGGACATGCTTTGTTAATGTCCCGGAAATCTATGCAGATGCGTATCTTTCCATTCTTCTTGAGAACGGGAACGATGTTTGATACCCATTGGGAGTAGTCAACTGGCTTGATGAATCCTACCTGAAGGAGTTTTATTACCTCCTCTTTTACCATAAGGGCTACCTTGGGCTTCATGGGTCTTGATTTCTGTTTAATTGGCTTTGCATCTGATCTAGTGACGAGGTTGTGCACCGCAATGTGGGGTGCGACTCCTGTCATCTCTTTGTAATTAAATGCAAATGCCTTCTGATGTTCTTTGAGAACTTGAGTATGTATTTCCACTTCTTCTGGGGTTAACGAAGATCCTAGTTTCAAGATTCTTGGCTCATCTTCCGTTCCGATATTGACATCGATTGTTTCTTCAATTAAAGAGGCGTTACCCTCTTCGAACTCAGGCGGTGCTGGGGGTAAATCCAAATCATCCCCGTTTTCCACCGCGTATATATTAGGTTCTTTTTGTGAGGGAAGATCCGTTACAGGATTTCCGAAGTAGGAAGATGAATGCGGGATCAGAGATAAATCTAGCGTGTGATAGGAGAGATGTAGTGCTGCATAGGCATTTAAGTAATCCAAAGTAGCCGCATCATTTCCAACATGGTCTAGGACGGTAGATTCACTTCCGCTTGAAAGAGGATTTATCATTGTTTTTATCAATGGTTCGTTTCGAATGGATATTGTGAAATGAGTATCTTCTAGCTCATTGCTTGGAGTGAAGCGTGATGCCGAAGTTGCTATTGAATCGGCGAGAAGATTTTTCTCTCGCGGAATTGCTTCAATGGATATGAAGTTGAACGCCTTGCTTAAATCTAATACAGCATTTTTGTAAAGTTGCAAGTGTTCGGCTTTAGTTTCATATACCTCTGAAACTTGGTTTGCCACTAATTGCGAGTCTCCTAAAACTCTGATATTATCAATACCAATTCTTTTGGCTAAGGTAAGGCCAAGGAGGAGGGCTTCGTACTCAGCGCCGTTGTTTGTGCATTCAAAGTTCAACTTAAAAGAGAATGGGAGGACCTTTTCCTCGGGCGAGGTAAGAATTATACCTGCCCCCGCTCCATAGCGGCATTTAGCTCCATCGAAATGGAGAGTCCAATACTTAGCCGGGAGTATGGATGTAGGTGTATCTGCTGTGTTTGCACACTCTACTTCTACCATATAGAGATCTTCTGCTGGCAAGGAACCAACACCTAGGGAAAATCCCATGCCTGTCGAATCAAATGGTAAGAACATTGGTAAATCTTGTTCTATTAACTCAACGATCTTCGCAGTAGTCCCTAATGATACTATTTCTTTAGTTTTACCTTTAGGGGTTGGAATTGTTTGGGCTATGTTGGTAGTTTCAAGATCCGTCGTAGGTATCAACTTTTCCTCTGGCTTTGGGTCAGAGGGTTTGTTAAGTTGGTTTGTTGGAAGTTCGAATTCTAAGTGTACACCTGGTCTCTTCTTTAAATCAGCTAGGTGTACGTCAAACGGCTTTGGATCACCTTTGGCTACAAATACCTTTCCCAGATGCAGGAATCTTACTTCTTGAAATAGAGTGGAAGGGATTGCCTTCATGCGGTGTATCCATGGTCGGCCGAGGATCATATTATAATTGGTTTCCCGATCTATAATATAAAACTCAGTCAGGATTGTTTTAGGTCCCAAGGTGACCGGTAGTATTATGGTTCCTATCGATGTGGCTTTAAGGCTATCGTAGCCCCTCAAGGTATTTCGTGTAGTAGAACAGTTCGTTTCTCCATATCCCAATTTTTGGAGAAAAGAGAAAGGGACTATGTTAACCGCAGCTCCATCGTCAACCATTGCCCGTTTTACATAATTATTATAAACCTGTACTTGCAAGTGTAGGGCTGGATCGCCTCGGCGTGCGATCTCGGCATCCGTAGGCATTTTACTTATCTCGAATATGAATTCGACATCCCTATCCGCCTGTCCCGGAGGATAAACATCAAAGTCTATATGATTTACTTGTGCTTCTGGTGGTGGAGTGATACTAATTAAATGACCCAAACCTAACGCTTCTAAAAGAGCAGCCCTGTGAGCAGGGGAATTCTTTAGTAAATCAAGGAATGAAATATGCGAGAAGGTTTTTGTTAGATCATTAATTAGATCGTAAGCACCCATAGGTTTTGCTACGGTTTGCTGGATGTTATCTGTTTCCGGTAGATGGCTTGGACTTGGTTGAGAGAAATACTCTCGTGTCCTCGTAATTGCTTCAACGGGTAATTCGGAGTCTAACTCTACTAATCCAACTACCTTAGGTCGCGGCTGACTTCCTAGTTGTGGCGCGACTAACGGATTTAGCGAAGTTGAGGCCTCGTGATCGTTGTTTCCTGTCATTGCGCCTTTGTTTGTTCCAGTTGGTTTCAACCCATTGTTATCATGATTTGGGAGTGGATCATTAAAGATCTTGAGAGGGGCATTCTGAGGGGAAACTGCCCCTGCGAAGGTACTTGCCGTTGGTGACGTAGGATCTGCTAGGAACATATCCATAAAAAATTGTTTTTGCTCATTTGGCAAGCGTTGCATGAATTTGTTGTAGTCACGACACGTTCTAGTGTCATGACCCCGAATTTTATGGAAACCACAATAAGAATTGGGATTATAATTCCCGTTTTGTTGGTTTGGTGTGTATTGTGGCCTAAAATTCCGATCAAACTGTTGCCTATTAGGACCAAAGTTTTGGAATTGTTGTTTTTGGTTTTGACTTTGGTTTTGGTAACCAAATGAGTTTTGGCTTGGCCCTTGCATGGGATTTCACCGTTTGTTGTTGTGGATTATTAAAATCCACCGTATTGACCGTCGGGGTAAAGTTGTTGTTTCTTTGGTTGTTTATTTGTGACGGAGTATTAACGACATTTACCCTTTTGGGCTGGTCAGTTACCCCATCTGTTGTTACCCCACGATTTTTGTTAAGGATTTTGGGTCCTTGATTGACGCTTGTGGTGGTTGTAGTATTTTGAGTAGAGGTGATTAACCTCCCGTTTGCTCCATACGTCTTACGGCCACTATCTATTGCTGCTTGATCAATTCGCAGAGCGCTCTCAAGTACTTCATCATAAGTCCTTAGTGGGAACTTCTGGACTTCTTCCTTCACTTCTTTGCTAAGAGAATGAAGGAATAAATCACATAGCTCCATCTGATCCATGTTTGGAGCGCTTGCTGAGGAATAAAGGACTGTGCGCCACCTTTGGATGAAATGGGCGACAGACTCGTTATGTTCTTGCTTGATGTGCAAGAACTCCCTGATTCCTGTCCTTAATAGTTTGTTCATGTCGAAGGCTTTGATGAACTCGACACGAGTTGTTTGAATGAATGTATGGAAGCTTCAGGTATTCTATAATACCAATCGAGAGCGATGCCTTCCAGCGTTTTGGGGAATATTTTAGCAACGACCCCATCCCATGGGAGTAATTCTCGAATGGCTGTAGCGTAAGCTTTGATATGCGCATTCGGATCTCCTTCTCCTTTGTATTTGGGCAAATCGGGAAGAGGCCTTGGAAGCATAACGCTTCTTATGGCGAAATCTAAGGGCTCCTTTAAATATTCTGAATAAGTCCCTATTGCATACGTCTCAACCATTGATGGTGCCTGTTGAGGAGGCGGTGGCGGAACGGGTTGTTGATATGGCGTAACGTACGCGTTGGCAGGGGCATAAGGCAGTCCCTGCATTTGAGTAAACATGCCGGGGGATGAGTACATATCCCCTTGTGGTGATTTGGAATACATGTTTAAGTATGAAGGGGTACTATCCAGGAATGGATTGCTCTGTACCGGACCAGGAGGAACTGTGCTAGCGATAGTGGGTCTAGTTGGCACTTGTTGTGAATACTGAGGAGTCATACCTAACGTGCCTACTCCTGTGAGGAGATCTACTTGGCTAGGATGGTGCGGAGGATTGGAACTCCCTGTTTGTATGAATTTCGAATTTTGATTTGCTTGGGCAAGTTCTAATCCTCTAACCTTTTCTATTAGCGTTGAAATGACTTCGTTTGGTGAAGTCACGATATCGTGCCTTGGTGGCGTTTGTTGTATATCCTGGTGTTGTATAGGCATGTGATAGCCTGTCATGAACTGATTGCTATCTTGCCAAGTTTCTCTGAGAGTATTTTCTATACGTGATGGCATAGAGGTATTTTCTTGAGGAGAGAACTCGGGCTGTATTTGCAAAATTCCTACAGGTGGATACATGCCTTGAGAGCGTTGTTCATTCCTAGGATAACGTATTGAGTACTCGTCATCTAGAACTGAGTATGGATCTGATTGTCTGCTAATATGTGGTCTAAGTAGCACCTGAGGAGATGAAGCAGATTCTCCAGTCAATGTCATATTGTTTGAGCCTGAAGGCTCTGTTTGTGTTTGAGCGAGTTGTTGCTCCAACCCCTCTGCTTGGAAGGACGAACTATATCTAATCCTTGGCGTTTGTGTTGACAACTGATTAGTTGAATAGTTGTCGCCCCACATTGAGAGTGAGGGTGATGACTCCCTATTCTGTTGGGCATAGTATGCCTCAAGACCCAGGAGGGGTCTGCCATATGCATCGAATCCCGACATATTCGGGGGGTATATGAATACCCGCAGAATAATGGGAAGGAGCGAAGGTGATTTGTGAAGGGAAACGTGATATTTATGACTCCGAACGAGAAGGTAGGAAGTTTTACGTCAGCTTTACTAATTTCGTTTGTTTCACGTCGGGTTCACCAATTTTGTACGTCGGAAAAGCAACAGGCGAGCGTGAGAATCAACAAGTGACTCTTCCACGTACCCGACCTCCCGAGGTCGTGCCGAGACAGCCGGTGGGGGTAGAATATGCTAGACAAACTAGTTGGGGAGTCTAATGTCTTCGACACGCACTAATGGTATTTGCGAATCTAAGGCAAAGAAGGCCCTTCTAACTTGGCTGGTGTGATAGATCGATCAGCGAGGATAGTGCTGCTCGAAGGCTCAATCAATATCGAGCTACGGCGTGATTCGATCTATGGGTTGTGGGATGCGTGGAAAATGACCGGGATGGTTTCGTGTATTTCTCCTGATAGGGTCATATGGCGAATATAGTCAACTCTATGGACGATTCTCTGGCCTAGTCCAAAATTCTCTAGCTTCGTTAGCTGTTGTGTCTAGTAGGGATAACTGTTGAATGATGATAGGTGGAATCGGAGTAGACTGAAATACTAACTTACGTAGGCCAGTGTCTATGTCTAATTCTCTTATGGATTCGTTAGGCTGTGGGATTTGTGGATCACAACCGTAGACTCTTGGTTGTTGCGGTCCTGTTATGGTCATACGCGAGATCAAGTTCTAATCCCTAGTATCCAGTAATCGTATGCTTTCTCGGCCTCTACGTTTAGAACCAGCAATTGTGTGATTTTCTCAGAATACCTTACAGGTGTTCTAGCAACTTGAATTCTTAAGCTGGTATCTATATCTATGAGGGTATCTCAGTATTGCGTTTGTGGAACTAAAGGATCGCACCCGAATATTTGTTCTCTTTCAAATCCTTCTACAGTCATGCGGATGTTTTCTAGGATAACCTATAGTTTGGCTGATTTGACCAAAATGTGTGTGCTTGGTCGTCTTCGATGTTTAACCCTCTCAACTGTGACCTGATCTGTTGGAAGTCTGTTGTTGTTTGGAAGACTTGTATCCTAAGGTTTTGGTCAATGTCAGTTATTGCCACTATGATATTGGGTTGGGGCACAATTGGTTCGAAAATGTATTCCCTGGGCTCCCTAGGTCCCGTAATTGTCATGCAAAAGTAGTAATGAAACAAACTATAATAAAGTAAAATCTAAGTACACTTCTAGCATATATAATTTTTTTTTGTATTTTCTGGCAATTTATAAGAAAGCAACTATTTAAAATATTTAGAATTGACAACTAAACTAATAACGTAAAACAAACAAAATAGCCGAGTGTAGCTATTTGTCTGTGCAATTTTGTATATCTATTCTAAACAACGAAATAACTAATCTATTTGCAAGATTCTCGATCCTACCTCAGAAGTGAGGAATGAATCATAGTTTCTCAGAAACTATCAATCCCCACAACCTCCCTGGCAATATCAAGAATGGAAATAACTGAAATAAAGCGATTAACTACTTTATTTGATAAGTTCTAACTAAAACTTTGAAAGATGGAACCTGGATTTCGCAGAACAGTGGCGAATCCGACAGTGTGTATGTTCTTGTCCCCTCAGTATGATCTCTTCGTTCTTTGTGCTCACGTGAATCCAGAAAAGCGTGGAATGCTTGCATCAACAGGAATAGATATTTGGATCAATGGACAGCCTTCAGAATGCAGACAGAATAGAATGCGGATAGGAGAGGGATAGCGCAAGAGTACAGAGCTTGGCCTATGCAATTCCTAGCGGGGTCTACTGTGAATCATGCAACAAAAGCGTCAGAAACTGAAACTAGTCTGTATGAAGAGCAAAAAACTGCTGCAACTTTAATGGCTGCCTAAACTATTCTACTCAAAAACAATGATACTATTTGCCTGAAGTTGGATTTGTGGCTTACCAACATTTGAGTAATGCTGACCAAGCATGTAAAGGATTTAAACTATCAAACTTAAGCAAACTAGAAGAGTGAACTACTGAAAATGGTGAGTTTGAAACAAGAATGAGGGGCCCAAATAATGTTTACACTTGCACAAGTTGGATATGTGGCTTACAATTTGCTGCTGACACAATACTAACCAAAGCACTCAATGAGAAAACTAAGAATTCTAAGCAAAGGAAAACTAAATCTGCTGTAACAAGAAATTCAAAAGCAAACTTTGGAGCAAAACTCAGAGGCCAAAGTAATGTTTGCACTTGCACAAGTTGGATATGTGGCTTACCAGCTGCAACACAAAACTGAAACAAACCTGCAACAAACTATGCTACCAATCCTAAGCAAACTAAAAAGACCACAGCACTGAAAAATAAGAAAGTTGGAGTGAAAAATGGTGGCCATTTGCATGTGCACAAACCATGCATTTATAGGAATTCCAACACTCAAAAACCAAAATCAAATTGAACTCCTAAACAATAAACAAAGGAAAAACACTGTTCCAGGGGACCAAAAACATTAATGCATGCCCAAGTCGGCAAGAAAAGCTGGTGAGTCGTGATATTTCACGCGGGTCGCGTCAAAAGAGCGTTCTGGAAAACGCGCACAGGACCGCCGCTCTGAGCAGGGCGGCGGTTGCAGGACCGCCGCCTGTTCAGGGCGGCGGTCACGAGACCGCCGCCCTGAAGGGCGGCGGTTTCATCACTGAAGGCCAAGAAGCCAAAGAAAGAGGAAAGAAAGGGAAAAACAAAGCACGCGGGGGCTAAGCGGGGCATGCGGGATGTTAACGCATATCCGAAGAGCTCTTTCTGGATCCCGAACACCTTTCGAGGAGACCTGTATCATCATTGGGGCACTTGTTACACCATTCCAGCTTGATACGGTACCTTACAATTTGGGTACGCATGGTGACTCCCCGTTGGAGTTGTAACATGTGGAGGCATTGGGTTTGAGTAGGGTTCACCATTACGGACATGTTGTTCAAAGAACCCGGCCTTGATGATCGCGCTCATCGATAGATGTGATCCCATGACCAACACATTCCACCTACCAATGGGTGAGATGACTATCACCATGGAGGATATGTTCTAGATTTTGCGGTTACCCATATTGGGTGCCCAGTTTACTCTATCTCCTCCGAGACCTCATAGGAGATGATTAGACAGATTTTGGTGAGGGGCGGCTAATCGAGAATCCATAGCACCAGTTTGAGCTATGGAGAGATGTACCTAGCCCATCTAGATGAGACGGGCTAGCGATTCGCTGATGGAGGTAGTGTGCTGCTATACCTTTGCCGGATGCGAGAGGGTGGATGCTTTCCCCCATCACTAATGGGGTTACTCCATGATATGATGGTGTACGAGACATTCTTTTCTGGTCACCAACATTCTTGGTGTAGTTATACGAGAGTTGTGGGTATATGGGCGGTTACTTATTTGGGTTTAGCATGTGTTGTACATTTATACTACATCTGCTGAGCATACAAGCACATGTGTGTGCAACCTATAGGGATGCCTGAGCAGATGCATTCCCACCTAGATTTGTGAGGGTGGGATACGAGAAGATGGGTACCAGTGTGATAGGATAGTAGATATCGAGATAGGCCGACACATGATGTGGCCCATTTTTGGCAATTACTAGAGGGATTGTCTTGAGTGGACATTATATGGAGGCCATATGTGGGATTCCCCTCATATAGTCATATGTATAAGGAGCTAACTAAGCTACGGCCTAG
The DNA here is from genome assembly GCA_018340775.1 of Taxus wallichiana var. yunnanensis. NCBI lineage: Eukaryota > Viridiplantae > Streptophyta > Pinopsida > Cupressales > Taxaceae > Taxus > Taxus wallichiana. The sequence goes on along the minus strand of CM031240.1, from coordinate 686,961,653 downwards.
AGAGGTGGATACGGGGTTACCGTGCTAGGGAGGATGAGATGATCCTGTAGATAGAGTCCGACGGTAGTTCGGGCTCTTACAGGACATTCCTCCGCCCTTCCCATAGTATCGGAGAGATGACGTGGAGAGGCCCTTACCTCTACCATAGCCTACAGTGCCACAGGGGAGGAGGAGCAACTAGTGGATTAGTAGATAGATGACACCGGATGTACAGACAAGTATAGGAAGTGGTGGGCGGCTCAGTTACGAGCCATACCACCTAGACCAGGGCAGCCAGACCTAGCTACCATTATAGTGTAGAGAGATGCCCTACAGGGGTAGGTAGCTATGTTGATTACCTAGTTGGGTATACTACAGACACAGCTAGAGGGTTTAGAGGTAGAGGTAGCAGAGCTACACGTACAGGTGGCTAGTTTGTAGGCCCAGATGGCTGGTGGAGGAGATGGAGATGGAGAGGAAGGGGATGGTCAGGGGGTAGCCTTACAAGCTCAGGTGGCAGGTTTATGAAGGCCAATTGGCCACAACCCACGCACTGATTGGGGTCTTACAAGCCCAGATACATGCACAGGGATAGGGGGCACCACTATAAGCACCAGGAGTAGGTCCTAGTTCACAGGCAGGAGCGGGGCAAGGTCCCGTAGGATAGGTACAGGGGCCATGACCTATGGGACCACCACAGACCATGCATGTATCTAGGTTATGGATTCCCTAGGTGAGTCGAGATACTATCAGGACCAGATTATGGTGGTTGGGATAGATTTCATATCCTATGCTGATTATAGGGCACAGTAGGCATCCAGTGAGAGGATGAGATCCCGCACTCATAGTGTGGAGAGCACAGGAGGTCAGCGAGCTCCAAGGCCCGATCAAGGAGAGGCCACTAGTGCACGGAGACCAGCTCTAGGTGAGGTGCTAGTAGGGACATAGGAGGCCAAGGGTACAGGTGACACAGAGATGGAGGACATCCGGTGAGATGCCTGATATGCGGTCACTTGGTTTTGATGTATACTAGTTATTTTTTGATACATATACCAGCCTACGTGCCAAAGATAGTTGTATTTTTATCACATACTAGCTGCGTGCGAAGACTAAGGATGTACGAGTGATTTGTATATTTGAGTTTATATCAGCCCTGTGTGCAAAAAAGATATTCGTATTGGTTCATTCTTTTTGTATATATGAGACCAGGTTGCGTGCCGATGACATTTTGTATTGTATATCAGCCTTCGTCTTTGACATTTTGAGATGATGGACATGATGAGAGATGCATGTATATTTAGATATACATTTATTGATTTATATGATGAGATACATGGTATTTTGTGATTTGTTGATGTGTTTATGAGATATTGGTTTATGGCTTGTGGTAGATGAGATATGGATTTGTTGTTTGTATTAGATGAGATATGGGTTTGTTGTTTTGATATGGATGGAAATTAGGTGAGTTAGGCATGATGGAGTTAGGTCAGTTTAGGCATGGATCGAGTCAGATTGGTTAGGCATGGTTGAGTTAGGTTTGGCTAGGCATGGATTGAGTCAGGTTATAGGCATGGATGAGTTAGGTTGGTTAGGCATGGTTTAGTTAGGTTGGTTAGGCATGGTTGAGTTAAAAGTAGGTGAATTTGTGATTCATTATTTTTGGAAATAAATGATACTATGGGTCATATGTGAGATGTGGTATAATCTATGCATAGTGATGATAGAGAAATGGTAGGCGTAATAAATGTATGTTGTGATAATGTTTAAAATATGAAACAACTTGTTATGTATGTGGTTTAATTTCCAATGTTGGGTATAAAAGGGAAATGAAGTTAGGTGTGATGTAATGTGAGGCACATGGAAGATGAATTGTTGAGGGTAGAGGATGGCTGAGCTAACCTCCAAGGGCCCCATGCCCTCAAATTACTGCCTACATAGTCCCGACGAAAAGGGATCTCGAGGTCAATGTAGTTCTCCCATGAGCTAGGGAAGAATATGAGGTATGAAAATGACATGGTAGGTTTTTAGGCATGTTGTGGGTTTAGGTTTGGTAGGTGTGGGTGGATTATAGGTAAAGTGATGTAGGTGGGGTCGATTGTGGTGAAAGAAGAAGATTACCCCAAAAGTAAGCGTCGAGGACCAAGTCCTGTATAAGGTAATCCAAACATAAACAAAGATTGTTAAAAGATAAGAGGGGGAAATAAAGCCACTTGATTGTGTGGGATCATACTGAGTAGATCATACCTAGGAGGAGGTGATGAATGTAAGACCATGAAGACATTGCATGATTGACATGTTCTACGGTGAAAAGGAGTCATATGATCACCAAATGTCTAAGTTCCAAGAAGTCCCTTGAGACAGTTAGGAAATGAGAGTGGGAATAGTGAGAAGGGTGAAAGGTGGTTAAATTTTATATGGTATGAGGTACCATGCACTTTGGGCAAGTCCATGATAAAAAGGTTTAGTGTTTTGACTTATAGTTGAGATAGACTGATCGATGCGGGAAGTCTTTATGGGAAAAATTGAACTCCTTGAAGTCTTCGTGAAGCTAATCGATGCGGGAAGCTTGATTACTCTCATTTTTTTGTGAAGAGATTTACATAGTTATACTTTAGGGGAGAAGTATTTTTATAGTAGTAATTATCGAGAGGAATATTTCCTTTTGAGGGAGTCATCTTTTTATTAGAAGTTTGACTCAAGGAGTTTGGTCCCAGTGTGAAATATTTGCAGTCATGGACAAGACCAAGGTGAAAGAGAGGACTCTTGTTCAAATGGAAAGGTGAAACAACCATGGGATCTCATCTATAGATAGACAAAAGGTATCCATAAGAATCATTCTATGTGTAGTTCCGTTATACACAAATTCAAGAGAAGATAACAAGCGATGGGTACTCACATGATTCTTGTGTAATCATTAGGGAGTTATATGGAGTGGGTAGCACTCAAGGGATGATCACGGAAAGAGACAAAGGGTGAGTTAGGATGATGAGTCAACAATAGAATGGTCAAAGATGTAAGGTGTTAAGGGGCTCGGGTTCGGGTTTACCATCAATATAAGATAAACGATAAGCACCTGATCCATAGGTATGAGTCGCGATGTATGGTCCAAGCTAATTAGGAGAAAATTTTCCCCCTTTAATTTTTTCTACTTTGGTTACGTGTTGATTTTATTTTAGGACAAGGTCACCAAATTGGAAGGTTCATTCGTGAAAATGTTTTTCATAGGCACGTTTGATACGTTGGTGGTAAACTTGAAGGTGATCTAGAGTGTTAAGATGACATTCATCTAATAACTCTAGTTGTGCTAAATGGTCTTAATGAAAGTCATCGTCATTGAGCATGCCATGGAGAGATATGTGGAGTGAGGGAATCTAGACTTTGAGAGGTAGGAATACCTCTATACGGTAGACCATAGAAAATGGTGTGGCTGTAGTGGAAGTGTGAATACTAGTGCGGTATGCCCATAGGGCAAAAGGAATGTGCGTATGCCAATCCTTCCCAGTATCATCAACCAATTTCATGAGAATTTTGTTGAGGGTTTTGTTAGTGGATTCAACTTGGCTGTTGGTTTGTGGGTAATAAGGTGATGAGAAACTAAGTTGAATGCCGAAGGCGTCGCAAAGTTTTTGCAATGTTTTGTTTTTGAATTGTTTTCCATTATCAGTGATGAGGTGATGAGGAACACCAAAGTGACAAATGATGTGGTGGTTAATGAACTCACATATTTTCTCATCTTTTATGGAGATGAGTGGTATGGATTCCACCCATTTTTATAGTATTGAAGAGTGATGATACATTGATGGTGTTGGGACGAATGAGGTTTGATTTCTTCAAAAACATCCAAACCCCATTAAGAGAAGGGCCAAAGGTCACAAGCGACCGGAAGGCATGACTGGGTGTATGATGAAGATTGGAATGTTGTTGGAATTTTACACAACATTTGACGTAGTCACAACAATCATGGTTAAGGGTTGGCCAATAATAGCCTAGGTGAAGAATACACTTAAAAACAACAAGGCCAAGTAAAGTGACCTCCACATATGCCATCATAAACCTCCTTAATGGTAAAAGGAATTTCAGAGCTTGTGAGGCATCATAAGAGAATACCATCAAAGCCACATTTATAGAGGAGTCCCCCTAGAATGATGTAACAAGAGACCTTTTAAGGAAGACGTGTTGTACATTATAGGTGAGATCAGGAGGTAAGATGGAGAGAGAAAGGTAGTGAGTATTGTTTATACCAAAGGTCACTTAGGTCAGGGGTAGTGGTTCTGATTGAGTAAACATCATGAGGTAAAAAAGAAGGTGATTGGAGGTGTTGTATGGTGACAAAGATTGTAGAATTGGCGGGTGAAGCGGGTATTTGGGAAGCTAATTAGGCCATGGTATCTACAAACTTGTTGGTTGAACGTGGGATGGTTTGAAGGGTGTAATGATTAAAGGAGGTCAAAAGTATGTCTACATGATGTTTATACTTTTGAATTATCTCGTTATGACATTGGTACATACCATTGACTTGGTTCACGACCAATTTAGAATCACAAAGATATTGGTTGATTTGACATCTAGGGCATAGGCGGCTTGGAGACCTAGTACGAGTGCTTAATATTCGACAATATTGTTAGTGCATTCAAAATCTAGTTTAAAAGACAAAGGCATGGGTTCTCCATCAAGAGGAATGAGGATAATACCAGCCACACCCCCACACTAACACTTGGAACCATCAAATAAGAGTGTCATTTGGTAAAGGGGGTTTGTCAGGGAAAGGGTAGATTAACTCATCGAAAATTCAAAATTAGAGGGTTGATCCTTAGAAATAGGTACACCGGCCGGTTTGTCGGTGATAGCTTGGCCCTTAATGGACTTTTGATGAATGAATTTGAGATCAATATTAGTTAAAAGCATAAGCCATCGTGTGACATGCTAATTTTGATAAGGTTTGGCATACATGAAGTGTAAGGGGTCGGTGTTTGTCACAACATAGGTTTTGTGGTTGAGTAGGTAATGACGGAGTTTGGTGGCAATGAAAACTAAGGCTAAGAAAAAAATTTTGGGATGGTTGTATCGAGTTTCATAGTCTAAAATAGTATGACTTATGTAATAAACCACCTGCTCCTTGTGTTATTCATCGCGACGAGCGAGCATGGCTCCCAAGGAATGATCAGTAGCGGATATGTATAGGTAAAAAGGTTGATCATCTTTAGGTGGAATGAGTACGGGTGGTTGGAGAAGGTATTTTTTAAGGCCTCAAAATCTTTTTGATAGTCATCATCCCATTTAAAGGAGACATCCTTCTTGAGCAAGATGATGAAATGGTTGACACCGATCAAATAATTGTGAAATGAAATGGTGAATGGACTGCAATTTACCTTTCAGACTACGAGTTTTTAAGGTTAGTAGACGGAGGAATTTTGAGAATGGCTTTGAATTTAGTAGGGTCAAATTCTATACCATGGAGGGAAATGATAAATCCCAAGAGCTTTCTTGAAAGAACCATGAAGATGCACTTCTTAGGTTGAAGGTGGACGCAATATTTAATGAGGTGGTCAAAGATGGTTTTAAGGATGGTAAGGTTCTTGGAGCGACATTTAGATTTGGCTAAGATATCATCATCCTAATTGTCAATATGCAATGCATGATATCATGGAAGATGTAAGTCATAGCCTACTGATATGTGGCACCAACGTTTTTAAGGCCAAAAGGCATGAATCAATAGTAGAAGGTCCCCCAAAGGGGTGATGAATGAGATCTTTTGTTGATATTTTAGGGAAATAAAAATTTGGTTATAACTCGAGAAGCCATCCATGAGTGATAGCATCTCATGGCAGTGGTAAGGTCAACCGGTTGGTCAATACCGGAGTAAGTGAAAGTCATCTTTCAGCAGAGCTAGGTTGAGGCCACGAAGTCCCCTGCAAATGCGGAGTCCCCTATCACCGTAGTGATAGGGACACCGTTAGAAATCTAATGAGGATAATCAATGGCTAAGATGAAGGAAATGAAAAAGAAGGCACTAAAGTTCTTCTTTGACAAGAAGAGCAATGCGAGGGTACATTTTCCTCATCTTTTGTTTGATGGGTTTGGCATCGGGGAGCGGTTACAATATTATGAAACACTATGGTGGGGTCAATACCGAGAATGTCTATGTAAGACCAAGTGAAAGCTTGGTTATGATCTCTCGAGAAAAGAAGTGATGGCTTCTGTCGAGTAGCATCTAAAGATTGTTTGATCTTTAGGATGTGTGGGTCATCCTGAGTATGAATGTTGATCTCGATAGTCGATTCATTCAACATGGTTTGTGTCTCGAGGGTAACCCGATGAATATATCGGTCTTACGCACCAAGGTAGGTCAAGTATGGATTCATCATCCCGACATTGAACGACATTAATTAAAGGTGTATCTTCATCGATCGATAAGTCGAGACCCCAAGGAAATGGTGTTTATGAAAAAAAAAAGTTAGGAGGGGTAGATTCAGGATCCATTGACTCCATCGGTGAAGGTGGTGATGAAGGTGGAGTAGGTGAAGAAGGTGTAGAAGAGCTAGTGTCCTTAATGAGTTCAATGTGGTCCTATTTGGTAGGTGGTTCGAGAAAGCCGATACCACTACGGTAGTTATGTTTGTGGGTGGTACATGGAATAACGGTATGGTGGCCTTACTTGTAAAATCCAAAACCAAAACCCTTCCACGCACATCGGTGCAGGAAGGTGTGGGAAAAATGGTGATTGGTAAGTGATTGGAAGTCAGTGGAAAATGGGCGGGTTTTTATAGTGGTTTAGGTGTGTAAGTGGTAGTATCAAGTCCCCCATAGGTGAGACTAGTACAAAGGTGAGGAGGACCATAAAGGAGGCGTTCTCCTATATGGTGATCATAGTGAGGGTGTTGGTGAAGGATTTCATACTCTTATGGAGTAAGAAATGTGTTGACACTATATAGGTGATACTCCCCCAGAGTGAGGCATTGAAAAACACCTTCTAAGGGATCAGTGGTGGGTATGTAGGTAGCCAATATAGATAATGTGTCGAAGGTCAATACAAAGGTGGAGTTAAAGGATTGGGAAGTTGATGGGTCAGCCATGGAGGTTATGGCAGTGGTAGGAATGGAGGAGGTATGTGCAGTAGAAGCAACAGTTATCTGTATTGGTAGGTGGAGGTGTAGGTGAAGCGGTAGTGGTCACGGAGGTAGATGGCTTGATAGGTATGAGCACATCATTGGTTCGGTAAAGCATGTTGCATGTTTTGAAAGGTAATGGGTCAGCTGGAATGGTATAAGTGTGTCCTTCATGTTCAAACTTTACACAATGATAAAGTGGAAGGAATGCAACCCATGACATGGATCCAAGGTCTGCCAAGCAACATGTTATATTGGAATTCCCCCTCCAAAATGTAAAACAATTTTGGAACAGTACAGGGGCCCACATGAATGTGGAGGATGATGGTGCCTAGTGTAGAGGTGATAGTGTTATTGAATGAATGTAACATGACCAGATGTTTATGCATGCAATTGTTAGGTATGCACATTTGAGCGAATGCATGGGATGAAATGATGTTAATGCTAGCACCCCCATCAATCATCACATGGCGTACCCGTATGTCGTCGATGTGGATAGAGATGAAGAGGGTGGAGTGGATCATCATTTATGTGTGGCACGATCTCTTCCTCTGAGAAGCTAAGGGAGGCCACTTGGTGAACATGGTGAGGTGAAGATGAAGGTGGTAATTTGGTGAGAGACGCTACATGATAGGGTGTGATAATGGAGGCTACGGGTGTAGGGTCATTGGGTAGAACCTCAATAGATTGAAAAACCTCCATGAGAGCTTGACGATGGGATTTTGAGGTTTGAATGAGGTCATATAGGGACATTTTGAGGGAGATTGGTGTAATTGTTTGAGCAAGGTGTGATGTGTGATGCCATTAGAGATGGGGTATGTGGGGCCACAGATAGTTATTTTAGGTATGGGTGTAGATGGTATGTTGGGTATAGGATTAGTTGGTGGGTAGTTGCCTTTTCTTTTCCCTTTTACGCATGTGTAGCAACTTGTATCATGTTGATTTTAAGGGAGTTGGTAAATGGAGAAGGTGTAGGATGAGTGGTATAATGACATGAAGGAAAAAACCCTCTGGAGGTGAAAAATCTTGTGAGGTGAGTTGGGCATAATGACATTTGGGTGGTGGCGTGGCAAGTTCTCTGATGCAAACCATGTTAATTTAAAATTTTGGGGGTGGCTCTAGGAGTTGTGAGGGTGGAAGTTGTGGTTGTTGAGTGGGTAATGTGGGAATGGGTATCGGCGAAGAAGGATCCTCGTCAAGAAGGTCATCGTCATCAAAGTTGGTTTATGGTGGACATAATTAGATAAGGATGATTTTCAAGGCCTTATAGTTATCCACATCGTTCCTGGCACATGATGGTATGCACAAATTTTAGTATCGTTAAACCCTTTTGGCTTGTTTTGAGGGTGTCATAAGGTCTGAGTGGTGGTAATGTGATGATAGAAGTCTCAAGGAGGTTGGTTAAAATTTTGGCATAAGACCCTGCTAGTGGATCACAATGGGAAGTGAACGTGGGTTTGGGTGTAGGTGTGGTTGATTGTCAAGGAATAGTCTTTGGAAGAGGAGGGGTCGAGCTATGGGTTTGGGTGCTAGAATATTTTTGGTGTCGGTCGTGTTTGTTAAGTATGAGTATAGTAGGTGAACAGGTAGGAGGGTGTGTGGTTTTTTTGACTACCTTATTGTGGGGTAGTGGATTTTTGTTTTTGGGTTGCACCTTCTTGGGTAAAGGTGATATGGGTGTATGAGGTCTAGAAGGAAAAGTAGATGGGGGAAGAGGGTGAGTTACCCATGGGGATAACGGGGTGCTATGAAGGTAGATGACACGGGTCGTGCTTGGGGTGTGAGAGACAACGACTGAAGTGTAGTGGATAGTGAAGCAATAGCTAAGGGTATTGGAGGTATGGGTGGTAAAGAGGTTGTAGGTGTAGGTGTAAGTTAGGTTGGGCATCTACGTAGGTTAGAGGTTTGTGAGGAAGGAATGGGATGTTGTGTTTTTGGTTTATTGGTGGGTGGAGGTTGCTTGACCATGTTGGGAAGCTAAGATCCTAAGACAGATGGGACAAGTGTAGGTGTGATTGGTGTAGTTGGGGTATGAGTTCTATGGGTTTGGTGCTTTATTTGGGTGTTGGAGTAGGTGTGGTGTTGACTTTGAAGGATGTAGCTAAATCTAGTTTAATAGGTGATGAGTAAGGTGGTGGTCGGGGTGACCCCTAAAGTGGTAATACGTTTAGTTGAGGAAGATGTTGTATGTGTGGATTTGGGTTTAGATGTAGGTCGGGTTATGGGTAATGGTGTGGTTTGAGCTATAACAAGTGTCATGGAAGGGGTTGTGATAGAAGTGATTGTGTTTGGTTTGATTGGTCAAAACATTTTTGGGTAGATAGTGGAGGTATTAGCAAGGGTTCTCTGCATCTGTATTAAGATGTGAAGTAAAAGGCACCCCATAGTAGATCCCTATCCACATAATCTAAGTGATCGGCCAAATGTGAGAATGTCACATCAAGTATGTGGAGTTGGTGAGGACCTAATGGAAATTCCCATAAAATGTGTCTTAGCAATAGAGAATTGGCTAGCTTCAGACTTTTGTGGGTAAGAGAGCCGAAAGTAGGTCTGTCAGAGGATTTTGGGTAGTTGATGAAGAATGCTCGCCAAGAGGCAAAGGTATCTCAACCTGGTTCTATGATGGGTGGAGGAGATGATGGGATCTTCTCTATACGTGGAGGAACATATAGGTGTTCCTCTCATGGGTGGAGGAGGTAATGGGTGCTCCTCGTGGGTGGATGAGGTAATGGGTGCTCCTCTCATGGGTGGAGGAGGTAATGGGTGCTCCTTTATGGGTGGAGGAGTGCTGTGGGTAAACATTTTCTAAGTGGTGAAGCTAGGGGTTAGATGGTCTCAATGTTAGCAGAAAAATCCTCCGTAGGTAATGAAGGAGATGAAAGGTGTTCCTCTATTGGTGAAGGAACAAGGGAAGTTGGTTCCGACGTGGAAGGAGGATTTCGGGCTAGGATCTCCTCTATGGAAGGAATGTAGGGTAATTAGGAGGAAACAAGTACATCATTAAAGATAGCATGGACCTCGTGTGTATGGGTATCATGAGTTGAGGTCTCACCGGTTTGATCGAGACGAAGGGCGTGGTTGGGAAATGGTTTCTTGAAGATGTGTAGGTTCTAGTTAGCGAGTGCATTAGGATTATCCATGGTTAACTTTCCTTTCTGAACATTTCTTGGAAAATATTTTTGAAAGTGATGCAGTTGTCATCACTATGACCCTTTACTCAATGATAATTACAAAAATCATGTTCTTTATACCATGCGGGCATGGGGTGAGAAGGGTCAAAACCAGTGTGTGGTTTTATGGGTGGAAGAGTGATGGCTCCAGCTTTGATAAGCTTTTCTAAGACAGAAGAGTAAGGTTCCCCAATTGGGGTATATTTCCACTGCTCTCGTCTGAATTGAAAAGTCTGGACAGTGAGAGATTAGATGAAGGGGTAGCCTAATTTGACGGATTTCTTTGGGGACGGACTTGAGTACCACTATGTTAGCGGTGACCTTAGCTTTTGAATAATTGGTTTGTGGTTTGGAAGAAGAAGAGGTGTCATTTGAATTGAATTCTGAATTCTTATTACGTAATTGAATTTTCTTCTCTTTGATGGCCCGAATCTCTAAATTTTGTGCCATAGTGAATGCTTCATCAAATGTTTGGAAGGTTTAGACCTGCAAGGTCATTGAGATATGTCTAGCACAAGCCCGTGTGAAGAGATCGATGAATTCTATTTTTGGTAGTTAGAAGGTAAGTTGGTTGATTAGGCTACACCAACAAGTGACAAAATATGCGATAGATTCATCCTCATATTGACATGTGTAGTATAGATCAGTCATGGTAACCTTCTTGACGATATTGATAGATAAATGATCCAAGAAGGCTTGGGCTACCGATTGAATGAGAATATAGAGTGTCAGATAACTCACTATACCAATCTAATATAGGTCCAGTGAGGGACATGGGAAAGGTTCTCAAGAGCAAGGCATCATCATGAGCGATCATATAACAACCGTGTTTAAACGACCGCAAATGTTGTTGTGGGTCTTCTTTTTATTGAAATGATTGAATTTAGGAATTTCCCAATGCATGGGGTATGAGTAGATAGGAATGGATGGGTGAATGGGCTTGTTGCAAATCTCATCGCAGGTGAGAGTGTTACGAGATCTAGAAACCGATGCCTCTAATGTTTGTTTCTTGTCCAACATCAACTTAATTAGGTCGTTGGTGGTTTGTGATTATTGGTTGCCTCCTGTAGTATGAGAGGGTTGGTTTTGGGCATATAATAGGGGTGGCACTCCAGTGTATGGGGCTACCATGTAGGTTGATTGAGAAGAAGGCAATGAAATAGGGGGTACATATCCGGTGTGTATAATGGATGAAATGGGAGGTTGTTGGTAGTATGTATATGGGGGTGGAAGGGTCGTGGTAACCCTAGTGGCAATAGGGGCTAATGATTGTGGAATAGAAAGGACCACATTCTGAAATGGGGTAGGGGTCACCGACACTAGAGGTGGTAATGTAGCTACGGGTATGTGTGAGACATTAGGGGTGGATGAGGTTGTGTTTGGGGTAGTTTTCACGGGTATGGTGGATGTAGCGGGTGCCATGGAGGTAGCAGATGTGGCCGTTATAGCACATATATGACCTAGCTATGAAAGGACTGGGGGTAAGGTAGATGCGAGAAGCATCGAGCCAGATGGGGCTGATGCGGGAGTGGGAGTGAGAGTTGGGGGGATAGATATGAGCATGTCATATATCAATTGACCTGAGGCATCTCGAGTGGACAAGTGGGAAAGGTAAAACTGCAAGGCGGCAGGGTTTTGATCAAGGAGTTATGTGAACTCCTCATCTCGTAGTGATAGTAATAAGTGGATGGGATCCATGGCTGGTGATAAAATGGAAGGTGGTGAAGGACTATGTGGGAGTGGTTGACAAATGGCATGAAATACGAGTGCATGTGCTTGTCTTGGGTCAACACCATGTGAACCAAGATCGATTAGGTAGGGCTTCTTCTCTGTAAATGACACTGAAGAACAAGTAGGAGCAAGTGAATGCGGAAACAAAAAGTGGATTAGGTACTAAATGGTGGTTGGAATGTGAAATAGGCTAATCGATGCGCTTAGGGAAAAGCGATGACGGTCTAGGGTACCATTGCTGGTCACTATAGAAAATGGACAGTGAGTGAAAAACAAGGTAGAAGGTGAAATCTAATAGGTATGCCAAATTTGATGATGTTTACAACATCAATGGGTATGAAGGTAGTGGACAGGGGACTATGAAAAGTGGAAGAAAATGAATAAAATGTCCCTTTGAGTAGGTTAGCAAAAGGACGGAACCGACGTTGGTTGGGTATAACCGATGGCGGTCGAGGTAAGCGACGCTTGCCATTCGTGAAATTGAAACAATGATGAAAGAAAATTGGTTATGAATTAAAATATGGTGTGGAATCATATCCAGAATTCTTAAAATGATGGTGATATGGCCCAGGAACACTCAGGTGAAGCTAGAATACATCAGCTGTGATGAGGAGCATGCAAGGATGAACAAAAAAAAGTGAAGAATGTGATCTCTCACCTTAACATGAAAGCCGAGCAGAAATACTAAGAAAAATGTGATCCTAGGAGTGCCCTTTCTATTATATTTTTTTAGCTTATGCTATTTAGGGACTGACACATGAATTGTGAAATATATTTTTTTGGTGATGATGGCTTCCTACAAAGAAGGAGATCTAAAAGGTGAGGTTTTAGGTATGTTATGGTGGGGGCGGGCTTCACTCTGAAGTATGACTCGATAGAGCAGCGAGATGGGTGCCCACTATATCATGATCGTTTGATCACCTACAACTTCTTCTAGGTAGGATGTTGTTTAAGAATGTATGCATTTTGAATTTATGTGAGGTTTGGTAAGACTCAGAGAAAGAGAAAAGGAAAGAAGTTCTTTTCTACGATTCGTTTGTCAACCATCAGTTGGGCATGACTTCCAACGTATAGGTTACCCTCAATTAATGTGAGATAATGCAATAAATTAGAATGGAATGCACTTATTTTTAAGCCCAAATTGAAATGTGAAATTGGATGACACAATAAGATGAAGAGGAAGAGGGATGCTCTTTCACTACAATGCAAAAAACATGAAGAAATGGTTCTTTTTAATTACACCAAAAGAAAAGTTTCCTTTAGAGAAAATAAAAAGAAGAGGTGGGTTACCAAGGAAGAAAATTAGTGTGTATGCTTTTCAGAAGGGAAACAAACACACAAATTTTCCTAGGAATGAATGAAATGCAAGGAACCCCATATGGGTCCCAACGGGCATGCCAAAATGTTTCACCTAATTTCCATATCATTTCTTTGAAGTGTTGACGAAACAGATAGGGTAACGAGCATAGGAGGAATACCTATTCAAATGTTGGTTGATGGGTTGTTACGCGTGTATGACTTCCGAATCCACAGCTGATCGTGAGAGCTTCCTTTTGGCTAGGAGGAACTACCTATAATGCAAAGCAAGACCACCAAAAGGAATTAAACAATATGGGTAGTGAACTGACTAGTGTATGCTAGATCCAAGAAGTGTGATACTTCCTAGATGGTTGTCAATCCACTGTTTTAAACAATTTAATAAACAAAGTCCTATTGTAAACAAAGTAAATCCTATTGTAATTTGAAATGATTTAGGTATCTCACTTAAAACACAATAAGAAATAGATATAATCTAACATGATAAGGTAGAATAGAATCCAAAGGTCAAATGATTGGTTCTGGGTTCTACGGTTTTGTGAGAGGTCTTGGGTAGATCACAGGTGGATGAGGGTGAGATGAAATTTGGTGGGTAGGTCTCTATTGCAGGATGTATGGGCAAATACAGAGACTGATGTTGGTTAAGGGTAACTAATGACGGTCAGTGTAGCAAAGTCTTGGTTCTTATGGAAATTTGGAAATGCCAAAACAAGCTTTGGGTCTCCTTTGTGATTACACAAAGGACTTTGGTTGTCGGGATGAGGTATTGGGTGGTGGGGTAGGATTTTGTGAGGTTTTAATGGGTATATGGAGGTGGAAATTTTGGAGAAGGTCAATATGTGGCTAGGTAAACAATAGATGATAAAATGAAATAAACCGAGAGAAAAGTATGACGTTATACTTACTTGGATTCTAGTCCTAAATGCCTGTGAGTGAGGGATGGAGGTGCTTGATGAGGGGCTTGAAGGCTGTAATTGATCACCAACTGAAGGAGAGCTTTTGCATGGGCTTTATGTACATTCCTCTTTGCTTGGTTAGATTAGATCATGGCTGGGATGGTTGTGTAAGAAAAGATGCTTAATCTCCTTCCTTCGCATGCAGATTCTCACTTTGGAATTCACTCTCGAATATGTGTTATCTCTCCGAGATATGTTTTTCTCACCAACCTTCTACTTTTTTCTTCCAACCTTGAGAATAAGGTTGTTTTGTGGTTAAAATGGTAACCGAGCGGTGGTTCCAAGCTTAACGGCGGCAACGGTTAGGGGTAACTAGCGTCGGTCAAAGTGGGATTTCCTAGGTTTACTAAACTAGGAGATCCTCTTGATTTCCTTGGATCTTGTGTCGTTAACCCATGGATTAGACTGGGATATTCTTGTAAGCATGTGGGAATGTGGATAGAGGAACATAGGCATTGATTTTTAGGGTTTGGGTAAGTCTTAGTTAGTTATGGAAACTTACTAAGAATAGGTCTTAGGTTGAGTTAGCTTGGTGAGGTGTCTAAGTGAACTATATGTGTGGATATTATTTAAAATAAGATATTTAAATAATAGATATAGTGAGGATAATGAATTAATTTAATTAAATTTATTAAATTAATATTAGTGGGGTGAAAGGGGGCCATGGCTAGGTGAATGTGATGAAGGGTGTTTATTTGTCGAGGACCAAAGGGAGTGTGACCTAATTTTAGTGTCTACACTTATATCTTGTGTTTTTTTGTTGTTCTCTGTTTCTCATGGTTTATAACATGCATGATATTTGATTGTGTGCACACATTAATGGATGGTTAAGTGATTATGTGTTTTGAATAAGTAATATCAAATCTGGTTTGAATTTTTTTATAAGGACTGATTCACCCCCTCTCAGTCCATTGTGATTATAACAATTGGTATCAAAGCTGGTCATTTGGAGAATTTTGACAGTTTGAAAGGAGATCCTAAAGCACAAAATGAAAACTGTTAGATTTACAGGAAAGGAACCAATGTTTGATCGAACAAACTAAGTTTTTTTAGTGTAAGGATGAGGACCTACATTATGTCACAAGGATTTGATGTTTGGAAGATTGTGGTAGATGGCTATACTTATCCTGCCACTCCTATTACCAATAAAGTAGACAAGGATGCATATGAACACAATTCTAAGGCCTTTAATGTTATCATTTAGGGTCTTGGAGAATATGAGTTGGGAAAGGTAATGTACTGCAAATCAGCAAAGGAAGCATGGGAGAAATTTCAAGTCCTATATGAAGGTGACTCAAAGGTAAGAATTTTTAAACTTCAAACCTTTAGAAATCAGTTTGAATCTCTTAATATGAATGATGAAGAGTCCATTGTTACATATCTACTTAGGGTTGAAAAAATTGTCAATAGCATGAAAGGATTAGGAGAATAAGTAAAATAAGAAGTGGTTGTTCAAAAGGTTCTAAGGTCTCTAACTCCAAAATTTGATTCCAAAGTATCTACCATAGAAGAAGCAATGTATTTGACTACTTTGAAGATAGATGATTTGCATTGTACTTTGTCTTCTTATGAGATGAGAGTCGATGATCCTAAACTAGCCAAGAAAGAGGTTACATTCAAATCTAAAATGAAGACTAAAAGCAAGAAATTAAAGGATGATGAAGCTACTCTTGAGATTGAATATGGGGATCTCTTTACTATGATGAATAGAAGATCGAAACCTGGATCTAGTAGGTAAAAAGGTAATCTTCCTTACAAATGTTTCAAATGTGGTAAGATAGGACATTTTGTTGTTAGTTGTCCTCATAGGAATAAGAAGGAAGATCATGATGAACATGAACATGAACATGATAGTGATAATGACAACAAGAAAAAAATTATGATAAGAGAAAGAAAATATTTAAGAATTTTGATTACAAAGAGGATATATATCTTCAAGGGCTGAGCTACTAGAGGCTAGCAAGAAGACTATGTCCTTTCAAAAGTTTGAGAAAAGTGCAAAATACTTAGATTACCTACTTGGAAAATAAAGAGCAACAGAGATGATAGTAATGGCTTGGGATTCAAATATGATTCTAAAGGAAATGAAGTGAAACTATAATACATTGGTTTAAGCAAAGAATCAAGTGAACCTATCACCAAGGAAGAGAAGAAGGTGACACTCATGAAGGACAATGTGAAACTAAGGCCTATTAGTCAAAGCCTAATGCCTCAAGGTATGAGATAAATTTCAATGGTTATTGCTATAATTGTAAATCATTTGGTCATAGGGATAAAGAGTGTAGGAGATCTTCAAGAAGTACACAACCTTGGAAAGATAATAGAAGTGAATTTTCCAAGAATATAGTGTGCTACAGTTGCAATAAGAAAGGTCATATTGCTAGATTTTTCTTGAATAATTCACCTAGAAATGTTGATGGCTTCAAGAGGAAGAATAAAATAGTATACTATAGTTGTAATAGAGATCTGGTCACAATGTAAAGGATTGTTTTTAAGGCCATTCAAGTCAAATTAGGAGTTCTTCATGTCCTAGAGTACAAGCATATAGAGTACAAGCATATGGAGTTCAATGAACTAGAATGGAAGATAGTGGTCTTAGAAGTGAATAGTAACCAAGGATAGAAAATGGTGTCTCATGAAAAGTATATGATAGTGGAAGAAGAAACGTTTCTCGAGTTTAGATCGAGAGAAAGGAAGATGAAGGAGTTTTGCAGGTGATCAATCCTTCTTTCCTCGCACTCTTTCACTCACAGTTGAATATGAATCTCAACATATTTCCCACATCAAGAATCCTCCTCTAATGTTATATAGGTATTTCTATCTCATCAAATACTTATATAATAATTCCTCCTTTTACTTGTACCTTGTCCACCCAAGTTTCGTATTCATGACCTATCATATTTTTTATTCTTTCCTTTAAATTGGAACTTGTGTACCAAAGTTTTGTATTTCAAGACTTATCAAATTTTCATATTTCTTCCTTTGACTTGGACCTTTTCTTCCCAAGTCTTGTATTTCAGGACTTATCAAATCTTTTAATTCCCTCTCTTGACTTAGATCTTGTCTACCCAAGTCTCATATTTCAGGACCATTAAAATTTAATAAACATGGACCTTTTTCTTGATGATTCCATTTCAAATCATCATCCTCAAAAATTTAGAAAACTTAAAAAGCATAAAAAGAGAATAAAACTTTGTATCAAACCATTCCTTAAAGCATTGTTTGCAAATCAGAAGATGAAAAGTGAGTGCAAATATTATTAAACATTTCATCTATTGGAAGATATATTAATCCATTATCATATATCATAGAAAATTTTAAGGAACCCCATGAAAAAGCATATAGAAATCATGGCGAATATACCTATAACCAGTTTCGTGGTTTTGGTGAATATACTTGTAACTAATATCATGGTTTTGGTTAATATCCTGTAACTGTTTATTTCGTGAAAATGGGGAAAAATGGTAAAAATAGTTGGAAATTGAATGTTGAATCTCCTATAATTTTTTGGGAATACCTTCTATCAAATTTGACTGTAATGAGGCCTAAAAATTTTAATTTCTTTTGCATGCATTACCTTTACACTCAAGTTCCTGGAATGTGTGAAACTTTGCCACTCGGAGGAATATGAAAATGACACATGGTATCTTCTAATTTCTCACTGCCACTCTGCCTTTCCTCACCGACACCATGGACCCGAAAATTTATTGAATTGGTTCATTCCATGGCTTGGAGTCTAGGGAATTCCTTTGACTTGGGGAGGCCAGAATGTTTCCATGTGTCTATCTGATGGGCAGGGAAGGATTAATAACTTTAATAATAAGGAAAAAATAACTTATATTTAATAATCAAGGATATCGTTGGTTGCTATTAATTTTTATGTTTGGTATGTGCAATAGTAAGAATGTGTTTTTTTAATAACAAACAAGGGGTAAATGTAATGATGTGGAGAAGTAGTGCTCACAACATGTGAAGCATATTTCTACATTGGTATTTGTACATGTGTGTGCCGAGAAACATGATCAAGATTTTGAATTTTGAAACTTAAGTTTAATTCAAGTCCAAGAAGATGAATTTATTTCAAAGGAACACATTGGCAATTTGTGATCTCATAGGAAATAGCATGTAGTAGAGGAAAATTTATCATGTCTTAGGCTCATGTCATTTAAATTTTGTGACTGATTATTTCTCTGGTGTTATTCCCATAGTTGATTGTAGGTTCTTCTACTTTAAAAAAAAATAACAATTCAATGATTACTCTTGCTTATAAGCTTTGGCAAAGACAAACAATATTGCTCGATATATATTTATAGATATACATACATACATACATATATATATATGGATATATAGTAGGAGCCAAGTAGTTGTCTCAAATCAGCTTGGGCTCAAAGGCGATGCCACTGTTATAACACATGCCAGTTGTGTTTATATATTATAGCAGCCATGACCAAGACCCTTGCTTTAAATGAAAACAAAGGATGAGGATATTTCTAGAAAGCACCTTTCTGAAACACAAGAACTCTCCCACCACAAAGTGCAACTAAATAAGAACATCCTTTTCCTCGTAGAAAAACATTGGAACATTGCGTAGGGCATCCTTGAAATTTCTTTCCAAGAAAAAAACATTGCCTCTCCTCCTTCCAAACTCAAGCTCAAGCTCAAACACAATTATGTCCTTCAAATGGTCCCCATCTATAATTGGTGCTGCAAGTAGCACCCTTTCTTCAAATACAACCAACCTTGGTTTGTAGTGAGGGAAATGGTCTCTATCATATCTTATAGGTAACAACACAAAATGCATAGTAGCATAATATTGATTGTTATAAATTATCACACCCAACACAGGTTCATATGACATTAAGAAGAAAAAATTATTGTTGAAGACAACGGGTCCATAGAAGAAACAATCTCTCAATTTTGCCACAATCCTCCAAGTCCCCATAGAAGAATCATAAATTTCTATAGTACCATTTCTGCATTAACTCCAGATCTATTAGCCTACTTGAACCATTTGTACCCCTTATTTTCATCCACAACCAGAATGCCCCATGCACATAAATATAAAAGTGTCATTCATTAAGTTGAGATGATAACATCTAAGGAAGACTTGAAGGAGGTTCTGACCTTCAATGGATTACATACCCTTGAAACTGTGACATGAACAAAATAAGATTATCCCTCGATGTGAATCTTCAAACCGTACCCAATCAAAGCATGATAACCATGAAAAGTTGAGAATTTTCCATGTTCTACTGTAAAATTTGTATCTCAACCAATGATGACCACGATCATGATTTACAAGTATCCATGGATGTTTGTTCCTTGTTTCACTATAACGCCTGAAGAATTTGGTGGAAGTCATGAGTGTTTTCCATTCCTTAGAAACTAGAGAGAACCTGCATATGGATTCTAATGGAAGCCAAAGAAATACATTTTCCCAAACATCTTGAGGCAATGAATGATCCCACAGAACACGATTTCCATGCTGCATTGGAAATAAACTAAAATGAAGAACAAATTTTGGTGTTTCAAGAAGGAGAAGACAAATCAAAAGGTACAAACTATTGTAGCAATGCAAGAGTATCCACAAGAATAGGTGATGGAAAGGAAAAATATATTTTTGAAACATAAACAAGAGTATCCACAAGAGTATCTCATATATTTTTTGAAACATAAACATTACATTACATATCATAACATAAACATTACATATCATAACATAGGCATACCAAAAAATCTATAAGCCTATAACTATATTATAACATAAATATTACATATCATAATATATTTATATTTCTTAGTTCTTGTACCACTTTCCTAACTACATTGGTATCAATCTTCTTGACCAGAGTTTAGCTGCAGGGTTAGTATCCCGACACATTATTTATCAATGATAGATCTGCTTGTGTTTGTTAAGTCTTTCTAGAATTTTCAAAAGCTTGTTGTAGCTTTGCAAGGATGGAAGCCACCATTTTGACATGATTTCCATCCGAGGGGTCACCAAGTAGGGATTGATTTAGATTTCCATCAATTTCCATATCCACATTATTTATAGTAGCATGTGGAGAATCCATAGGTTCAGGTTCGGGATTTTGGATAAAGAATAGAGAGTTCCCATAATACTTTGGGAATTGGTTGCTCAGACAGGGAATCCGGTTGGAGCTCTGCAGGAGAAGTTCCAAGAGAATGAAGGGGAATAATGGCAGCAGACAACTAGCCAAGAGAGGGGGGTGGAAGCACCATCAGAAGGAGAACTAGAAGTAGAGAGGGTGAAGGATTGCCCAACAATAACCACATGTGAGTCTATATCAAAACTAGAAGAAACCTCGACGTATTCATGGCTTGATACTAGTTGATGCACTCAATTTGGTCCCCATGATTTTGCAAAAGAAAGTAAGTGTCAAAAATGACCATGGGCCTTGAATTTATAATTTTCGAGTGAGTTCTTGATTCTCCTGGAACTTGAAACGTGTCCACCAAACCTAGGTATGAATTGGAAGTTAATATTAAATGCAAATCATGGGTCGTGGAAAAAAATTCACCTTTAAACCGACATCACTATCCCACGTGCCTCCACCTTTTAAACATCCTTTTATCATGATAGCCTTGACCCTCGACCTGAATTTTAATTGAAATTAATTACCTATTCATGTAAAGTGTGCCGCCAGAGATTTAATCGGCACCCTTCATAGTTAAGAAATGTCTTATCAAATTTAATTCTTGGTCAGGTTATATTTTCTAGCATGAAGGTCCAGGAAACAAGATATTTAATAAATATGGAAAATACTTTTTTCATAAAGAGAGCAACATATTTAATAAATATGGAAAAGAATTTTTCATAACTTTAGTCTTTAAAGTGATGCATTTAAATTTTATTATTTAGATTTTTAATAGATTTGTTTAGATTTCATCCCATATATGAGGAGATACGTTTGAAAAAAAAAAAAAACTAACTACATATATAAAATATAAGAAATGATATTTTAGAAATTTGGAAGTGACATATTTTAGCTATCATGTATATTCAAAAGTTATTAAGCTTTATGAAAAGGGAACTTGCTGCAAAATATATTGAAACGACCATCATTGCATTTAGTGATCAAATTTGAAGGGCTCCCCATACTTTAATTTGACTAGCTAGGTTAAGCTTTACCCTTCGTAAATGAGATATTAGAAAACACATTACCCTTCAAAGAAAAAAATGAAAATGTTAATTTTCTTTCAATATATATCTAATTAATTTGAATAAAATAAATATGAAAAATGTCAAAATTATGAAATATATAACATCTAAAAATAATTTTGAAAACACTATATAAATGTGAAAAACTATATTTCAATAGAATGACATTTAAATTCTATTCTATCTAAAACAACATTTTAGTTAGTTACTTCAATTCAAATAGTAAATAATACTAAACAACATTTGATTTTATTCATATTCATTTTCTTTAGAAAGATTCCTTTGATCTATTCTCATTATGGATATTTGGTTTTGTATTTTAAAAATTGAACTTGTGATAACTTTTTAATTTATGTAAACTTTAAATTAATTTAAGAAAGAAAGAATCTAATTTAAGAAATCAATAATGTATATTGAAAAGTATATATATATAATATATATATATATATATATATATATATATATATATATATATTATATATATATATATATATATATATATAATATATATAATATATAATGTATATAAATATAATATGTTGGGGCCCATCATATATTCCATGACCAACAATGAACAAATAAACCGGACCCGAAATTTTAATTCATCCCGCCTAAATCCGGGAGGTTCACATCCGTGGGGGTAAGGAAAAAGAAATCCATGGAATTCTTCCGTGTGGCATGGGAAAAAGTGGGGGTGATAGCTTTTTAATTTATTGAAAACTTTAAATTAATTTAAGAAAGAAAGAATCTAATTTAAGAAATCAATAATGTTTCAACGACCCACAAAAATTTCAATGACCAAGTCATTAAATGCCCCACACACCATAATCACCATGGACACAAAATTTTATTGAATCGGTTCATTCATGGGCTTGTGCCTTTTCTCGAGGAGGTAACCGGAATCTTACCACGTGGTCTAATTTAAAAATAATAAGGAGGCTAAATTTGACGTCTACAAAGTACATTAAAAGATGTAATCATTTATAGTGATGTGGACCATGGTACCACGTGGCTATTTGCAAGTTGTGAGGTGATATTAAACGTCCATTTGAAAATTGAAATTATTTTTCGTGGTGATATTAAAGGCATATTGCAATAGAAGGCAAAATATATTCATAGATTCATAGAAGTTGTGAACCGTGTAAGACTCAAAATTTTCATATTTCCAAGTAAGTTTCATCCTACATTTGAATCTTGATTATTTAAATATTATTTTTATAAGTAGCATTGTATAAGCCTTCACTTTGAAATATTTCAATATAAGGGTTGAGGGTTTCTAGAGGCAGAATCCAAACTTCCAAGCATGTTTACTTCCACATGACCCCAAAGTAAAATTAAAACCCAAATCCCATACACCAAATTGCTTAAAACCCTAGTTTTATTGATGAATATCATGATATTTATGATCATGTAATTGGCACAAGAACTTCACATCTTAGATACTCATCGAGAATAAGGCAATTGAAAGTAAATGTTTAGACCCATCAGGTAAACTGAAACATAAAGGTTAGATAACATGGGGGTTTGGATTGGGACGCATGATGCTCCATGAGGTTTTACCCTGCCCTGAATTTGTCATTCTATGTGCCCAAAATTACGATGGGACAAAAAATAAATTGTTGCAA
This sequence comes from Taxus wallichiana var. yunnanensis, assembly GCA_018340775.1. Lineage (NCBI taxonomy): Eukaryota > Viridiplantae > Streptophyta > Pinopsida > Cupressales > Taxaceae > Taxus > Taxus wallichiana. Next base: position 686,938,583 of record CM031240.1, on the reverse strand, counting down.
ATGACACGGAGAAGAAATTTTGTCCATTACGGAGGTAAATCTTGGCCATGCATTAGGGTTTGAAAGAAAATATTTAGGAACCATCAACATAAACCTATAAAACATTGCTAGTGATTATCATGCCACCACTCAAAATGCCAGAGATGAATTTTGTGAAAATTAACATTTGATGGAGCGGTACCAAAAGGGAAGCCTCCACATGTAATTGATATGTTTAAACCATGGGTCAAGGATACCATTTCTATGCTAGTATTTTTCCTTGGCTTTGATAGCGATGAGAAAGTGGATGAAACCCTCCTGGAAATGGTATACAATATCCATTTCATTTCTCCACCTTGTGCATACAAATTTGTTGGGCACATTGCAAAATCTATGCATAAACAATTCTTAACCATCAAAGAAGGCTCGACACTAAGAACTTTAGGTTCACTTCCTACTTGTGCTATTTAATTATATGGCGGTTTGTTGAATGGTTTGGCAACAAAAACTTATAATTCAGCCCTATAATGTTGAGGCCCACCAAAAGTGATTCGTCCATTAACTGAGTGGACCCCAAGATAAGGATGTTTGATAATAGAAGGGACTACAATCAGTTTGTGGATTATTTTTGGGCTCCAATTTATAAAGAAATTTCAAAAAGTACATTCCTAGATTGCCTATGAACTGTAGAGATTGCATTCAACTGGGATCAGAAATATAGTTAGCAAATGGTACTTCATGGAGGAATATATTGTGCTAAGGTTTTATGGATCAAGAGTACAACCTTACAAATTGCCAATACATGTGACAAAGAGATTTTTTCCTTGGAATATATATGACAGATGGAAAGCACAGATAAACTCTATTTTTTTACTCACAAAAGAGGAGTATATTTCCTTCCTTACTATTTTCATGTGGAGGGTTCACATTTGAAAGAAAAGCATTCAATGTGGCACATGAAATCTTAGAGATTTTTAAGTTTGATGTTGATTTGTCACTGGGTGTATGACCCATGTGAGGTGATTAAAGCAAGGTTAGTGGCAAAACAAGAATCTACCACTAAAATTCAACATGAAATAAAACCCTTGCTAGAAAAATTGAAAAACAAGAACTCTTGGGATGAAGTAAAAATAACAATGGATGAAATTGTTGTTGAGAAAGGAATTAGTTTTCAAGAGTTGTCAACACAATTTTTTGGATTGCCTCAGCCTCCACAAAAATAGGCAAAGGATTTTCAATCTGCCAAATTTTATGCAAAATATGATAAAAATTCCTCTAAAATCATGCCAAAGGCATTAAAACATGAATTGTGAGAAAATAATTAGACAAGGTAAAAAATTACTACCTTTTAGTTTATGAGGTAGGACCTAGGCCATCCAGAATCTGTTTCAGAGTATGATTCTATTCCAGAAGATGAAGCATTCAAGTAAAATGTGGAATGATACACATCCTATAGATGTAAGTAGTGATGATGACACTAACTCTAAGGAATTACACACTCCCCCTGGAACATATAAACCAAGTCTCGATGAATTCTTGAAACAAATATATTCTACATGAGCAGTTATTGTTGAAAAGATGGGTTTTAATGGTGGTGGTTTGGGTTCAATAGGACAAGGCATTTAGCTTCAACCATGGGCACAACCTAGAAGATTTTATGATAGGTTAGGCCTTGTAAATTCACCTTCGGAGAAAGGACCACTGCATACTAAAACATCTATAAGTGGTAATCCAATGCAATTTACTCTAGAGTCAAATCCTTAGCAAATAGTTCACCACACGTTGAAAATCCTAGAGGAGAAGTTGGCCATGAATCTTTTAGTATTTCTAATGTTGGTGGTTCTAGTGATGATGGTAGTAGTCAACAGAGTATTGTAAACTTAAAGAGGCCAATACAGATAGACGAGTTGAATTTCCAATGCTATTGTCAATAAGGAATCGAGAAGAGGAAAAAGGTAGAGGTAGACACAGTACAATTACTCTTGCCTCGAGGAAAGTAATTACGAAGGCATTTCCACTTGCCACCCCTCAAGAATTTTCCATTCCATAGGGAAGTTCTCCCCAAAATTCAATTACTCCTTCTCCATTCAAGGTGAAACCATTCATTCCTATAAACACCTCAGGTTTTGATTATAGAGTTGAGTTTTCCAATAAATCAGAAAGAGATAAAAAAACAAGAAGCAAATTCTGCATGCTACTATAAGTTTAGATCCTTCCACAATGAGGTATTGCCAACATATAACCCAATAAAAAATACAATGTAATACATGTATGATGTGCCCAAAGTTGTAAAACTAGAGAATGAAATGGTTTTCGGTGACTACGAGGTGAACTCCCTTCAAATGGATTTTAAGGTAATAAAACCTTCTGACAAAATTAATGTATTGAAAATGAACAATGATGTGGTTTACACAACATTACTAAAGGCAGAGAGGGAGAACAATAATTTGAATAATAAAATTCAAAATTTAGAGGTAGACCTAGAAAATGAGAAAGCAAAAGGAAAAGTGGCACTTAATAAGACAAGTGAGTTAGAGAGGAAGATAAAATCATATTCCTCTATGACTACGATTCTTTGTGAATGAAAAGGAACATGTAGAATTAGAAAATCCAAGAAAAATCTATAGGAAATAACAAGTAATAATAATAGATTAGAACAAACATTGGGAGAATTGAAAGAGGTTCGAAGGAAGAGAAATAAAATGCCAAAAAATGGGAACAAATCCTAGATGAAGAGAGAAAACTTAGGGGTAGAATGTAGAAGGAAGAGAAAAAAAAAAATGAAATATTGCAACAGGAGTTGGCGAAAGCGAAAAAAGGATATACAGTCTTCCAACATCAAACTATCTAAATTTTATAAAAATGCATTGATTAATATGACAAATAATGTTTGGGGGAAATAAACCAAAAAATTGATGATTTGATTAGATTGTTTAAATTTATGGTTGATCTTGAGAGATTCTATGATAAGCTCAAATACATATCCTGGTAAAGAGAAAAGTGATGGCTTTAAGAGAGGATAAAACAAGGAAAATTTTAAAAGCTATCTACAAATTCAATGACATAGAACTGACATTCAGAGGAATTCAGAACCGGTTTGATGCCTCAATAAAGCTATCATCTATCATTTGAAAGTGTGTGATGTTAAGAAAAACACATGAATTGTTGATTAAGTGTCAAAGAATGTTATAAGAGCTGCATGGAAATGTATAGGAGTTCAAAAAGCTTGTTTTTCCAATGTCTTTTGACAAAACACACCAATTAATTAATAAGGATGCATTTTAGAAGAATATGAAATAAAAAATGATGCAAGAGAAGAACTCGAATTCTTGAGAAGCTAGATGAGACAAATTTTTTTGGATTTGTTAAACCATTGATAACCTTGTCAGTAAGTTTTCATACAACAATAAAGGAAAGCTCCACTCTCAGTTATGAATTGCTAACAAAGTTACATGTCAGTCACTCTGATTTACAACAAATTGTAATTCCAACAGATGAAGAGTGGAGCATGTTACAGAAGATGATATAATTAAGAGTAATTTGATTTTGAAAAATTTCCATTTTTTGTAATCTTTTTTTTTCATACAAGGCATGTATCAAGCAAGTTGAATGAGGAATAGTGTTATTTTTAAATTGAACTTTCACCATTTTTGTTTCATGTTTTTTTACTTGTGCACCATGGCTCTTTACATTCTAGTTCGAGCTTCATAAGGAGAAAACAAGTTCATGTAACTATCTGAGATTCTTGGGCTTCTTTTTGGACTAGAGAAAAGAGAAAACTTAATTATAATTTCATCACTATTGCACTTGAAGGATTTCATCACACTACATACAACACTATTGCACTTGAAGGATTTCATCACACTACTTTTCTCTTGTAGGAGAGAAAAATAACTTCATGAAACCTGAAAAAGACATTGAACAACATTTTTCTAAAGAAATTCAAGCTTGAAGGCTTAAGACCAAGTGTTGGGTCTTTGTGAGACCAACTTCCAGTTGTTTCAATCAAATTACAACCTTGGAATTTCTCCATTAGCTCTCAAAATTCATATAAGTAGGTGAAGAGAATTTATCGATAAACTAATAAACAAGAAGCTATGCTGAATAGAATATTCAAGATAATCAAAGAAAAAAAATGAAAAAACACAAGATTTAACCTAGGAAACCCTTTCAGGAAAAAACCCAACACAATAACTTCTCTCTCTTATTGCATTAACTTAACCATTTATAATACAATAATGTACTTCTAAGTTCTGTTTTACCCTATTGCATCTCCAGCTATTTGTAAGCAAAACAATAAGAAACCATCAAAGCGGTTTTACAATACAATGGGTACTAAAACCATGGGCTAGTAAACACCCATAATGGTTCCCCATACTTCATGGATTATGACACCATCCATATATACATATAGATAAAAATAGCATATCTATACTCCTGGAAAAATAGGGATTTCCAAAAATAGCATATGACACCACCCATATATATGTATATTAAAAATAACATATCTATACTACTAGACCCTGCTAACACTCGTGGAAGAGGTGTACAATACTCTTGGGTATACAATATACAAAATATGCAACACATTCTAATAGTAGGTACAATGATGAACATACACAGTAGAATCCTAGGTTTTGAGATAATTACAAACTTGATGATCTTCAATAGTCACTACAACTCCACAGAAAATAGTACTAAAAGAGGTTTTATAGCTCAAGGATCAAGGAGAGAAAAATAACTTCATGAAACCTGAAAAAGATATTGAACAACATTTTGCTAAAGAAATTAAAGCTTGCAACACTATTACTGACCTGTAGACCATCTGAAACTAGCAATCCAACCTATAAGAGAGAAAAAGAACTTCATGAAACCTGACAAATACATTGAACAACATTTTTCTAAATAAATTCAAGCTTGCAACACTATTAATGACTTGTAGACCATCTGAAACCAATAATCCAACCTGTAATTTTCCTTTAGAGACCAACCACATGTCAATTTGAGCTTGTAGCACCTTGAAACCAACCTGTATGCACTACCAACCCACCTTCATGACTTCTAAAGATCCTCACTTCACCACTCACCATTTTCCCATCAATGCCACTTGACATCAATGAAAACACCAATGACCTAGGGTTAAACATTTGGAGTTTCGTTTCAACAAATATTTCATAAATTCATGTAGTTTTTTTTTTTTTTTACTTTTGATTTACCTTTAGGCACATGTAAGTTTGGGGCAAATGTTAATCCGTATTTGAGGTATGTTAATATTTTTGAGTAAGTTGGAGATTAAATTTGGATGGATGCATGCTCATTTAGTACATACTATAACAAATCAATGCAATTTATTTCAAGTTTCATTCAAAGACTACAAATCGACACAAGTGTATTAAAAAATAACAAATAAGGAAAAATATATTATTATAACAATGTACTAAATATTTGAATATATTAAATATTATACAAACATCTATATCATGATATATCCACAAATGGAAGCTTCCAACTTGATGGACCTGGATCATCTTTATCACTTGTTTCACTAGATCTATGAGATTGACTCTCTCTTTCTTTAATCAAATGTTGCAATAGGTTCATCTACTATATTTGTGCCATTGTTTTCATCCCCTCTCATTTCATTAATCAAATTTCATCTTGTTAGAACCCTATTGTAGAGGGAACGTTATCTACTTCAGTATTATGATGTATAAATTCTCAAACAATTTTCCAAAATTTTTGTCAAGCTTGTTTAAGTAATTTTGACTTTATAAAGGCTAAGATACTGAAAATTATCTCATCTTCAACTGAACCCAAAATCATTGTTTGAGATAGATTTTATAATGAGAAAAACTCAGACATGGTTTATTCTAGAATAGTACTCACCCCATTTTTTCCCATAGCCAAGTTATTGCTCCAAACTCTAAGGGATTATCCAAATATTTTAATTATTGAATCATTGTAGTGCCAAATTCATGAGATTGAGAAATCAAACTATCCTTGCTTAATATACCTATAATATTCATTCCATTGATATCAACAAGATTACAATTTTTTTGAATCAATGTATTCAACCTCTTAAAGTAGTCTTCCTGCATATGTCTTTCATTTTGGATAGGATTCCAAAAGGCAGGATTTACTACCATTGCTTCAAGTAAGGCATCCCTTCTAAATCATTCCCATATTTCTTCTAGTAGGGACACTTCAATTTCTCTTAACCTCTCCCTTTTTATGATACAATGTTATCAAATAGCATCCCCGTGACTTTTACCTCCTCAATGATACCGGCTACTACTTTAAACATGAACATAAGTATCTCATATCCACATAAAAATCACATACTTCCCGAAACAAGTTGAGATTTAGAAATCTACTTGCATTTCCAATATTTATCAAATCATTATAACCATCAAAATTTGGACTGTAAAATTAGTTTCATTCATAAACAAATATTCTATTGTCATACAATTTTTTTGCTCAAATTAGAAAAATCAACAATATAGATAGTTCTTTCTTATACTTGTTTAATTAAATGATGCATTTATTCCAACATGGGAAGGATACCACAAAACATCAGCAATTATAGTATATTAGTCAAATGATGTATCAAATCCTGGGCCTTGTCTACTTCCATGTGATTTTGTTGTTTCACCTCAAAGTATGCGATAAAACAGATAAGGGTAATGGGTGTAGGAGGAATACTTGTGAATAGTCAAGAGAAGGTTGTGCACATTGTTGAATTTGATCAGACCAAATGTGAGAGCTTCCTTTTGGCTAGGAGGAACTACCTGTAAAGCACAACAAGACCACAAGAGAGAGTTAAATAGTATATGGTAGTGGACTGCCTAGAAAATGCTAGTTCTGGGAAGTATGATACTTCCTAGATGGTTTTCAATCCACTGTTTTATCAAATTAATGAAAATAAATATAAGTAAAGGTCCTATTGTTAACACTTTGATTTAGGTGTCTCAAAATGTTATCAATACACTAGATTAAGAAAATTACTAAAAATACAAACTAATCTAGTATCAGGAAAGGTGTTGTTCTAGTTGGGAAAGGTCACTGAGGTGTTAGGAAAGGTCTGGGCAAGGTTTTGGGTGATTTTGGGTTGTTTGGTGAAAGTAATGAGCTCGTTGTTCTAGGAAAAATTACCAGTCACAGAGACCGGTATCGGTTAGGCGACTGATGCCGGTACTAGAAAATGACCGATGTCGGTTGGGTGACTAATTTGGTAGGGGAAATATAGTGGAAATATTAAAAATGGGTGTTTTTGGTCTCTCTATGATTACAAAGAGAGTTGAGGGGGTTTGGGGAGGATGATATGATTTTTGTTAAGGCTCAGAAAGGGTGGTAGAGGTGTTAGGATGGGTGAAATGGTTTAGGTTGATGGAATAGGTGGTAAATAGGTGAAAGGTGGTATTTGAGATAGAGAAGGATCGAATGGAAGACGTAAATGAAAGACTTAAGATCAAAACAAAAGCTTAAAAATAAGAATGAATTACTTATCTAGTAACCTATAGATTTAAAGGTGGTTAATGATTGATGAGCATTCGTGGGAGATACGAGAATGTGTCCAGTGTCGCGAGAAACAAAGCATGTGTGCTCTCTACTATGATGATCTAAATTTGTGGATGAGATTCTTGGATTGTGGCAAAGACCTGATGGGCTCTGGTTTGTTGTCGGGTAGCTTGAGTGCTCGAGAGTTAGAATGCCAAATATTAAGTGAATGAATGAATTGAAGAACCCATGCAAAGAGTTAGAAACTCTTATTTAAGGGTACCGACGGTGGTTAGGAACAGAGCCGGCAGAGGGATAACCAACATCGGTTAAGGAGAATTGGTCTAACTTGCCAAAAATAGGGTTTTTCTCCCAAATTTGGCATGGTATTTGGCTTAGTTTGGGTCTGGAGTGTTGAATGGCATAAATTAGAGTGTGGAATTAGTTAGAGGATTAATAGGTCATGAATAGTTAGGGTTGGAAAGAGTCCTAGTTGGTTAGGATAAGTGGGGACTTGGTCTAAGGCAATTAATAGGTTTAGAATGGGTCTAGGGTGAGGTGGAAAGGGTGAGGTGGATAAGTGAGGTGGCTAGGTGAGTTAGATAATTAACTTAATTGTGATAATTAAATTAATTAAAATGTGTGCAAGTGGGCATGGTGGGGGAATAATATTAAATTAATTAGTCAAAGGTGATTTAGAGGGTTACAACCCAATTTTGGGTGTCTACATCTACCACATCACTCCTAATAAGGATTGATACTCTTTGTATACCCTACGAAATGGTTAGTATAATAAGATCCACCTGATGTCAAAATATTTTAACAATTTATGCCCATTTATTAGTCCTTCTTCAAATATTTGGAATTCCATGAACCTTGTAAGACTACGAAAGAAATAATGAGAATGCACCTCTTGAATAAGGTATTCAAATTTTGTTACAGTTTAAATTTTCCATCTATTTTGTAATCTAGGTTCATTTTATGAACCATAAAATGAATTAAAATCATATAATTTCAAGAGATGTTTAGAGTCTTACACACGGGTCATTACGATGACCTTGCATTACAAATGCCCTATTTTCTGGACATATACCAACTTTGATGTCATTGCAAAGCATCATCCATGTCACTAATCTCCTTCAAAAATCTTATCACCAACTCACAAAGTTTTTTAGCATTAGAGTTCTCTCTCATCTTGTGAACGGAAAATAAGTGAGGTTGTCTCACATAATTCTCAAAAGTGTACACATGTATACTGAGACCCAAGTATTATTATCTACTTGATTTAACCTCTTCAATAGACAACTATATGTATTTTACAGGACTTCGTTTCTCTTTCAAGACTTCTTTCTCAACCATAGCTAGTCATTTTTCTCAATCCAAACCACTACTTTTTGACAAGTGAAAATGAGGAAAGTGTGGGACACCAAGAAAAGAAAACATCTTATTTTGTTTAGGAATTTTTTTATAGTATGAACTCTTTTCAAAATGTGAAAAATAGTAGCTAGCTGAAATATTTTATAGAAAACATTATTTTGAATGATATTTTTAAATTGAGAGGTAATTATCCCTCCATTCGTTGTAACTATTCTTTCATTTCTCTTATTCTCTTCAAATTATTTTTAATACCTAATATGTAAAAAATCATCTGTAGTTTTCCATCTAGAAACATTCTTATCAACACCATCTACAATTATCTTTTCATATATCTTTCCTACATGTTTCTCAATAGTATCCAACTTAAGTTATGTTGTCTTGTACGTTGATCAAAGAATATTTGTCTAAAATCACATGAGGAGTCCGTGCGGGATAGAAGGCCCAAAACCAAGGGCGTAGAAGGACAGAAGGACCCATGTGCGGAAGGCAAGTTTAGATTTCAGGACTTAGCCAATTTTGAGCATGAGGATCTATTTTTGGGAGATGGCGTGCGGACCACATCAACGATGTAGAGACACGTGCCATGCATTTTTATATTTGGAGAAGCGGTTCAAAGCGTCTATGTATGGAGACAAGCTAAGAATAGAATTAAAACTTCATTAACTCCAAGAGGACTATAGATGGTGCACTTGCATGTGTGGCTATGATTGTAAAATGACATGTGGCTAACAATAGCATGCAACCTATTTCTAGAATAGTTAAGCGGTGAAGGGAAAGTCCTCACCCTATATATATGATGTTAGGTGCATAATAGATATATGTATCATAAAGATCGGTGTATGTATGATTTTGGATGTATGAATGTGTGTATCAGATCCATACACGCATTGATATAGATTGACAATACTATAAGGATATTTTTATTTACTAATAGATGGAAGATATGAAATTGGCTGAATCTAAGAGTCATTTTGTGTAATTGAGTAGTGCATGTTAATGGTTAAATCATGATTATTGTTATTTCATAGATCGAGGATAGCATGCATTATAGAATGATGGATTAGTTATGAATCTATATGTTTCTTCCTTCATGATGTTAAGATTCTATTATAGCAACCCTAAAGAGGGACCCTGGTACCTTTGCATGCTTTCGGTGAGTGCTCAGTCTAGGTGAGTGATGTGACAATGTGAATAGGGTGTTATCTTGTAAATTATAGGCTGCATCATTAGTTCCATTTCCGAGACCTCTTTTCAGTTGTTTTTAGGATGGTTCGCGATGAAGATGTACGAGGATAACCCTAGCAAGTATTGAGGAATGGATACATGATTTGGAGGAAGAATATGCATGATGGTTGAGCAAAGTGGATCCGAGTTTAATGCACACACTTGAGTAGAGAAAAACACGTATGACAGCTTATATGAGATCTTTTTGCTATCTTTCCACTATAACTATACAAGTGGATTATTGCTTATGCATCCCAACAGAATTGGAGGTATCACGCACTTGTCTAGACACGGGGAAGAATTTCAGGCCCTCTATGATGCTGATCGATCTAGACTTACATGGTGGATATATGATTTCATGGTGTTCTAAATAGTTATATTCTAGAATATTCAATTTCAACATACTCTTGCCCAGAGGTAGTTGAACTCTAGTTTTTGTGGTATCCAAGAGGAACATATTTGCATAGTATTCCACTGGCAATCAAGATCTTAATGGTAACTTTGAACTTGAAGAGTAAACCGATGGCTAACTAAACTTCACCATGTGTGAAGGTGGGTATAGGTTTGGTTTAATATGGAAGACCTAGCAGTAGAAAATAGAGAGAGGATAGGTGGATTAAGTATAATGAGGCACGCGAGAGGGAGATAGAGAAACAACATTTCATTGTAGAGAGTATGACCTGGAGGAGTGAGATGGCTCGTGAATGATTTATAAATCACGTAGAAGACGTGGAGCTAGAGCATCGGGGAAATCCCCATCTTGGAAAGAATGATAGAGATCCTTTCTTGGCCTCACATGAAAGTGTGCCAATAGAGACTACTTGGGCCGCAAGTGCGCATCTTAATCTACCTAGTGACCTAGCCTTTGTGCTTGGTTTTTAGTATCTAGTATGACAAGTAACCAACAAACTAACTTGGGAAGTAGGAAAGCAAGAGTAAGTCAGGGATCAAGTACATCAATGGCAGGATAAATGAATTTAATTTCATTTGGAGGAGCATTCTTAGGCACATCATATGCACGAGAATGTGAGCATGCAGAATGTTGGATTCACCTCTGGAAGTGGAAATACCTCACAGACTATAGGGGTTTTGTATAGTACTACTATCAAATCATAGGGGAGTACATCTACTGAGTCCTATTCCAACCTGTAGGTGAAAGATCGGGAGGTATAGGTGGTTCTAGTTCTGGTGGATCTGGTAGTTCTAGAGGTAGAGGGAACACAAGAGGTTCTGGATCAGGTGGTCAAGGTCTGCAGCAACCACAAAATATCTATATGGAGATGTCTCTTCATCTCCTAGAGTATAGAGGTATAGAGGATGCTACCGAACATGTGCATATGTGTAAAATCTTGTGGCATGCTAAAGGGATTATAGTTGCTGAGTGAAAGGTAAGTCAATTCACCACCACATTATAGGGGCGTGCACACAGCTAGTATATGAAGTTTGACCACGATCAAACTTATGTGGTTTATGTAAAGACTTTGAGGATGCTTTCTTGAAAGAGTTCCAAATTTCTGATTTTGAGCGAAGAGTATAAATGCGCTCAAAGATATCAAGCAAGGCACTGCAGAGAGTGTACGTGAGTATAATGCTCATTTTAAGACACTTTTATCTAAGTTGTCTTATGATATTCACACTAGAAAACATGCACAATGGTTCGTTGGAGAATTGATTACACATTTTAGAAGGGCGTTGCCACATAAGACATACACGGATCCATGCAAAGCACTATAAGCATCGTTACATCTTTGAGGCGGTTGGGAGCATTAACACTGGCATTAGCCCATTTCTAGAGGCACAAATTGTAGCTATGGCAAAGTAGTTAGAGAAGCTATCAGTAAATTCAGCCCATAAAACGTGCTCAGGAATTTGGTGTATAGATTGTGAAGTGGAAGGTCACACCAATGATAGTTTTCCTTACAGATCCGTATGCTCGTTACTATTGGGTGTAAAAATTTTCATTTGAATCATGATACTAGTCACTATCCTTGTTACTGACATGTGATAAGGAAGAATTTATCTTGCTTTTTCAAGATTTTCAGGTCCATGACCCATGATACTGAGGATTGTTGGTTGATTGGTCAAATCCATGATGTTATAGACATTAGAATATGACAAACAAGTATAACAGATAGTTCTAAGGGTAATTATGAGCACCATGATCGGGATCATAATCAAATGCGCTATGACAAGAATGAGGGGCATTTTGAAGGAGGTCGTAGAAGGGGACATGGATATTGTAGTGGATATGGAGGATGAGGTCAAGGTGAAGGAAGAGGAGTGTTCCCTCATGGAACATGTTATACATGTGGATCTCCCGACCACTACAGGCATGAATGTTCTCAAAAAAATGTATTTTCTTTCTGCAGAAAGATCCATAGCTATGGAGAGTGCACGGACTTATATGAGTATGAGTAAGTAGTATAAGAAAGAAAACAAATGCATTGGGATGGTTAGAATCTAGCACGTGGTAGAAGACCAATGGATGCCCAAGATAACAGAAGGCCCTAAGGCATTGATAGTGAAGATTACTACACGCATTGAAGTAGCACGTGTGAGAGAGGCATTACACCAGAAGCCTATGATCACCAAGGAGGAGGTTTTGCATGTGAGGTACCCAGATCCTACTCATCAAAAGGAAGTTTACTAGGATACCATAGAAGTGCTAAGGAATCTTCAAGGTGAGATAAAATACCTAAAGGAGTAGAAGAAAGCATCGAAGATAGTCCAAACTGATATCAATGATCTGTAGGAGGTGTGCAAGATGTTGCACCAGGAGAACATTATTCCACTATTGGGAAGTTGGTTGAAAGGGAACACTCCATGCGCGCAAGTCTTGAGGCCGAGATGGAAGATTCGCATGTAAATATTCTCCCGATAACATTGACTATGACAAATAAATTACTCTAAATATTGTTGTGGATGGGTGGCTGTTGAGTAACATATTGATCGATACAGTGTGGAATTAAATGTTCTGACATTAGATGCATGGGTGCAAATGGGGAGGCCTCTATCATGAGCCATCATCTAATGTGTTATTTATGGCAAACCGGACCAAGGTCATGCCTATAGGAGTTTTGAAATATGCATCTATCACTATACAAGGGGCCAAGTTCATTGGGGATTTTGAGGTATTAGCACTTACAGAAGTAGACAATTTTCCAGCCTTACTTGGATGCCCTTGGTGTTATGTGAATAACACTGAATTGAGATTTAATAGGGGGTATATCAGCTTTGAAAATAAGGAGGAAAGGGTTGTGATACCTTTGACAGATGGGAAGTCTACACCCTATGTTGAGCCTCTAAGTGAAGAGGATTTAAACAGAGTCTATGCATGCGTTATTCAGGACCTAGAGGTCAATGAGCCATCAAAAGAAGGCATCCTACAGTGGGAGGATTCTCATTCTATTATTTATCTTGTGAGTATTGCTTGTGAAAATTGGGCTTATGGTACATATGAATTAATCGGGCACGTGGTGAAAAGTGTGGTTGCGTGTAAGAATGGATTTCATTCAATTCAATGGATAGAAACATAGTAACTTGGTATACAAGGACAAAAGATCTTCTTTCCTTTCTGAAGGCCATGGAAACACAATGGGTAGACCAAGTTACAAGGATCTAGATATGTTAGTATATAGACTATGTGGGGGAAGCAACGCACTAGTAGGTAGCCCATAGAGATAATGTTATAAACTAGGAAGAAATTGGGATAGCCTTGTTTACAAGGTTTATAAATAACAATGCACCTACGCAAATCTGCACTTATAATGGTGATCAACCTATTCAGCATCACCTTCAGTCAGTGTGAGAGACTCTAGATAGCAGAACATGAATCATTACCACCTTCACTCTGGGTTCATAGATTGTATTCCATGCTCCAAGGATGTGCACACGCTTGGTATGTATATGTAGAACTACATAGAGAAACTGGGAACTAGTAAGATTTGACTATAGGTATGATCCATATGTTTGACTACTTCTCGACTAAACCTCCTATAGCAGAGGCATTAAAATTTTTCAAGCACTTAACTATGGGAGATAGTGCAAAAGAAGAAGAGAATATTCAGGAATTATTCGGTGAGGCGAGTTTGAGCATGTTTTGAAAAGGAAGAAGAAATGGACTCCATACTACTTGAATGCGCTTGCCTTAAGAAAGAGAAAGGAAAGATGGTTTATGTCGTGGACGATAATGAAGTTGAGAACCTGGTTATTGAACATTCACATAGGGTGTGTGAGGTCTTGGACAGTGCAAAAAGGATGCATGTTCCTACCATGAACCCATGAAGACAACGAAGGTGAATATAGGTTCAGAGGCTAAGCCTAAGGAGGCCATAATTGGAGATTACTAGTCAGACTTGGAGGTAGCAATGATCATCGAGTTACTTAGGGATTATCAGGACTTATTCCCTCATGGATATCATGAACTTAAAGGCATGCATGAATCACTTGGGGAAATGAATATCAAACTTAAGGATGGTGCACAACTAGTTAGAAAGAGACCTTACAGAATGAATCCTAATTTGCATGAAAAGGTGAAAGAAGAAATTGATAAAATGTTGAAATCTAGAATTATCAAGCCCCTTGATGAGTCAAAATGGGTTAGCCCAATGGTGATCAGTATCAAGAAGGATAGACAGATTAGGATATGTGTGGACTACAGGGAGCTGAATATTGCATGCATCACAAATCCATTCCTTATGCCATTTACTGAGGAAATAATAGCGATTCTGAGTTACAGGGTGTGAAATATATTCTTTCATAGATGGATTTTCCGGGTATCATCAAGTTAGGATCACTTAGGAGGATCAAGAAAAGACAACATTTACTACTGAATGGGGTAGTTTTTCCTATACTATGATGCCCTTTAGATTGAAAAACACACCTATTTTATTCTCACGCATAGTTGTTCAAGCATTCAAGGATTTTATTCACAAATTCTTACAGGTCTACCTAGATGATTGGACAGTATATGGGCTTGTGAAATATCATTGTGACAATATGCGCTTAATGTTTGAACAATGCAGACAATTGAGTATCTCTTTGAATATCAATAAGTGCATATTTTCTATGCCATTTGGGATCTTTGTTAGGACATATAATTTGTAAGGAAGGTTTGCTAATTGATATAGCCAAGGTTGTAGTCATTTTAGGCCTAGAAGTGCCTACCAGTCAAAGTGAGGTGCATGTATTTTTAGGTCATACAGGATATTATAGAAAATTCATCAAAGGGTATGCTAGAATTGTTACACCCTTGGAAGAATTACTAAAGGGGAAAGGTACATTTTATTAGGGAGAACCACAATAACAACACGTTTGAGATATTAAAAGAGAAACTTACTACCGCACCCATTCTACGCTTTCCCTCATGGGATAAACCATTTCATGTACATGTGGATGCTTTTGGTATGGCCATTGGCACTATGTTAGCTCAACCTGGTGAAGGTATTATAGATCATCCAATATGTTTTGCTAGTAGGAATATGACTCCTAAAAGGAATTATACAACTACAGAGCGCGAAGCTTTGTCAATGATCTATACATTGTACAATTTTTGACAGTACTTGTTAACAACACCATTTTTGTTTTATATAGATCAGATGGCATTAAATTACTTAGTAAACAAGCTCGTATTATAGGGGTACATATGCAGATGGGTACTCCTATTTCAAAAGTTTGACTTCAAAGTTTTGGTGAAGCCATGGAAAAGCAATTATGGACCAAACCATTTATCTAGAATCAATTCAAGAGAGGATGCACAAAAATTTGAAGAAACAATGTCCGATGCACGCTTATACAAGTTCTGATAATGCCCATGAAGTTAGAAGACATTATTGTATTTCTATGAACAAATATAGTGCCGAAGGAATGAAATCATTGGAAAAGAAGAAACTTGCTATACGTGTGACACCATTTATGTTAATCAATGGTGACCTTTACAAGCTAGGTAGAGATGAAGTATTACGTCGTTGTGTGTTAGAGTATGAGCACAAGGATATCATGGAAGAAGCTCATGGTGGTATTGCAGGAGGCCATTATGTAGGTGATGTGACTACCCAAAAGATCCTAATTGTTGGATTATAGTGGGAGACACTATATAAAGATTGTAAAGATTATTGTAAGGCGTGTGATCATTGTCGGCTCTCCTAGGAAAACCAGAAAGCGAGAGAGATGAGATGCCTTTGAGACCGATTACTAGTGAACCATTTGAGAAATGGGCCATTGATTTTGTAGAACCTATTTTGCCACATGCGTATAGGAACGGATCACACTATATCATTACTTGCACAAATTATCTCACACGGCAAAGGCGAAGCATCACCTACCAAAGACTGCACGATAGGTACAACAACTAGGTTTCTATGGGAGAATGTTCTTAAATGATATAGGTGTCCTTTAAGCTTGACAAGTGATAGAGGTACACACTTTCTAAATGAGAAAATTAGGATCTATTTGATGAATTTATGGTTGCACACCATAAAACTACACCTTACCATCCTTAGGTAAATGGAGCTATGAGGCTTTCAAAAAAAAATTGGGCCATACTTTGACAAAAATATGTGATGTTAGAAGAAAGGATTGGGATGACAAAGTGTCGGCTATGATTTGGGAATATAGAAAAAATTAGAAGAGATTGAACAAGGCCACACTTTGTTTGGTTGGTGTTTGTGAGGAAGTTGTTCTTCTATAAAATTTATGTTCTTCTTTGCATTGCATGCGGAGGTCTAGAAGATGCAACGATTTAGAAGAACGTATTGAAAATATGATTCAACTGTATGAGCACTGAGCCATAGCACGATGGATTCAGAAGTAGGAAAAGGCTAGGTAGAAGGCATGGCATGATAGAAACATAAGGGATAAGAAGTTTCAGATTGGACAAATGGTACTTATTTATGACTCAAATTTCTTGCACCATCCAGGAAAGCTCAAAGTACATTGGTTGGGGCCGTATGTTATCACTTCTATACTTGAATCAGGTGCTTGTCGATTAGAATCACTTGATGGAACATAACTACTAGTTACTTTAACGGGAGTAGGTTGAAGCCCTACTATAAATAAGTCTTCTTCATGTTTGTAATAAGGCAAAGTATTGTCATTTAGTTTAGGTTTTCAATCATGTATTTCCTTCATTGTCGCTTATGCTTTGTCAATTTAGTTGTTGTTTTTGTGTAATAAGCATGCTTGCATGCCCGAAGCTAATTATTGTATGAAGAATGTTTATGCATAGAGAAGCGCACATACTTTTTGTGTGGGGTGCTTATAGTTTTCAAGAAAAAGATGGTGGAATTTGAAAGATGAAAGGAATAAGTCACTACGGGTGTGCTTTAAGTAAAAAGAAGATTGATTCTTAAAAGTGACCAACGATGGATATGAATGAAATAACACTATAACGTGAGGTAAGGGGAGGCCATGATAGCTACCAAGAGAAGGTATAGTGATGAGGTACTCAGGCACAGGAGTGCACACTAAAGATAAGTCTGTGACTAGAGGGTAGGAAGGTGCACTAGAAGGTTATATCTAGGTGCAAAGATGTCTTGCATGGAATGAATTGATTTGGTCAATGAATGAAGGGATATTTGGTAGGTGAGGATCAATAAATTCATCAAAATTTGAAAAATTTATATAAGGATGGGATGCGGATTCATTTTTACCATTACAACTAAGAGTATTTGAGAGAAGAGCCAAGTGCGAAGAGCTGAGTGATCAAGTTAAGGTGCAAAGGGTGTGAAACAAAGAGTGAAAACCATATCTATACGATAAAAGCTTTCATCCCGATGGTGAAGGGTTTGAGCAAAGCAGGAGACGAGTAAAAGAGTTAGGTTATGAAGTTTCCACCTATGGCATAATTAAATTGAGCTAGGGTTTGATTCGTAGAGTTATAGGGTTGAAGAGGAGACAATTGCAAGGTAGAAATGAAACCAAAGAAGGCATCTACAACAATGGTAAAAGGAAAGAAGAAGGTAATCATTGAGGAAGAAGAGATGGCACTCGAAAGCCATTTTTCAGAAATGCAATACCCTGAAGGAGTGTCATCATCGGCCAAGATTGGGATTCATCCATTATAAAGAGCAAAGTGAGTGAATATAATCACAAGACTTCGAGAACAAGAAGGATCTTGATTCCTTACTCATGGCTAGAACAAACAAGTGCACGATAGATGACATGCCAGTATATGACAATGCGGTGAAAATCCTTTAAAACGAGAATTGGGGTCTATCAGTTGTATGATCTTCCATATTTCGAGAAGTATGAGCCCTTGTATAGTGGCTCATGAGAAAGGTACATCAAGAATTCTTCTACTTTGTAAGACACATAGTTAGAATTTAATCTACACTTGTCTCATCAGTGATAGGTCTGAAGGCCACAGGGGAAGACATAAAAGGTGACCTTGAAGATAAATCCGTGATTGTAAATACCAAACAAGAGTTGGGATACCTAAAGGGTTTGCATGCAGAATGGACATAGATAAATTGAAGAACTATCCAATTGTACAAGTTGTAGCACACCTTGTTACCAAGTTAAATGATTAGGAGCGGTGGTCACAGGTAAACACTATGTGGTTACATGTGGTGCATAAGATATCAGAAGGGACAATCTACAACATTACAGGCTATATTACATAGCAAATAGTCAAAGAAGCATGCATAGGAGGGAAGATCAGCTTTGGGGTTGTTCTGCTATCACTATTCTTCATAGAGATTGGAGTACCAGATGGACCAAAGGAGAAAATATGGGAACACCCCATGGAGAACAAGTCCCCAGTTGAAAGATTCAGCAAGTACCTATGTAAAGGGACCATGACAGATGAAGTAAAACAAAGGGCAGAGAAGTGGTATGATAGGTGTTGGGCCCCTGAAATATTTACTAAGTATGAAGGCTTGTGGGCATGCGGGACCCTAGTTATAGGATGGTGTGCAAGGAAAAAGCGTGCAAGAGAAAATGCTTAAGGAAGTAAATAATGCACACAACATGTGAAAGGAGGTTCAAAACTTAGCGATTTAAGCAAAAAGGCAAAAATGTGAAAATCATGATCGGTTGCACGTGGATAAGATGCCAACCTAATGGCAGGTAGCCTGGGAAAGAGCATGCCCGTGATGGGATCTTCTAGAAGATCATTATGAGATGGAGTAGAGAGCTCGGGCACGAAGGAACATGCTCACTTGGAGGACCACATTCAACACTTGGTGATGGATCCGAGCATGCAGCAAGACAAGTTGGCACCATGGGAAGGTGATAAATACAAGTTCTGCAGTGGGAAAATAGACACAGAGACGAGGAGACCGAGATAACATACAGATGGGGATATAGAGATAAAGGAAGAGATATACACAAAGAGAGAGAGAGATAACATGGGTGAAGCTTTGTAGGGTTACTACGAGTGGAACTTTGATGCAGAAAGGAATGTACTAAGCTTAGCATTGTAATTTCTTTTTCTTTTTGGCATAGTTATACAAGCCTAGTGATGTGCATGACTACGGTTTGCCCTCTATGGCTCTTGTAATGAAATGATGAATACAATGAGGTTACCTATTGCAATTAGATATGAATATCAATGGGTTTTATGTATATTTTGTTCATAGAAGTTTTCTTTCCTTTCATGTTATGAATGAATGGTTGTATCTTTCTTTCTATTATAATATATGTTATGGAGTCTTTTAAAACACTCAGTCTGAAGAAACTATGAGGATCTAGAGGCCGTTCTGAGCCCTATGATTCTTATATGTATAAACTTCTTTCCTGAATACTCTTATACTACTCATAGATGAATGCTTCCCACTAAAACTCACATAAAAGAGAGACTCGGCACCCGTGCATGCCTTGGGTGAGCGCTCAGCTTCTGTTGGGTGATAGGCCGAGCACGTATGGGATTCCTTCCTTTTATAGTGGGAGTAAAATTGACTACATCTTGGTTCCATTGCCAGGACCTCTTTTCAAAGTTGTAGTGGGATATAACATGCATCATGATTTGTGTAAAGAGTAATGATGGATCAGTTAACATTGGAAAATGTTGAATCATGGTTCAAGATCATGGAAGATGAATTTCTGAGAGATTTGACACTAGACTGAGTTTAATACACGTGGATGGGTAGAAGAGAATCTCTACCAGATTTGTATGAGACTTTTCTCACTGCTTCCAAGAGAGTTATATGGATGGCTTTTTTAGCCTATGCTTCTAGATCAAGTGGGAATTATGGATCGTGGATATGGACAAAGAAGACTACCAAAGGTTTCAGGATGTAGATCTCGACATGGACCCATGTGTTGTAGATCACTTTGGTGGGGAGGAGTACAAGCTAGCTACACTATGGAATATGCCATTTCCACATATTCTTGCCTAGAGATTGTTGAGTTTGAGTTTTATGAGAACCTAGAGGAACATTTCTATGTGTTATTCCTATAGCCATGAAGATATTAATGGTTACTATGAGTTTAGAGGTGCTCCCAATGATCAGCTAAACCATTCGAGTGATGGGTAAGGAATCTCGGGTGGAGGAAGATGGAAAGATGAGACAACAAAAGGGAGAGGGAATAAATATGACTCAAGTATGGCAAAGCACATGAAAGGGAGATTACTAGGTGACGTGAGGCTGCTAGTGTGATGGATTTATGGAGACAAAGATGTTGCAGGAAGGAGTTGAGGTTCACGCAGAGGACGTGGAACCTAAGTATCTATGCTACCCCATCTTGGCAAGCATGTAAGGGAGACCCCTTCGGCTTCTGGTGAGAGCTCATTGCATGGAGAAAGGAGAGTCGATGGCACATATCTGAACCCACCCAGTGACTCGAGCCCTGGTGCTTGGTTTTCCCAAACCAGAAGAAGTATTGATCTAGTTAAAACTAGTGGAAGAGACAGATCTGCACCTAGGAGATACAATTTACATTCCCTTCTTCTATGGATGCACATATTCCAGTATTTGGAGGATTTTTTGGACAAGGGGCAAGTGTAGAAGCTTCTGGTATCGCATCAAGGAGTGGCGTGGGAAAAATTAGTGGTAGTGGGGTGCGCGCATAGTTTAGTGGGACCATGGGGGTACTTGGCACAGGTCCTACATGCCCTATTAGACAAAGTGGTTCCGGTGGATCTCGGTGGCTCTAGAGGTACAAGACCGGGTGGATCAGGTGGTGGAGGAAACACCAGAGGGAACCAAGGCTCTGGTTCAGGACAAGGACCCCAACCACCACCTCAAGTTTTCTTTGAAATGTCTCTGCATTTACCAAATTACAGGGGCATTGAGGATGCTATGGAACATGTTCACAAGTGTGAACTACTATGGCATGGCGAAAGGTATCACAACCCCAAAATGAAAGGCTAGTCAATTTGTAACCACATTGCAAGGGCACGTGCATAGCTGGTATAGAAAGTATTACCCTCATCGATGGTGGTGGATTACAATGCTTTAAAGAATGCATTTTAGATAGAGTTCCACATTCTTAAGTTGAGAAAAAAATCATTAGCGCTTTGAAGGAGATATAGCAAGGAATGGTAGAGAGTGTGTGGGAGTATGATGCATGCTTTAAAACTCTCTTATCTAAATTGTCATATGATATACATCCTTCTCAGTATGTATAATGGTTTGTTGAGGATTAATCACCCCTTTTAGAAGGGCCTTGTCTCATGAAATTTTTACAGATCTGCGTGAAGCATTGGAGGTTGCCTTGTGCATCGAAGCTGTTGGTAGTATTGATTTTGGCGTTAGTCTATTCTTAGAGGCTCGGATTGCTACTATGGCTAAGCAGTTGGAAAAGCTATCTGTGAACTCATTGTCCATGAGACTCAGTGGTTTGTGGTGTATGGATTGTGAAATAGATGGCCACGTTAAGTATAATTTCCCCGGATGATGGTATGCGTTGTGATAGTAGATTGTGAGATTTGTCATGGGGACCATGATGTAAGTAGATGTCCCTTGCTACAACAGCGTGTGATTAGGAAGAATGTATCTTGTTATTGTAATATTTTCACCTCCATGACCCATGATACTAAAGACTTTAGGCTCATTGATCATATACATGAGGCCATTGATCATGGGGTGCGCCAAACCAGCATTGCCAGTGGTTTGAAAAATGATGATCACCATTATGAGGAGCACGCAGATGGGGGTGCATGTGGAAGGGGTTTTGAGGAGGATTCTGTGGATGAGGTAACCACGAGGAGGAAGAAGTGAGTTCCTACGTGGAACATGTTTCAACTATGGATCTATAGAACATTACAAGTGTGAGTGCCCGAACTTGTTGCAATGCTCGTGGTGTGGAAAGAAGCATAAGTATGAGGAGTGCCTAGAGTTATATGAGCATATGAATTAGCAGCACCGGAAGGAAAAAGGCATTGTGATGGTCAACATCAAGAAGGTAGACATATAATGGATGCCTCAGGTAACACAGGATGAAGGTTTGGAGCCTGTCTTGGTAACAACAAGGGCAGAAGCCGCGTGTGCAAGGGAAGTACCAAGATAGAAGAACCTAGTTTCAAGGGAAGAGGTCATTCATGGAAAGTATCCAAACCTCGCGCATCAGAAGGATATATATTAGACACCATGGATGTTATTCGAAGCTTGCAAGGGGAGATCTAGTGTCTCAAGGAGAAATCCAGAAAGGAGGAACAAGGAAGGAGAGTCGAGGCACAAAAGGATGACCTAGATGAGGTCAAAGAGGTGTGTAAAATGCTAATGCAAGAGAACATCATTCCTTTGCTAGGATCCTAGTTGAGAGAGAAGGTACCACATGCCAGAGAAGAGCATGAGAGGAAGGTCTTGCACATGAACCTTCCCCCTCATAGCCTCGACTATGACAAGGAGATTATATGAATGCAACAGTTGTAGATGGATGCATCCTCAAAGTAATATACTCATTGACATTGGTGTGGAAGTTAATGTTTTAACTTTGGATGCATGGCATCAGATGGGGAGACTTGCATTACAACCATCTTCAAATGTGTTATATATGGCAAAAAATACTAAGGAAATGCCCATCGGTGTCTTGAAGGATGCAAGTATTACTATTTAGGGAGCCAAGTTTTCTTGGGGACTTTGAAGTCTTAGCACTCACCAAGGTGGACAATTTCCAGCATTACTTGGGTACCCTTGGTGTTATAAGAACAATGTGGACCTTCAGTTTAACAAAGGGTACATCAGTTTTGAGAACAAAGAGGAGTGGGTCATTATACCCCTAGTTGATGGGAAGTCAACACCCTACATTGAACCATTGGGAGAAGAAGTTCTGGACAAGATTTATGTGCACTCAATCAGAGACCCTGAGATGGTACACCCTATTAACAGGGTTATCTAGTTTTAAGATGCTCAGTCAGTGAGTGATACCACCAGCCTGGCATGTGAAAATTTGGTGCATGGGACTTACAAATTAATGGGATGGCAGTTGAGAGGATTAGTGACCAAGGTAACAAAGGCATGCATGGTTTGGTGCCTTGGAGGAAAAGAACTACCCAAGTACTCCGGAGGAGCCTTCCCTAAGATCTTTCTGCAGGAGATAAAAGATCAGTGGAAGAATGAGAAGGAATGGAGGGAGATGCTAAGTTATGTCTTACTCAACACAACAGCTCATTGGTGGGCCATGCATCAGGAGATCCTTTTAGAGTGGCGCGAGGTAAGAATTGCTCTCTCTGTCATATTTTCTAGAAGTAATATACCCACCATCATCAGGGAGTACCATGGGAAGGATCCCACCTCTTTCCATATCCAGGAGTGTGAACAAGTCTAGAGAGAAGGCACGAAGCCTTGCCACCATCCCTCTGGGTGCACAAGTTGTATTCTACACTACAAGGTTGTGCGCACGCATGGTACATTCATTGGAGACACGCCACCAAACAAGGAATTGGCAAGAGCTCGTGGCTGATCTTATTCAAACCTTTGAGTATCGGAGTACCAAACCATCGGTTGATAAGGCCTTGTAAGGTATCAAGTGCCTTACCATGGGGGATAGTGCTAAAATGGAAGATAGGCTATTGGAACTACTAGGTGAACTAGGATTGGAGGCACTTCGAAGAGATTGAAGAAATAGGATAATTACAGCTTGAGCACGCGTGTTTGGAAAAGGAGAAGGGAAAGTTAGTATATGTGATTGATGGAGAGGAATCGGAAAGTTTAGATGTTAGCCATTTTTAAGAACGTGCAAGGTAGTGGTTTAGTGTAGATTCTCACGCTACCTACCATGAGCCTTTAAAAATGAAGAAAATTAACATGTGGTTCAAAAAGAAGAACCTAAGGAAGCTATTTAGGGGAGATTAGGATAATGGAGAAGGAAGTACCCGTTTAGAAAGATCATTGATCTATTTACGTGAATTAAGGAGGATTTATTCCCACGGGATACCATGAGCTAAAAGGCATTCACCATTCCTTGGGGAGATGAGGATAAAATTGAAGGAAGGATTGAACACCTAGTTAGAAAAAGGCATTGACTGGATGAATCCCAATTTATGCGTGAAGGTTAAGGAGGAAATATACAAGATGATAGATTTTAGGATCATTGCAAAGGAGGACCAAGAGAAGAATCCACCGAGTGGGGAATGGATAAGTCTAATGGTAATTAGCTATTATCATAGAAGGATGGGTGGATTATAATTTGTGTGGATTATAGGGAATTGAATGTAGATTTGTGTCATGTGATCCCGGTTTGCCCTCGGATGAATCCCCCTTCACGTGAAGAAATTTTGGAAGGAGTAGCTTGGGCACAAAATCTATTCCTTTACGGAATGGATTTTCTAAGGATACCACCAAGTCCGGATTGTAAATGAGGATTATAGGGAGAAGACAAATTTCACCCCCACTGAATAAATTTTGGAAGGAGTCGCTAGGGAATTTTTACATATACGGTCATGCCCTTTGGGTTGAATAATGTGCCTGCTATCTTTTCATGCATAGTGGTGCAAGAATTCTAGGACTTCATTCATAAGTTTCTCCAGGTTTACTTGGATGATTGGATAATATATGGTCTGGTTAAGGACCATTGTGACAACTTGAGATTAATGTTTGAAAGGTGTAGGAAGTTGAGGATATCCCTCAACATTAAGAAGTGTGTGTTTTCTACACCCTTTAGGACTTTATTGGGGCATATCATATATAAGGAGGGCTTACTGGTAGATCCCGCTAAGGTTGAAGTTATTGTGGGGTTAAGGGAACATACTAGCGAGCACAAAGTGCATGGATTCCTTAGGCATACGACCTATTATAGGAAATTCATTAAGGGATATGCTAAGATCGTCGTGCCCTTAGAAGATCTGCTTAGACACAAAAGTACCTTCCATTGGGGAAAGGCGCAGTAGAGGGTGTTTGATACATTAAAATATAGGCTTATTACCGTGCCTATTTTATGATTTCCCTCTTAGGACAAGCCCTTCCATCTCCATGTAGATGCCTCACGAACCACCATTGGAGTAGTACTTACATAACCAAGTGAGGGGATTGTTGATCATCCTCTCTATTTTGCAAGTAGGAAGTTAACACCAGCAGATCATAATTATACCATAACCGAGTGCGAGGCATTGTCAATGATCTATGCACTTTTCAAATTTAGATAGTATCTATTGGTAACACCCTTTATATTCTACACCAACCACATGACATTAAAGTATTTAGTGAACAAGCCCATTCTTCAAGGGTGCATATGTCGATGGGTGTTGTTGTTTCAAGAGTTTGAGTTCACCATTGTAGTAAAGCCCAAAAAAAGTAATTATGGACTTGATCATCTATCGAGAATTGATTCAAGAGAGGATGCACAAAGTATTGAGGAAGCAATTTCAAACGTGAACTATTTAGATTGTGGCACATGCCCTCGGATTTGGAAGAGATTGTTATATTTTTAAAAGAAGGTGTGGCACTGGATGGAATGAAGGCATTGGAAAAGAAGCAATTGGCCATACGTGTCATGCCCTACATGTTTATTAGTGGAGACTTATACAAATTGGGACATGATGAAGTTTTGTGTAGATGTGTGTTAGAGCATGAGCGCCTGGCCATCATGGAGGAAGCACATGGAGGAAGTGCGGGTGGGAATTACGTAGGTGATGCCACCACGCATAAGATTTTAATGGCAAGTTTATGGTGGGAAACCTTGTATAGGGATTGTAGAGATTATTGTAAAGCATGTGACCATTTTTAGTGCATTAGAAAACTAGGAAAAAGAGATGAAATGCCTTTGCATCCTATTCCTAGCATGGAGCCTTTTGAAAAGTGGGTGATAGACTTTGTAGGACCTATTGCATTGACAGTGCGTAGGACTAGGTCACGTTATGTCATCACTTGCATGGATTATCTCACAAGGTGGGTAGAAGCAGCCCCGACTAAAGATTACATGATAGCAATAGTGGCAAGGTTCCTATGGGAGAACATTATCACAAGGTATGGATGCCCTTTGAGTTTGACCAGTGATAGGGGTACGCATTTTCTAAATGATACCGTGAGGATCCTACTATCTGAGTTCATGGTGGCTCATCATAAGACTACGCCCTATCACCCACAATCAAATGGAACTGCAGAAGCATTCAACAAAATACTAAGTCATACCTTGACCAAAATATATGATGTTGGAAGACAGGATTGGGATGACAAGGTATCAACAGTTTTATGGGCTTACAGGACTACGTATAAAAGACTAAATAAAGCCACACCTTTTCAATTGGTGTTTGGCATGGAAGCTATTTTTCTAGTTGAATTTATGTTACCTTCTCTGTGAATAGCATGCGCGCAGGAGGATTAGCCGATGAACAAGCGCTAGAAGAAAGAATTGATGAACTAATGAAACTAGATGAGAGACGATCACTTGCCCGTTGGATCCAAATAAAGAAAAGGTAAAGCAAAAGGCTTGGCATGATCACCATATTAGAAACAAGAAGTTTGAGGTTAGGAAGATGGTGTTACTATATGATTCTAAGTTTATATGTCATCCTGGGAAGTTGAAAGTCCATTAGTTAGGTCCCTACACAATCTCGTACATCCTTGATTCGGGTGTGTGCCAGTTACAAGCGTTGGATGGGACAAAAGTTTCCTGGACACTTCAATGGTAGTAGGCTAAAGCCCTACTATAAATAAGTCTTCTTGGTGTTTGTAAATAAGGTAGTTTTCCAGTTAGTTTAGAATTTTCCTTTATGCTTTTTCCTTTCCTTGTGTTTCCCTTTCGCGTTGTTGTTTTGTTTTGTGCCTTGGGTGTCGGTAACCTTATTGTTATTTTTGGAGAATTTATGAGTGCGCAGAGGACCATGCATCGTTTAAGTGTGGGGTGGAGAAAAGTGAAGAAGCGTGTGATTAAAAGTACCAAGGAAGTTGTGTTGAAGAGCCTTGTTGAGTAGCCCGGTTAAAAGAGAGATGAAGAGAAAAGATAGAATGGTTGGTGCCAAGGTAAAGCTACTTGTAGATCCCATGTACAAAGGAAAAGGAAGCATTTAAAGCAACATGAGGTAGGTGAAAGTAAGAATATAGATAGAAGAAGTGCCTTTAGCGTGGTTTTTGAGCGCGCATAAGAGTCTCCTGTCAGGTTGGTTTAGTTGCATGCTAGAAGGTTGGAGGAGTTTTCGTGCAGGAAGGGCGCATGAGTTAAAGAGGGTTTTGCGTAGGAAGGGCACGTGAGTGAAGGCGCTGAAGATGGGATTTTTTTAAAATCTACATTAAATGAACAAATTATGGGGTAGGTAAAGTAGCATTTAATGACTAGAAAAAGGAAAAACTATAAATAGAGGGTCGGGGCACTCTCATTTTACTTTGTAAAAATGAAGAGTTGGAGATATAAGTGAAAGATATAAGCTAGGAATTTTTTAGATTCGATCAAGGAGAAGATCTATGTGATTAAAAATGTAAAGAGCTAGTTTGAGATTGTGAACCAGAAGGAAGGAATTACACGGGTGTGGAAAGAAGTAAAAAAAGAGTCTTGTGAAGAATTTATCAAAGTTAGGGTTCAAAAACTAGGGCACGAGTTTAGAAGAATTGTATCATGGATCTGAGATCGAAGGTTGGGAGAAGGAAAGTAGAGTAACAAGGAGAGGATTGGAGTGATAAAATTACCTCAACCATGACACAAAAGAAAGGGAAGGGCAAAGCTAAGGCTAAACAACAAGAACCTAAGGTAGATACAAACGAAGAATGGTATGCAAAAATGCAAAGTACCCTGATGGAGTGATGATGGGGAAGGAATGGGAATCCCATTTGAGGAGCATACTGGTCAGTGACTATAATCACCACACCAACACTATAGAAAAGGAGATGGCATTATAATTGGTACACCCAACCAACAAGTGAACACTTGAAGGTTTTCCTATCTACAATGATGATATAAAGGTCAAGCTAGCAAAGGTAGGGTTGTTGTAGCTCTACGAGTTGCCTTATTTTGGGAAGCCGGATCACTTGTACCAGTGGTTGATGTCTTAGGTACATGAGGACTACTTCCACTTTGTTGGGTGCAAGATGCGCACGTGACTCCCTAATTGATTACACAATTTACAGGCCTCATATGCACGAGGGAGATAGCCTGGAAGATGACCTTGGTGACAAGGAGGCTATTCAAGAAACCGTCACAGAGTACGCCTACAAGAAAGGGTCATGGTATTATGACATCTCAGAAATCAAGGACCCAGTTATGAAGATGGTAGCACACCTAGTAAGGAAGTTGAATGGCCAAGAAAGATGGACGTAAGTCAACAAGCCATGGCTACATGTCTGTAGGAAGATTGCAGAGGGGACTATTTATAACTTATCCACATACATTGCCGAGGAAATTGTAAAGTGCGTGAAGGAAGGGGACATGATCCTCTTTGGAAATGTCCTACTCACCATAGTGTTTATAAAAATTGGAGTGTCGGATGTAAAAGATAAGTTTTGTGGGAGTACCCAACCAAAGACCCTTCACCCGCGAAGAGGTTCAAAAAATATGCATGTGATACAATGACAGATCCCCACAAAGCACGGCTTGAAAATGGTATACACGCTTGAGAAATGCATTTGGGGTAGAGTGGAGGATCCCTAAACAACTCCCAGCAACCACACAAGGAGAAGTTGAGTTCGTAGTGTACCAACACTACTGCTTGGGCAGGTTCAAACTTGTTGATGAATCATGGAGCCCTTGGTGCAAATTACCTTTCATGTTCACTACCCAATACTTCCAAGTGGGAGTGAACAAATTTAAAGAATCAAAGAAGCTAAGGCTAGAGCTAGGAAAGTTGGACCGGGAGCATAGGGATATGAGGAAGAAACTAAACTATCCTAGAGGTAAGCATGTGTACGTGGAGAAGTACGTGTCACACGAGATCCATATGACTAGGCCAATAACACTTCCTATCGCTGGAGGATCCGCGACACGCGTATACATGTGCATAAGGCCAAAGTTTGAGAATGGCATGTACTTGGTGGATGAGATCTCAATACTTGAAGACCCCTTGGGAAAGAAGAAGCCAACATCTAAGAAGAGGGTCAGAGGAGAGGAAGGAGCACTAAGTATGCCGACTTCTCAAATAGTGAGCATGCCTTCTACAAGTGCCAAGACAAGCACCTATTTTTAGAGAAATAAGTCTCCAGTAAAGGAGAAGATGCCAGAAGTAGAGGCACCCAAACAACCCACCACCATGGAGGAGTCACAAGAGGAAGAAGAGAAGGTAGAATCTCCTGACCAAAAGACACCTCTCAGGAAGAAGTAGAGGGTGGATGAAGAAGCTGACTTGGTGGCAACTGACAACTTGGAAAGATACCTGGGAGAAGGAGAGGATGAGAGTGAAGGAGGTGGCGATGAGGAGGAAGAGACATAGAAAAGACAAGGAACCCCTGGAACCTCATGTATTTAGTGTTTATGACTGGAGAAGAGAGTGGGGATGAAAAGAAGAGTTTGTATTCACATGACGAAAAGGTGCATGAGGTGATGAAGGAACTGAAGATACAAATATGGATGAGAAGGATGCCATGGAGAAGTAGGGAGACATAAGTTTTACTAAGGATCGAGATAACCAAAGTGGTAGACCGAGAATGAAGAAGATGCTCGAGGCCCTTTTAGACCAGGAGTTAGAGCATAGCGTAAACATAGTGCTAAAGGAAGGGAAGGAGGAGAGCGTTGAAAAAGGACATGATAGCCTAGGAGGCCCCACTGATAGTTATCTTCCCCAAAGGTGTGCACTTGGGTAGAAGACCTCTGGATGTAGAACAGAGGAAGATAATGGGCTACGTGGATGATTCAAGGAAGGTGTTATGTGCATGATTCTAGAGCATGATACCCATTGAGAGACTTATAGCCATGGGATCATTCGAGAAGGAGGGCACGTACCCTAGGACCAAGAAGATGCTTTCTTGGGCATTTGAGTCCCACATCAATGAGCCAGACTTTGAAGTCTTCCAAAAGGTGCTTATCACATTTCCAGAGTCTAAGGGAGACAACCCCTTAGTGAATGCTCAGGAGCTCTCAGATGAGCAAGTGTGCAATGCTCTAAACAAGGTTGCGGTGGAAACAAAGGTGAGGCTATTCATGGAATGACATTATAAGGGCCCTAGAGGGAAAATTTTCCAAGAAGGAAGAAGAGTTGGCTAAGGTGGCCAGAAACTTAAAGCAGGAGGAATTAATCAACACGTAGCTAAAGCGCAAGCTCAAGGAGGAAAAGGAAAAGGTACATGAGGTCTACAAGAAAGTAGAATTGATAAAGAGTGCCATCATTTTAAAGCACCCTGATCTAACGCCAATCCCCTAGAGGTATGCATCGACACTGGGATGCCTAGAATACTTAACACACATCCTCACCATGGAGAGATGACCCTTGGCATTGGAATATGAGGAGGAAGTGGCCGCGCTCGAAGGAGGAGGACCGGTTAAAGGTGATAGCACTTGTTGCCAAGTACAACCAAGTATTCGTGGAGATCAAGGTCATTGCCTAGTCTATAGAAGCTACATATGACACATGCGTGGATCGAGATAAGGTGGCAAGCTCCTTGGTTACCACACTTGAAGCAGAGCTGAAAGAATTCTAGGAGAAGAATAAGGGGAACAGGGTAGAGAAGGACAAGGTTTTGGATGAGGTAGAAAAGAAATCGAGAGTCGATTGAGGCTTTAAGAAGCTCAACTAAGGCCGTAAAGGAACTGTACCCCCAAATTACAAGGAAAATGGAAAAGCTCATGGACTGGGCAAGGAAATGGAACAAATTGTGGACACCTTGGGCACCCAGGGATCTAGCCTAAGCTTTGATGAAGTGAGCACCTTGGTGGGTGACCTATGCTAGAAGGAAAAGGGTGAGGTCGAAGTGTGGAGCAAGTTAGAGGTAGAACTATGATGGGACTTTCCCAACCTCTTGAATTAAATATCCCCTCCCCCATTCTTCATTCTTTCCCCTATTCTTTCATTCCTTATTGTTTTGTAAAATATATGTCTTCATCTTGGTTCCATTGAACCAGCTTGCACCTTGGTCAAGTAAGATGTTTCTGAGGGTGAGAACAGGCGTAGTGTGGGGTGATGTTGGGCCCCTAAAATATTGACTAAGTATGAAGGCACGTGGGCGCGTGGGACCCCATTATAGTATGGCACACAAGGCAAAAGTGTGCATAGAGAAAGGTTAAGGAAGTAAATATCATGCGCACGCATGGAAAGGAGGTTCAAAACTTAGCCGATTTAAGCAACAAAGGTAGAACATGTGAAAAGAATGATCAGTTACGCATGGATAAGATGCTGGCCTAGAAATAGGTGGCCTAGGAAAGAGCATGCCAGTGATGGGATCTTCTAGAAGATCATCATGAGATGGAGTGGAGAGCTCAGGCCTGAAGGAACATTCTTGCTTGGAGGACCACATTCGACACTTGGTGATGGATTTGAGGGTGTGGGGCACGGCAAGGCGAAGGTGATAAATACAAGGGAAGGTGGGAAAATAGACACAGAGAAAAGGAGACCAAGATAACATACAGATGGGGATATAGAGATAGAGGAAGAGATATACAGAGAGAGAGAGATAACATGGGTGAAGCTCTGCAGGTTACTACGAGTGGAACTTTGATGCGAAAGGAATGTACTAAGCTTAGCATTGTAATTTATTTTTCTTTTTGGCATAGTTATACAAGCCTAGTGATGTGCATGACTGTGGTCTACCCTCTATGGCTCTTTGTAATGAAATGATGAATACAATGAGGTTACCTATTACAATTAGATATGAATATCAGTGGGTTTTATGTATATTTCATTCATAGAAGTTCTCTTTCCTTTCATGCTATGAATGAATGGTTGTATCTTTCTTTCTATTATAATATATGTTATGGAGTCTTTTAAAACACTTGGTCTAAAGAAACTACAAGGATCTGGAGGCCATTCTGAGCCCTATGATTCTTGTATGTCTAAACTTCTTTCCTGAATACTCTTATACTACTCATAGATGAATGCTTCCCACTAAAACTCACATAAAAGAGAGACTCAGCACCCGCGTGTGCCTCGGGTGAGCACTCAGCTTCTATTGGGTGATAGGCCGGCACACATGGGATTCCTTCCTTTTATAGTGGGAGTAAAATTGACTACAATAGGCTCCACGTGGCATTTTAGGGGAATAAGATATGGTGACATCAAAGGAATTTGAAAAGTGAGTGGTAGGGAAACAAGTTCACCTAAAATTTGTTGTATATCAACATTTTTAGGGGTCATCTTCACTACATTTCCAATGAAAGATGGATCTCTGGAGCCCTAGCAAGTTATACACATTACCGTAGGTATTTTCAAGAATTTGTTCATAGATTTACAGACACGTACCGACTAATCTTCAATGCATATAAGGAGACTATGACTACAAACATTGAGGAAGAAGTATGTATATCGACGAGCGTAAGCACTTATACAGAGAGAAGCATTTCAAGGTTGACAAGGAATATCAAACCAATAAATTTGGTTATAGCAGATATGGGGCAGCATTGGTGTATCTCCAGGCTGAAGCCAAAAATGGAGAATAAAAAATATGTGGAAGGTGATTTCACACTTCCAACACCACTAAAGGGAAAGCATGATGCATGGAGAATATCCCAATGCCTAATCTCACAGAGCATTTCACCAAGTGCGGGATGAGGAGGAGGAGCACATAAGATGGTGGTGGTTTAGAGCATAGGGTAGTTGAGACATCCAACAAGTGAGAGTGAAGATGAGCATAAGACTTGTTACACACCTCATCCACAAGAGGGGGATGATGAGGTCTAATTTAAGCAGCTTGTTGGGAGAATAACAAGTTTAAAAGAGTATTCGGGAGAACAAGGACCCAAGGTGCTACTCTAACCAGGGTTGTGCACAAATCACCCGACTCTCCCCACAAAAGGAAGTGACTTTTGCAGAGGAGGAGGAAGTTGAATTTTAATGAGGAGGTAGGAAGAGGTAGAAGAATGGAAGTGAGAAGATACATCTCCACACTTCTAGAGAAACAGGAAGAATAGCGGTGAGGATTAAGGGAATAGATTAAGAGAAAAGATTCTTTTGAAAAAGAGATGAGGATATTCAAGACATGGATGGATGACATTAGTCCCAAATTTGGAGGCTAGAGTGCCTAAGTATCAAGTTCGGTTTCAAGGACAAGTGGGGAGCACATTCCACGAGCCATGGGGCATTTATAGGACATAGGAAAAATTTCTACACTCACTTAATACTCACGATCACATAGAAAGATTTATTTGGCTAGGAGTTGATGGATGAGGATATGGCAATTGTGTGTACATGAAAGAAACTATCATGGTCGATGATACCCACATGGATGATCCCGATTTTGTGTGTGATAGAAGAGTCATGCATTTCTATTCATGCAATTGAAGAAGGCATCCTCGGAATAGACACATGATAGTAAATCCAACTATCATGTCGATGAGTAGGTCAATAATGCAAACATTTATATTCATGAATTTACCATTTATCATTTTTTTACATTCTAAATTTTTTAAAAATAAATTTTGTGTGCGAAAGTTTCAAGGCTTGTTGATGCACGAGGTGGTGAGAAGAAACATGGAAAAATGGGTGACAATCAAATTTTCCACATAGAGTTAAAGGTGAAGGATAGAGATAGTGCACATAACACAAAGGGACTTTCTAGAAGAAGAATGAAGTGTTCATAAGCATCATAGAGGAGATTTGGGGATAATGTAGGTTAAGCAAGGCCACACTTGGAATCCAAAGGTCTTTAACATTACTAAATCATTATAGTGGAAAATTCATGGACTTGGTGATAAATGAAACTCATCTTTTCTTAAAGTACATGGAAAGATCATTCCAAGATGTCGAATGGGATAAATTTTTGATGAAAAAATCACATCTTAGGAAGGGATCTTGTAGGAATTATTTAAGATAGTATTGAAAAAGTGGATTTCAAGCTTCAAATATATGCACAACTCTAGAGGCACTCATCAACATTAAGACCTTGGAAGAGAATAATGAGGTCTTAAAAGCAATGAAAGATGAGACATTGGGCAATTTTATGCGTGCATAAAAGTGGCCGTCAATGGTTAAAACCGACTAATACGAGTCCCCGATAACAACACAAGATCCACACAAGATCGGAAGAAAAGCTTGGAAAGTTGATTTTAATAAGATGGACCAATATTTAACAAATAATGACATCCATCAAACTTTAGTGTAAAAGTGGTTTAAAAAATGAGAAAGGAGAAATTGTGATGGATGAGTTGGAACTTGATTTCCTCAAACTAGAAAAATCAACAATATAGATAATTCCGAATGTGTTTTGTTTAATTAAACAAGCATTTATTCAACATGGGATGGATACTACAAAACATCAAAGGATGACTCTAAATAACCTCATAAAAATGATTTATTTATCCACATTTTTGCGATTCATTCATTATTCTTTCATTGATACTCTTTTCCTTCAATTTTTTTGAGATACCCATGAGATCCACCTAGTTTTGACATCTTTTGAGATTAATGTGGGGTTTTATTGATTGAAAAATAATTTGTCTAAAATCACATAAGTAGTATTTCACGCAAGATAGAAGGCCCCGGAAACAAGGGCATAAAAGGACAGGAAGAAGCATGCACCTGCGTGGAAGGAAAGTTCATATTTTAGGTTTAGCTAATTTTGAGCATGAGGATCTATTTTTGGGAGATGGCATGAAGACCACATCAACGATGTAATGAGACAATCACCATGAAAAATTATATTTGGAGAAGTGGTTCAAAGCATCTATGCATGGATACCTTAGAATAGAATTGACACTTCATTTAACTACAAGAGGACTATAGACATCATCCATGCATGATCTCCTGTGGATATGATTTTATCAAACAAAATGTGGCTAACATTAGCAGTTCTCTCTCATTTGTGAATGGAAAGTTAAGTGGTGAAGGAAATTATCACCCATATATACATGTTAGGTGAATAGTAGATATATTATCTAATGTTGTAAGGGTAGTGTATGAAAATGATATATAAAAGTATGAATGTGTCTATATAAGTCCTTTTACAACCATTGATATAGCATTTTTCCCAATCTAAACCACTAATTATTTATTTTAAAATACAATATCTTTTGTTTAGGAAATTTTCTATGAACTTTTGTATTTACAAATAGATGGAAGATATTGGTTGAATCTAAGTGTCATTCTACATAATTGAGTAGAACAACCTATGTTAATGGAAAAAATCATGATTGAACTATTTTTCATAGATCTAAGGATATCATGAATTAGAGAATGATGTATTAGTTATGAATCTATATGTTTCTTCATTCATCATGTCCTTAACATCATTTTACATACCAACCATAAAGAGGATCATCCATAGTTTTCCATCTAGAAACATTCGGTGAGTGCCATCTACAATTATGATGTTCCAATATGAATTGGGTGTTATCTTACAAATTCTAGTTGTAATTGTCCTACTGCCCATTTCTAGCTATAGATTGTACATTTTCATTCTTTGGGAGGTTTGAATTTATTCTCATTTTCAACAGGTTCAATAAATGGAAACTTAGAAAAGCTAACTTAAAACTTTTTCCCAAGTCCCATTTTATTTCCTTTCTCTTTCTTCTAGAAATAGGTGTCTCCTAAGTATTTTCCTTGGTGGAATTTATATTTTTGATTACCACTATTAGAATTTTTCCTCCAACATTCACTTGGTCACGGTGTAGGTGATGCAGTGTAATCTTCATTCAATTGGTCAAGTGGTACAATTTGAATCTCAACATCATTCAATGGAATGTATTCAAGGGGAGGCATTTCATTTTTGTTGTCATTGACAACATTAGGAAAATGAAAAATGAACACATTCTCATTCTAAGTTTCATTTTGAATGTAATCATTATCCCTTGATTGTGATGGTCCTATTGTTAAAGGATGGGTTTCCTTAGATGGTTTCTCAAAATAAGATGTCATTTTTAAATTTCAATACCACTACTAGGAGGGGTTGGAGTAGCATTTCTACCTAAGGCTAAGCTTCCCTTTTTAGGTGTCATTTTTGAATCAATGAATCCTATAGAATTGAAATAAAAAAGATACAACATGTTAGATTAAATGATATTGATATGTGCACATACATCTCAACATGAGAAATATGTATAAAGAAAAATATTACGCATGCAAATGCATTCAGATGAATTGATTTAGGTAGAAATACAACAAAGAGAAGAAATTCATCATGAAGCATCTCAAAGGAACTCTCATTGACTGATTGCTAATGTTAACATTGATTACAAATAAGTGATTTCAATATCCATATATCATGTTCTCAAAACACTAGATAGTGCATCTCAAGATGTATCATGTAATGGATGTCAATTGATAGAAAATGCACAAAATTGTTGTAATGGATGTCAATCAACATTACATATTACAATAAATATAAAAATACAAAATAATAAATTAAAATAATAGTCATCATGGAAACCTAGAAGAAGTTTAGATATAAAAATAATAAATTTAAGGAGAACATAATGTAACTAATCCCAATGGAATTCTTCAAAGATATTTAAATTCTTTTTAAGTAATTTTTGACATGGGCTATATAATATTGTGTCACTTAACATGTACTACTTTTTGCAAGAGTGTTACCTTAATATAAAAGAAATTACAAAAGTGTTTACAAAATTTTCCATGGTTCTTGATTGACATGTTACATCAAACTAGATAAGGATTGCCTACCATTTATTCAGTTTCAATGCACTTAATTTGTATTGGTTTGATCTACACGTTTTAGTACAAAAAAACAAGGTTTCACTCTTTGAAAGAAAAAAATGATATAGAACAAAATGAAAGGATGAGATGATATTTTTAGCTATCTCTCATATAACTTATTGAAAGGAATAAGAACATTACTACTGATCGAGAATTAGAGCATACATCAAACAAAATGAATATGTATCGGAGGTTGAGAAGAGAACAAGAAATTTAAATGATTTTTTGATTATCCAAAGACACTCTAATGATAAGACACTCTAGTGATAAGAAGACTCTATTGTAGCTAATCAAACATGAAATAGGTGATCTAGGTTTGTTCTCAGTTTGAAATCAAAGTATAGTATACATCTACTCATGAAAGACTTTGAGTTCATTTATTATTCCAAGGTATGATATGTATTTAGTTTATTAATGAAGGAGTCTTGAGCTCTTTCATAAAGCTCTTTCATAATGTATAGAGGTTTGTCTTATGTATAGAGGTTCTAAATTTTTCATCAAGCCAAATAAGGTGTGAATATACTCATGAAGAC
Source organism: Taxus wallichiana var. yunnanensis (assembly GCA_018340775.1). Classification (NCBI taxonomy): domain Eukaryota; kingdom Viridiplantae; phylum Streptophyta; class Pinopsida; order Cupressales; family Taxaceae; genus Taxus; species Taxus wallichiana. The sequence continues at coordinate 686,900,873 of CM031240.1, read as the reverse complement.
ATTATTGATTCATCAAAGGTATGAGTTCTATCATAATAAGATCCAATTACCAAGAGTGTTCATCATTTCAAAGAGATGAGACATAGAATATATGGTCTTCCATCTATGACTCATTGTGGTATGAGATTGTGAATTCAATGTTGAGAATGTATGTAGGGTTATTTGGCTTGATAATGAAATTTAAACGTGTCAAAGCTAGCTAAAGTATCATTTTCTTGAGAGAAGCTTAAATGCTTTGATATGATGTTTCACAAATGATATTATCATGATAAGGGTATTTTTCTTTGTATACTATTGTGTTCTTACTTGGAGAATGAGTTCAATAAACTTGAAGGATGCAAGAATTAAAAATATCCCTAGTGTCTTGATGTTTTTCATTTATATTAAATATTATAGACATGTTGTCCGGACTACAACAAGGATAAGAAAAATGTTGAAGAGTGATCCCACTTCTATAATCTTCATGGAGGAAGAAGAGGTGGTGTAAACCCCTACATTATTTTTTAGAAAATTCTTGCTATGGAGATATAGATTCCAACTTTTCCTCAACATTAATCAAAGAGAATTAATATTACTATATAGTTTCTAATGGATTTATAACACAATTATTTTCACTGGCAGTTCCAGAATTGAATGTGAAGATATAGAAAAGCATTTTGTGCTCCATATATTGAAGAGGTGGTGTAAACCTCTACATTATTTTTTGGAAAATTCTTATTGTGGAGAGATAGATTCCAACTTTTCCTCAACATTAATAAAAGTGAATTAGTATTACTATACATTTTTTGATGGATTTATAACACAATTATTTTCATAGGTAATGCTAAAATTGAATGTGAAGATAAAGAAAGCATTTTGTGCTCCTCATATTGTTGAAGGAAATCCATGCTTGGAGTACATTTAATACATTATGTTTCCATGGTTTAAAAAGTTTGAAGTACATCAAAAAGAGGAAAATGGTGGTAACAAGTAACCATGTTTGTGATTAGATGTCTGTACTTTTCCCACAACTACTATTTTTTGTCTTTTATTTTTCCAAATGCTAATTATTTGTTTTTGGTTCATTAATGTAAATTGTTTCCCTTTTACATTTCTTGAATTTTTCATTTTGGAAATCTCTATATGGTATTTATTTTGTTCATTATTGTTTGTCGACATTTTTTTAACCTCCCATCCCCAACTATGCCCATCTTCAACCCCGTGGAATGAGCCACATTTGATAAGTTTTGGGTCTAGAGTAGGTCCTAGCTCCTAGGAGGTCATTGGCCCCTGATGAATGTGAAACCTTAGGAATGTACCATATTCTATATATCCTTCGGGTCCATTGTGGGATGATGAAGGGTCAGAAAATAGTGATAAACACTCATGGTATTGGTCATGGAATAAATGGAAAGTGAAACCACGGTATAATTATGTTAGGAATAACTAATTCTTTGCTCACATTATTTGTATAGGATAATATTATTTGTGTGTAGATAATGTAAGTGATTTGTTCACACAAACTCACGTAGATTATCTCTAGAGAGATATTATGATTTGAGTGAGAGATATGAGGGATGTAGAGATAAGTGGAGAGAATATTGGGATTATTTGTAGATGAGGTTTGACTCCTTAAAAATAGGATTTCACTATTGTATAAATATCTCATGACATCAATCAAAATATTATCCCGAATGAATTTGATATTGTGTTTTTTAATATAAAATCTCTATGTTTAAATTTATGTAATTTGCACCAATAAATATCATTAGTATCAGAGCAGGAGGAATCCACCATGAGAGTCATCAAATCTCTTAGTCGCATGTAGATCTGAAAGTTTACAATAGAAGCATGACAATGTATGCCATATATTGAAGGATATGGGTGCTTCATTATTTCTTGTGGTACGCTTATAAGAAACACATTTTGCAATCTTCAATGCCTAGCATACTGTCAATTAATCATATCGATTGCCAAATCAGCAGTTGTTATTTAATTAGAGTAGAGGCTACACACCATTTTACAACTGGAAGTGTTTTTTTAAATCCATACAAGTCATTATGGATTTATATCTATAAATGATACAAAAACAACAACATATTCTTTTGTGCTCATCATAAGATTGGTTTCAAACAAGGCTTCATGATATCTCGGCTTTTCGCTAGAAAGATTCCATTATATGTAATCTACATTCCTCTCAAAGTGACCATGTGGAAGAAGAATGCTTTTTTAGGAATATTGTAGATACATCATACAACTAAAAATAGGTACATATATGTGGAAAATTCATTAGTTTTATTTTTTTAAATTCAAGTTTGTTTTATGTTCTATTTTGGCTAAAGTAAAAAAATTATTATTACGTGACTTTCTTTATAGTGAAGTTTTTTTAAAAGTGTGTCTTAATATTTATTTAAAGTCTTAAAATTTTAATGAGTCTCGTGTTTTTATGAGTGCACGTAGGTTTAGGTTTTAATTTGTTAACATAAATATGGTCTTTAGGATAATAAAGTGTTAAACTTTTTATTTTTAAGTGGGGTTTATTTTATTTAGTGTTATATTTTTAATAGATTATTAATGTAATTTAAAAAGTAATCTCACTTTATTATTTTTTAAATATTTGAGTTTATGTTTAAAGTGGTCAATTGTAAGCCTTTTAGAGTCATTATCTTATTTTCCTTGTTAAAAATTCATTGTGTTGTCAAGTCTACTATGTGTTTGTAAGGATGCGTTTTCAGTGGTAACCGACATCTTCTGTGTTTGAAATGGATGTTCTATTAGAAAAATTTACGGTTTTAACTTTCACACATGGAAAGTTAAAATTCAAATGCAACTAATGAACAAAAACTTGTGGGGAATAGTCAGTGGTAAAGAAACACAACCCACAGATGCAAGTAAGTTACTTGAATGGAAAAGTAGAGATGATAAGGCCAAAGCCATCATTGGCCTTGCACTTTTGGATTCGAACTACACTATGTAGATTTGGAAAAGTCATCCACTGAGATTTGGGAAAATTTGAATAAGTTGTTTGGTGCTAAAGTGGTTAATGTAAAATTTTCCTTAAAATTATGCTTATTCAAATTAAAAATGAGTGAAGGAACTACTATGTCTAGTCATATAAATGATCTCAGATCTCTCATGAGGCAGCTAGCAGAAGTTAAAGCACCAGTTGATGATGAAGATGCTAAAGCTATTTTATTGAATAGTTTGTCTTCAAAATACAACAATGTTGTTTTCACTCTTGGTCAAATGCCATCTTATTCCTTGGAAGACATGATCTCAGCTCTCCTAGCAAAAGAAAAATAAGAAACTGCAATTCTGCAATGTTAGAAGATACAAAATAAGAAAGTGCAATGTACTCAAAGAAAAATTGTAAAAAATTTGACAAAAACAAGGATGAAATTGAATGTTTCTATTGCAAAAAAAGGGGGCACACATCTTGGTTTTGTAAGGTTCAAGCTAATGATATGCTCAAAGGAAAACTCAAAACAAATGAAGCAAATGTGGCTAATGAAAAAGAACCATCCAGCAAGGAAGAACCAACAAATGATGATAGTGGTTATAATTCGAGGAATTTCTATACTAAGTGAATAACTTCTTGGATGGAGGATGGAGGAAATAGAGGAAGGAGGTCAATCAATGACCTCTTATCGATTCTGAAGTGATGGGGACGATAATGAATTTGTGGCATTTTTTTAGTTTTTTTAGTTGTGTGAAAATAAGAACAGATGGATCATACCTATTCAAAATTGTAATGTGTGAGAAATTTATTGTATTTTCCCTTGGATGTAAGAAGGTGATGAGAGCTGAAAGAGTATTGTTATATCTAGGTTGTTGTTTGACCTTATAAAACCATTGTTTGTTATGGTTGTTGGTTAACCACATGTAAAACCATCATTTTTTGTAGGTTGTTGGTAAACCGAGTGTAAAACCATCATGGGTATTTGTAGGTTGGTGGTTAGCCGAGTGTAAAACCATCATTGGAGTTGGGTAGCAGTACAAGATAATGTTTTCCCCATGTTCGCACTAAGGGGGGGAATGTTAGGAATAAATAATTAGTGCTCACATTATTTTTATAGGATAATATTATTTGTGTGTAGATAATGTAAGTGAGTTGTTCACACAAACTTGCGTAGATTATCTCTAGAGAGATATTAGGAGTTGAGTGAGAGATATGAGGGATGTAGAGATAAGTGGAGAGAATAGTGGGATTATTTGTAGATGAGGTTTGACTCCTACAAAATAGGAGTTCACTATTATATAAATATCTCACGACATCAATAAAAATATTATCCCTGAATGAATTTGATATTGTGTTGTTGAATATAAAATCTCTATGTTAAAATTTGTGTAATTTGCACCAATAATTATCAAACTATATATATATATATATATATATATATATATATACTTAATAGATTATATTAGCAAAAATATTTAAAGAAGATACACCGATAAAGTAAGGAATATACAGAGTAGCAACAACTTGTGGAGATATATATATATATATATATATATATTATGTAGATGTATATAAGATGGGAAAACTAGTTATGATTCTCTGTAAGCAAAGGACTATTCTATATGACATAAAAATCATAGTGGTTATGAGGATGAGGATGTTCAAGCTCAGTAATAACTTACAAAGGTGGAATCACAGAAAAATCAATGTGAAATGAAAGAAAACGTGTCTCAAATAGAATGAGAACTCACCAAGTAAGTGCTTCTAGGATGTAACCGCAACGCACTAGTCGGCCCTAAAGAAGACCTAGATTTATTTGGAATTTTGTAAGTAAATTGTAATATTCCGATTTGCTAAATCCCTTTATACTACTTCATAAATACACAAATTGGAAAATCGTGGGAAAACATCACCTCGATGTATATATCGGGAAAATCGGGAATGTTTTCTATATATTTCAAATAAGGTTTCATATATTTCTTGACGAAACATTGATGTTTTCAAATATTGACGTGTCGATTTCTTGGTGAAACATTAATTTTTAAAATCCTAGCATGTTGATTTCTTGGCGAAACATTAATGTTTTCAAATCCTTGTGTGTCAATTTCTTGGCGAAACATTAATGTTTTAAAATTTTGGTGCATAAATCACGCGGTGATTTAATATAAAAATATACATTGGGATTGGAAATTCCTTGGTGATTCAGATGGGATAGATTATTTTTATGGGATTTTGGGAAAATCTTGCATCTTGTCATTCTTTGTAAAATTTACCAAAATTAAATTCTAGAAATTCTACTATTCCCCAAACTATGAATATTCACTTGTTAAAATTTTCCCTATTATATATTCACATTCTTGACCTATTACACCACAAGTTAACCTTGTTCTTATTGGGCATTGTGTTTCTTATATTTGTTATGATTTCTACTATTTCAGATCTTTTCACCTACGGTTTTGTCTCGAAGCTTACTAATAGAACTCCTCCTTTCAAATAAGCTCTCTCTTTAACAACAAGCTCAAACTTATTTACCCAAACCTATTGATCATTCATCTTAGTCCACGGTGTTGAACCCTTACATCCTACTAGTTGCATGTGGTGACACTTAGGGGCAAAATTTTCCTTCCCGACAAGAACATCATCAACATACAAGGTAGATTAAATCAATCTAAAAATACAAAAAAAAAAAAACTATAAAATCATCACATCTTTTTCCTTCAAAGTCTTCGGGGTGATAATCCCATTCTTCTTCCTAGTAGTATGAGATCGGGAATGGAGGAAGATGCCCTTACCCACCTAAATTTTGTCTTTAGTGTTGAGCCTTTTCCTTTTACTAATGGCATGGGGCAACATGTAGGGGGTCCCCTTAAAAAAAAAAAAAAATTAACCAATAAATCCTTTAGAAATCTTAATAAAAAGTTCTTAAAGGAAAACATCCCAAGAAGTTGCTTATGTTAAAGAGAGACAACAATTCCTTCAACTAGATCTTATCAATCAATAGGCCATCAATGGATATAAATCAAGTCAAAACCTATAAAGTGGAATCATTTTGGAATTGGTCAGATAATATTGACTAGAGATGAGTTACATTTTTCTCATATGGACCAATGTTACACTTTGTGTCTTCACATCCATCATCTTCACTTTCATATCACTATTCATCTTTTTATCACGTCCTTCTTGGCTCTCGGTGATGAGCACTCACATCTTCCTAGTTGTGTAGAGTCACAAGAAAATTGAAACACCCTATCATTTTACCATATACATTTCTACCAATGGAATGAAATGCTTATAATTATTTGCACCTACTTTCAAGTAGTGCACCCCTTTACCAAGTTGTAAAATATCAAAAACATTAAAAAATGTTTTACAAAAAATAAATATAAAACTGTTCAAAAATAAAAACAATATAATTTTTTTCAAAAATGAAAAATAAATAGTATAAAACTATCAAAATCAAAACATTCAAATAATGTTTGACCAAATTTCAGCAACTAGATAACATAGTTCAACAATTTCACCATTTGATGGTGCTCCTCATGATCGTTCCAAATCATCTTTTGATAATCATCTTTATTTCCCATGGTGTATATCTATGCTCAAGGAAATCATTTACCCTTTTGCAATATAAATTTGCTTGGGGCACACTTGGATTTCATATTTTAATCCAATACAAATAAAACTTCAATGGGATCCGAAAAGAGTATTTTTGGAGTATCTAAGCATCACTCCTCTCTTCATCCCGATCCAATCCTCTTGTGTTCTAAGCTATCGCTCAAGGGCATTCATATCTATCTAGTTCTTTAATGTGGAACACATTCAGAGTGTCATTAGACGCCATTATTATAAATTGTGTTAACTATTTTGGTTTTTCAACATTGTGACGATGCTTTTGCTTCTTTCAGCTTTCTTATTTTGTTGTAGAATAATTATAGGAAAATTCTTTGCATATTAGTTCACATATAACTTTGGTGTTGCTCATTTTTGTTCATATTGAGTTTTCTCGCAATGCTTGTTTTGTGTCTTTTTATCACTTGCATGTAGTTTGTTTTCTTCTGGTTTATTAAGTAAGTCATGGAATGTTTTTTATTTTTCTATGCATTCAGGTTTTTTTACATTTCTCTACATTTTTATTTCAATTTTTTCAAAAACTCAAAAAAAATTATATATTCAAAAATCCAAAAAAATCAAATATTATAAAAATTCAAAAAAAATCACAAATTATAAAAAATTGAACAAACATTCACTTATCACATAAATCCTAAAATTGGATAACCCTCGAAATGAATCTTTAAACATCTCAAAACAATCTCTATAAAGGCATACTTTTATCTACTACCCTAATGATCATTTCAATCTTACAACTATCACTCTCTTCCCTTTGCATGATAGGCTAACTTTGTTTGGGGCAAGTCACACAAATGTTTTTCCTTTGCGATATAACTTCACTTGGGGAAAATTAACTTTGATAATTTTCACAAAGGATCCAACAAGAGTGTCATGTGGATTACCTTTACTCCACTCTTCAGTTTGATCCTATTCCCACCTTGGGAGCATTTGTATCTACTTAATCATTAGTGTGTGTGACATGCATCAAGGGAATAGTTGATTTTATTCTTTTTGAATGTGTTGCATTGTTGATCTTTACTTTTGGACTACTTGTAAGTAGTGCAATTACATCTTGGTTCCTTTATAAACCCGATGCATTCACCTACGCTATATATTGGTTATGTTTTTCCTTTTTATCTTTTCTTTGTTGTGTGTGTGTGTGTGTGTGTTTTGCATGTGCATCTAGGTTATCAATCTTACTTCTTTTATAATCATGGTGATAAATCTATTGTGCATCAACAAAAATAAGGTTACTCTAAATTTATTCTCCAATTGTGCTCATGTTACAAGCACAGTCCTTCCCATCCTTGTTCAAATCCCTTGTCTTCTTCCTATCAAGTGGATATCTAATGCTTGCTACGTCACCCACCCACTTGAGGGGGAATTCCTCTACTATCCTACTTGATAGGGAATATTAATGTTTCATTGCTTTCCACTTGCTACTCGCCTACATCTACTATCCTTAAATCACTATTACTTCTCAATAACACTTTAATGAAGGGAAATTGTAGACACCCCAAAATCACTCACTCATTCCTAGTATTATCCTCGTACACCCTGTTATTCACCACTTTATGATTGATTTATTAAATAAATTAAATAATTAATAGTTCACCCCTTTGGATTAATTAAATTAATCCTTAGTACACCTCTAACTAGTTTAATTATCATTTATTAAATAAATTATTAATTAATTTCTGTACATATTATAGCTAATTAAATTAGTAATTTAAATGGGAGAGTACACCTATTTCCTCGCTAACAACCAATTGGAATTCACTTCACAAATTCAGTCAACTCCACTTCACCATTCCAATCAACTCATGTTCGATAAACCTAAAAAAGTTGGGGAAATTAAATTTCACATACAACCACCTTTCTTGATGCAACTTATGCCAATAAATTCCTTTGTTGGCCTTCAATGGCATTTATCTTCCGGAACCGTTTAAATACCCTCAAATTTTATTTTTGGCATGTGCATTCAAGTTTTAATCAACTTCAAACCACTACTTAGCCTTATAAAACATAGACTTGTCCTATATCAAATCCTCTTGGATATCCTATACAATAACTATGTCCAATATTTGCCAACTTCTACTATTTTGGAAGCAATAATGTAACACCCCCACTATTTGTTTATTTTTTGTGAAAGGAATGTTGGAACTATGGCATACTTCTATAGTAGGCCTACATACTAGTTTGGTTATTTTTCATAGTGTAAATTTATGTACATTGTAGTTGCATATGCTAGAGACAATGAGATTAGTGTACTTAGGGTTGAACATTTTTGTGTATCATTGTTATGGGGAATCTGTTTCTATACTTTTCTTTCTCATTTATGGATTAAGCCAAAAAAATCATTAATTCTAACCCTCACCTATATAAGTGTTTTTTTATTATTGGTAAATAGTTTTTTGAAAGGGACTATACCCTTGTACAACAAGGCTCAGAAGCCAGAATTGAAAGTTAAAGCACAAGAAAGAGATCAAAATCTAGATAGAACAATAATGCCCAACTACGTAAAAATTGTCTGCAAAGAAAAAACCAACAACCAACAACACATCGAAAATAAACAACTGATGTACAATGATCAAACAACAATGGCACATCAACACCATTGGAAAAGAAACAAACTGTTATTCGCCAAGAAAAATGAAACCAATGTAACCCAGCCAAACAATAATAGAGAAAATCATCTAGGCGTAGAGTTCTCCTTCAGAGTGATTTTTTTCTTTTTGTTGACCGTTACCCAACCTGATGAAGCCTCTGTGGTTGGAGGAGAAGACAAAGGAGGAGTATTTTCCTTAGTCACATTTGTCCCATTTGGGACAGCCACATTGTTATCCTGAGAGAGATATTTATAATTTTCTTTGCTGCCCTCAACAACTTGTGCATTTTTCATGCTGCTCACAATTTGAGTTTTAGATAAAGGGGTTTCGGGCAAAATCGGATTCATATTTTTAGATTCGTGTTTGATTTTAGATCCTTTTTTGCATTGAAAATTAGGTGTTCCGGAGTGCGTCTTTCCACTAGTTGCGCTTCTCATGTTGACATTTTTCCATCCCACAAGTAGTAGAGGTGTGTCCTAAGCAAAAACACCTTCTACACCGGAAAGGTAGACCTTCATAATCAAGAGGTTGTGACCAAGTTCTATTTTGCACTCTAAGATCTATGGTTGCAGGAATATTTTTATTAGTGTCAAGTTCCACTAGGATCCTGGGCATAGGTAGTATGGGTGTAATTAGTGGTTTGAGAATCTATATAGAGTGTAGTTCCCAAGGTGTTGCAATGGATGTCAGATAGTCATGACTCTAGAATTGGAGAGGTAAATGGGGCAACCTGATCCAAATAGGTTTCCATGAGAATGATTCTGTGAGCGGGTTAAAGGATGGGAACCAGGGTTTAATGACCAAATATTTAGATTGGAAGGTCCAGATCTTGGAAGCAATGATGTTTTTATCAGCTATTGAAGAGAAAGTCACAATGAAAATACCTTTAGCACATGGATACAAGTCTATCCTACCAGTTAAAATTGGATTCCAATGCTTAGAGATCCATGCATGAAGAATAGGAAGGCTGGGCCATAGTCCCCCAAATCTACAAATCAAAGCATGCTCTTTGTAGTAAATCTCAAATGAAATGACCTCTTCCCCAAATGTAATACATGGGGTAATGTCTGCAGGTTTCATGGAAGATTCCTTGTCATTTAAAATGTCTTTGAAGGAGGTCCCAATAGGGCCGTGACTAGCCTCTCTATCCAGTGGTGGAAAATCAGGTATTGTTATGTCAGTGTCTCCCTGTTCCAGTCCACCATGAGTAGAACCTTCTAGCAAATATTTTAGATAGCCATTTCCAAGTGTACTCACAAGAACACCCCAAATGGAGCTTCAAATGCAGACCATGGAAAAGGTTTGTGATGCCACCCGAGGTAGAGGTTTAGTCAGACAAATGGAGCTCCCTGCATTAGTATTGAAGGTGAGATCGATCCAAGACTAGGGTGAATCCTCTGAAACGAGCTCCAAAGTCGTGTCGCCTCCATCTCCATCTCCTGGCCAATGAGCTCCTGTCATATCCTTATGACGAGGTATGTGGACCTTGATTATATTACTACTTATTGATAATGTTGGTACCCAAATCTACACCACCTTGAGAGCCAAGTAAAATTTACAAATTGAAGTGGATGCTTAGAAGAATTAGATCGAATATATATTCATTTTTTATTCAAGGACATATCGACAAAATCTTTGAGACTTGACTTGGGAGAGATTAGATTGAACTCACAAAGGAGATGACCTTCCCTACTACTTTAGGTTATGCCTTTAACCAAGGTGAGAGGAACCATTTTGTAACCATTTATCGTGAGGAAGTGGATAATCTTTTGTTGTCTCTAATATCTTTCTTGGAAATATCAAGGATAGTCCTAAATAGACATGATCAATGCAAGCATTATTTAACTCTCACGATTTGTCACACTAGATAATGCAGATGTCTTTCAAAATAGGACCTGGATTACTTTAGATAGCATGGATCTTTGATTTCTTTTGCATATTTATGGAAAGGGGGATGGAAATGGAAAATTACCTTGAGATATTTTTATAAGCAAGGAAAACATGGGTAATTCAAATGGATTTAATAGTTGTAGATCATAATTTTTGTGTATGAATGGGAGATTAAAGCAGGATAAATTTGATTATACAAATCTCACAAGAAAACCTTACAAATGTTTTGAAATTTCCCCAAGGAAAGAAAAACACATCACACAACTAACAACATCCCTTTAACCAGAAGGTATGCACTCATGGAAGCCCAAGAGTACAAGATTTCACACAACCTTTGAGAACTTAAACACAAAAGCTCATGGTAAACTCTCAACAAAACATTAATAGATCATGTTTAACTACACTCAAGAGCTTAGAAAAAAACTTCTCAATTAAACAAAGGTAACATGAATTTAAAACTATTTATCACACTACAGAAAGAAATTTCTATTTATAGTGCAATTGTAGTTTCCAAAATGTCACTAATTAAGACAAAAATTAGTGTAATTCAAAGGAACCATTAACATAAGATTGCAATAGGGAGGCAAATATTTGATTCAAAGTATTCCACCTTGAGAACAAATATAACATTGCTCGAGAAGATAACACATAGTTAACTTCAAGAAATTCAAATTTCTCAGCAAGGGACCATAAAACCTATGGCCTCAATGCTTTCCAATGAATGTAAACTTGCAATCAGCTTGGCATGAGATGGTTTGGAAAAATTAAAATAAATAAATGGTCTATCAGTTTGATCCAGGTTTCTCAAGAAAAGTATAGTCTTTTTTGCTTTGATTTTCTAAGAATTTAGAAAAATTTAACCCCCTTCATATGAAAACATTCCTCTCGTATATATACAATTTTCTCTCTCACTCACCTTTGATTTTTCCCCTCAAAATGTGAATCTTCAAGAGAATATTCTTCCTTTTGGCACACAATCTGATCTACTTATTATTCCCTTTGAAAATACTTTTCTTTCATGGTGCCATGTGGAGGGATTACAAATGATTTTTATTTTTTCATTCTCCCATAATGACTAGGATGCCATGTCACCTTTTTAGCATCATTTGTTTAATAATTTATTTTTAGGTGGGTCGAGGAGATTTCTAATGATTTTTTAGTGCCCCCAGATGGTTTGATACGATATACAATAATTTTTTCCTTTTGAGAATTTTTGTCAAGACAAACACACCCGTCAACATATATTTTTGAGCTAAATGTTTCCACATAGATCAAGTCACATTAGGCCAATCACTCCCTTTTTTGAATGTTTTCATTCTATTTCAAGTTTATTTTCTTCATGCGGGTATCAAGAAAAATATCGGGCATCATTTCACCATGATTTTTCTTAATTCAACTTTCCATCCTCGTATTCCCTATAAATTCACATTGTTTCAAAGTGCATCCGACAACACATTCCCTTTCATTTGTGATGAGGGGTTCACTATGAAGGATATTCCTTCATAATTTTATGAGCTTAGGGAAGGGGTATGTATAGACACAATTCTCACTCTTCTTCACAGGGTGGGTGAACTGTAAAAAGGTGTTTCTTCTTTAGAGAAAACACCCATTGAATCTTCACCTTCTAAGCTTCCTAAAGTGCCATCACCTGCTATGAAAAAGGTCAAAGGTGAATCCATATCCAAAGCTCCCGATCAACCATCTTCAAGGACCATTGTACTTGCACTTCCAACTAAATCCATTGTTCCTACTTGGCCCTTTTCTAAAAAGCAAAAGGGAAGAAAACATTTCCTACAGGTGGTGTGGATCTCCTAAATTGGGTTTCTTCTTATCAAAAGAAGAGGGAATTGATGAATATTTTGGATGGCCCTAGGATGGATATTGATGAGCTTATGGATATGGGGATGTCTCGTACCTTGGCAGGGGAGGTTTTATTTGCATAGATGGTTTTGGGTCTGAGGAGTTTGTTCCAAGGAAGAATAGGCTTTTGGAAAAAAATCCTCCTTTTAGTGAGGATTTTGTGGCCCTGGAAGATGATTAGGTTTCTCTTTTTCTAGTTTCCTTTTGATGTAATTCACAAAATGTATGTAACTTTTCCATGGGATGGGGCCCCTATAAAACCCCATTTTTCTTTTTTCATCAATACAAAATATTCAAATGGTTACATTAATTCACATGCTTCATAATAGATTTGAAATTCTATCAAAGCAACATAAAAGTCTAATGTATTATATCAAGTTACATTCATGCTTATAATTAACAATTCAAAGTAATGCTTTACTAGCATAAAACAAGATTATCAATAATGAAAAGATGAAAAATTTTTAGGAAAATCAAGCTTAAGCTTGCTCACTAGTCGATCATGGTTACATCTTCATCTTTGTCACCTTCTTCCTCATTTGGTTTTCTTTCTTTGTATGCATCATACCTTTGGAACAATTGTACCAGCTCTTCTTCATCAGGGATCGAGTGATATTTGAATATCATGTGATGCTTATTTAGTATATCAATACATTTGGAAATTCTTGGTTTATACTCCCTCAATTTCTTAGTTAGCTCAGCAATCTTGTTCTCCACAAAGATGAGTCTTTTGATAACCTCATAAGAAAAAGGTTCCTCCTTGATGTACTTGTCAAAGGATTGAAGCAAGGTATCAACCTCCATATTCCCATAAGTAATTGTATGCTTATCAAATACCATCTATTTCATTATGTTATATATGTTATCAATAGTCTTTCCTACCCATTCCTTCTCAATTACCGACTTTTCTTTAACTTGATTTACGGTTTCCATCCCGATTTCGCCAAATCTTCAATTAAATATTGATTCCCCTTTTCTTTAGGTGGTACTATTCCCTCCTTTTCTAGCACATACTCATCAAGTTGGTTTATTGTTTCAAGTTTAGGAAAGATACCCTCCTAAGAATATAATTCAATTTCACACTACTCAATAATTTCATTAATGTCATTGAGTGTTTTGGTGAATTATGCATACCTATTTATTTACTTTTCAATGACCTTATTGCCTTTTTGAGAAACATCCTCTACTCATTCATTTATTGATTCAAATTTCTTACTAGTATTTTCTATTTTATCTAGCATTTCATGGGTAACAGTAGTGGTAACTTCTTGATATCCTTTCGCAAGCCCTAATAATTTTTTCAAGCATGAAGTCAATGGTTTTATCTTATCTTTTAGCTACTTTTTAGATATTTTATCCTCATCAATATTTTTTAGTAGGCCTTCAACTACTAGTGTAACTTATTGCTTCAATGATTCCCTGGTATGCCTTCCCAATTGGACGTGTTTGATATCATAGTCACTTTCAGTAATATCATCCTTTGACTTGCCTTGGTGAAGAGTTGTAACTTCTAAGGTCTTAAATCCATGTTGTTCTATACATTTCTTAGTAAGAATCTTTGCTTTCTTTAAATATTGTTTGGGCTTCGGGGATGAAATGTTGGTGATACTTAAAACTTCCTTTTGAGTAACTTCCTTCTCTCCTTGTTGAATAATTCCTCCTAACCATCTAGTCATAGGGGCATTCCCCTTATTTTCTTTTTGTGGAGTCTCAGAATACAATACTAATTCTTTTGATGTTTCTCCCACCCTTACCATTTTCTTTTCACTTTCCAATGTTACAACCCCTAAATTCCCTTTGTCATGTTCCTGAATCTATGGCTGAGTGGTATCTTCTAACTTCTTTCCACTCACTACTTTTTCATCTTGACCTTTATTATTTGTAGAGACCACATGTTCATTTAATGTTTCCATTGGCCCTTTAGTAGTATTATCCATTGTATTTGTATCTACATTCTCTTCTGAAATAGTTGTCACATTTATAATCTCCCTTAGAGTATCTTTATCAAAACAAGGAGCGTTAATCTGGTTCCTTTTTTAAAAATATCTTTACCCCCTCTAAGTGGTGTTTTGGTGGATGAATCTTTTGGATCTAATCTTGACCAGCTTATGTTTTTAGGATGAGCCTCAAGGTGTGATTCTTAATTTTTACTTGTACTTTCTTAAAAATGAATATTTGAGGTTTTCTTATTTCTTTTGACACCTATTGTCGTCCTAAAAATTCCCCTCTTTTAAAGTCAAGTTTCAAAATTTTGAGTCTGTTCCTTGGAGTATTGGATCATGTCAAGCCTAGCATTGTTATTTTTTTCCCATTCATGGAGAACAATTTGAAAGGTGGGCATATGGTGAAGTTCCTTTCTTCTTTTTATTTTCTTCCCGCAGTCGGGAATGATAGGAATATTTTCTGGTTAATTTTTTCCCATAGTCTATGAGTAATATGTAAATATCTTTGATTGGATGTGGTTTGGATATATTTCAAGTTTCAACGGAAGCCTCCATGTATCTAAAGGCACAACTCTAGGGGTAGGGTCCAAGGGACAATCCTCAAATAAGCGCAGGATTTTACGTGTCCCAAGTACAAAATGGAGAAAGAACAAGCTAAAATCAGATAAGTATGGAAGGTTCAGTGGATGGCGCCATGTGCCTCATCGGTGTAAATTCAAGATTCAAAGTCGGGGTAGTTCTCAAACTTGTGCCAATCCTCCACATGTCCCAGGTCTAAAAAGGGATAGAGCCGATCGTTAAAATTGACTAAGTATGGGCGGGTGGGTTGGTGGAAGCCTCCACATGCCTTAATGGTACCATTTCAGAATTTGAAATCAAAGGGTCAGTCTCCAAGTAGCACCATCTCACCATGTAGTTAAATTCAATATGAAGATGGAGTTGGCCATTGAAAATTCCAAGACCGGCAGAAGGAGACACACGTCAACTTAGCGCAGCTTCAATGGGGAGTTTCCAATGTAGAAACTCAAATGAGTGCCAACCCTCCACGTGTCAAGGGGTAAACATAAGTGAAAAATAAAATTAGCTCAAATCGGATAAGTATAAAGGAACCCGTGGAGCTCTCCATGTGTCAGCCTAGCACTGCTTTAAAGGCAAAGAATGCAAGAGGTGTTCACAGGCCCGCTCCAATAAATTTCTCCCATGTGGGTGGCCCAATTTGAAGTTGCACAAGAAAATTGAATGGCCTATGTTTTAATCGGTAAAATAATGTAATTTGTATATTTAAAAATTGGTTTTTTTTCGTTAACCTTTACTTTGCATTTTCAAGAATTCAAAAGGGCGTGGATGATTGTAATAATTTTAAATTGTTTCTTTCTTGCTCAAGGAAGTTGTAACTATTTGTTGCAAGCTATATCATGGGCTTTCAAATCTATTGTATGGGTTGGAATTTTGATATTTTGGAACTATAATTTTGAATTAGATGAAATAAATACAAAGGTTTTCCCCTTTTCCTCTATTTCTCTTTCCTTTTTACTTTGATCTCTAAATCATTTAATCCTTGCATGCTTAGAAACTTTGTGCTCTAGTTTATACAATCTCAAGAACTTTGAGTCTCATGGATTGTACTGTTATAAACGTGAATGGTTCTATTCTATATCTCATATTATCAATAAATATAAAGGTTTTCTCTACCATCTCTTTTCCCCGAAATTGTTTTCTTCTTACGCCTCTCTCCTCTCTTCAATTCTTTTGTCCTCATGTATTGATAACTTTCTGCATAAACACATTTGAGGATATCGGGAAACAACCATTGAATGAAATATTGTGCATATGTACATAGGTTTTGCCCTTGCTTTCAATAAGGGAACCTCTCCCATTAAAGAGGAGGTACTTGTTTGTCCCTTGACCGTGGTTTTCATTCCAAGTGCAAATCTAAAACCCAACATTTTTGGTGAGTCCTTTGGGAATTTGTTCAACAAATTTCCTTTCTAAAAAATAAAAACTAATTTGATCATTTCTTTGATCTGGCGACTCTAAGATATACTCGTGTTAGAAGGGCTCTTAGAATTGAAGATCCCTGATTTCAACTCTTGGATCAACAAGATTTTTAACTTCCCAACAAGAAGAAATAGAAGACCTCATTCCACAAGAACACTTCCTATTGAAGACAAAGATTATGGTGGTAGAATTCCTCAAACCCAACTTAGCCCTAATCTCCATGCCCTAGTTCTTACTCTGGTGTCTCGCTTAAAGGAACATATCCCATTAAAGAGGAGGGACTTGCTTTTCCCCTAAGCGTGGTTTCATTCCAAGTGCAAATTTGAAACCCAACAACACCTCAGCTACAACTTCTTTCATGACACTTGTCTCTTGCCCTAGTTCTTGTAGGTGTCTCAATTCCACTTCAAGTAATATTTCTAAGGATGGCAGCACCTTGGCCTTAGGGACAAAGAGTTGGGACTCTAGCTCTTCCTCAACCATTGCGTGAGTTACCTAGGGGTAACAAGAAGAATTTTCCCAAATTTAGAGGTGATGGAAAAGTGCACCCTAATGAACACATTACAAACTTCATTTTTTCATGTAGGGTCATTGGGGTTGAACATGAAGATGTCTCTGTTAGGCTGTTTGTGGAGACCTTACAAGACAATACTACATATTGGTTTTACCATCTTCCTGCTAGGACCATCATCGATTGGACTACTATGAGGACTGAATTTGAGCAATGTTTCAAACCTTGAAGATGTGCATGATTTACTAGCTCATATTTCTCAAATCAAGAAGGAGCCACATGAGCCTATGAGAGAATTTGTGGCCAAGTTCAACAAGTTGGTTAACAAGATTCCACTAGATACTAGACATGTTGATCAAATTCAGAAGTGTTTCTTCTTGAATGCTCAATTTTCGGAAGTAAGTTATGCCCTGAGGAGAGAAAATATTGCAACTTTGGATGTTGATTAGAGATTGGTTGTCAGTGTGGAAGATGACTTGATCATGTCTAGCAAGCTGAAAAGGGAGTTTTTCAAATCCAAAGCATCTTCTTCTTCCCCTTCTCTTGGAGGTAATGTAGATTAGTTGGTGTAAAATCGGCTAATGACCTCATTGCCATTAAGAAACAATTATCTTAGCATGCTCCATATCAAGATGTTCCAAGGAAGAACTTTTAGCCTAGGAACCACTTGTCTTCTTCTAAAACTAGGTTGGCCATTAAAGGTCCACTCCTCAAGGTGCCCGTACGTACCCAAAATTGTAAGGTTGTCTGCTGCATCGCGAACATTACTGCAACAAGAACCCCAATGATGATACAGGTCTCCTCGCAAGGTGTTCGGGATCTAGAAAAGCTCTCCGAGTGTGCGTTAACATCCCATGCCCCCTTAGCCCCCACGTCCTTTGTTTTTCATTTTTCCTCTCTTTTTTAGCCTTTTGCTCTCTAGTGATGAAACTACCGCCCGCATGGGTGGCGGTATCGTGACCACCGCCCGATTAGGGTTGCGGTCCAGTAACCACCGCCCGCTCGAAAGCAAAGTGGTCCTTTACGCATTTTCCAAAAAGTGTTTTAATGCGACTCACGTAAAAATCAACATTTTCACTAGCTTTCCTTGCCGACTTAGGCTTGCATTTATGTTTTTGGTCCCCTAGAATAGTGTTTGGCCATTGTTTATTGTTTTAGAGTTCAGTTTGGTTTTGATCTTTGGGTGAATGAAAAGCTATAAGTAAATTGTTTGTGCACAAGCAAATGGTCTGCCCCTCATTCATTTTCATGCTCTAATTTTTATAGTTCAGTCTTTTATTCTGTTTAGAAGCCATAGTTTTAATTCCTTGCATGTTTGGTTAGCATTGTTAAGTTGTTGGTAAGCCACATACCCATCTTGTGTAGGCAGTACTGTTACTTCACCCAGTCCATTGGAGTAGAATAGCTTAGGAAGCCATTAAAGTTGCAGGTTTTGCTCTTCAAACAAGATAGTTTCAGGTTCTGGATGCTTTATGTTGCATGACTCGCAATAAATCCCACTAGGAATTGCATAAGCCAAGCTCTATACTCTTGCGCTATCCCTCTCCTACTCGCATTATATTCAGTCTGCATTCTGAGCTACCTTTGTCCCAATATCTACTTCTGTTGATGCTAGCATTACATGCTTTTCTAGATTCACATGAATACGAAAGAATGAGGAGATCACACTAAGGGGACAAGATCACACACACCATCGGATTCGCCACTATTCTATGGAATCCAGGTTCTAGCTTTCAAAGTTCTAGTTAGAATCATATCAAATAGAGTAGATAATTGCTTCATTTCAGTAAATTCTATTCTCGATATTCCAGGGAAGCTATGAGGATTGATAGTTTCTGAGAAACTATGATTCACTCCTCACTTCTGAGGTAGGATCGAGAATCTTGCAGATAGATTAGATAAGCTATTTTATTTGTTTAGAATAAATCTACAAATTACACAGGCAAATAACTACACTCGGTTATCTTGTTTGTTTTAAATTGTTATTTCTAGATACATTTAAATAGCTGCTTTTCTTAAATTCTTAGAAAATCTCATAGAGAAATAGAAGTTATATATGTTTTAGATTTATCCCACATAGTTAGAATTTGCTTTACTACAGTTAGATTTACATTTTGTTGTGTATGACAATCACGGGACCTAGGGAGCCCAGGGAATACGTATTTGAGCCAATCGTGCCTCAACCCAACCTTGTCATAGCAATAGTTGACATAGACCAGAACCTTAGAATACAAGTCTTCCAAACAACAACAGATTTACGACTGATCAGCTCTCAGTTGAGAGGATTAAATATAGAAGACGACCAAGCACACACGTTTTGGTCAAATCAACCGAACTACAAATTACCCTAGGCAAACATTCACATGACTGTAGAAGGGTTCAAAAGAGAACAAACCTTTGGTTGTGATCCTTTGGTCCCATAGCCAGATGCAGGAGACACTCTCACAGACATAGATACTAGTTTAAGAATCCAGGTTGCACGAACGCCTGTAAGATATTCCGAGAAAATCACACAGTTATTGAGTCTAAACGTAGAAGCTGAGAAAGCGTACGATTACTAGATACTAGGGATTAGGACTTGATTTCATACATGACCATAGCAGGACCGCAACAACCAAGAATCTACGGTTGTGATCCACAAATCCCGCAGCCTAACGAATCCATAAGTCAATCAGATATAGACACTGGCCTACGCACACTAATATTCTAGTCCACTCCACTTCCACCCATCATCATCAAACAACTATCCTTACTAGATATAGCGGCTAACAAAGCTAGAGAATTCTGGACTAGGCCAGAGAATCATCCATAGAGTCAATTGTATTCATTATCCACCATATGACCTTATCTGGAGATATACACGAAACTATCCCAGGTCATTTTCCACGTATTCCACAACCCATAGATCGAATCACGCCAGAACTCGATATTGATTGGAGCCTTTGAGCAGTCATCCTTGCTGATCGATCTATCACACCAGTCCAAGTTAGAAGGGCCTTCTTTGCCTTAGATTCACAAATTCCATTAGTGCGTGTCAAAGACATTAGACTACCCAACTAGTTCATTTGCATCCCACACATATTCCATCCCCACCGGTTGTCTCGGCACGACCTCGGGAGGTCGGGTACACGTGGAAGAGTTACCTGTAGATTCCCACGCTCACTTGTCACTTTTCCAGCGTACAAAATTGGTGAACCCGACGTGAAACAAACAAAATTAGTGAAGCTGACGTAAACTTCCTACTTTCTAATTTGGAGTCATAGTATCACATGTTCTTCCAGGTTTAGTTTAATTTTCATCTTCTCCACCTCTTTAGCCTTTCACAAATCACCTTCGCTCCTTCCCATTATTCTCGTGGGTATTCATATACCCCCGAATATGTCGGGATTCGATGCATATGGAAGACCCCTCTTGGGTCTCGAGGCATACTACGCCCAGTAAAATAGGCAATCATCACCCTCACTCTCGGTATGGGGGGACAACTACTCAACTAATCAGTTGTCAACACAAACTCCAAGAATTAGATATAATTCATCTTTTCAAACTGAGGAGTTAGATCAAACCCCTCGAACGCAACAAACAGAGCCTTCAGGCTCGAACAATATGACGTTCACTGGAGAATCTGGATCATCTCCTCAGGTATTGTTTAGACCACAAATTAGTAGACAATCAGACCCATACCTAGTCTTAGATGATGAACAGTCAATACATTATCCTAGGAGTGAACAACGCTCCTAGGGTATCTACCCACCTATAGGAGGTTTACAAATACAACCCGAGGTCTCTTTTCAAGAAAATACCTCTATGCCACTACATATAGGAAATACTCTCGGAGAAACTTGGCAAGATAGCGATCAGTTCATAGTAGGATATCACATGCCTATACAACACTAGGGTATACAAAAATGTCCGCTAAGGCAAAGCACCGTGACTTCACCAAATGAAGTCATTTCAACGTTAGTAGAAAAAGTGAGAGGGTTAGAACTTGCTCAAGCAAGTCAAAATTCTCAGTTCATGCAAGTAGGAAGTTCCAATCCTCCATACCACCCCGGCGGGTATATCTCCTCACAGAGTAGGCACGTTAGGCATGTCGCCTCAAGTATCCACAACAAACGCCAACAAGGCCCATCATCTCTAACACCATTCTTCCCGGTCTAGTATCAAACAATCCATTACTAGACAATACCCTGTCATACTTAAACATGTACTCCAAATCACCACAAGGAGATATGTTCTCCTCTCCCGGCATGTTTTCTCAAACACAGGGACTTCCCTATGCCCCTGCCAACGCATATGCTGCGCCGTATCAACAACCCATCCCACCACCACTCCCTCAGCAACCACCATCAATGGTCGAAACCTATGCGATAGGGACTTATTCAGAATATTTGAAAGAGCCCTTAGACTTCACCATACGAAGCGTCATGCTTCCAAGACCTCTTCCCGATTTACCCAAGTACAAAGGTGAGGGAGATCCAAATGTGCATATCAAATCTTACGCTACTGACCATAGGTGAACTACTCCCTTGGGATGGGGTTGTTGCTTAAAATATTCCCAAAACCTTGGAAGGCATCGCTCTTGATTGGTATTATAGAATACCTGAGGCTTCCATCCATTCATTTAAACAACTCGTATCAGAGTTCATTAAGGCATTCGACATGAACAAATTGTTAAGAACAGGAATCAGGGAATTCTTGCACATCAAACAAGAACACAACGAATCTGTCGCCCATTTCATCCAAAGGTGGCGTACAGTCCTTTATTCCTCGGCAAGTGCTCCAAATATGGATCAAATGGAACTATGCGATTTATTCCTTCATTCTCTCAGCAAAGAGGTGAAGGAAGAAGTCCAGAAGTTCCCACTAAAAACTTACGATGAAGTACTCGAGAGAACTCTTCGAATAGATCAAGCAAATGATAGATAGTGGCCGTAAAACATATGGAGAAAATGGGAGGTTGATCACCCCAATCGTAACACTACAAATTATCCCACTACCACAAACGTCAATCAGGGACCTAAAATCCTTAACAAAAATGGGGTGTAACAACGGATGGAGTAACCAACCAGCCCAAGAAGGTAAATGTTGTCAATACTCCATCACAAACAAACAACCAACGAAACAACAACTTCACCCGACAATCAATACAGTGGATTTTAACCATCCACAACAACAACAACAATGGTGAAATCCCATACAAGGGCCAAGCCAAAACTCATTTGGTTATCAAAACCAAAAACAACAAATGTAAAACTTTAATCCTAATAGGCAACAATTTGATTAGAATTTTAGGCCACAATATACACCAAACCAACAAAACAGAATTACAATCCCAATTCATATTGTGGTTTCCACAAGATTCAAGGTCACGATACTAGAACGGCCGTGACTACAACAAATTCATGCAACGTTTGCTAGAAGAACAAAGACAGTTCTTACAGATTTGTTTTTGGAAGATCCCATGTCACCGCCACCAAACACGCTCACAGGGGCAATTTCCAATCAGAATGCTCCCCTCAAAATCTTTAACGATCCACTCCCAAATCATGATAGCAACAAGCTGAATCTAACTGGGATGAACAAGGGTGCAATGACGGAAACAATGATCATGAAGCCTCGACTTCACTAAATCCATCAGGTGTGCCACAATTAGGAAATCAACCGAGACCCAAGATAGTCGGTTTAGTAGAACTAGACGCTGAACTACCTATCGAAGCTATAACAAGGACACGAGAGTATTTCTCTCAACCAAGCCCAAGTCATCTGACCAGAAATAGATAAGAGTCAACAAATAGTAGAAAAACCCGTAGGTGCCTATGATTTAATTAATGACCTAACAAAAACCTTCTCACACATTTCATTTTTGGACTTACTAAAGAACTCTCCTACTCATGAGTAGCTCTCTTTAGAAGAATTAGGTTTAGGTCATCTAATTAACATCACTCCACCTCCTGAAACACAAGTAAATCACGTAGATTTTGATATCCACCCTCCGGGGCAGCCGGACAAGGATGTCAAATTTATATTCGAAATAAGTAAAATGCCTACAGATGCTGAGATTGCATGCCGAGGTGATCCAACCTTACACTTACAAGTATGGGTTTATAATAACTACGTAAAATGGGCAATGGTTGATGATGGGGCCGTAGTTAACATAGTCCCCTTCTCTTTCCTCCAAAAACTAGGATATGGGGAAACAAACTGTTCCACCACTCGAAATACATTGAGAGGCTATGATAGCCTTAAAGCCACTTCGATAGGAACTATAATACTACCGGTCACCTTAGGACCCAAAACAATCCTGACTGAGTTTTATATTATAGATCGGGAAACTAATTATAATATGATCCTCGACCGACCATGGATACACCGAATGAAGGCAATCCCTTCTACTTTATTCCAAGAAGTAAGATTCCTGCATCTAGGAAAGGTATTTGTAGCCAAAGGTGATCCAAAACCTTTCGATATACACCTAGCTGACTTAAAGAAAAGACCAGGTGTGCACTCAAAATTTGAACTTCCAACAAACCAACTTAATAAACCCACTAACCCAAAACTAGAGGAGAAGTTGGTACCTACAACGGATCTTGAAACTATCAGCATAGCCAAAACAACCCCAACCCCCAAAGATAAGGCTAAAGAAACGGTGTCATTAGGGACTACTACAAAAATCGTTGAGTTAATAGAACAAGATTTACCAATGTTCTTACCATTTGATTCAGTAGGCATAGGATATTCACTAGGTGTTGGTTCCCTTCCATCAGAGGATCTCTGCATGGTAGAAGTGGAGTGCGCAAACGTAGTAGATACCCCAACGTCTATACTCCCGACTAAGTATTGGACTCTCCATTTTGACGGAGCTAAATGCCATTATGGAGCGAGGGGTAGGTATAATTCTTACTTTGCCCGAAGAGAAAGTCCTACCATTTTCCTTTAAGCTAAATTTTGAATGCACAAACAACGGCGCTGAGTACGAAGACCTCCTCCTTGGCCTCACCTTAGCCAAAAGAATTGGTATTGATAACATCAGAGTCTTAGGAGACTCGCAATAAGTGACAAACCAGGTTTCTGAAGTATACGAAACCAAAGCCAAACACTTGCAGCTTTACAAAGAAGCCGTATTAGATTTAAGCAAGGTGTTTAACTTCATATCCATTGAAGCGATCCCGCGAGAGAAAAATCTTCTCGCTGATTCAATAGCAACTTCAGCATCACGTTTTACTCCAAGCAATGAGTTAGAAGATACTCATTTCACAGTGTCCATTCGTGATGAATCATTGATAAAAACAATGACAAATCCCCTTTCAAGTGGAAGTGAATCTACCGTCCTAGACCATCTTGATAGTGACATGGCCACTTTGGATTACTTAAACACCTATGCAGCACTACATCTCTCCTATCATATGCTAGATTTGTCCTTGATTCCACATTTGTCTTCCTATTTCGGAAATCCCATGATGGATCTCCCCTCACAAATGGAACCTAGCATATACGCAGTAGAAAATGGGGATGATTTGGATTTGCCTCCAGCACCACCTGAGTTTGAAGAGGGTAACGCCTCTTTAATTGAGGAAACAATCGATGTCAACATCGGGACAGAAGATGAACCAAGGATTTTGAAACTAGGATCATCCTTAACCCCAGAAGAAGTAGAGATACACACTCGGATCCTCAAAGAACATCAGAAGGTGTTTGCATTTAATTATAAGGAGATGACAGGAGTCACACCCCACATTGCGGTGCACAACCTCATCACTAAATCAGATGCAAAGCCAGTTAAACAAAAATCAAGACCCATGAAGCCCAAGGTAGCTCTCATGGTAAAGGAGGAAGTAATAAAACTCCTCCAAGTAGGATTTATCAAGCCAGTCGACTACTCCCAATGGGTATCGAACATCGTTCCCATTCTCAAGAAGAATGGAAAGATACACATCTACATAGATTTCCGAGACATCAACAAAGCATGTCCTAAGGATGACTTCCCGTTACCATCTATCGATGTCATTGTTGATGCAACAGCTGGATTTGAGCTTTTGTCTCTCATGGATGGATTCTCGAGATACAATCAAATCAAAATATCTAAGCAAGATCAAGCTAAAACTACATTATAACTCCTTGGGGAACCTATTGCTACGCTGTTATGCCATTCGGTCTCAAAAACGCTGGTGCTACATACCAGTGGCTATGACATATATATTCCACGATTTAATTCATAAAATTGTGGAATCCTATGTAGATGACTTGTTAGCTAAGGCCAAGAAGTGTTGTGACCATCCAGAAGTACTCCATGACATTCTTTCACACCTAATAGAATACGGAGTCACACTAAATCCAGAAAAATGCGTCTTTGGCGTAACAGGAGGAAAGCTCCTAGGTTACATCATATCGTCACGAGGGATAGATGTTGATCCAACCAAAATTGGGCTGTCCTCGAAATGATCCCACCTTCGAATGAATCTGGAATCAGGTCATTTCTCGGAAAGCTGGGTGCAATACGAAGATTCATCCCAGACTTGAGCTTCATCGTTCATCCAATCAACAATTTACTCAAGAAAGACTATAGCATTGATTGGACCAAAGACTGCAATGAAGCCTTTGATGTAGTTAAGTGTTTCCTGTTGTCACCACCTACGCTAATGCCACCTAAACTAGATCGCCCATTAATTCTATATTCACGAGCTACCAATGTCTCATTAGCTTGTATGTTGGCCCAAGAGGACGATGACAAAAGAGAACGTGTGATTTATTTCATTAGTCGAACGTTACTTGACTATGAAACACATTATACACAGGTAGAACGAGAATGCCTTGCCATAGTCTTTGCTACTAAATGCTTAAGACACTATATGTTGAATCAAGAAACGAGGGTCATGGTAAAAACGGACCACTTACGAACTTTCCTCACACAAGGGTCATTGTCTAAAAAGGCTGGACGTTTTATAACCTTAATGGGAGAATTCGAATTAACATTTGTAAATCAGAAGTCAGTTAAGGGACAAATCATTGTGGATTGGTTAGCTGATAACCCATTAGATGGAGGTGATTTAGTAGATTTAGATTTTCCAGATGAGTGCGTATACTACATCGAAACCCGACCCTCTATCTCTGGGTGTCCCTGGTATGCTGATATCATTAACTATATCATAGACCATACGTACCCAGAAGGAGTTACACCACAACAAAGAAGGTGGTTACGTATTATCGTAGCTAAGTACGTCATTATAGAGCAAGTGCTCTATCGAAAAGCATTCGATGGAATGCTCCTAAGATGTGTCGACACAGAAGAATCCAAGAAGATTCTCCATGAATCCCACAGTGGAATATGTGGAGGCCACTTCGGTGGCCATGCCACCACTCGAAAAATACATCGAATGGGCTATTTCTGGCCCACTCTAGAACATGACGCAATAGAGTTTGTACGCAGGTGTCATAAGTGCCAAGAATTCTCCCATGAGATTCATATGCCGGCACAAGCTCTGCAACCAATCGCTACTCCATGGCCCTTTTCTACATGGGGCCTGGATTTGATAGGGAAATTCTCTCCCTCATCTACAGATGGCCACAATTTTATAATCACAGCCACTGAATATTTTACCAAGTGGGTAGAGGCTATGCCTCTTACTACTGTACCTGGTTCTGTAATTGCCAAGTTCATTTTAAACCAAATCATTTGCAGATACGGTATCCCGCAAATCATTATCTCCGATAATGGAACTTCTTTTAAGAATGAAGAGGTTCGCGAACTATGCAAAAAATTTAAGATAAGCCATCATACGGCTTCCTTGTACTACCCTCAAGCCAACGGACAAGCTGAGGTGAAAAACAAGACACTGAAAGCCATTCTTCTTAAAACTGTGAAAGAAAACAAACGAGATTGGCATTTGAAATTATATCCAGCCTTGTGGGCCCACCGAACCTCAATAAGAACACCCACGGGAGCAACGCCTTTTTCACTAGTATTCGGGGCAGAGGTAGTTCTCCCACTCGAGGTTGAAATACCCAGTCTCCGCATTTCATTACAAGGGATTCTAGATGAAGACTCTTACAAAGAAGCACGTCTTTCTCAACTAGAAAGCCTAGATGAAACTAGGTTAGATGCTGAACAGTGACATAGAATCTATGCTGACCGGATGTGCCGGAAGTACAACAAGAAGGTATATGAACGTGATATATACGAAGGGGATCTAGTTCTAAGACTAGACAGTCGGATCGACAAGAAGACCGGCGAAGGAAGGAAATTCCGGCCCAAATGGTTGGGCCCATACCGAGTCATGAAGGATTACGGAAATGGTGCATACCTCTTATGTACGCTAGAAGGTGAGGAATTTGGTGAAACAGTCAATTCCCTTCACCTCAAGCGGTTTTACGCATAAGCAACTTGCACTACTTATATATATTTACATTGCATCTTCATATAGATTAAGATCATTTTGTCCACCTGTTCCTTACATAAATGGTGATCAAGGAATCTATTCTCAAAGCAATTCACAGCAAACTCATGATGTTGTTGGCATAAACTCTTTAATCATACCTCTCCATTTTCATGATATCATCAAATTATCTTAGAATCTTTTATCAAATAAAGTCAGGCATGATAAAGCCTTAACGGTAACCATACCAAGATCTGCAAGTTTATTCTCACTTTGATTTCTTCTTAGGGCAGGTGTCTTACCTATGGTCCTGCTCTAGAAGCTTCATGGTGTCACATCTATCCCATATGTATATCTCTTTGGAAATAAACACATACTGACATTTTACTCAAATAAACAAGTCAAAAAGTAATTAAAAATGTAAAATTTTAATTTTACACATTTCCTTGCCCCACCAACCTTCGGTGATGAGCTTGCATCTCTTACTAGTGACGTAGGGTTGGGAAGGGATGGAAATGCCCTTACTCACCTATACCTTACCCACGGTGATAAACCCACGCTTCTTACTAGTAGCATGGGGCAAAGTGTAGGGGGTCCTCTTGACAAATAAGTGCAAATGATCATATGAAAACAATTCAAAACTTTGAAACTTTGAGTCAAAAACAAATGAATCAGATGTTCAAAATTCCAAGAGAGTTAAAATCCTAAAAACCCAGATTTTGTCTACTATGTGGCCATCTACGGATCTAAGTCTAGATAAACCGCAAAGTAAGTTGCATTCTAAACTATGAAGTCACTCGGGTAGAGTAAGCTTGTAGCTTCCAATTTGGTTCCACTAAAGCTTTGTCTATCTTTCATCACTATCATTTCAACTACACCTCATAACTTGTGCCCTTTCTAGCTCTCAGTGATGAGCCCTCGCATCTTACTAGTTGCGTGGAGTTAGGAGTGGGGCAAGTTAATCTGTTCATCATACTGGTTATATTCATCACTTTGCAAAACAAACATGAGATATCAAAAATTGCTTACGGAAGCTAAGATTCAAAATCACATTGTATCTACATTATCATATATCAGCATCATGAAATACAAAAGGAAACAAACATTTGCATCATTTGTTCTCCATTGCATACATTCTAAAAAGCATATAAACATACATCGTAGTATACACAAAGAAACTGGAAATAGAAAGGAAACCATAAGTGCCAAGATTTTGATCCAAAACGAATGCATATATATAAATGATCAACGTTTATATACAATGCCATCATGCACTAAGCATGGTCAAAATGCTCAAAGAGCCCGTGATATACAAAGAAATATATAATACAAAATACACGAGAGCCAAGTGGCCTCTCAATCCCTACGTGACCCCTCCGAAGGTGCACACCCACGCCTAGGACTCGGCTACGCCGACGCTCTGAATGTACGGAGGGCTCAGATCCCGAGGAGCAGCCATGGTCTCACCATGAGAATGGCTCCTCATAAGATGCTCAGCCATCCTATAGCCCGCTAGCTCGGTGCGAAGGGTCGATACCATCCTGGCCACATGCCAGACTAGAGCAAAAACGTTGGTATGCCTACCAGATTGAAGGCTCCCCAGCATCTACGGATAGCTCTGCATGCATCCTATCCATGGGGATCATCAGGGAATCAGTACATACCCTACGGATCAAATCCCGCCACTCATCAATAGTCTCTGCAAACAAAGGAGAAAATGAATTAGAAACTAAGCAAGAGGCTAAAAGATACAAAATAGCAACTAAGGAGAGCCTACAAATAAACATTAAAAAGGAGAAAGGGTAACTTACTCGGATCACCAGGCCTCCAGGATGGGTCACTGGGGCCGGCACCTGCCACGGATGCCGCTGCCGACTGAGGGGCTACTCCTGTGGCAGGAGCAACATGTCACCCCGCAACGGACTCATCCTCTCCACCATGGCCCTGGGAGAGGGGATCCTCTGAAACTAGAGTATCCTCTCTCGTGCTATGCTCACCCTCTCTCGCTACATAATGTCCCGAGTGTCATGCCACTCAAGATCGCTATCCTCGCCTCTCCTCTCTGTCCCTCCTCTATAAACTCCTCAAACTCAGATTCGATATCAATAGGGTCATCGCTGCTATGAGTAGGACCCGTAATAATCAAGCAAAGGTTCCTGAGGCGCACCGGCTCTCCCTCTAGCATGAACTATCCTCCTGGCTGCAATAGGAATGCCAGGAGTAATCACTGTCCAACCTCGGCCTCTAGGCCCCCCTCTGGCCTCGCGAACTGATCTGTAAACTAGCACCACTGGGGGAAGCATACCCATGTATGGTAGGCCAAACTGCTGAGGAAATCGACCAAAGGGGTGCACCTCTACTCATCCCACTCTATCAATAAGCTGCCCTGTGGTGGAGCAGGAGATCAAGGTAAGAGTCTCCTCGCCCATATGCCCGCCATGGTCTGATACGGTGTTGCCTCCATGTCGGCAAAGAGTCAAAGTGAGGCAACTAGCTAATGAGGTGCTCTAAGCACCGACATGTTTTTCCATCTCGGCTGCCCTAACATCTCCGTGGATCTCGCCACCTCGCACACCCTTACCATAAGGGATGAAATGCTCATAAACCCAACTCATGACTAGAGTCGGGTGGCTCAATGATTGTCCCTGTAAACGGACCACCCTGTATAGATCATGGTAGGTGGTCCCAAGAATGTCTGCTCCCCAAGCGTATATCCGGCCATGCCCCTCTATCTGTGCAATAATGGGGGCCCAACATTATAACAATGTGTCCCCTCCCTTGTCCCCGATCAATCTCGAGGCAAGGATCCCCATGATGGCCTGTCGAAATATGGGGATGGGAAAAGAAGGAATGGATCGAACTCTCACCCCCTTCTTTGACCCCGTGGAGATGGTTGCATCTCCCATATAAGTCACCCACTATGTAATCTGTGCCCGTGAGCCTGCTGTCTCCAAAGTGAGTCGCCTCCCGATAATCGAGACCCCAAAATGCGGTAGACTCCTCCAATGTAATGTTTCACTCGCCACGACTCCTCGGCAATCGGAAGGTGTTCGATCTACATCCCAAGAAGAAAATAAGTCACAAAGGATGTGACTAGATAGTGTAACATGGGGCGCGCGTGATATGCGCAGTATACCAGCCCTCTGAAGTGTGTCCTCCTCGTCCTGTGAAAGGGCATCTAGTACCCTTGAGATCCAATCACACTCTCTCTCTCTGCTCCATCGGATGTACTCCTCTCTCGCCTGCATACACCCAAAAACACACAAAACAAAGTAAGTTAGCATCCAGGAAATGCTAAGAAAGTCATAAAAACACGTAGAAATGCTAAAAATACAAACACAATCTCAAAAACAAGTTCTTTTTGCATTCTGTGCAAAACCGCCGCCCTGAGCAGGGAGGTGGTTTTGTAACCACCACCTTAAAGGTGGCGGTCGTGTAACCACTACCCTGAACAAGGTGGCGGTCATGTAACCACCGCCCTGGCCAGGGCGGCGGTCGTGGTCCGAAAACCCACGCGGGTTTTTAACCTAAAAAGGCTTAAAAAGTGCAAAAAAATGGCCTTTTAACCTAAAAATAAAACCTACCCAGTAGGCGCCCCCCCTAGGTGGACCTGTTAACACTAGCATTTTCAAAAATACCCCCATTGCAAAGAATTTAGCATTTCAAAATTAAGGGGGGAAAACAATAAACTGAAGAAAACTAACCTGTGATCGCTGAGGTCGATGTTCCGCACGTGGAGGCATGATCACGATCTCGCTGCGAACGTTTCGACTCTACTCTCGTAAGATACCATCACCGTGGGTCCTAGAGCTCAAAATCAACCAAATCGACTCGCGTAAATGAATAGAAAATGGGCCCACTTTCATATATATAACACTCTGTTTCATTTTTTAAAAATGACTTTTTTCCATAGGTTTGGAGTGCTGATGGAGGTAAGTTCCTATCCCCGCACAAATGGTACGTTCTCATTCCCTGTTATTCTTAGTGTTTATTTTTTGAACTATTGTGTCTATCTGCACTTGAGTTCTCTTTTCATTTTGCAGGTAGCAAGAATTTTGGATGGCGTCATTTCAACACATGGACGTGTCAGGAATAACTTCTAATTTCCCATTTCGGGACTGCCATACTCGGACCTACCATTTTATGCATCTTCATGGCTAAAACGCTTCTCCGAGGAGGCAATATGTACGTACCCAAAATTGTAAGGCATCAGATCGCTTAAAAGTGCAACAAGTGCCCCAATGATGATACAGGTCTCCTCGCAAGGTGTTCGGGATCCGAAAAAGCTCTCGAGTGTGCGTTAACATCCCGCATGCCCCCTTAGCCCCCACGTCCTTTGTTTTTCCTTTTTCCTCTCTTTTCTTGGCCTTTTGCTCTTTAGTGATGAAACCACCGCCCTGCATGGGTGGCGGTCTCATGACCGCCGCCCGATCAGTGGCGGCGGTCTCAGAACCGCCGCCCTGCTCGAGCGGCGGTCCTTTACGTGTTTTCCAGAAAGTGTTTTAACGCGACTCACGTAAAAATCAACGTTTTCACCAGCTTTCCTTGCCGACTTAGGCTTGCATTTATGTTTTTGGTCCCCTGGAATAGTGTTTGGCCATTGTTTATTGTTTTAGAGTTCAGTTTGGTTTTGATCTTTGGGTGAATGAAAAGCTATAAGTAAATTGTTTGTGCACAAGCAAATGGTCTCGCCCTCATTCATTTTCACGCTCGATTTTTATAGTTCAGTCTTTTATTTGTTTAGAAGCCATAGTTTTAATTCCTTGCATGCTTGGTTAACATTGTTTAATTTGTTGGTAAGCCACATACCCATCTTATGCAGAAGTACCGTTACTTCACCCAGTCCATTAGAGTAGAATAAATTAGGAAGCCATTAAAGTTATAGGTTTTGCTCTTCAAACAGGATAGTTTTAGGTTTTGGACGCTTTATGTTGCATGACTCACAATAAATCCAACTAGGAATTGCATAAGCCAAGCTCTGTACTCTTGCGCTATCCCTCTCCTACTCGCATTATATTCGATCCGCACTCCGAGCTGCCTTTTTCCCAATATCTACTTCTATTGATGCTAGCATTACACACTTTTCTGGATTCACGTGAATACGAAAGAACGAGGAGATCACACTGAGGGGACAAGATCACACACACCATCGGATTCACCACTATTCTATGGAATCCAGGTTCTAGCTTTCAAAGTTCTAGTTAGAATCATATCAAATAGAGTAGATAATTGCTTCATTTCAGTAAATTCTATTCTCGATATTGCAGGGAAGCTGTGAGGATTGATAGTTTCTGAGAAACTATGATTCACTCCTCACTTCTGAGGTAGGATCGAGAATCTTGCAAATAGATTAGATAAGCTATTTTATTTGTTTAGAATAAATCTACAAATTACATGTGCAAATAACTACACTCGGTTATCTTGTTTGTTTTAAATTGTTATTTCTAGATACGTTTAAATAGCTGCTTTTCTTAAATTCTTAGAAAACCTCATAGAGAAATAGAAGTTATATATGTTTTAGATTTATCCCACATAGTTAGAATTTGCTTTACTACAGTTAGATTTACATTTTGTTGTGTATGACAATCACGGGACCTAGGGAGCCAGGGAATACATATTTGAGCCAATCGTGCCTCAACCCAACCTCATCACAGTAATAGTTGACATAGACCAGAACCTTAGAATACAAGTCTTCCAAACAACAACAGATTTACGACTGATCAGCTCTCAGTTGAGAGGATTAAATATAGAAGACGACCAAGCACACACATTTTGGTCAAATCATCCGAACTACAGATTACCCTAGGCAAACATTCACATGACTGTAGAAGGGTTCGAAAGAGAACAAACCTTTGGTTGTGATCCTTTGGTCCCACAGCCAGATGCAGGAGACACTCTCACAGACATAGATACTAGTTTAAGAATCCATATTGCACAAACACCTGTAAGATATTCTAAGAAAATCACACAGTTATTGAGTCTAAACGTAGAAGCTGAGAAAGCGTACGAGTACTAGATACTAGGGATTAGGACTTGATTTCGTACATGACCATAGCATGACCGCAACAACCAAGAATCTACGGTTGTGATCCAAAAATCCCGCAACCTAACGAATCCATAAGTCAATCAGATATAGACACTGGCCTACACACACTAATATTCCAGTCCACTCCACTTCCACCCATCATCATCAAACAACTATCCTTACTAGATATATCGCTAACAAATCTAGAGAATTCGGACTAAGCCATAAAATCATCCATAGAGTCAATTGTATTCATTATCCACCATATGACCTTATCTCGGAGATATACACGAAACTATCCTAGGTCATTTTCCATGTATTCCACAACCCATAGATCGAATCATGCCAGAACTCGATATTGATTGGAGCCTTCGAGCGATCATCCTTACTCGATCGATCTATCACACCATCCAAGTTAGAAGGGCCTTCTTTGCCTTAGATTCACAAATTCCATTAGTGTGTGTCGAATACATTAGACTACCCAACTAGTTCGTTTTCATCCCACGCATATTCCATCCCAACCGGTGTCTCGGGACGACCTGGGAGGTCGGGTACGCGGAAGAGTTACCTATAGATTCCCATGCTTATTTGTCACTTTTCCGGCGTATAGTGCTTGTTAATGCTACTTGTGAATTTCTTAAGCCTGATGATGAGGAATAAAATGGTCTCTATGATGAACAAGAGGATCCGATGGTTCTCGAGTTCATTTCCTCACCACCGAGGGTATGGAAGATGTGGATGATTATGATGATGTAGTGGCTAAGATGAATAGTGAACCATATCTTTGTTATGACCTAGCAAAAAACCAAAAAAAGGAAAAAGTGGTGCAACCTACAAAAAGATCCAAAGAGTACCCCATCACCATCCTAGTGATTGCAAGAAGAAGATATCCTATTCCTACTACTTCCACTCAAAAGGTAAGCTCGCTAGTCATTATCCCTCTACTCGCTTCGGGAATTCTCGCCCAACAAATGATAAATCTGATAGATCAAAAGCTCCTCCTACTCCTAGTAGTGATTCCCCATCCACATCTAGATCTTTTGACATTATAGACCATCTTAAAAAGACCAAGATTCAAATTTTTGAAGCAGAGTTCTATCAAACCCATCCTAAAGCCTTTGCCAAAATGGTTAACTTTGTAAATTCCAAATCCAAAGTCTCATCCAGTACTTTTAAGGGAATTTTTCCCACTCCCTCTCCCTCACCTCAATCAAGCCTTGTGGCTGCAGTCACTTCCCCTAATGAGAAAATTGAACCATTCTATGTGACCCTTCTCATAGTTGGCCACAAACTCAGTAATTGTGTCATAGATTCAGGAGCATCAGATAATGTAATTCTTGTAAAGGTAGCCCATGCTTTGGGTCTAACCCTAACACGTGCCTTTGGTTCTTGTTATTCCATGGAGAGTAAGAAAGTACCTTTGGTAGGCGAATTAAATATGCACAAGTAGCTTTTTTTGCTTTTCCAGAGAAAAGAGTCCTAGCCACCATTTTGGTAGTTGATATTCCTCCTTCATATGGGATGTTGCTGAGTAGAAATTTTTGCAAGGAGGTAGGAGGGGAAATTCAAATGGATTGGTCACATGCCTTGATCCCTGTCAATGGGAAGATGAAGAAGTTGCTGCCTAAGAAACAAACAAAGTATATTGTGCAAAATACAGATGATCCTAAAGCACAAATATTGTATGCAAATATAGGGCATGGGAACTACATGATCATGTCACAAGAGGAGACAAGTCTACCAAAGGGAGTGTTTCTTGATCCTAATGGTGTGTGGACTTTGGAGTTTGATGGAAGTTGTTCCTCAGTTGGTTCTGGAGCTGGTGTAGTGCTCATTTCTCCTGGGGGTAAGGTTCATTCTTTCTCCTTCAAATTTCAATTTGAAAATACCAACAATATTGTTAAGTATGAGGCCCTTATTCTTGGGTTGAGCATGGTGAAGGAAATGGGAGTGAAGAACCTTCTTGCTCATGGAGATGCCGAGCTAATTGTAAAAAAATTAAATACCTTTATTGGGTAAAGAAATGGAAGGTTGAAACACTATAGGAATTTGGACTAGGATTCTATTGAACTCCTTGATGATTTTTCCATTAAAGTTGTGCAAGGAGAGGATCACTAGGGCTGAATTTCTAGCTATTTCTAGGTCCTTGTTGATTCCTCACCCTGATTTACCTTAGGAGAAATTCACCATTGAGCTGATCCATAGACCCAATGTCCCTTAAAATGCAAATAATTGGCAAGATCTCAATAATGACCAGCATTTTCTTTCTTTCTTGGAGCTCAGAGACAACTTTTCTCAGCTTTACTTGAAGGAAGTGATAATCTTCCTAGAGAGTGTGTGTCATCAAATGAAGAGGGTGTCAAAGAAGAGATGGATCAAGATGGATGCATCAAACTGAAAGGTATTAAAATTCCTAAAGGTCTGGTGATTTTGGAGGATCTTTTTGATAAAATGATAGATATATGAAGTCTAAAGTTTCCCAAGGAACTGCAGGACAATCATTGAAACTAAGAAAGTGAATAGTGGGATTCTTGATGATCCCAAAATGATCAAAATTGGAAAATGTTGCACTCAATAAGATAAAAATAAGGTGGTGAATTTGTTGAATAGGTATGTTGATGTTCTGGCTTAGTCTTATGATGATCTTAAGGCTTTTCATCCTACATAAATGTAACATTTCATTCCTCTTAAGCATGGGATCAAACCCTTCAAATAGAAGCAAAGGAAATATAATCCAAAGATAGTTGATAAAATTTTCCAAGAAATACAAAAGCTTCTGAAGGCTAGGATCATCTTCCCCATCCACCATTCAACATGGATTGCTAATATAGTGCATATCAGGAAGAAGAATGGTGAGATCTAGATTTGTGTGGACTTCAGAAATCTAAATCAGGGTTCTTTGAAGGACAATTACCCTCTCCCCATGATGGACCAAGTATTGCAAGCTGTCATAGGCTCGAAGATGCTATCTATGTTAGATGGATTCTCGGGGTACAATCAAGTAGAGGTGAATATTGCAAATCAACATAAGATTGCCTTTACAACTCCTTGGGGCACCTTTGCATACAAGAGAATGCCATTTCGTATCATCAATGTTGGTGCTACTTTCCAGAGGGCCATGGACTTGGCTTTTGGTAGTTTGAAAGGGAAATGCATTGTTGTGTATTTGGATGACTTGATAGTGTTTTCTAAAGAAAGAAAAGATCACTTCCAACACCTTGAAACAATATTGCAGAAGTGTAGAGAGCATGGGATTTATTTAAACCCTAAGAATTATATGTTTTGTATCACAAAAGGAAAGCTTTTGGGACACATTGTTTCAAAGGAAGGGATCAAGATTGATATGGAGAGAGTTCAGACCATCCAGAAAATTCCTCTTCCATCAAGTAAGAAAGGTATCCATTATTTATTTGGTAAGATCAATTTCCTAAGGAGATTCATCCCTGATTTTGCAGAACTTAATATGAGCATTTCTCACATGATGCAAGGGAAGAAAACCTTTAGTTGGTCCTCTGAAGGGAAGAAATCATTTGAGGACATTAAACAAGCTATTGTAAAGACTCCAATCTTGGTGTGCCCTGACTTTAGCAAATATTTCATTATCTATTGTTATGCCACTGAAAATACCCTAGCTATTGTGTTAGCCCGAAGAATGTTGAAGATCATGAGCTCCCAATTGTATTCATGAGTTATGTCTTGAAAAATCATGAGATAAAGTACACCATGATGGAGAAGCATGCTTTTGTAGTTGTCAAATTTTTCAAGTAGTTTAGGTTTTACATCCTTAATTCTCATTCTATGGTGTTGGTGCCTGATACAATAATAAAATCCATTCTTACTCAACAAGAATTTTGAACCAAGAGAGGTAATTGGGTAGAAAAGGTGTAAGAGTATGATCTTGATATCAGGCCAACAAAGTTAGTTCGGGGTAAGGGCCTGTGTGAACTCATTGTTGAGGGAGTTGCCAAGGAGTTGTCCAAAGATGAAGTTGATGTCCCTGTTGTTTTGTTCCTCAGCTCGATAGATGTATGGTATGCTGACATTGCTCACTTTTTGACCTATGGAGAGTTTCCATCTCACTTGAGTGCCAAAGAGAAGAGAGCCATCAAAATGAGGTCTACACAATATGTGCTATGGGAAAATTCTTTGTTCAAACGAGGCATAGATGGAAGGTTTTTGAAGTGTGTAGACAAGGAACAATAAAAGAAGTTATTCTCTGCTTTTCATGACCAGGCTTGTGGAGGTCATTTCTCCCTCTGTGTGACAACTCATACAAAACTTTATGCTAGTTATTATTGGCCCACTTTGTTCAGAGATGCATCAAAATGGGTTGGTAAATGTGAAGCATGCCAAAAGTTTGTTGGAATACTTAAGTTGGCTACTTTTCCACTAAAGCCGGTAGTGATTGATGAGCCTTTCAACAGTGGGGATTAGATTTCATTGGAACTCTTAACCCACCTTCCAGTGTTGGACATACCCATGTGTTGACTACCACAGATTACTTCACCAAGTGGGTGGAAGACATCCCAGTCAAGAGCACTTCCTCCGAGGTAGATTGCAACTTCATTAAAGAGAACATATTGATCAGGTTTGGGATCCCAAACAAAATTGTGACTGATAATGCTTCCAACTTTTCTTCTACTAAGATGATGGACTTCTACTATGGGTATGGGATATCCCTTGCTCATTCTTTATATTAATACCCCTAAGGGAATGGATAGGAAGAATCAATAAACAAGAACTTGGTGAACATAGTTAGAAATTTTGTAAATGATTCTCAGAGGAATTGGCATAAGAAGCTCTATGATGTACTTTAGGCTAATAGAATTACACCTAAGAGAGTAATTGGAATGTCTCCT
Organism: Taxus wallichiana var. yunnanensis; assembly: GCA_018340775.1. Lineage (NCBI taxonomy): Eukaryota > Viridiplantae > Streptophyta > Pinopsida > Cupressales > Taxaceae > Taxus > Taxus wallichiana. The sequence continues at coordinate 686,862,261 of CM031240.1, read as the reverse complement.
TTCCAAGTGGTGTATGGTGTGGAAGATCAACTACAGTCATGGTGGAATTTCCAGCCTTACATCTGATGAAAACCATTGAAGATTCAAGTTTCAATAGATCTTTGGATAAGATAATTTTGTACCTTTAAAAGCTCGATGAAGACATATTACACCTTCGGTGAGCTATCCACGTGTCACCTAGCACTGCTTCAAAGGAAAAGAATGCAAGAGGTGTTCATGTGCACACTCCAATCAATTTCTTCCACATGGCTGGCCCAAATTTGAAGTTGTAAAATCAAATCGAATGGCTCATGTTTTAACTGTCAAAATAATGTAACGGTCGTATATTTAAAAACTAGTTTTTTCATCGTTAACGTTTTCTTTGCGTTTTCAAGAATTTGAAAGGGCGTGGATGATTGGAATAAGTTGTAGCTCTTTCTTGATTTCTTGAGGAAGTTGTAACTATTTATTGCGAGCTATATCATGGGCTTTCAAATCCATTGTATGGGTTGGAATTTTGATATTCGAACTATAGTTTTGAATTGGAAGAAATAAATACAAAGGTTTTCCCCTTTTCCTCTACTTTCTCTTTCCTTTTTGCTTTGATCTCTGAATCATTTAATCCTTGCATCCTTAGAAACTTTGTGCTCTAGTTTATACAATCTCAATAACTTTGAGTTTGCTGATTATGCCCATTATAAATGTGAATGGTTCTATTCTATATCTCATTTGATCAATACATATAAAGGTTTTCTCGCCATTTATTTTCCTTGAAACCGTTGTCTTCTTCTACCTCTCTCCTCTCTTCAAGTCTTTTATCCTCATGTATTCATAACTTTCCAAGCATAAAACACATTTCAGGATATCAAGAAACCACCATTGAATGAAATACTATGCATTTGTACATAGGTTTTTCCCTTGCTTTCAATAAGGGAACCTCTCCCATTAAAGAGGAGGGACTTGTTTGTCCCTTGACTGTGGTTTCATTCCAAGTGCAAATATGAAACCCAACATTTTTTGGTGACTCCACTAGGGAATTTGTTCAACAAATTTCCTTTCTAAAAAGAACAACTAATTTGATCATTTATTTGATCTAAGCAACTCTAAGATATACTCGTGGTAGAAGGGCTCTTAGAATTGAAGATCCCTAATTTCAACTCTTGGATCAACAAGATTTTCAACTTCCTCCAACAAGAAGAAATAGAAGAGATCATTCCACAAGCACACCTCCTATTGAAGATAGAGCTTCTGGTAGTAGCATTCCTCAAGCCCAACTTAGCCCTAATCTCCATGCCCTAGTTCTTGCTTGGTGTCTCACTTAAAGGAACATCTCCCAATAAAGAGGAGAGAATTGCTTGTCCCCTAACTATGGTTTTATTCCAAGTGTAAATTTGAAACCCAACAACACCTCAGCTACAACTTCTTTCATGACACTTGTCTCTTGAGATACCTCACCTTCCTTGACTTCGTTTGAATCCTTTGGTGGTTGGTTTTTAGTATAGACAACACCTATTATAGGAGTTTCATTCAAACTTGTTTGAGATATTGTTTCAACATTCATGACAGAGGTTGTGGATTTGATTTGAGTACTTTGGGTTTGAGCCCCCAATTTTACACTTGATGCTTGATGAAGATCTTGAATATGCATTTCTTGTTCAAGGACACTTACACTCTCAATTGTGTAATTTTCAATTGTCACATCATCTATTTCAAGTTCAGGAGTCTCTTTGAGTAATTCCAAATCAATTCATTCAAAGACCCCTTTTGATTTTTTTCAGATTTGTACAACCACTTTCTTAGTTTGCATGTGTTCATTTTAAAAATCATTTTAATGACTAGATACATGAGAACTACCAACTAATCCTGTAATAGTTTCAGGGGGACACAAATGAAATTACATTTGATGGAATTGTGACTGGCGTAGAGTGAATACTTTCATGAGTTTGAAATGAAATTTCCTATTTTGTAAATGTGGTAACCAATTCCTCTTAATCCTTGGTGAGTGGGTTGTATCAATAACTTATAGCTCTCTATGTTTATGCCTTTTAGATACATGACCACTTCCCTTTATTGAAATACCACTGTCCCTTACCAAAGGTTGTATTATATTAATTTTATTCTTAGCTCTCTCAAATTTCTTGAGGTCTGGTGCCTCTCTTTCCTTGGTACTCTACCATTTGGATTGGATATCATCACATGTTAAGGCCCCCCTAATCATCTTTCCAATGCTAGAAGATCCTGGTAACACTTCTGAGGAAATTTTTGTGTATTCAATCCTTTCCCCTTTTCTTGGATTGGCACTACTTCAGTGATGGGGCATCTTGCATAGCCTTCAAAATTATTCCCTCAACCTTTTGAATCAAAATAGTTTTTCAAGTTCCAATCTTACTAGTTGTTGATGTCCACTCATCAATAATTTATGTGGTAGGATTGTTACTAGGTAATTGAGGAGCTTTTCCATTTAAGGGATCTATTTTATCTGATCCCTCCTTCGTTGGGGGGAGATATTACTCCAAAACTTTCAAGTCTCAAAACTTCCTTAATACCTTTGTATTTTGTAGAGATAAATCCAAACCCTTTCTAGTCAACCAAGTCAATGTTCTCCTTAATACATTGGAAATCCTCATATGAGGGTTATCTGATTCTGTCTCTTTCCAATATATAGAGATAATTGTTTTTTATTCAATATTTTGGTCATGGTAATATTGTATGACCATATCCCTATCATCTACAATTCCTTTGGAACTACAACAATGTTGAAATTAATAATTTGACTTAAGGTCATTATAGAAAAGACTCTCAACCTGAATTATTTTTCATCTAAACAATTCATCTAGTAATCCTCAAAATGAGGCTCATTTTCTCTTGTATTAACAACCCATCAAATGTCATAATTAAGCCTTGGTGTGAGATTTTCATTTTGAAATATCTCCATTTATTCTTACATCAATATGGCTTATACTAAGGTTTGGCATGAATATCTTCCAATTTGGAGAGAGGGAATTTGATATTTTTGGTACCTTTTTGCAATATTTTTGTGCACAGGAGTCAATTGTATTTACAATTCCATTAAATCCCACTTGTCATTCACATATATAGGTAGCTTACAAGGTTGTGCCTCAAATCTGCTTACCCTAAAATATGTAAAAATTTGTATTGTATAAAAATAAAACCATACTCTTGAATTGTTGTCCTAGCACCAACAAATAATCTACATTATTCCCACTATGGTTTGGAAAGACATGTTACAAGGGAAATGAAATCATCATTTACTATCCCGAAATTCCATTTCCATCTATCCAATCTTAATTATGGGTACACATTATACATCCTATGATCTTCAAAACTTGATTGTAATGGGAGACCTAGAAATGATTTAAAGTAAGCAATGTTATAAATAAGATAGGACATCATATAGAAATTGATGTTAACTGGATTACCGTGCTAATATTTATAGCTAACTGCAAGAAAAATTGTCAAGGCACAAATTTTTGGGTTTCTTAACAACATTCTAGGAGTGTAAGTCCCTCTATTTAACATGTACAAATGTTGTATATGCATGCGTGAGTGAAAGTGAGTTTTCTCCAGGTGGCCTTATGGATGGCTATCCAACAGGGGAACTCCATTGATCCTGTGGAAAATCTAGGAATATCTTGATAGGGAAGACTTTTTATAAAGAGTGGGAAAGGGGGGTGAGGAAAGAGGTAAGAGAACTAATGTTATAGGTAGAAAATCATATTCCTACACACACTAGTTGGAAGTTTCATCACATTCACTAAAATTAAGAGGAAAATCTCTGCAAGAAGCAATAAGTCCAAATATAATTTAATGAGCACAAAATATCAAGAAATCCCTTAGTCAAAGAAAGCTAGAAACTCCTTGTATTGATTGCTCAAACAAAATTTATACATAGTGGAGGAATGGAGGAAATTTGAGAATGAAGGAATTAAAGAATTTGGCTATCTCCTTTGTTCTCTCAATACACTCTTGATTTTACAAAATAAATCACCAACCCTTTGAAATTGAAATGGCTTTACAATTTATAGAATGAGAGATAACTCGTCTACCCCGAATGCATTTTCATATGCCTTATTATAACTTATGACTTTTTACATTCTTAGGAAAAGATTGAGTCCCCTTTTATGACTTAAGGGTGACATGTTACATTAAAAAAATCAGTTTAAATTTATTAAAGTCATTATGAAAAATTGTAACCCTAGCGAACAATTAGAATGAGGAGAGAGAAAGGGGAAGAGAAGAGAGAATAAGGGGAGAGAAAGAACTAAGGAGGAGTGCCAATGAAAATAACCCACCTCGAGGAAGTCTTCGGATCCTTGTTAGATGATCTAATGAAGTGCTCCATGGTAGTGAACTCTACATCTCCAAAATATTTAAATCCCGATAAAATCCTTCATCTTCGCTCAAAGACACTTTCTAAGTGAATGAATTATTCGTCGAAGACCGCAACTCCTACCCTACACATGATATACCTATGACCAAAATAATGAAGTGAGTGTTGAAAGACACTATCAAGTTTGTTGGGAAGGACCTCGAATGCCCTATTTGAAATTATCATAGATGATCCTAAACGATGAGTTCCCTTGAATGATTATATTTTTATGTCCCGTTGTGCCAAAACTACCCTCGCCTCGACCACTTCTTTGGGTGACATACTATTTGTAGTAAGCACCCATATAGGGGCTTACTATTTTTAGTAAGTGATCATTTTCATTGTTTTCCACACCAAATAATGATTTTGGATTCCTGGTGATCTTTAGTGCACACTTCCTTCGCCATAACCGCTTTTGATGGTGACTTCCCAAACATAGCAAGTCTCAGATAGGAAAAATTACTATTTTTAGAAATTAAACTTCCACTACTTGGTTTATGATGGAACATATTTTTTTGGAATCATCTCATCATCATGGTCACATCCTCCAAATTTCACTTGGTTTCACCTGTAGACACCAAAATTAGGTCACACTCCCATTTGGTCCCTCGACAAATAAACACCTTCATCACATTCACCTAGCCATGGCCCCCTTCACCCCACTCCAATATTAATTTAATTTATTTAATTAAATTAATTCATTATCCTCACAATATTTATTATTTAAAATCTCCTAATTGGGATAATGCCCACATATCCACCTCACCTAGACACCTCATCTAGCCACCTCACCCTAAGACCTATTCTTAGTAAGTTTCCATAACTAACTAAGACCTACCCAAACCCTAAAAATCAATGCCTACATTCCCTCTAACCACATTCCCACATGCTTAAAATAATCTTCCATCCTAATCATGAGGCCAACACACGAGATCCTAGAAAATCAAGGGGATCTACCCAATTTAGTAAACCTAGGAAATCATGCCCTAACCGACATCGGTTACCCTTAACCACTACTAGTTAAGCTGGAACCACCATCGGTTACCATTTAACTCCCAAAACAACCTTATTTTTGTTTGGCACATTATTTTTTGAGGTTGGCAGATTCTTGAGAGATATCACATCTTTTGAGAACAAGTTTTAGGGAGAACACGCATGCAAAGAAGGAGATCAAGTATTTTCTCTTGCACAGACATCCTAGATTCACCCAACAACCATCCAGCACTCACCCCCAAGACATATTTGATCCAATCAGGCAAGAAGGAGAGCACATGCAGCCCATGCAAGAGCTCTCCAATGTTTGGTGATCCTCTATAGCATTTAACCTCTTATGAGTACCTTCATTCCTCACTCACAGACATTTAGAACCAGATTCTATGTAAGTAGAACATTTTACTCCTTTGGTTCACTCATTTCATCATTATATTTTCATCATTTGTTCTCCTAGCCACCCACTAACCTCCATTAATACTCACCCCTCCATATCCCTATTAAAACCTCCAAATCCCATCCAAACAACTTAATACCTCATTCCAACCAGCCTAGTCCTTTGTGCAATCATAAGGGAGATCTAAAGCTCATTCTGTGACATTCCCAATACCCCATAATAACGGCACAGTTCTCCTAAATCTGTGTTTCGGCCACCCTTAACCGGCATTGGTCTCTATATCTACCAATACAACCCAAAACAATAACCTACCTACCTATTCCCATCACCCTTACTCACATGTGACCTGCCTAAGACCTCTGTCAGACCTGTAGAGACCCAAAACTAGTTACTTGACCTTCGGATCTTATTTTAACCTAGCTTGTTAGATTAGATATTTCTTATTGTGTTTTAAATGAGATACCTAAATCATTTTAACTACAATAGGATTTACTTTATTACCTAGCATTAAATTGTTTTAAACAAAGAATTAATAGCCATCTAGGAAGTACCACACTTCCGGATCTAGCACACGCCAAGAAGTCCACTGCATATATTGTTTAACTCTTCTCGGTGGTCTTTTTTTCTATTTCGGTGTAGTTCCTCCCAATCAAAAGGAATCTCTCACAATCATTTGTGGATTCAAAAGTCATACACGTGCATAACAACCTATCAACCAAAGCATTTCAACAAGTATTCCTCCTATGCCCGTTACCCTATCTGTTTCGTCATTTTTGAAGAAACGTCTAAGAATCAGGTGAAACATTTTGGCACACCGGTGGGACCCATTCGGGGTTCCTTGCATTCATTCATTTCTAGGTGAAAAATTATATGTTTGTTTCCTTTCCAAAAGGTTCTCACATTTAAATTTCTTCCCTAGAATCATCTCTCCCTCTATTGTCTCAAAGCAATCGTGTTTTGGTGCTTAAAAATAACACTTCTTCTATTTCATTTGCATTGCATTAGTGAAAGATCATACTTTCTCCTATTCCTCTCATTGTGTCATGAATTCCATATTTTGATTTGGGCTTAAAAATCATTGCATTTCATTTTGATTTTCTACATTAGCTCACATTAATTGAGGGCAACCTATACGCTAGAAGTCATTCCCAGCTGATGGTTGACAAACGAATCATAGAAAGCACTTTCTTTCTCTTTCTCTCTCTTTGAGTCTTACCAAACCTCACAAAAATAAAAATACACACATTCTTAAACAACATCTTACATGGAAGAAGCTGTAGGCGATCACACGATCACGTCACAGTAGGCACCCAGCTCGCTGCTCTATCAAGTCATACTTCAAAGCGAGGCCCGCCCCCACCATAACATACCTAAAACCTCTCCTTGTAGATCCCCTTATTTGTAGGAAGCCATCCTCACCAAAAAACTCTATTCTATAGTTCATGAGTTAGTCCTTAAATAACATAAGCTAAATAAACATAATAGAAAAGGCACTCTTAGGATCACATTTTTCTTAGTGTTTTTGCTTGGCTTGTGTTTTGAGGTGAGAGGTCACATTCTTCATTTTTCTAGTTTCTCCTTGCACACTCCTCATCACAGTTGGTGTATTCTAGCTTCATTTGAGTGTGCCTGGACCATATTCTCAAAATTCTAGGTTTGATTCCACATCATATTCTAATTCACAACTAGTTTTCTTTCATCCTTGTTTCAATTTCACGTGACCGATGTCGGTCCCTAGTGACCATCGTCGGTTACCCTCGACCATCATTGGTTTATACCCAAAGCATCAGTTCCGGTCCTTTTGGTTAACCTACCCAAAAGGACATCTATCCATCTTCTTCGACTATTCGAGTCCCCGCACTATTATCATTCTCATTGACCTGGTAAATGTCATCAATATTTGGCATACCTAACAAATTTGGCCTTATATCTTGTTTTCGACCAACTATTCATGTTCCACATTGATCGACCATGGTTATCTCTCGACTCAAGTATTGGTTTACCCTAACCGACATCGGTTATACTATGTCATTTTCCAACCGCCATTTTAACCCCAATTCACCTACCACCACCTATCTATCATGTCACCGCTATATTTTTGTGTCATTTGTTAGTGTAGGTTATTATTTATCCTTTTATTTATTTATCAAGATAATTCTTACACTTGTGTTAGCCCTACACTCCTTTTGGGTTAGCTTGTTTAGGTGTACTAGTTATGTGGAGTTGGCATACTAGTTGTGTTAAGTTAGCTTCTTAGTTATGTGGAGTTAGCTTAATAGTCTTTTGGAGTTAACTTAACTACCAGTATCAGTTAGTGGGATTTCTTCACCACTAATTTAGGTAGTAGTTGCACTTCCATCCTCCTATATGTACATATTTCTTATTGAATAATTAAAGTCATTCTATTATAATGTATTGAGCATTATGGATTATGATGGATTTCCATATATGGTATTTTAGCTCTTTTGCTTTGCAAATCTAATGTGGTGTGCTATTATCATCTAAGATCGTGGCTTGGAAAAATATTCTTATCATTCCTTTCATGGTATCAGAGCTATAGATGATGTAGACATCCATCTATAAGTTTTTCTTTGCAAGCAAGGGTTTATTATTTTCATGTATTTGGAATTTTTTAGCAATTTTCTGCAGCATGCATTTTTATGCAAACAGAGTGCGGCATTGGATTTGGAAGGTGCCAAAACCATAGAATCAACTGTAAACTCGACCATGTTTTGAGACAATAAAATGGGTGCATTCTTTTATCCATTGGATATAAGCATGTACCTTCTAGATGCATTCTTTTACCCTCTGGGTATTTCAGTTTTGGATGCAGTCTTTTATCCACTGGACATAAATTTGTACCCTATGGGTGCATTATTTTATCCATTGGATATAAGTGTGTACCTTCCGATGCATTCTTTTACCCTTTGGGTATTTTAGTTTTGGATGCAGTCTTTTATCCATTGGACGTAGATCTGTACCCTCTGGGTGCATTCTTTTATCCATTAGATATAAGCGTGTACCTTCTAGATGCATTCTTTTACCCTTTGGGTATTTTGGTTTTGGATGCAATCTTTTATCCACTGGACGCAGATCTGTACCCTCTTGGTGCATTCTTTTATCCATTGGATATAAGCATGTACCTTTCGGATGCATTCTTTTACCCTCTGGATATTTTAGTTTTGGATGCAGTCTTTTATCCACTGGATGTAGATCTGTACCCTCTGGGTGCATTCTTTTATCCATTGGATATTAACGTGTACCCTCTGAATGCAATGATTTACCCTCTGGACATTTAGGTTTTGGGAGCAGGCTTTTATCCTTTGGTCGCAAGCATGTATCATGTGGATGCACTCTTTTACCCTTTGGACATTTGGGTGTCACGTGTACCTTTTAAAAAGATCAACATTAAAATATTATTTTAATAGCAAAACCTTGTAGAGCTCATAACTTTTGATCCGTAGCTCGGATTAAGGTGATCTTTTTTTGAAATTGTGTATTTTTTCGAGATCTACGCATTGGTGAAATTTTTATACACATATTTAAAATGTAAAAGGTATTTTTACTCATTGTAATATTTACATGCACTCAATTATAAAGTGCCAAATTTGGGAGGGTGTTGTGATCACTTGTGGATGCATTTTCGGTTGAGCCCGACGTCCTAAAATTTTGGGTATTGCATTCTTGTATCTATGGGTGTATACATTTATATCTCTCTTGTTTGTTGAGATATTTTGGATCTGTATTTTTGACACTTTTTTTGGCATGTTGACAGTCTCTCTTGTGGGGGAGCTATTCTGGTGGAGCCCAGTGTTAGTTTGTCAGTGTTTGAGTAGTTGATTTTGACAACTCATACAGATATGTGGTGTCACTCTACCCATTCTATAGTATGGGAGGGTGTGGTGTTGATACTACTTCTTTAGGTTTTGTGCCCTTGCCTTGTTACCTTGGCTTTTTCTTGGATCATGGCACTCCTATTTATTTGGATCTCATGTCCTTGCCTTGTTGCCTTGGTTTTTCTTGGATCGTGGCACACCTATTTGTAGCAGTTGATCAAATTATGTTTGGTGTTTTTTTTTCACTTTTCGACATCACTCCATTGATAGTCTCCTTGCATGGAGCTATTCTGGTGAAGCCCAGTGTCAGTTGTTTTTGAGTTATATGATCGAGTAGTGGATTCAGACCATAGTGTGCACCACACTTCTTCAACATTGTACAAGTTTTTGGAGTCGAGCTTCTGAGGATATCTTGTAGTAGGATTTTTCTCTCTACTTTGTTATTACTAGTTTTGGGTACCTTGCAGTGTCCATTTTTCCCAGTTGTTGTACGTGGGTACCTCATCAGGCCTTATTGCCGGGACCCACCTTCTTTTTCGCCTACCTAAGCTATGCTTATGGGAGGGTGTTAGTGTAGGTTATTATTTATCCTTTTATTTATTTATCAAGATAATTCTTACACTTGTGTTAGCCCTACACTTGTTAGGTTAGCTTGCTTAGGTGTACTAGTTGTGTGGAGTTAGCTTACTAGTTGTGTTGAGTTAGCTTCTCAGTTATGTGGAGTTAGCTTACTAGTCTTTTAGAGTTAACTTAATTACTAGTATCAGTTAGTGGGAGTTCTTCACCACTGATTTAGGTAGTAGTTGCACTTCCCTCCTCCTATATGTACATCTTTCTTATTAAATAATTAAAGTCATTCTATTGTAATGTATTGAGCATTATGGATTATGATGGATTTCCATATATGGTATTTTAGCTCTTCTACTTTGCAAATCTAATGTGGTGTGCTATTATCATCTAAGATCATGGCTTGGAAAAATCTTCTTTTCATTCCTTTCATCATTTATAGAAAGCAGTCTTATCATGTTAGTGCCTATTCACATGGTGCTGACGCGTCGACAAGCAAATGCCCTTATATTCCACGCTAGTTGTTAACCACTCCCACCTAGTCCTTCACCACCTTCCATTTTATCACCAGCCATGGAACCTATCCAACCTATCTCTATCGCTATCAAAGATGAGGAGTTCGCACGACTCCTTAACCAAAACCTCGTCACCTTGTAGTTTTATCTTTCCCACTTGTCCACTGAGATGCCTCGTGTCGGTTAATACATGACATGCCCGTATCTCCCCCTGAATCTAGTCCCCACTTCGTGTTAGCCCCATCTATCTCCACGCTACCCACCTCTACCTTGCCCCCAATTGTTTCGTAGCTAGGCCCTATACCCATAATGATTGACATGTCTGCTATGTCTATTACACCCGACACATCCACTATACCTTGAAAACCACCCAAAACAAAACCTCATTCACCCCTATTTTCTTGTATATACCCGTAACTACACAACCACCTCCCATATCGGTGACCCCTACCCCTTTTCAAAACATGGTCCTTTCTATTCCACAATTGTTGGCCCCCATTACCACTAGGGTCACCACGACCCTTCCACCTCCATATACATACTATCAGTAGCCTCTTGTTTCATCTATTATTCACTCTGGGTATGTACCCCCTATTTCACTACCTTCTTCTCAATCTACCTACATGGAAGCACCATATACTAGAATGTCACCCTTGTTACATGCCCAACACCAACCCTATTATGCTAATAGAGGTACCCAACCATCGTAACCTACACATGACCTAATCAAATTAATGATGGAAAAGATGCAGACATTAGAGGCATTAGTTTCTGGCTCCCGCAACACTCTCACCTATGATGAGATTTGTAACGATCCTATCCACCCATCCATTTCTATCCGTCCATACCCCGTGTATTGGGAAATACCTAAATTCAACTATTTCAATAGCAAGGAAGACCCACAACAGCATTTGCAGTTGTTCAAACATGGGTGCTACCTAATCACCCACGATGATGCTTTTCTCTTGAGGACCTTTACCATGTCTCTAACTAGACCTGTGTTAGATTGGTATAGTGGGTTACCTAGACACTCTATATTTTCATTTAATCAGGTAGCCCAAGCCTTTTTGGATCACTTCTCCATCAATATCATTAAGAAGGTTACCATGACTAACCTCTACTCCACGCGTCAATATGATGACAAATCTATTGCAAATTTGTTCGTTCATTTGGCATAGTTTGATCAATCAACTCACTTTCCAACTACCACAAACAAAACTCATCGAGCTCTTTATGTAGGCTTGTGCTAGACATATCTTGCTAACCCTGCAGTTCAAACTTTCTAAACATTCGATGAAGCATTCACCATGGCACGAAAGTTAGAGATTTGGTCCTTCAAGAGAAGAAAGTCCAATTGTGCAAGTAAGAATTTGGAATTCAAGTCGAATGAAGTTTCTTCTCCTTGAAACCCCAAAATAATTCTTCAAAAGATAACGGAACTACTAATGCGGTGGTACTCAAAGATGGCCCTCATCCATCAAATCAAAAGCTAGCCTCGTGTCTAATCTCTCTCACTGTTTAGACTTTTCAATTCAGATGGGAACAACGGAAATATACCCCAATTGGGTAACCTTATTCTTCCATCTTAGAAAAGCTCATCAAAGTTGGGGCCATCACCCTTCCGCCTATAAAACCACACACTAGTTTTGACCTTGCTCACCCCACACCCACATGGTATAAAGAACATGACTTTTGTAACTATCATTGAGTAAAGGGTCATAGTGATGGCAATTACATCAGCTTTAAAAACATTATCCAAGAAATTCTCGAGAAAGGTGAGCTAACTGTGGATAATCCTAACATACCTGCCAACCAAAACCTACACATCTTCAAGAAACCATTTCCTAATCATGCCCTTTGTTCTGATCAAAGCAGAGAGACCTCAAATCATGATAGCCATACCCACGAGGTCCACGCTATTTTCAGCGATGCACCCGTTGCTTCTTAACTACCTCATATTCCTTCCATCAAGGAAATTCTAGCCCAAAGTCCTCCTTCTGCATTGGAACCCACCTCACCTATTCCTCCACCCACAGAGGAACACCTTTCACCTCCTTCATCACCCGTGGAGGATCCTTCCACTAATATTGAGACTATTTCACCTTTGGCTTCTCCACCTAGAGAACTGTCACCCACAATACTTCTTCAGTCCATGGAGGATACTTGTTTATCTCCTCCACCCACAAAGGAGCACCTATCATCTCCTCTACCCATAAAGGAGTACCCATCATCTCCTCCACCTATAGAGGAGCACCCATTTTCTCCTCCACCTATCAAGGATCCAGTAGAGATACCTTTGCCTCTTGGTGACCATTCTCCATCAGCTACCCAAGATCTTGCAGACCTAATTTTGGCTCTCTTACCCATGGAAGCCGAAGCTAAAAATTCCCCGTCTCTAAGACACATTTTATGGGAATTTCCATTAGGTCCTCATCAACCTCACCTACAAATGTGCCATTCTCACACTTGGCCGATCGCCTAGATTATGTGGATGGAGCCTTCTTGTGGGGTGTTTCTTCTACTTCCTGTCTCAACACAAATGCAGATGTCACTTGCTGATACTTCCACTATCTACCCAAAAATATTTTGACCAATCAAAAGGAATGTAACCATGTCTTTCAAAACTTCTTTTGCGACATCTATCATGACTCAACATACACCCTCACCCATATCCCAACATACATCTAAATCCAAAACCGCACCTACATCATCCTCCTCGCCTAAACCTATTACTACCTTAGGGGTCACCCCAACCACCAAGTGTTACTTATCTACTTATCAAAATAGATTTAGCTACATCCTCGATTCAATACCAAACCTACTCCGCACCCAAACAGAAAAACCAAGCCCATAGAACTCATACCCTAGCTACGCCAATCATACCTGCATCACCTTCAACTTTTCCATCGGTCTTAAGACCTCAACCTCCCCACATGGCTAAGAAATATCCACCCTTAATGAACCAAAAACACAGCCACCCATTCCTTCCCCGCAAACCTCTAACACACCCAGTGCGCCTAACATGACTCACACCCACACCGTAGCATCTTTACCACCCATACCTCCAATACCCTTAGCAACTTCTTCACTACCCACTACACTTCAGTCTTTGTCCCTCACACCCCTACACGACCCGCATCATCTACCTTCACAACACCTCTGTTATCCCCATGGGTAACTCACCCTCTTCCCCATCTAGATCTCATACACCCGTATCACCTTTACCCAATAAGGTACAACCCAAAGTCAAAAATCTGCTACCCTCCAATACGGTAGTCAAAATAACCATACACCCTTCCGCCCATTCATCTACCATACCCCTACCCAAGCAAACATGAATAAAACCTAAGACCACTCCAACACCCAAAACCATAGCTTGACCCACTCCCCCTCCTGCAAGGACCGTTCCTCAACAATCAGCCGTACCTATGCCTAAACCCACTTTCACTTCCCATTGTGACCCACTAGCAAGGTCCTATGCCAAAATATTAACCAACCTCTTTCATGATCGTTGTTATCACATTACCGTCACTCAAACCTTATGACCCCCTCAAACCCGAGCTAAATTGTTTGATGACACTAAAATTTTTGCCTACCATCGTGTGCTGGGAACAATGTGGAGAAGCTGCAAGGCTTTGAAAACCATCCTTATCCAGTTATACCCTCTTGAAGCAAACTTTGATGATGATGAACTTCTTGATGAGGACCCCGTTTCACCAACACCCATTCCCATAGTCCTTCCCTCACTGCCTACTCAACAAACACAACCTCCACCCCCACAACTCTTAGAGTCACCCCCAAGATTCGAAATTAACATGGTTTGCATAAAGGAACTTGCTACACCATTACCTAAATGTCGTTGTGCCCACTCACTTCACAAGGCTTTTCTCCCCCTGGTAGGTTTTTTCCCATCATGTTGTTATACCACTCATCCTACACCTTCTCCATTTGCCAACTCCCCTCAGATCAACATGATACATGTCACTACTCGTGCTCAGAGAGACAAAGGCAAGGAAAAGGCAACTGACTCGCCAACCAATCCTATACCCAACATACCATCTACACCCACACCTAAAATTACTATCCGCAGCCCCACATACCCTATTTCTAATGGGGTCACACATCACACCATGCTCAAACAATTACACCAATCCCCCTCAAAATGTCCTTATATGACCTCATCCAAACCTCAAAATCCCATCGTCAAGCTCTCATGGAGGTTCTTCAATCTATTGAGGTTTTACCCAATGAACCTACACTCGTAGCTTCCATTATCACACCCCATCATGTAGCCTCTCTCACCAAATTTCCACCTTTATCCACACCTCACCCTACCCACCAAGTAGCCTCCCTTAGCTTCTCAGAGGAAGATATCGCACCACACCAAACCGATGACCCAGACCCAGATCTCTTCATCTCTGTCCACATTGATGATATACGTGTACAACATGTAATGATCGATGGGGGTGCAAACATTAATATCATTTCATCCCATGCATTCTCTCAAATGTGCATACCTGAAAATTACATGCATAAACATTTTGTCATGTTGCGTTCATTTAATGACGCTATCACCTCTACACTAGGCATTGTCATCCTCCACATTTACATTGGCCCCCGCACTATTCCAGAGATATTTTACGTCTTGGAGGGGGAATTTCAATATAACGTGTTGCTTGGAAGACCCTGGATTCGTGTCATGGGTTGTGTTCTTTCCACTTTGCATCATTGTGTAAAGTTTGAGCATGAAGGGCACACCTATAATATTCTAAAGAGATCCATCACCTTTTAAAACATGTAACATGTTTTACAAACCCATGGCATGCTCATACCCATTAAGGTGTCTACCTCCACGACCACTACCGATTCACCTACACCTCTGTTTACCAGTACAGTCGCTACCTCAACCACACATGCCTCCTCCCTTCCTACCGCCACCATAACCTTCATAGACAAACCATCGCCTCCCAATCTATTAACTCCACCTCCGCATTGACCTCCAACACATCATCTATTCTAGCTACCCACATACCAACCACTGATCCCTTGGAAGGCATTTTTCAATGCCTCACTCTGGGGGAGTATCACCTATATAGTGTTAACACATTCCTTACTCCACAAGAGTATGGAAGTCTTCACCAACACCCTCGCTATGATCACCGCAGAGGAGAACACTTCCTTTACTATCCTCCTCATCTTCATACTAGTATCACCTATGGGGACTTGATACTACCACTTACACACCCAAACCACCGTCACAAACCGCCCATTTTCTATTTACTTCCATTCTCTCACCAATTGTTGTTTCACCCACACCTTCCTACACCGATGTGTGTGGAAGGGTTTTGGTTTTGGATTTTATGAACAAGGTCGCCATATTGTTATTCCATGTACTACCCACAAACATAATGACCGTAGTGGTATTATTTTTTTGAACCACCTACCAAGCAGACCGCATTGAACTCATTGAGAACATTAGCCCTTCCCCTCCCTCTTCACCTGCTCCACCTTCACCGATGGAGTCGATGGATCCTAAATCTATCCCTCCTAACTTTTTTTTTCATAAACACCATTTCCTTGGGGCCTTTGACTTATCAACACGAGGGCGAGACCCCTTCCTCTCTTCCCTTCCTGTATCCTAAGATTATCAATGACGATACACCTTCCATTAACATCATTCAATCTTAGGATGATGAATCTATACTCACCTACCTTGTTATAGAAGACTCATATATTCATCGGTCATTACCTTCTGAGACACAAATCATGTTGAATGAATTGAATATCAAGATCAACATTCATACTTAGGATGACCCGCACATCCTAAAGATCAGTCAATCTTTAGATGTTGTTGAACAAGAATCCATCACTTCTTTTCTCAAATATCATAACCACGCTTTCACTTGGTCTTACGCAGACATGCCCTAGTATTGACCCCACCATAGTGGTCCATAATATCATAATCGTTCCTGATGCCAAACCCATCAAACAAAAACTGGGGAAAATGCACCCTCGCATTGCCCTTCTCATCAAAGAATAAATTCAGTGTCTTCTTTTTGTTTCCTTCATCCTACCCATTGATTATCCTCGTTGGATCTATAACATTGTCCCCCGCTCACTAAGGTGACAGGGAGAATCGTATTTACACAAATTTTTGTGACCTCAACCTTTCCCGCCAAAAAGATGACTTCCCTCGACCCGGTATTGACCAACCTGGTTGACCTTACCACTGGTAATGAGATCTATCACTCATGGATGGCTTCTCAAGTTATAAAAAAATCTTGCTTGCCTCATAGAATCAACACAAAACCTCATTCATCACCCCTTGGGAACCTTCTACTACCGAGGCATGCCTTTTGTCCTAAAAAATGTTGGGGCCACATATCAGTGGGCTATCACTTATATCTTCCATGACATCATACATCATATATTGGAAGATTATGTGGATGATCTCCTGGAAAAATCTAAATGCCACTCGAGCACCTTTCCGTCCTTAAAACTAGTTTTGACCGCCTCATTAAATATTGTTTTCACCTTCAACCCAATAAGTGTGTCTTTGCGGTCCTCTCGGGAAATATCCTAGGATTTATCATTTCCTACGTGGTATAGAAGTTGACCTGCTAAATTCAAGGACATTCTAGAAATGCCTCTTCCCACTTACCTTAGGAAACTTTGTAGCCTACAAGGTAAGTTATAGTCTATTCACCATTTCATTTCACAATTATCTGATCGGTGTTAACCATTTCATCATATGCTCAAGAAGGATATCTCCTTTAAATGGGATGATGACTTCCACAAAGCTTTTGAGGCCTTAAAAAAATACCTTCTCCAACCACCCGTACTCATTCCACCTAAATATGATCAACCTTTCTACCTATACATATCAGCTACCGATCACTCCTTAGAGCCATGCTTGCTCATTGTGATGAAAAAATAGGGAGCAGGCAATTTATTACATAAGCCATACTCTTTTGGAATATGAAACCTGATACACCCATCCTGAAAAACTTTGTTTAGCCTTAGTTTTTGTTGCCACAAAACTCCACCATTACCTACTCAACCACAAAACCTATGTTGTGACCAACATTGACCCCCTACACTTCATGTATGCCAAACCTTATCAAAATCAACGTGTCGCATGATGGCTTATGCTTTTAGCTGACCTCGACCTCGAATTCATTCATCAAAATTCCATCAAGGGCCAAGCTATTACCAACCAATTGGCCGACGCACCTATTTCCAAGGATCAACCCTCTAATTTTGACTTTCCAGATGAGTCAATTGCTACCCTTTCCCTAGACAAACCCGCTTATCAAATGACACTTTTCTTCGATGGTTCCAAGTGTCAACATGGGGGTGGGGCTGGTGTTATCCTC
Organism: Taxus wallichiana var. yunnanensis; assembly: GCA_018340775.1. NCBI lineage: Eukaryota > Viridiplantae > Streptophyta > Pinopsida > Cupressales > Taxaceae > Taxus > Taxus wallichiana. The sequence continues at coordinate 686,844,211 of CM031240.1, read as the reverse complement.
ATTCCACTTGATGGTGAACCCATGCATTTATCTTTCAAACTTGATTTTGATTGTAAAAACAATATTTCTAAATACGAAGTGCTCATATTAGGTCTCCAAGCCACCTTTGCCCTAGATGTCAAATCAATCAACATATTTGGTGATTATCAATTGGTTATAAACCAAGTAAATGGTATATACCAATGTCATAATGAGATACTTCAAAAGTATAAACATCATGTGGACATACTTTTGACCACTTTTGACCATTATGACCTTCAGACCATCCCCCGTTCAACCAATAAATTTGTAGATACCATGGCTTACTTGGCCTCTCAAATACCTACTTTGCTCCCCGACTCTAAAATCTTTGTCATTGTTAAAAGAATCCAATCACCCTCCTATTTACCTCGTGAAGTTTACTCGATCAAAACCGCTACCCTCGACCCGAGCGACCTTTGGTATAAACAATACTCTGACTATCTTTCTCTCTCCATCTTACCTCCTGATCTCACCCGTAATGGACAACACACCTTCCTTAAAAAGGTCTCTCATTACATCATCACGGGGCCTCCTCTATAAGTGTGGATTTCATGGTATTCTCTTATGATGCCTCATGAGTTCTGAAATTCCTTATACCATTAAGGAAGTTCATGATGGCATTTGTGGAGGTCACTTTAGTGGCCTTTGTCTATTGCTAAGCATATTCTCTTCCTAGGCTATTACTGGCCGACCCTCAACCATGATTGTTGTAACTACGTCAAACATTGTGTAAAATTCCAACAACACACCAACCTTCATCATACACCCAATCATGCCTTATAGGTCACCCGTGACCTTTGGCCCTTCTCTCAATGGGGTTTGGATCTTGTCGGAGAGATCAACCCCCATTCTTCCCAATGACATCAATGGATCATCACCGCTACCGAATACTACACAAAATGGGTTGAAGCCATACCACTCATCTCCACAAAAGTTGAGAAAATATGTGAGTTCATCAATCATCACATCATTTTTCACTTTGGTGTTCCTCATCGCCTCATCACTGATAATGGAAAACAATTCAAAAATAAAACATTACAAAAATTTGTGACGCCTTGACATTTAGCTAAGTTTCTCATCACCTTATTACCCACAGACCAATGGCCAAGCTGAATCCACTAACAAAACCTTAAACAAAATTCTCATAAAATTGGTTAACGATACTAGGAAGGATTGGCATACACACATTCCTTTTGCCCTGTGGGCATACCGCACTAGTATCTGCACTTCCACTATTGCCACACCATTTTCTCTTGGTCTAAAGTACCAAGGTTGTTCTACCTCTCGAAGTCCATATTCCCTCACTCCACATTTCTCTCCATGACATGCTCAATGATGATGACTTTCATCAAGACCATTTAGCACAACTTGAGTTATTAGACAAACGTCATCTTAATGCTCTTGACCACCTTCAAGTTTACCAAAAACATATCAAACGTGCCTACGACAAATGTGTCCATGCACAAACCTTCCAAGTTAGTGACCTTGTCCTGAAATAAAATCAACATGTAACCAAAGAAGAAAAAATTAAACAGGGAAAATTTGCTCCTAATTGGCTTGGACCATACATCGTAACTCATACTTATGGATCAGGTGCTTATCATTTATCTTCACTCGATGGTAAACCCGAACCTGAGCCCCTTAATGCCTTGCATCTTTGACCATTCTATTGTTGACTTTTAGTCCTACATCACTTTTTGCCTCTTTCCATGCTCATCCCTTGAGCATTATCCACTTCTTACACCTCACCAATGATTAAACAAGAATCATGTGCATCCCATCACTTGTTATCTTCACTTGAATATGTGTACCACGGCACTGCACATAGCATGATTCTCATGGATACTTTTCATCTACCTTTAGATGAGATCCCATGGTCATTTCACCCTACTTTCTGAACAAGAATCTTATTTTTCACCTTGATCTTGTCCATGACTTCAAAATCCCTCACATGGGATCCAAATCCTTGAGTCAAACTTCTAATAAAAATATGACTCCCTCAAAAGGACATCTTCCTCTCGATAATTGCTGCTATAAATAGACTACTCCCTTGAAGGACAACTATGTACAACTCTTTCAAAAATAGAACAAAAAAACAAGAGAAACTAAAGCTTCCCACATCGATTAGCTTCACAAAGACCTCAAGGAGTTAAATTCCTCATCCCATATAGACTTCCCGCATCGATCAGTCTATCTCAAATATTAGTCAATACAGAAAACCTTTTAGTCATGGACTTGCCCATTGTGATCTTGTATCTCTTTCCCAAAGAGCATGCTACCTCATACGATATCGAAATTAACCACCTTTCACCCCTCTCACCATTCATACTCCCATTTTCTACCACCTCAAGGGACCTCTTGGAAACCATGACATTTGGTGATCATGTGACTAATTTTCACCCTTAGAACAATCAATCATGCAATGTCTTTTGGGCCTTATGTTCATCACCTCCTCCATGGTATGACCTACTCGGTATGATCCTAACCAATCAGGTGGCTTTCTTGTCCCCTCTCATCTTTTAACCATCTTTATTATGTTTTGGTTACCTTATACAAGACTTGGTCCTTGACACTTACTTTTGGGGTAATATTTTTCTTCTACCTCCATCGATGTCACCTATACCAATTTGCCTATAACCCACCTACTAACTCATTTTCATACCTCCTCATATTCTTCCCTAGCTTATGGGAGAACTACATCGGCCTGAGGTCCCTTTTCATGGGGACTATGTAGGCAACACTCCGAGGGCATGGGGCCCTTGGAGGTTATCTCGCCACTCTCTACCCTAACCAATTCCTCCTTCATCTTCCTAAATCACATTCCACCCCACTTAGTTTCCTTTTTATATCAACAATTGGACATCAAACCAAATAGACAACAAGTTGCTTAACATTTTTATCATCATCACAACATAAATTTATTATGACTACCATTTCTCTAACTTCATCATACATGTATTATAAATCATCTTACACATGACCCATATCATCCTTCATTGCACAAATTAATGAATTACAACTTCAACTAATTTAAACTCAATCCATGCCTATGACCTGACTCGATCCATGCCTATGACCTAACTCAATCCATGCCTATGACCTAACTCGATCCATGCCTATGACCTGAATCAATCCATGCCTATGACCTGACTCGATCCATGCCTAAACCAACCTGACTCCATCCTGCCTCACTCACCTAGTTTTCGTCCATATCACAACAAAAAATTAAAATTCTCATAAAACACCAACAAATCAAGAATCTCATCCATCTCATCATATAAAAAAATATGTGTGTCTTAATAAAATATACATAGATATCCAATCATGTCCATATCTCAAAATCTTCGACACACAAAGGTTGATACTCAATACAAAATATCATGCCCACAAGCCAATCTCGTATACAATAAAATAATAAAACAATACAAAATCTCTTCAGGCACGCAGGCCGGTATATGCTAAAAATACAAAAACTCTCATACATCCTCACTATCTTTGGCACATAGGCTGGTATATATCAAAAATGACTACAATACATCAAAAATACAGGGTTGGGCATCAGGCCTCACCCTGCCGGACATCCTCCATGTCGGTCTCTTCATCTCCTCCTAGCTCCTATCCACCACTGGTATCATCTCACCACCCCCTGCTGACACATCACCTAGAGCTAGTCTCCATGAGTTGGTGGCCTCTCCCTGATCCTATCTTAGAGCTTGATGGCCCCCTATGCTCTCTACACTATGAGTCCGGGATCTAGTCCTCTCACTCGAGGCCTGTTGTGCCCTATACTCTCTATAGGATAGAAAGTCTATCCTAACCACCATCAATTGATCCTGGTAGTATATGGCCTCACCTAGGGCATCCCATAACTTGGGTATGGGCACGGTCTGTGGTGGCCCCATAGGCCTTGGCCCCTATACCTATCCTACGGGACCCTATCCCGCCCCTACCTGTGAACTAGGACCCTGTCCCGGTGCCTGTGGTGGTGCCATCAGCCCCCGTCCTTATGCCTATATCTAGGCTTTTCAAACTCCAATATGTGCCTATGATGTGGCTAATCTGGTCTCAGTAACACTATCATATGTGCTATAGGGCAGCCACCCGACCATCATCCGGCTAATGGCTAGATCCAGCTACTCCCGGTCCGGGGTGGTATGGCTCGTAAATGAGCTACCCACCGGTGTCTCAGTATCTGTCTATAACCCTAACATCATCAATCCACTAGTCTACTACCTACTCCTCCTACCCTGTGGGCACTATCGGCTATGGTAGAGGTAAGGGCCTCTCCACATCATCTCTCCTATATTGTGGGAAGGGTAGAGGTACGTCCTGTAGTAGCCCAAACTGCCACCTAACTCTGTCAATTGGGATCATCTCATGTTCCCCAGCATGGCACCCCACTATCCATCTCACCAACTAAAGCCCATCTAGCTCATCACGCATATGCCTATATGATGGGAAGCCCACATATGGCCTCTAAATGATGTCCACCCCAGACAACCCCTCCAATAGTCACCTAAAGTATGCTACATTATGTGTAGCCTGTCTGATCTCTCGCTCTCCAATAGCAGGTACCCATCACCTATACCCCACTCGTATAAAGCCTGGTAGAAAGGCATCAGCCTGGGGCATACCCACTAGACACACACATATAATGTGCTCATATGCCCAGCAGTGAAGTAAAAGATACAACACATGTTGAACATGCACGCAGATGCTCATACACCCACAACTCTCTGTACAGTTGCACCAGGAATGCTAGCACCCAAGAAAAATAGGTCTGATCTATCATCATGTCATGTAATACCCCCATCAGCAAGCGGGAAAATGCCCACCCTCTACATCTAGCAATGCAAAGTAGCACACTACCTCCATCAATAGAACTACTAGCCTTGTCTCCTCCGGATGGGCTAGGTACATCTCTCCATAGCTCAAGATGGCACTATGGAATGTTAGCTCATCCATCCCCTCTCCAAACACTATCAACATCAACTCCTCTCGAGGCCTTAGAGGAGATTGAATAGACTGTGTACCCAATATGGGTAGCCGCAAGATCTTGAACATGTCCTCCAAGGTGATTGTAATCTCACCCATCGGTAGGTGGAATGTGTTGGTCATGGAATCCCATCTATCGATGAGAGTGACCATCAGACTCGGATGTCAAAATACATACCAAGTAGCGTCGGACCCCACTCGGGGCCCACTCCGCCACATGGCGCAACTCCTCGGGGTCGTTGTACCACGTATTATCACAAGTAGGGGTAGAACCCTATCCCACATGCGTAGCTGATCTCTCACCTGCATCCAACAAAATGATCACATTATTAAAAACTTACCCATACCTACAACTTTTTACCATTACCTTTGACCCCAAATTCTACCAAACCCATCTACCCATACCCCAAGCCTTCATCTATTTACCTTTTCCTCTAACCCACATCTTGACCTAACCTACTTACCAAAGACCCAAACCCTGGCCTCGCCACTTTACCTATCTATCCCTACCTTTCCTTATCTAATTTAACCATTTCTTACCCCTCCCTACCCACTACGCTTCCCTTGTTTATCCTCATCTAGATCGGCGCCAATCATGATTGACCAACCTTGTCTACCCGTGACCAACCATGGTCTCACTATGATCGGCATCGGTCACCTCTCTTGGGACCAATACCGGTCCACACCCACCAATGTCAGCCACAATGGAACCGACATCGGTCACCGCTTTTGCAGTGACCACCGTGTCCCCAAACCCCTTTTTCTCTCCACACTGTATTCCCTACCCACCCATTCCTCCTCCAAAATCTCCACATCCATTCCTACCCTCCTTTACCTATCTTATACTCTCCCCTTCCTATTTCACCCATTTTATTTCCAATTTTACATTTAAATTTTTACCCCTAACCCCCATTTCCTCCCCCAAATTTCTTTCTCATTTAACCAAAAACACACACATAGGATTTAGATCTTACCTCATCCCATTGCCATCATCGTGGTGGCACCTCGAAGCCGTTGCATGGGTCCTCTCAAGCCCTTTCCTATCTTCGTCATCACCAAAAGTCCTCTGAATCTCCAACCAATCAAATCCAATGCCCCACTCTCATGAACCAACCAATCAATCAACACTCGTCACCTACGTGGCTCACCAACTCAACCTTCGACACCCTCGGTTGTTTTCTTCTTCTCTTCTTCTCTCTTTTCATTTTCTCTAATTTGTAAATCACAAATGAATTTTAAAACCATGGAATTTTTCTTTTTATAACCTACCCAACCTGACCGGTGATGGTTTCCCCTTGACCAACATTGGTCTTGTGCCCTACCTTAATGTGATCAGTTTACCTTGACCGGCATCGGTCACCCTCTCCTACACATTGCCCTAAACTTTACCCTATTACCCTACCCATCACTCTTTTTTTTTTCCACACCCACCCTTTCCCCTTAACATTTACCTCACCCTCCTTACCTCATCATTTACTACCTACCCTCATCCTCATTTAGGGACTCATTATTTTACCCATACCTCAGCCCTACCCATGCCATGACCTAGATTCTTGGACCTGGACCATCGCTAGTGACCTTTGACCTCATGTGTTCGCTATACCTTGTGGAATTGTTACCTATGTTGATTGACCTAATGACCTTACCTTGCCTCTTGTCGTGACCATTTATCCTGACCCTACCTTTGGTGTACCAGAACACACCTAAACGTTCCTGCACCTAACCTATGTCATGTTTCCTGACCATATCCTATACCTTGGATACTGGAATCACCTCAACCTTGTTTGGATAAACCTATCAACCTTAGACAATGTAGAGTTTTCCTGCTCTTCAACCTACTACTTGTGATGCAATTTTTATGTGTACGTGCATTTGACTATTCTTGCTACCTTTGACCCTAACCCATTACCTAGATTACCCGAGTAGACCTTGTTGATGTCGAATCGCAGCACCCCGAATGTCCGCAACATGATGGGTTGAGACTCTCAAGATATGATTGCATAAAATGGAGCTTTTCCTAAGTGTGGGACCTTGCAAAATCGGAAAAGCTCTCCGGATGAAGGCTGGTTCCTATTCCTCTATTCAGATGCACACGTAAAAATGCAGAGGGTTTACTCAAAACCTAAACTAACTTGTCAAGGAGACAGGGTAAGAAGATGCATAAAATAAAACCTAAACTACAAAGGTGATGCACCGAGGAATGAAGAAACACCTGTCTTGCCAATAAACATAGACCATTAAAATGCAATGTAAGATCATGCACAGATAGCCAGATTCGCAGTGAAAGATCAGTAGGATGTAAAATGAATACAGAGAGGGTTGAGAATCATCCATAGACATGCATTAATTTTTCTCCAAAGATTGATACAGCACCTTGCAAAATGCCAAGAGGCAGAGTTGCATTATAGTTTTAAATGGGAGGTTTGAACACCACAAATTCACTCGCAAAGAGAAGAAGGGAGGGACAAAAAAGAATGTCCAACCTTTAGAAAGAAGCCCCTCCTTACAATTTATAGGAATAATGAGAGAGGGAAGAGAGAGAAAGACCAAATCTACCCCAACCACCGCAGTTGTATTTAATTCATCTCATAATGATGGTAGGTGAGAACCCAAATAACCCAAAAGTGGCGAATCGTATTTTGCATTTTTTTAATAATTTTTCTCACCTAATTAAAGATATCTAGTCATAGTTGGATAGAGGACCTCGTAAGATTTCCAAAAAGTCCAAGCTCTCGAGCTCCTAGGTCAAAAGTTATGGCCATCGAATATCTCGTAGGGTGCCTGCTTGCTGCCAACGCTCAAAATGCTGCTCCTCTCGAAGGTGCGCCAAGGGCGCATCCGTGTGCGTGTCGACATCCTCTTACATGTGCCAAGGGTGTATACATTGCCCTATCGACACTCATTTTTGTGCGCCACTTCTGTGCGCCAAGGGCACATACATTTCATTGTCGACACTCATTTCGTGCGCCACTTGCATGCGCCAAGGGCGCATACATTTCATTGTCAACACTCATTTCGTGCACCATTTCGTGTGCACCAAGGGCACATACATTTCATTTCGACACTCATTTTTGTGCACCATTTCTTTGCCCAAGGGCGCACCATTTTCCTATCGACATCCATTTTCGTGCGCCCATTTTATGCGCCTTGGGCATCATTTCCTCTGTCGACACTCAGTGTCGTGCGCCCATTTTGTGCGCCTTGGGCGCACCATTTCCTCTGTCGACACTCTGTGTCATGTGCCCATTTTTGTGCCTTGGGTGCACCATTTCCTCTGTCGACACTCTGTGTCATGCACCCATTTTTGTGCCTTGGGCGCACCATTTCCTCTGTCGACACTCTGTGTCGTGCGCCCATTCTGTGCGCCTTGGGCATGTCAGGGATTTGAGCTTCTTTGATTTCTCCATTCTCCTTCTTGTCTATATCTACCTAGGGAAAAGATATATACAACAATTTGGTGACTCAATGGGATCACTCACTCGCTAGGTAGAAGATCGGTGGCCTTTTAGCAATCCATTGGGCATGGAGTCATAAGCAATAACACCGAAACCAACCCGATATCTCGATCTCGAACCGATACCGCAACTCCTTCCTCGAGAGCACGCTGAATCAGCTGTAGAAATTCAACCCGAGAGCAGAAAAACTGTGCTGGAGCACTTAGGGAAAATGAAACCTAACTACAACAAGACAATGTGCATACGCACTTAGAGGAATTTTAAATCTAGGCTAATATTTACAAGGGTAAACCTTTTCCTTTTAGTAAGAATGTTTAAGGTAGATTCCGTTAACCGGAATCGGGATTTCTCCTCCATCCAAAGTAGACAATTGGAAGGCATTGCTATTCTTACATCCTGTGACCATATAGGGGCCACTCCAAATGGCATCAAACTTGGAATGCCTTCCTGGCTTTGCCCGATCTGCATCCCATTTCAGAACTCGGTCCCCTTCCTGGAAGGTCCTTGCTCTTGCTTTCTTATCAAACCATCTTTTCACCAAGGCCTAATCTTTCTCAATTATTTGAACTGCATGTTCTCTAATTTCTTCCAATTCCATCAACTCTGCATACCTAGCCTCCATTGGTTCGAACTCAGCCAACTCCAACTGCTTCATGAACTCCAATGTAGGTAGTTCTAATGATATAGGCAATACTGCCTCTTTTCCATAGACCAAATTGTAAGGGGAATTACCTATAGACCTCTTTGGTGTTATTCTGTCAGCCCATAATGCTGATTTTAGCTTGGTATGCCATGTTCTTTGATTTTCGTCCAGAGTCCTCCTAATGATTCTTAGCAAATTTTTGTTCGTAGACTCTGCCTGTCCATTACCCTGCGGGTAATAATTTGAAGAGGTGCTCAAATAGATTCCATTCTTGACAGCCCATTTTGTAATCTTGGAACCTATAAATGCCAATGCATTGTCTGATATGATAGTGGCCGGCACACCGAACCTGGTCACTATTCCTTCATAAAAGTCTAGTATGTTAGACTCATTTTCTTCTTTGAGCGCTGCTACTTCGGTCCACTTGGTGAAATAGTCCGTTGCCGTGAGAATCCACTTGTGGCCTTGGCTTGAGTTTGGATTGATGACCCGACGAAGTCCAATCCCCATTGCATAAATGGTTGGTCAACCAAAATTGGGTGTAATGGAAGCGCTGCTAGTCTTTCTTTGCCTGTGAAGAGTGCACATTTCCTACACTTTCTTATCCATGTATAGTGAGCCATCAAGACTCGCCGCCAATAATACCCTGCCTTCATTATCTTGAGAGCTGTTACTCGTGGGGAAAAATGTCCTCCAGAATCTCCATCGTGAAAATCTCGTAACACCCTCTCAATTTGGCCTGTCCCAATGCACCTCAATAGAACTCCATTGATGTCTTTCTTAAACAAAACACCACCAACAAGCACATATGGAATGGCTTGTAATCTGAAGTATCTCCTCTTTTCTTTTCTCATTTCGGAGGGCATAGGCACATCGTAGGAAGTGTATCACATTCGAGTCCAACATGGAGTGGGCACATAATCATTTTCTTGTTCTTGGTTATCCCGTAGTACCAAGACATGCCTCTTTTCATCACACCGCTTCAACTTGTTGACTCAAGGCTAGCTGCTCACATAGTCCCTTCCCACGTACTAGTTTGGTGACCTTGATCTCGATGTCATATTCCATGACACGAGTTATCCATCCTACACATTTGTCATTCAGATCCTTGTTTAGAAGGAAGTCCCGACTCCGTATGAGAGACCAATAATTGGATCTTGTTGTTTGAGACTAGGTGCTTGAATTTCTTTAAGCTCCCGATTCGCAGGACATGATTTTCAATGAAAGAGTACCTAGTTTCGTATTCCTCCAAGCCTCGATCAAGAAAGCAAACTGGTTTGTTCTATTCCTTCTTTGTTCTGTTGTACTAGGATTGCAGAAATCGTGTCCCCACCACCGAAGGCATATAGCACGAAGTCCTTGGAGAAGTCTGGATTGACGAGAGTGGGAGCTTGAGATATAGCCTCTTTTATTGCCTCAAAACTTGCCTTACCTTCAGATGTCCACTTAAATGCCATGCTCTTCTTTAACATCAATGTTATTGGCTTTACGAGAGCGGAAAAATTTGGAACAAATCTGCGGACAAAATTGATCCTTCCCAAGAAGCTTTGAAGAGCCTTCTTGTGACTTGGCAATGGCAATGCTTGAATTGCTTCAACTCTTTCTGGGTCAATCGTCAACCCTTCCTTTGAAACAATATGGCCTAGAAGTTTTCCCTCGTGAGCCAAAAATATGCATTTTTTGGGATTCAAAGATACCCCAAATCTTCTACATCTTTGAAATACCTGCCTCAAATGTAAGAGGTGATCCACTGCATTTTTTGAGAATACAGTGATGTCGTCAAGATATATCAGAACTATTTTATTGATCAACCCCTTAAATGCCATATCCATTGCCCTTTGGAAAGTGGCCCCAACATTTGATAGCCCAAATGGCATCTTCTAGTAGGCATAGGTCCCCCATTTGGTGGTGAAAGCCGTCTTGAACTGGTCATCTTCTTTCACCATCACCTGATTATACCCTGAGTAGCCATCTAGGAGAGAGAATCTCTCTGAACTAGATACTACTTGCAATATTTGTTCCATTGAAGGGAGTGGGTAATGGTCTTTGAGAGATGCCCTATTGAGGTCTCGAAAGTCCACACATAACCTAATTTCTCCGCTCTTCTTCCTGACCGGAACCAAGTTTGCAACCCAGCTTGAGTGCTTGATCGGGAATATAATGCTTACCTCTATTAGCTTATTAAGCTCTTTCTTTATTAGAGGCTCAATGTGAGGGTTGGTGGTCTCTATTTCTGCGCTTTGATGGGCTTAGCATCGGATCCAATTCTATGGTATGTTGTGCCAAATTTGGATCGAATCCTCTCAAGTCTTCATAGCTCCAAGCGAAGACATCTGGGAATTCTTGGCAAAGCTGTATGAAATCTGATTTCTCCTGTTCAGTGGCCACTTTACCAATTTGAAGTGTTTTGCCTTCCCCAAGTAATTGGCTTTGAATCTTCTCTCTTGACCTGTATGTTAGCCTTTTCTTTATGGGAATGGTCGTTAGGGTTGAAGATAGACTCCAACATTACTAAACCCTTAGGAAGCTTGTTTGTCCGCAGCTGCACTACTTGATCCCCATACTGCTGCTCTAATGCCCCGATTCCTAGCCGAGAATTCAGCCTCTTCTTGTAAGAAATTGATGATCGGTTGATCGTTCTCAAACACCGCGACTTGTGTTATTATCTAGAACTGCTCGCCTCACAATCACATGGATATGTGGCTGTGTTTTTCTCTTCGATGTTGTCAACCACATCAAACGTTGCTCCAATCGCTGCGAGCCTATCTCGTGGCTTCATTTTTTTCTTCACGGGTATGGACACAATGTTGAAAGCTTCGAAATCCTCAATGAGGTCCCATACCCTATTCTTATAGCCCTTCAACAGGTCATTCTTTGTAGCATGTTGTTCCCTAACTTGGTTGACGATTAGCTCGCTATCTCCAAACACCTGTAAGCTTTTTATGCCCTTTTTCCTGGCCCAATGAAGTCCATGAATCAAGGCCTCGTATTCAGCTGTGTTGTTTGAACAAGAAAACTGGAAATGAAAAGCTGAATAATACTTGATGTCTTGTGGTGAAATCAACATTGCACCACCTCCAAGACCTTGTTTTCTTCATAACCATCGAAAAATAATTTCCAAACTTTGTTTTCATCCTTTTTTCAAAGGAATGATGTCGGGAATGGGTGAATTTTCTTCGTGTATACATATACACCCAATTCAGATTCTTCAATTTCTTTATATGGGTCAAATTCATGATGCTTGTTTGCCCATTCATCCAAAGTTAAATCAGGAATTCCCTCGACCTTAGTACTATTTCTAGATCATTTGAACACTCCTCCCGATCAAAAGCTAAATAATTTACATTGATAGGACTTGGTACATGAGGCTCAATATGGAAATTGGCAATTGATTCTGATCTCGATTGTTGCTTTAGCTCCATACCTTGTCACGAAAATCATGTGACCAATCTCTGAGATAAATATCCACCGATTTTTGTAGTGAATTCTCTTGATAGACACAACACAAAGAGTGGCGGAAGGTCAATCACAGACACATCTTGTAGAACTGTAACATTAGGACAGGAATGTAGTGTTAGGCTTAACCCCTTGATGACTCCAACAGTTCCTACTTGTTGTTCCATCTATTGTCGTATTTACTCCTTTCAAGACTTGGCTCATATTTCAGACCTAGTTGATCCACTATTTGCTTCGGCATCACTGAACTACTTGCTCCTGAATCTATCATGCAGTTGTGTACCAAGTGGTTTCCAACAATCAATGAAACATAGAATGGTGGAGGCTTCAAATTTTTCCTTGTCTGGCCCCCATCATGTTGCACTGCATTAGTGAGAACTTTCTCATGTCCCTGGTTTGATACATTTGTGGCAGACCAATTAGCCATTGCAGCTTGCAATAAATCTTGTTTCCCGGGATCGGGATCCCACATGGAAAACATCTTCTTCATTTGATCGATGATGTTGAAGGGGGATGAATTGTCCTTTTACTGTCCCTTGCTTGGCGCAACCTTTTTTGGAGCTTGAACAGGTGCATGTGTTGTTACAACTGGTACCTTGGGTTGATTTTGCACATTTGGAGCTGCGTTTGGTCTACTGACCCCTTGTTGTGTAGGAGTGGACTGAGAAACAACTGGATTACACGGTTGTCCCTCTCCTATATTTATCTTCTTTGACCATGTGTTGGCAGCCACGCCTTGAAAAGGCTATTGGTTAACTCCACAGAAGTCTTCCATTTGCCAATTTTCCAATGTGGTTTCCGTTGGAGGTCCTTCTTGTTGCATTTGTTGCTGTTGATTCTCCTCGGCTTGGTTCTTGAGCAACACCAATGGTTTGCACCATCAAGGCCTGATTTAGTGCACCATTGAAACATGTTTGATTGATTGTGAGGTAGATTGCAAGGGTAACACCAGTGTACTCCTGTGCCATGTTATTTTGTGTCGAGACCAAAGCTCTTGAGGATGTCGTTGCATTTGGATCATACGGTCGAAATGGCTGGCAGCTTGAGGCGTCCTTGGTTCGGTTTTGATTTGCAGCTGAGGTGGTGGTCTATTTTGTTGGTATGGGGGCCTAGCTTGCAGTCGTGCTTGAGGCGATACGGTCTAGCACTTTGAGCTTGCTTTATCTTTTAATAGTCACAAGCTCATTTCCAAGGTTCCGTAGTTGTTTCATAACCTCTGCAATTCCTTTGAAGTATTCGAAGAAGTTGACGCCTCATTATTGCTTTGATTTCTAGGAGTTGGAATGGGATTCAACTCTGGTGCTTGACTGGTTGTAGGATTTCCCATCTCTGGATAGAGAGGCATTGGTGGCCTTGAGTGCAAGCTTGCGGCTTGGATCAAAGCAGTTCTCTGCTCGATAATTTGTGCCGTAGGCCCCGGCAGCAGCGTTGTCCCTCCCATTGATTGGATCATCATGGCTATGTCTAAATTTATAGCCTTTAAGAAATAAAGGAATGCTCCTTCGGCGGTTGGTCTAACGGCTATTGGAATCCTGTCCCATGTCCATTGGAATCTAAAGTTGAAATCTACCATTTGTTCGTTAGGAGCCCTTTTGATTGTTGTCAGCTGTTCCAATAAAGATAAATTGTCACCCTCTCCCGAATTGGCTGCAAAGAGCATAACAAAGTTGGTTCCAATTCGTAATAGACCCTGTTGTAAGGCTCCTAAACCATTGTAAGGCCTTTCCTTTGAAAGATGAAGCCAACAGCTTGACCGCAACATCCATTTCATTTATTTCGTGAATTGCACATGCATTAGCAATATCCTGGATGTGATCAATAGGAGTAGTGTGATTTTCTCCTGTGAAATAGGGTATGTTCTTTAGTGTTCTTATTTGGAATTTGATTTTGAGCATTTAGGGCAAGTGGACTACTACCCGTGAAATTGACAAAGGGATTCGGTGGTAGATGTGCCATTATGATTGGCCTAAGAACCCTGGTCGATGCGAGAAAAGGCCTACCAGGTGGAGGTGTAGACAAAGTCCTGTTAGGTGGAGATGGTGATCTTTGTGGTCTTCTTCCTCTCCTTCCTCTACCTGGTGAAAGTTGCAAGTGGAAAAATAGCCCCTCTTCTCGAGTATTGGACCTAGTTTGAATTCTTCTCATATGCTGCAGGCAACCTTTGCTTGCTTACACTGCCATTTGAATTCTATCCCTTCGGAGTCGCAGGATGTGTTAGAAAAAATGAGCCTCAAAAGGCAGACTTCTGCCAAGTTACACACCAAACCTGACAATATTTAAAAATAGAATTTTGAAAGACCTGTATTTTTGATATTTTAGAGTTTGGAATTTGATTTGGAATGACAGTCCCGAAAATCCAAAAATGCCAGACTTCCGAAAACCTGAAATCCGAAAATCAAAAAACCATGAAATTTTGAAAGTCAAAATCTCAAAAATCTAAGAATACCCTTTTGTAGATTATCCCCCGATCTATCAACTGGTGAAATTTTGACTTGTTTTGAGCAAGTTAAGCCCTTGAAAATTGATTTCAAAGTTCAGCCTGGAAGGTTAAAAAACTGAAACTGTAAAACCTGTAATTTTTAAGTCCGAATTTCTTGAAAGTTCCTTCAAATCTGTGGAATGACCTCTTGGTCCCACCGGGCGTGCCAAAACTGTTGATGTCGAATCGTAGCACCCCTGAATGTCTCTGCAACACGATGGGTTGAGACAAGACGATTCGCATAACATGGAGCTTTTCCCAAGTGTGGGACCTTGTGAAATCGAAAAGCTCTCCGAATGAAGGCGGTTCCTATTCCTCTATTCAGATGCACACGTAAAAAATGCAGAGGGTTTACTCAAAACCTAAACTAACTTTCCAAGGAGACAGGGTAAGAAGATGCATAAAATAAAACCTAAACTACAAAGGTGATGCACCGAGGAATGAAGAAACACCTGTCTTGCCAATAAACACAGACCATTAAAATGCAATGTAAGATCATGCACGAGATAGCGATTCAAACGGTGAAAGATCAGTAGGATGCAAAATGAATATAGAGAGGGTTGAGAATCATCCATAGACATGCATTAATTTTGCTCCAAAGATTGATACAGCACACTGCAAAATGCCAAGAGGCAGAGTTGCATTACAGTTTTAAATGGGAGGTTTGAACTCCACAAATTCACCTACCAAAGAGAAGAAGGGAGGGACAAAACAAGAATGTCCAACCTTTAGAAAGAAGCCCCTCCTTACAATTTATAGGAATAATGAGAGAGGGAAGAGAGAGAAATTCCAAATCTACCCCAACCACCGCAGGTTGTATTTAATTCATCTCATAATGATGGTAGGTGAGAACCCAGCGAACCCAAAAGTGGCGAACTGTATTTTGCATTTTTTAATAATTTTTTCTCACCCAATTAAAGATATCTAGTCATAGTTGGACAGAGGACCTCATAATCTTTCCAAAAAGTCCAACCTTGCATGAATCCGAGCTCCCAGTCAAAAGTTATGGCCATCTGAATATCTGCGCCAGGGTCTGCTTCCTATCAGCGCTCAAAATGCTGCGCCTCCTGAAGGTGCACCAAGGGCACATCCGTGTGCATGTCGACATCCTCTTACATGTGCCAAGGGTGCATACATTGCCCTATCGACACTCATTTCTATGCGCCACTTCTGTGTGCCAAGGGCACATACATTTCATTGTCGACACTCATTTCTGTGCGCCACTTCTGTGCGCCAAGGGCGCATACATTTCCTTGTCGACACTCATTTCCGTGCACCATTTTTGTGTGCCAAGGGTGCATACATTTCATTGTCGACACTCATTTCTGTGCACCATTTCTTTACACCAAGGGCGCACCATTTGCCCTATCGACATCATTATTGTCGCGGCGCCCATTTTGTGCGCCTTGGGCGCTTTCATTTCCTCTATCGACACTCATGTGTCATGCGCCCATTTTGTGCACCTTGGGCACCATTTCCCTCTTTCGACACTCGTGTCGTGTGCACCCATTTTTGTGCCTTGGGTACACCATTTCCTTTGTCGACACTCTGTGTCGTGCACCCATTCTGTGCGCCTTGGGCGCACCATTTCCTCTGTCGACACTCTGTGTCGTGCGCCCATTCTGTGTGCCTTGGGCGCACCATTTCCTCTGTCGACACTCTGTGTCGTGCGCCCATTCTATGCACCTTAGGTGTGTCGGATTTGAGCTTCTTTGATTTCTCCATTCTCTACTTGTCATATACACGGGAAAAGATATATACAACAGACCTTACTACTTTTTCCCCCTGTTACCCACCTTCCTTTTCATCATATTTACCTTTTATCAAACCACTTACCACTTCTACCTTCTACCTCGTCAGTTCCTAGTTTGAGGGGATCACCTCCACCCACACATGGGGCAACCACATCTTATTTTTGTCAAGCATCGCTTACCAATACAAGCTACGCAACAAAAGGGGAAAAATGTAGACACCAAAATTAGGTCACACTCCCCTTTGGTCCCTCGACAAATAAACACCTTCATCACATTCACCTAGCCATGGCCCCCTTCACCCCACTCCAATATTAATTTAATTTATTTAATTAAATTAATTCATTATCCTCACAATATTTATTATTTAAAATCTCCTAATTGGGATAATGCCCACATATCCACCTCACCTAGACACCTCATCTAGCCACCTCACCCTAAGACCTATTCTTAGTAAGTTGTCATAACTAACTAAGACCTACCCAAACCCTAAAAATCAATGCCTACATTCCCTCTAACCACATTCCCACATGCTTAAAATAAGATTCCATCCTAATTCGTGGGGCTAACACATGAGATCCCAAAAAATCAAGGGGATATGCCAATTTAGTAAACCTAGGAAATCCTACCCTAACTAATGTAAGTTACCCTTAACCACCACTGGTTAAGCGAGAACCACCGTCAGTTACCATTTAACTCCCAAAACAACCTTATTTCGGGGTTGGCACATTGTTTTTAGAGGTTGGAAGATTCC
Organism: Taxus wallichiana var. yunnanensis; assembly: GCA_018340775.1. Lineage (NCBI taxonomy): Eukaryota > Viridiplantae > Streptophyta > Pinopsida > Cupressales > Taxaceae > Taxus > Taxus wallichiana. The sequence goes on along the minus strand of CM031240.1, from coordinate 686,826,657 downwards.
TGAGAGATATCACATCTTTTGAGAACAAGTTTCAGGGAGAACACGCATGCAAAGAAGGAGATCAAGTATTTTATCTTACGGACATCCAGGATTCACCGAAACCATCCAAAGCCACTCACCCCAGCACAAATTTCATTTAATCAGGAAAGAGGAGAGCACATACAACCCATGCAAGAGCTCCCAAAGTTTGGTGATCCTCTACAAGCATTCAACCTCTTATCGTACCTTCATTTCTCACTCACGGACATCCGAACTAGATTCCAAGTAAGTAGAACATTTTACTCCTCTAGTTCACTCATTGCATCATTTTATTTTCATCCTTTATTCTCCTAACCACCCACTAAACTCCATTAATACTCACCCCTCCATATCCCTATTAAAACCTCACCAAATTCAATCAAAACAACTTAATACCTCATTCTGACCAACCTAGTCCTTTGTGCAATCATAATGGAGATTTAAAGCTTGTTCGCGTGACATTCCCAATACCCCGTGTCGGCACCGGTTCTCCCAAACCGGTGTCGGTCACCCTTAACCAGCATCGGTCTCTATATCTACCAATATAGCCCAGAATAGTAACCTACCTACCTATTCCCACATCACCCTTACTCACTTGTGACCTACCTAAGACCTATGTCAGACCTGTAGAGACCTAGAACTAGTTACTTTACCTTTGGATCTAATTTTAACCTAGCCTATTAGATTAAATCTTTCTTATTGTGTTTTAAATGAGATACCTAAATCATTTTAACTACAATAGGATTTACTTTATTTCAACATTAAATTGTTTTAAAAGGTGGATTAACTATCTAAGAAGTACCATACTTCATGGATCTAGCACATGTTAGGAAGTCCACTGCATATACTATTTAACTCTTTCTGGTGGTCTTGCTTTCTATTTCAGGTAGTTCCTCCCAGCCAAAAGGAAGCTCTCATAATCAGCTATGGATTCGAAGTCACACAGGTAATATGACCTATCAACCAACATTTTAACAGGTATTCCTCCTATGCCCATTACCCTATCTATTTCATCATTTTCGAAGAAACATCTAAGAATCAGGTGAAACATCACCCATTAGAATGCTTGGAAATAAAATTTAAAATTTTTGCCTAGTAGTGGCTTTAGGAGCAGAGTTGCCATGGCGGCCATTAATGGAGCTCAAAATTTATAGGTCTAGTTTCTTTTCTCTAATTATGATGAAATAAAATCCATTCCAATGTTTTTACCGTTTGAAGTCTGTGTGTAAGTTTTTAGCTCGTTTCCATTTCCAGATTAATGAGAAATTTGACGAATGTGAGCTACGGCATGAAATGGGGTTTTGTTTGAAAGAATGATTTAGGATACCTTTTGACCTCTTGTTTGTTTCATCTTGATCATCTTGAAAAATTTGGAAGTCTACAAAATAAAGCACCTCAATCTGAATTTTATTTTGTAAGATATGAAGATTTTTCAATTGGGTGACTTCGTGGTTATCTGACAAAAAATCTTCATTTTCTCTTTGTTCTTCATTTCTTCAACTCTTTTGATCAATCCTTTCTCGAAACCTATGTATTTTCATGGAGTGGAGGATTTAGTGGCCATGATGGAGCTGGTTTAGATCAAAAATGGTGGATTGGGTGTCTAGACAAGCATGAACAAATCTATGGCAGGGTGTGAAGCTGTGAAGGAGAAATGGGGGGAAATAACAACTAAGTGCAAGATTTAAATCATTCAAAAATGCATAGAAAGGGTGGGGCACATTTTTATGTCCTGATGTCCCTTAAGAATTGAGGGATGAAAGGGACATCAATTTTCACGTTACACCTCATCGCGACACTTGGCGAAGATCTCGATATTTGATTATTTGGCTCTCCGGCTCTGGGGATAGAAAATTGCTCTTGAAGGGGTCACATGGGTGACAAAGAGTCTCCCTAGGGTCTGGGCACATTTTATCGTCACCGATGTGCCCCAACACAAAGGGATACAAGGGACATCAATTTACATGGCACGTCAAAGCGATGACATGTGGTAGAGATCAAACGGTGAAGGCTTGAGCTCCATGCAAGCACCTAGGGCTGAAATGGCGATCCTGGAGGTCGTATGTGGTCTAGAGGGATTTTAGATGTTAGCAAAATTATCTTGACCCTCATTTCCCTAAGCTTGAGGGACGTAAGGGACACAAAAATGTGTCGGAGCTCCTGGTGCTTACATGTAGATGTTTAAAAGTTGACTAAATATGAGGTCTTGAGAGAAAACTTGAAACGGAGATAACTTGAGCTCCCGATGGAACTTTTTGTAAAATTTTAAATTAATTTGACTAGAATTGTTCTTCTAAAGCCAATTTTGAGGGTCTCATCTCTTTTTATTCCATCTATGCTCGATAAAGTGAATTTTTATTCGGTTCCATAGTTGAGCCTTGAAAAAATTGATTGCGAGACCTATTGAACAAAAGTGTTGTGAAAATAAAAAATCACAATATTTTAGGCATTTAATTACCTTCCCAATTATGTTTTTTTCCCTCTTAACTCCATCCATAACTCCCAAAATCACTTCCTAAAGTTCAATTTCTTTTAGGCCCTATGCACTTCCTACGCTTGAAAAAATTGATTGCAGAAATATTACGCCAAAGTGTTGTGAAAAACATAATTTGACCATATTTTAGGTCTTGTAATTACCTTTCTGACTATGTATTTTTTTTCTTCTCACTCCATCCGGAGCTCTTGGAATCACTTTCTAAAGCTCGGTAGCTTTTTTTGGTGTAAACCCTAGTTTTGGTCAAACTGCTCCAAACTCTCCAAATCTTCCCTGAATATTCCAAAATCACTTCCATGATGTTTCTATACATTCAATTCACCTCCACATTGATTTTTTATTTTATGCTCCACTCTAAGGGTTCGTACTTGTTCTGGGAAGACCAGTGATAGCCCTTCCCATTACTGCCCAAAATTTGCATTTTCCAAGAACACCTAAAATCACCTAGGGGTTGAATTGACTTTCCTAAATCACCTAGGGGACTGAGTTAACATCATATAGGAGGTCACTAGACTAACTGAGTGGACCTAGGGTGCCTAGGAAGGATAGGACTTGAAAATTTTAGCACATGGATATTTGTCATCTTTGGAAAATTGTCAATTTCCTGTTACACATTTGCATGAAGATAGTTGGCTCTTGCTTGGGGACATGACATGGACTAAGGGAAGCAAATACATGACATGGAGAATCCAAAATATCAATCTTAGACCATATAATCCATTGACCAATGCCTTATCCATTAGGCCCTACAAATTCATGTATAACTTACAACAAGAGAGAGAGCAAAGAAGGAAACACAAACACACACCGAAAACCATGAAAGGAAACACAACACACACAAAAAAAAATGGAAACACACCTAGAAATCACCTATGGTACAAGTCAGGGGATAACCCACTTTCACTGAAGCACTTTTCTCTTTTAGAGGTTACCCCGAGTGGGCAACACCGAGTGATGGTGTGCACGTAAAGCCATTAACCGGTTTGAGAAAGTATCCTCCTTTCCTTAACTATTTATGAAATCCAGGTTCTTTCATGATTATCTATGTACTTGGTAGGAGTGAGTCTACATGATATTATTGATGTTCAAGCCTTTTCTTAGAAATTCCATTACCTTCACACTCTTTGAAATCAGTTTCATAGTGTCAATTGCCTTCTGTGTTTATCCACATAGCTGATTCTTCATTGAGCATCTCATCACTGCCCCAAAGCTGATTTTCATTCAAATTTCTTGAATATTCTAAGTTACTTTCTTTCCCGGATCTATGCTCATTGACATCTTCTCCATGATAAACCTTAGATTCATCCTTTATCTCTACTCTATTATGAGGTGCTTGAAGATTGAATGGAGGATTAGAAGTAACCTCATACTTTTCTTGTATGGACATGGTACACATTAAGAAATCAAGAATCAGCTCGGGGTCTTCTACAACTTCTATTACATCCAATAGTTCTTGCATGGATATCTCCTTTGTTACTTCCTATAGTTCATCTTTGGACACCCTTGAAGAATATTTATTTTATAGCTCAAGGAAACTATCCGGAGGTATTACTTCATCATCTTGGGAATCACTGCATTCTATCACTCCTTCGTCAAGAGGAGATTCGGCTTAAAAGGCCTAAAAACTCCTTTCTTCAATTTCTTCATCATGGAAAGAGTCTTCCTCTTAAAATGGGAAATGAAATACCTCTATTTCATTGTTGCATCCATCAACCATTGGCTCGAGAGGGGCATCATAATTTTCATATTTATTTGTTTCAACATGGCCAAACTTCACACTAATTAAATATTTCAAATCAGATTCATGCTTGTATTGTAGATTCATGGCTTACATTAAGAGTTTGAGACTTGGTTTCTCCTGTGGCTCTTAGCAATTCTTGTACAAATGATTCTTTCCCATTATTCGAGGGCTCATTACAGGACCATCTTGGTCTCTTTCTATATGACATGATCAAGGGATTCCTCATCTTCGAATGGGAATGTGAATATATCCTCATCATATATAAGCACATAAAATGATTTTTCTTCTTGAAAATCATCAAGAACCATTTCCTCTTCCTCATGGTTTGCATCATCCAAAATTTGGAGCTTCCCTCTTGTAACTCAAATCTCCTCAATGCTTCTTCAAGGTCCATACCTCTCTAGGAAGGCATGTCTAAAGCTATCAAGATGGGAATATCATATTCTTCTTCAGTCGTTATGAAAAGATTCATCCTCCTACTATCTTGATACAAGATGTTAGTTTTGAAATTCGACTTTCACACTGTGTACCTCATCTTCTTTTCTAGAATCAATTGCTCCATGTCCCCCTTCATTGGTATGGTTGTAGAAGACCAATTCATCTCGAATTATATCCCCAAACTACTAACAAAACCTCCTCTTCGTAGCAACATTACAAATGAAGTCGAATTTCGCTACCAAAATCATCACTGAAACTTTCTTGTCGGAAATTTGGCAAGATCCCACATGCATCTTTGACCTTCCCTATAAGTGGGACATTTTTGACTCAGTGTAGTAACAAGAGACACCAGGTGGATTCATGGTGAGTTTGAGAGCCTTGGAGACCTTTATAAGCATTACATTTTTAGAGGCACTAGAATCTATTATGCATTTGTTCAATACATATTCTCCAACAAGAAGGGAGACATATAAAGGTTTAACCTTATTAGTCTTTGATGCACTCAAAGAAATCATGTTCTGTGAGGGAGGTGTAGGTGGGTTTGGTAGTATTCCTTTAGAACTATGAGCTACATCATTGGGTGTTAAACTACCACTCCTAATGTATTGAACAAACCTCTCAAAATTGTTCAAGGTGAGTCCGCAAATATTTAGTTTCAGTAATCTACACCTTGGCTCTGTTCGTATATTCTACAAAGTCAAAGGGAGTATATGTGGACAAGGGAAATGAAGGGACTGATTTTGGAGTTGGGGTAGGTTTGGAAGAAGGGTTTGATGCTTGGGGAATGGAGGGTATTTTGAACGGCACACTAGGAACTTTTGAAGTGCTGGTTTTACAGGAGTAGATTTAGATTTAGAATTGGAAGAAGCATCGGAAGACTTACTTGGAATTGTGGGAGCCTTATTACTTACTACATGATTAGGCTTCAACAATACGGACTCCATGGAGGGTGGGAAAAATATCCTTGATTTATTATTATTTTTGGAGAGTCACCACACGAGTATCTTCATTCTTCTTTTTCTTTGCAATAGTGGAGGGAGATTTTTCTTTCTCATACTAATAATGAGTGAATACCTCACATGAGAAAGTGGTGCATCTTCATCATCATCCTCATCACCTCTAGAATACTCACAGAATCTCATTTGTGTATCATTCTCAATTTCATCAACTTCTAGAAAATTACCACCTTCACTTTCTTGTTTAAGCTCTTCTTCATTTTAATTACTCCTATAACTTGCATTGAAAGGTGGGGCCTTCAAGGCAAGCCTTGAGGGTTCTCGTTTAATTTTATTTGTGTTTCTTCTTTAGGAAGATGCTCATTCAAAAAATTCCCTCTTCAACAATGCCATCTCATTCACAAGTTTTTGTAGCAATGATTTGTTATTTCATCTCCAAGATGTTGAGCTTTACACTTTAAGGGATTATTGATCTTTCTAGATAGGATAAGATCATCATCTAGTTCAATGGATAATCTTTGTGCTTCTACAATATCCCTTAGTTGAACTCTTCATAGGAAAAATCCCACCTCTGGTGATTGAGCATTGATGAAGAATCTCTTGACGTTGTTTTCAGATGGTGAATCTTCTTCCGGTATCCTGCGAAGCAACCATTCGAAATGAGCCATGAAGTTTCTCATAGTTTCACTTTCTTCTTTCTTCATTTGAGCCAACTGCACCAAGAGGTCCTGACAGTCCTCAGTAAATTTGAATCTTCCTTGAACTTGCTTTTGATGTCATTCCAACAAGTGATGGAGTGGGAAGGAAGGAGGTAGAACATTTTTTTGCTTTTTCTTAGAGGGACTCCACGAACATTCTCACGATAACATCTTCATGTTCAACACCAAGGATTCTGCATGATGTCATGAAAGAAGTGATGTGTTCTTTAGGAATCGTGTGCCATCTCCTTTGAACTTTTGAAATTTCTTGTGAGAACCTATTGGTAGATTGTGAAGAGGGGGTTCAAGAGCAAGCAAGCTTGTATTTCTTCCCGTGAAACAATGGGTTGGGGTATTTCTTCTTCATCTTGCATTATTGTTTCTACTTTGCTTTAGTTCTCATTTCTATGAGTTATTCTTCAAATTCTTATTTCTTGGAGAACTCAATGTTTAATAGTGGTTGAAAAATGGGAGAATTTGAAGGGGAGTAGAAACAAGATTTTGGATAGGATTGCAGTGAGTTGTTTGAAAACCTAGATGGGGATGAGGCTTGATAAAAATAGTATGGATTATCTCGAGCTTGTCCTTGCTTATTTTTGCAAAGCATCAAAAGTGAGGTCAGAAATTCCTCTCGATCTATTCAACCTAATGTATCTCCTTTATGCCAGCTTTTGGAAATTCTTGTACTGGGAATACAAAAAGACAATGTGGGATGTGAAAGGTCATGTGCAAGAATTAGCAGTGTGCTTATTGGCAATGGGATTTCATCAACTCCAATTTTTTTATTTTACAATATTTGTTTTTTTTTAATTTTTAGACCTTACGGTCGTATTTTAGGTGCGAGATGATGCCAAGTCTACCCCACAGTGGGCACCAAAACCTGTTGGCAAGAAAAATTTTGAGGTACAAATTTGTAGCTTCTTGCCAATGCTTTGGGAGTGTAAGTCCTCTACTTAACCTGAATACACTGCATTGTATCGTATATGCATGCCCGAGTGAAATTGAGTTTTCTCTGGGTGGCCTTATGGGCGGGGATCCAACAAGGGCACTCCACTGACCTTGTGGAAAAAATAGCAATATCTTTATAGGGAATACTTTTTTCGATGAGCGGGAAAGGGCAGTGAGAAAAGAGGTAGGAGAACTAATTTAGATATCTCCTTTATTCTCTCAATGCACTCTTGAGTTTACAAAACCAATCACCAACCTTTTGAAATGAAAATAGATTTGCAATTTATAGAATGATATATGACACTTTTCTCTACCCCCAATGCCTTTTCATATGCCTTATTACAACTTATGACCTTTTACATTCTTAGGAAAAGATTAAGTCCCATTTTATGACTTAAGGGTGACTTGTTACATTAAAAAAATCATTTTAAATTAATTAAAGGCATTATGAAAAAGTGCAACCCCAACAAAGAATTAGAACGGGAGAGAGAAAGTGGGGGAAGAGAAGAGAGAAGAAGGGGAGAGAAAGAACTAAGGAGGAGTGCCAATGAAGAAGAACCTACCTCTGAGGAAGTCCTCGAGATCCTTATCAAATGATCGATGAAGTGCTCCACTATAGTGAACTCTACATCTCCAAACTCTTTGCACCCTGAGAAACTCCTTCATCTTTTCTCACAAATGCTTTCCAAGTTGAATGAACTATTTTACCAAAGACTACAACTCCCACCCTGCACATGATATACCTATGACCAGAATCATGAAGCGAGTGTCGAAATACACTATCAAGTTCCCTGGGATGGACCTCGAATTCCCTATGAGAAATTCCCATAGATGATCCTGAACAATGATGTCCCCCTCGAATGATTATCGTTTTATGTCCTAATGTACCAAAATCGCCTCGCCTCAACCACTTCTTAGGTTGACTTACTATTTATAGTAAGCACCCATATTGGGGCTTACTATTTTAGTAAGTGGTCATTTTCAACATTTTCCACTCCGAATAATCATTCTAACTTCTAGTGATCTTCAACGCACACTACCTTCTCCATAACCACTTTTGATGGTGACTTCCCAAACATAGCAAGTTTGTATAGGAAAACTTACTATTTTTAGAAAGTCAACTTCCACTACTCATTTTGCTATGGAACATATTTTTAGGACTCGACTCATCATCAAATTCACATCTTCCAAATTTCACTTGATTTCACCCACTAGAATGGTTGGAAATAAAATTTAAAATTTTCACCTGGAAGTGGCTTCAAGCACGGAGCTTCCATGGCGGCCATTAAAGGAGCTTCAAATTTATAGGTATGGTTTTTATCTCTGATCATGATGAAATAAAATCCATTTTGATATGTTTTCCATTTGGAGTCTATGTGCAAGTTTTTAGCTCATTTCCATTGTCGGATTGATGGGAAATTTGACGAATGTGAGCTAGGGCACGAAATGGGGTTTTTGTTGGAAAAAATGATTCAGGACACCATTATACCTCCCTTTTGTTGAATATTGATCATATTTAAAAGTGTGGAAGTATGAAAAATATGAAACCTCAATCTGACTTGTATTTTGCAAGATATGGACATTTTTTATTGGGTGACTTCGTGGTTATCTGGCAAAAAATCTTCATTTTCTTTGTTCTTCATTTCTTCAACTCTTTTGATCAATCCTTCCTCTAAAACATGTGTATTTTCATGGATTATAGGATTTTGTGGTCATGACAGAGTTTTTTTGGATCAGCAATGGTAGAATGAGTGTCTGCAGACAAGCATGAACAAAGCTATGGCAGGGTGTGAAGCTGTGAAGGAGAAATGGGGAAATAACAACTAAGTGCAAGATTTAAATCATTAAAAAAATGCACATCAAGAAAAAAATTCCTTTATGTCCCTTAAAAATTAATTCATGAAAGGAACATTAATTTACATATCACGCCACATCGTGACACTTGGCAAAGATCTTATGGTTGAGTATTTCGCTCCATTTGGCTCATGGGGCTGGAAAACAAATCTTGAAGGGGTCACATGGGTGACCAAGAAGATCCCTAGGGGATGGGCTAATTTTCTTGTCCTTGATGTCCCCCAGCACAAAGGGACATGAGGGACATCATTTTTCACTGTGCGTCGAGATAATGATATGTGGCACGATCCAACAAGAAAAGCTTTGAGCTCAGTAAACACCTAACGGCTAAACTAACGATCACGAAGGTCGTATGTGGGTCCAAAGGGATTTTAGGTTCTCGGGAAAAATTATTGACCCTCATTTCCCTGAGCTTTAGGGATGTAAGGGACACAAAAATGTGTTAGGCTCCTGGTGCTTACGCATATCCTGTTCAAAATTTGACTAACTATGAGGTCTTGAGAACGAACTTGAAATGGTGATAACTTGAGCTCTCGATGGACTTTTTTGGTGAAATTTTATATGAATTAGACTGGAATTTTTATTTTGAATCCATTGGTTTGATTCTTATATCTTTATTTTCCATCTATGCCCTTAAAAATCGGATTTTTATTCTTGTTCCATAGTTGAGCCTTGAAAAACCCGATTCCATAACTATTGTGCTAAAGTGATGTGAATAAAATAAATTCAGCATATTTTAGGTATTTTAAATACCTTTCTAATGATTTTTTTAGCTACTAACTCTATTCGTAACTCCCAAAATCACTTCCCGAAGTTTAGTTTCTTTTTTGGCCCTATGTAATGCCTAGGCTTGAGAAAAATGGATTCGTATACATGTTACACTAAAGTATTGTGAAAATAATAATTTGACTATATTTTAGGTCTTGGAATTACCTTTCCGAAAATGTATTTATTTTCTTCTAACTCCATCTGGAGCTCTTGAAATCACCTTCTAAAGCTCAACAACTTTTTTGGCCTATGCACTACCTAGGCCTGTGAACCCTATTTTTGATCAAACTGCTCCAAACTCTCCAAATATTCCTCTGAATCCTCCAAAATCACTTCCGTAATTTTTATATACATTCAATTCACCTCCTTATTTATTTTTTCTCTAGTTCTCTACTCCAAGGGGTTGCGCTTGTTTTGGGAAGACTAGTGATAGCCCTTCCCATTCCTGCCCAAAAATTACATTTTCAAAGAACACCTAAAATCACCTAAGGGGTTTAATTGACTTTCCTAAATCACCTATGGGACTAAGTTAACATCATATATGAGGTCTCTAAACTAACTCAGTGGACTTGGGGTGCCTGGGAAGGATAGGACTTGAAAATTTTGGCATAGGGGTATCGTTGTCATGCTAGAAAATTATCAATTTCCTTGTTGCACATTTGCATGACAAACAAGATATTTTCATAAGTTGAGCATGAATGGATGCTGATATGAAGCTCACCCAAAAAAATTCCTTGTTCCTCCAAGATAACCATTATAAAAGGTGCATCCACTCTTGAAAATCATTAGCTCCTTCTAACCCTGTCATTCTGCTTAGTAACACAATGAGGTCCTCAACTTCCTAAAAGAACATAGCCCTGGTCAATCTCTTGGGGATTATTTTTGACAGATGGTATTTTTTATTTTAACCATTGGTAATTTATCATTATATCATATTCATCATACCTCACCTCATAATCACTTTGTGTTGATTCAATTGTAGCAATTATTGCTTGATCCAATCTTGGTAACCCTAAAATTTCCCTAAAAGTCTCTGGTGTTAATTTTATCACCCTATCTCCACTTCCATCCAATACTTCTTTCTTTTTTGGGTCACAACTCTCAACACATAACCATACAAGCTTAGGGGAGTGTATAGATGGTGGGAAGGCATTTGTTAGGGAAATGTTACTAGACATCAATGGTTGTCATCCACCTACTCTTATTCAGATTATTTAGCCTCCTCTAAAATCATCTAAATCAGCATTTAATAATTTTGTGTCCACGACCTTATCTAAATCACTGGAAATTCTAGAACTTATGTGGGAACCTGACGCTAGATATCTCATCTTGTGAATTTTATCTTTCCTTCTAATCCCAATTTGAGTAATGAGAATTAATAGGGAAAAACAAGTACTTACCCATTTCTCTACGAGATCTATGAAGTTATCCTCTATTCCCATAATTTTGAGCTTCTTAGCTCAATTTAATTGCTTCTCAGTTGAATTTTCTCCTTCCTTTTCATAAACTCTTGCAACTAGTGCACCCAAATCTTCGTATGCAATAATAAAAATTCAAAATGTTTGAAAACATCTAAAAAATCATCTTTGATTCGTGTAAAAATGCATTATTGGTGGCAACCATAAATGCCTTACATCCTACCTGTCCAACTTGCTTCCTTCATTTGAATGTGGACCATCCACGTGGATTAATCTAGCACTTCGTGGGATTAGGGATTCTTTTTACACATTTTTAATTTCCTTTTAAATGAGTTCAAGTTTGCAAATTTGACCCAAAACCCCACTTCTTGACTTTTGCTAAGAGGATAACATGTGTATCAATATTAAGAGTGACAAATTCGCGTGACTTATCTATATTTTTTCAATTTTCTCGACTAGATACAAAGCGCTAAATTGACCCAAGTACCCGATCTTTGAACCTTGGCTGAGAAATTGCCACGTGTTTTAATATGAAGGGTGGCAGATCAATGGCTTTTATTTACATTTTAACCAATTTCTCAAACAAGTGTAAGATTGCAATATTGACCTAAACATCTGCTGTTGATTTTTCCTAGAAAACCAATGTGTATCCTTTGTCAAGCTTCGGGGTTACATTTGTATTTTTCATCTCATCAAGAATTTTGTGGAAAGGTGCACCGACAATCCATTTTCCCACTCCAATAATATTTAGACATGTATTCCTTTTCAGGAAGAGAAAATTTCTTCACACTTTGTACTTGTAACTCGAATATTCCCAGGACATTTCATTGAGCCTTGGAGCTAGGCTTTCACTTTGCAGTTATCATGTAAATTGTGTAATTTTGTAAACATAACATATCATAGAACCACCAATTATATCATGCCACATATATTTGGGCAATGGAGGAAAATGGTAGTTCACAATGAAGGTCCGAGGGATGACATATAGGAAGGATTTTTATGGTTAAACATGATCATTCATGAATTTTTTCATAGGGATTTCTCATAGATGACATGATTATCACATTCCCTGAACAAAAAAGAGGACTCAAAACCTAAACATGGGATTTCATTTGTATTCCACCTGATTTTATTCTTCAAGCATACATGTTTTTAACATTGATAAAAAAAATCAAGGGAAATTTTCAAAGGCACACTCAAGATAAAAGGAAAAATCAAATTGAGCACAAACACTATTATTATTTTCTTTGGGTTTGAATGATCACATTTTGATAGGTAAAACGAGACTTTGTTCTCTTTGGCATATGATCTTGTCTATTGTAGGAGAAATAATATTAAAGGTTTTTGTATGACGGACATGATATTAAAAGGATTCATGAATTTTGGAATGATATGATACAATTGTTATTAATTTGGTTTTGAAATTTGTAATGTATGGGTATTAGTCTGCGGAACTTAAATTAAGGTTATTATTATTCAAAATAATAGTAATTTGGACTTGTGTATATACACATGACATAATATGAAAAGGGTCTAAATTAAGGCTAAAACTAAGTTAATGTTATTTAATTATTTGATTTCCTAATACTATGTTAGGGGTCTAATGTTGATCACCCTGAATTTAACCTTATTAAGCCTTGGCATAGGTAATAAGGGCCGATGGATGATTAATTAAGGTTGATGTTTTCAAAGTAATCAATGCCTAGTTATTAATGGTGAGTTAGCACCCACCACCCTTTGTAGCTTATACATACTATGACATTAATGGGGGAACATTTATCAAACACTACCACTTTGGTTCCATTTTGGAGTTAAGAAAGTTGGAGGCTTAGTTATCTAGGTGACTAAGACAAACTTAGTGATCTAGTTGTTAAGTAATATACTTAGCTAAAATGAAATTTAAAAAATAGATAGGCATGGATAAGGGATAGAAAGGTACTTGCCATATACATGTATTGAATGACTCAAAATTTACTCCACATGCCTTAGGGAAAACAATGAGGTGGTTTTGCGAAAAATTTGAAGAGTGCTTGTTTTTGTTGTTTTGCATGTTTGGGATTTTTGGTTCAAGATATGCATGCTCGATGTCCTTCCTATTCTTAGAGATTCTATCTAGTTTGATTTGGCATGCATTCTATTAGCTGAATGAGGAGATATTCTTGGGAAGCATTAATATATGGGGTTAATAAATATTGGAGTTAATATGGTTCGCTTGGTTATGGAATCAATTTTTATAATGTGTTTGCGAAGGAAAGGTTGGAGAAATAAGGAGGATAAGAGGACTATAATTTTGAGGCATGATGAGCTCTATTCCTCTCTTAATTGATTACTCCATTTATTATTTGTGTAAATCAAATTATTGCAGTTGATTTCATTTGATTATGTAGAAATGGGTTTTAGGAAATACACCGTACTAGTTGTTATCATTTTTTATTTCATTATTCATATACGGAATTAAATGGAATCTTTGGGGAGTTATGGTGAATAAAATGATTGTTTCTTGGGCTATTTAAAATATATGGATGAATTTTGGTAATTGATTTCTTATGGATGATGTTAGGGTGATACCCAAGTAGTCTCATATTCTCTACGCTTATTTGTTTATAAATATTCTACTATGTATTTGATATATATAAGGCTTGTATTTTTATAAAAGTAAAACCTAGAAACATATGGGTATCATTTGATATACATATATATGCCTACATTTAATCCTCATATTAAAGAACTAGTATCTTGTGGTTATCATACTTTAATCTTATTTTTTTCATACGACCGGTTTAGGTTAACTCATAGTTATAATGAAAACTTTGTAGGTCATAACAGTTGATCTCCTCTCTCTTTGGGTGGATTTTTGAATCAGTTATTATCAGTTGTCGATATGGATTCAAGAGTGAATTTATGAGCCTTTTAGTTCAATCTTGAGACTCGTTTGGTATGAGCAGTTTACTACAGAGATAGCGTTTTTTTTTCTTCTTCTTATTATATTTATTTCAGTTGAACCCTTATTTAATATAGATGAAACTCTAATATCCTTAAGGATTAATCATTCTCCTCTTCATTTTTGGATATTTTGCTAGCTTATAAAGAACTAAAAGTAAGGATTCGTTAGTGAATTTGTAAGCTTAGATGTATATTCTTAGTCTCTATTCCAAACACATTTTTTTATGATAACTTTTACGATTGTGAATGGGTAATATGATTAGGAATGGTTTTTAGTGACCTACTTGTTGGGATGTCACTTTTTGTGTGTGATCCATAAGTATTATGGGCTCAACTTGTTTATCATAAGTGTTGTTGGGTTTTGTGGTGTTCGATTTATGAAATGTGGGTTGGTTTCATTAAGAAAGAAACTTCATGGCCTATGCACTTTTTTAGTAAACAATAAGGTAAATAATATTTACCTTAATCTAGTTGAACACATTTTCCATCTACTATGAAATTTTTCATTATTATTATTATTATATAGTCAACATTTTGTATTGTTCAAAGGTTCTTGACTGGGCTTCAATGATGGGTTTGGATTCATAATGTTTTTGTGTTAAGCTGTAACCCCTTCTTGAATAAGGGATTGCTATACTGCTATGAAAAATATGATGATATGATAGGATGTTAATCATAATGATATCTATAGGATATAAACACTTGGTCATCATGTAGAGTAAGCTGTTATCCAAGACGGTATGGATATAGATTGTGTGATTACATACTTTCTTGTTGTGTATATAAGTTAAGTTT